>CM062804.1:1605517905-1606117905 GCA_031772625.1 Pinus tabuliformis
GGTCTTGAATTGGTTATCCCATTCTTGCAAAAATATAAATTGGAGCAATCTCCTCTTAGGGGCTTTAGAGATCTCTTAGTTTGTATGGAGAAATGGTAGTCGTTGGGTTCATGGCTACTTCAATATCATAGAAGTTGAAGACCATGGGAAACTCTTTGGCTTTGTTATTATCTAGTTTCCTTTTTTCCATGAGGTGAAATTCTTAGTTTCCCTATTAATTCACTGCTCTTGGTTGACTACTATGTCTCTTTGGAATCTCCCCCTACCCCTAGCTTGCTTAGAAAATCCTTGTGTAATCCTTGAGGCTAGGTTGGCCTCCCATGACGTTGCCCCTCCTGTTAGTTTAATTATTGTCTGCTCAGTTCTTGATGGTGTCACATGTACTCCCTTTGACAACTCTATCATCCTCCATCTAAATTCCTCGAGCCCAATATTTTATATCACCTCTACACCCCCTTCCACATCATCAATCATGCTGATTGGGAAAGGAAACTCAACTATTGTTGGAGGCATCAATGCTTGTAAAGAATGCAATCAAAAAATAGAAGCCCTTCAACTAGAGAATATGGACATTAATTCGAAACTTCATCAACTGGAGGAAATTTAACCCTTGAAGGGTAAGTTATCCCAACAAGAAGATGAAATTGATGCACTTCGACAATAGATTGAGGACCTAAAGCAACCACCTCAAGCAAAAAAGAACCAAAACATCACTAGCATTACTTTGAGCCCTCCCAAAGGAAATTTGCAATTATATCTTAACAAGCCTCTAAACAAGGCTTTCTTTCTCCTTTATTAATGGTTTCCTACTGTAAATGTGTCCTTCTGCTCGAACAATTTTGTAAGGTCTATGCATGTCAATTTGTTGTAGTAATCTGTTTCCAACATAGTAATTTTGGTACACCATGAAGTGTTTCATTAGAGGATCCTATGAAATAAGATGCAATGTACTAAATCTCTTATGTAGTTGTTGTTTTCAGGCACATATTTTAATAAAATCCCTACTCTTTTTTGTTTAAAATAAAAATAAAATTATTTACTTCTATCTTAACTCGACAAAAGAATTTGACAAATGAATACAAAACACTAAATTGAATTGTATTTTTACCTTGTACCCATAAAGATCTTTAATTTTGTACTTTCTTGTTTTTCATTCTTACTAGTATTAGCAAGAATCAATGAAGAGTCAACACAATAAATACAAAGGCAGCTCACAATAAAGCATCATGTCACAATATGACTTGAACATGGGTGGAGAGGTTATCATTAGACCCTTTGAATAACTTGAGATACACTATTTAACATCCTTAATTACGCCGAAGGAATTCTCTCTACAGGATTCTATGTGCAAACACTGTTCATTGTAGCAAATAGGAGGACATACTTTTCTTCCTCCTTCTTTCAATTAAATTTTGACAGGTGTCCTCCTTATTTCTATTGACTTGATCACTCTCGCAACTTTCAAGATGCTTAGGGTGTATTGTGGACCTCCACCTATGGCTCTATTTCCTTCCTCGTTGCTATCCTCTATCGTGTAACTGCTCCCACTACCTATTAGATCTAGTCATTATAGCAAGGTAACACTAGCTTTTCAACTCCCACCTTGCACTTGTATTTTGTTTCTCTGTCGATGGGTGATTAGAAGCCTATACTATTATAATTTTTCTTGCCTCTGCGGAGTATACTTTGAGTACAAATGTTTTTACCCAATGAACCATCCAAAATGGGGATTGACTAGGCTGCAAAACCTTGGCTAAGCCCATTTATGATGAATGGATTAATGATTTATTTTCACAGGAAATGTGTCTATCTAATGGTATGGTTATCAAAGATGGTATAGCTTTGTCTCTAATATAAAAATATCTAGGTACCTTTACCTCCTATGATGCACAAGGTAGTGTACCCACTTCTGCTACTTTTGCCTCTTGCAGCTTCTGAGCCTCTCAAGGGTACCAAAACACCAACATCAAACACCACCCATTCAAACAGATGCAAACTCAATGGCTCCTTGGGCATATAGTTGTACACCAAAATCTTCTCCCCGTCATCGATATAGTACTCGTGGAGACCCACGAGTTGTCGATGTCTAACCTTGGTAAGGTCAATGATCTATGCTTGGAACTCGCTAAGCCCCTTGCTACTCACCTTCGCCGCCTCCATCTACTTCACATAAATCTTTCTATTGTTGAAGGTTTGTTTTCTCCACACAGGTTACCACAGATCCATGACCACACGAACTCAACAACACTGGTTCGACTCTTTTGTAGGCAGACTCCTCTAGATAGACTGGTGTGCTTTTGTGCTTCTCCCAACAACTATTAAAAACACAACAGATTCAGTTCCTGCCTGATAACCTCACCATAGAACATAACAAGTAAAATCAATCTTTCTTTGATATTCTCTTGGAGTTGCTACTAGAAAAAAACCTACCTATTACCTCCTTCCTTAGTCAAGACGAGGAGATCTTGTTGAGAGGAGTGCTTTATGAGGTAACAACATTAGTTAATTATGCCTTTTTGGGTCAACATGGAGAAAATCAAACAAATGAGGAAAATTCTGAGGATAAAATCAACAAAATATTATCAAATAGAATGGTTGTAGCTCATCAAGTTGTTCAATTATTCAGGTCACTAGCAGAACACATTCGTGCAGTATCCTTTTCAAAAGCTTTTTCGAATGTTCATGTCCCTTCTGAATTAATGAAATGGCTCAATAGGCAAGAGAGCCAACCAAAGGAGCCTCAAGCGTTAAGTTAGAATCCCCAGGCTCTTATTGGGTGGCTTGTCAATTTGGAAGACCAACATAAGTTAAAACAAATTGTGAATAAGCATTATGTGTTTACTAGTTCAAAAATTTTACCTGTTGAGAGGGTTGAGTCAAATGAAGCAACTCTTGGCACATTATCTCATATAAAAAGTTTAGCAGAGATGGAAGATGACCTCTTTTTTGTAGACAAAAAAGGTGAAAGTGATGCAGTGAAGGAAGATTAAAAACAATCTATGGGAAAGTATTTTATATGAGCGGCTTGTATTATTGCTATTGATTTGAAATGATCATATGTTAAAATTGATGTAGAATTGATTATCCATTAATGAATAGAATGTTCGCTGAAAGTGCTGAAAGTGTGAGAACTGCTCGAGAAGAATACTTTTACGATAGATGATAAAACATAAGTATGATTCAAAATAGAAGTGAAAATAGCTAAAAAACATCAATACCAGAAAACAATATTGATTACGGAGTTTGTCCTTGATGGACTACGTCTCCAGGTTTGCTCTCAAGATGGGTGACCGCTTTATTAGGATTGAAATAGAAGAGGTTTATTACACAGAGATTTGACCAAATTGAATGTCCATTCAGGCACTTCTAGTCACTATCAAAAGATATCTCTCTAAACTAGCTTTCCAACGCCTATCATGGTTCTCAATTCCGACCCCGGATGCTCCTATTACACTGAAAACAAAAATGACTATGACCTTCATAACCTGCATACAAAACCAAAACCACCAATGTCCACTTCAATGAGAAAAACCTCCTTTTAAAACGTTCTAGGTACATTCAAAGCTCCCATGGCTATGATAGGCATGAATGGGTTTGATTTGAATAGATAGATACTCGGTCTTATGCTTAGTTGACACCTTAGTGTTAAGTTGCATGGTGGTGGAATTACATTTATGCCAAAAAAACAAACAAAAACCCAAAATGGACTTTGGGTTATCTCCAAACCCGCTACCAGTCAGGAAAATGCATGGAGAGGTTTACCTTTCCCATGTGAATAGGGCGGTCTAACCATTAACTGCCACCTTGCAGGTTAGTTGTAGTCAGTCTCGGTGATGTATTCACATACTGACAACTGTCCGACGGTTCTGGCAACAGCTGGCGGCGAAATGCAAACAGTTACATTGACTACATACAGACAGTCTAGATGTTCACATACTGCAACTCCCCCGATAGTTAATTCAGTTGACTGCTTATCTCTACTGTGTTGAAGGCTGACTACGGTTACAAGAGAAGTGTTCACATGACTTAACATCTCTGACACGGTCATCTATTCGTGGTTAATTGCAAACTCTGCCTGTAACTGATAACTATAATCGTCGTTCGGTTCACATGCCTCATGACCTCCAATGCAGTTAGACACCAATGGTTTAGGGATAGTCATATGTTTTTTTAATTTTTTATAATGTATTTCATAGCCCGAGAGTTGTTGAACTTTGGTTTTATGGGTTTTATGTATTGTTTTAATACATAGATTTGTAATATAACATGTCTGATAGGTTTAGGACTAGTTTTTAGGTATTTAGTGTATGGATTTAGGTTTAGTATTAGGGTTTAGGTTTTGGTTAGGATTAGGGTTTAGACTTTAGGTTTAGACCTTTACATCAAAACCTTTTACAACCAATTGTCACCAAGCAACATTAGCAACAAATGTCACATGACAACAAACCCGTCAACATCAAAACCTGTGAGTGGATGACAAAACCAATGTCGACAAAAAATCCTGCAAAGTGGATGACAACCACATGTCGACAACCAAAATCCTACGAGGCGAACGTCAAACACATGTGGACAACCAAATCCTAGTGGAATTGACGACAACCACAAGTCGACAACCAGGTACAAAACCATAACCATGAACAACTTGAACCATAATCAACATTTTCAAAACAGAACGACACTGGACTGAATGTTGACGACGATACTAAACAATGATGATAAACCTATGCAACTGATCCGACGAGATCCTCCTGGATCAATCCTCTCCACTTGAATGCTTTTGGACCACAAAAGTTTGACTGAACAAATAGTTGATGAGGGTAGATCTCCCTCACTTTCCACCTTTTCCTGATGGTGTACCAATACATTCGATCAATCACCTGCAAGTGATGACCCTGATGATGCTGACCATGGAACATTTTGATTCGGTGACCTGTTCCATCCATCTGTAGTATGAACAACTTGCAACGATGGTCAAACAACCTGTTATGAACATGGCAATTGATTTCTTTCCATGAAATACCACGAGTTAATGATTCATAATTATCTTTGCAAACAGTCTCTACAGGATATTGTTCAATACCATTGGCATGTATTAACAATCTATTTTGCAGAATAACAGAGACAATCGAAGATGTTTTTGACATCAAACCAACTACGTGACTTGACATACTTTCTTGCTTCCTGATTACTAAGTGAACTTGCTGCCATAAACCCATCAAACTATAAGGTGAAAATTGTTGCAACTTAGTTTGTCTTTGAAAGTATTGAATTAGTTGTTGATTTGTTTGAATCACTTTTTCCTTATTCATTAAATGATGTTTCCATTGATTAGCACTTTCCCCTGATGCATAAGCTTCCCTTAGTTGTATTGGATACATTGATAATTGTTTAGAAAAGGCTTTGACATGAAAACAAATTGGCTTACTCTCCACTTGAAAAGAGGCTTCCAAACTGTTTCAAACATGAAATGGTGACACAATATAAGAGAAATTTAACACTGACTTTCACCAATACTGACCTGCATCCCTATGACTGTTAACTTCCAAACTTGAATTGAAATGATTCATTCTGAAATTAGGAAGAAAATCTTTAGGCATCAATTGTAATTCATGTTGTATTCCCTGCTTATGAGTAAGATGTTTGATTTCTTTAAATAGAACTAGAAAAGTTTCTACTTCTTTGATCAAACTATCTTTAAGTTGAGACTCATAACCTGAACAAACATCATGTTGATTCCTATGTTGTTCCTTTACACACATGATTACAAATCTTTTATTTGAACTTATTAATCGCTTCATCTGATTAGCAACAATGTTCAAGTGATTTTTTTTTTATGTGCCCTGACAATAAATTCAACCCCATCTTTCTTAAGGTGATATTTATTCTTTCTCCTATAAAATATTGCATCATGATCATAAAGATAAGGACTTCCTAAGACAACTCCACATATGTCTACTGGAACCACATCTAATTCCACTTCATCAATGTAATTAGTTGTAATGGAAAATCTTAAATGACACTATTTGGTGACTTTCATCTAAATTGACTTATTTATCCATCCTAATGGGTAAGGTATTGGATGATTCCATGTCTCCAAACCCAAATTATTAACTAAATATTCAAATATTTGATTCGCCTGTGATCCACTATCAAACATTGTATCTATATTTGTATGCTTAGAGGTTATCCTTATGTTAAATAATTCAACTCTTTTATCCTCATTTGAAGGATTTATCTTTGATGAAGATGCAATAGTATTCAAATTTGAATCAATGTCAGAAGTTTTACCTATCATAAACATGGCAGTTATCCTCCTTTCATCACTTGAATCTGAACCTAGATCTTGTTGGACTGTTGCAATTGCCTTCTTTTCATCCTTCTCCTTAAGGAACGTTTTGGGCTTAAGTTCTGGATGAAGTTTCCAATGCTTAGATTCATCATGACCGATTCTCTAGCAATGAGAACAAGTAGGTCTTTCCTTTTGAGCTATTGCTAATTTCTTTCTCTTTGAATTATTCTTCCCCTTACTATCATTGGAATCTTTGATTTCCAACTCTTTGGATGATTGCGATAAAAACTTGAATGGTTTTCCACCTGATTCAATATGTATGGCCTGAACACACACTTCATCAAAATCATTAGGATTAAATATCAATAATGTATGAATGTAAAATTCCAATGTACTTTAATAAAGTTTCATGTGTATCCAATGAAATACCAAGAACCAATGCTTTCTTTCTGAACTCCTGAGTAAACTTCTGAACACTCTACCCTTTACCTTGCCTCAGATGCTGCCAATCAATAACAACTTGTTGCATGTATCCTAAAGGAAAGAATTGTTTCCTAAGAGCTTTTAAAAACTTAGACCATTAAGAGATGACTTTACCTTTACGCTTTACATCTATCTGAGTTTTACTTTCCCACCAAAATAAATTTGTTCCCCCATTCTAAGTGTAGCTAACTAAATTTTTGTTTTATCGTCAAAAATGTTCTGAATGTGACAATACACTTCTAACTGCTTAATCCAGTTATCTAGCTTTTCAGGATTCATTTCACCATCATAAATAGGTAACTCAAAATTTACGTCAAGTTTCAAATGAGATGTTTTCTTAGGTTTCTTTTCTGTTTCAGATTCTGCACTGCAAGAAGAAGAAGATGATGATGGAGATGTTGGAGGTGAAGGTGGTTTATCAACCTTGCCTTTACCTTTGTCCTTCTTCGATGTCTTTGAAGAAGAAGTTGCATCTCTCGCCTTCTTGTCTTCATAGAGTTCTCCCAACATCTGTTGCATAGTCAAGAATGCTTGTTGAAACTATTTTTCACTCATCTTAGCTTTAGTATTTTCACGTGCATTAGATCTTGTCATGTTTGACTTATGAACAACTCGTTGCTTTCCAATCTTTGGATCAATCTACTCAAGGATTCCTTCTCCACGTTGCGACTTTGACTTGGTTAACATTCAATGGAAACTTATACAAATCCAACCTTCTCTGATACCAAATCATATGATCTGAAATGATCATATGTTAAAACTAATGTAGAATTGATTAGCCATTAATGAATAGAATGTTAACTGAAAGTGCTTTAAGTGTGAGAGCTGCTCAAGAAGAAGACTTTTATGACATATTATAAAACATAATTACGATGCAAAATAGAAGTGAAAACATCTAAAACATACCAATACCAGACATCAATATTGATTACAGAGTTCATCCCTGATGGACTACATCTCTGGGTCCGCTTTCAAGATGGGCAACCGCTTTTTAGGATTGAAACAAAAGAGGTTGATTACACAGATATTTGACCAAATTTAATGTGCATGCAGACACTTCTATTCATTGTCGAAGGATATCTCTCTGAACTAGCTTTCCAACGCCTAACAGAGTTCTCAATTCTGACCCCGGATGCCCCTGTTACAATGAAAACAAAAATGACTATGACCTCCAGAACCTGCATACAAAACCCAAAACCACCAATATCCACTTCAATGAGAAAAACCTCATTTTAAAACCTTCTAGGTACATTCGAATCTCCCATCGCTAAGTTAGATATGAATGGGTTTGATTTGGACAGGTAGATACTCGGTCTTATGCTTAGTTGACACCTTAGTGTTAAGTTGCATGGTGGTGGAATTACATTTATGGCTTAAAAAAATACAAAAACCTAAAATAGACTTTAGGTTATCTCCCAACCCGCTAATAGTCAGGAAACTACATGGAGAGGTCGACCTTGACCATGTGAATAGGGTGGTCTAACCATTAACTGCCACCTCGCAGGTTAGCTGTCGTCAGTCCCGGTGATGTACTCACATGCTGACAACTGTTGAGTAATAAAAAGGTGTCTTTTAACCCCTATTTATCCTACATTAATTATCAATCCATGCATGATTTTTTATCTCAAGAATGTACTCAATCTGGGGTGGTCACTTGTTCAAGAGTAATGTTTGCAATATAGTGCTTACAAAAGTAAATGGATGCTGGAAACAAAATCTAATTGTAATGGAAAGAAACTTGAATGCTCTATAACTAAACCATTCACTCAAGAAACTACAACAATCATAATTCAAGGATGTAGTAATGATAACTCAACTCTTTCCCCTATAAACTGATGTAAATTAAAATCAATCACAAACAAGATCTCCAATCTGAGAACTTAGACAATAGTAGTCAATGTTCGTTATAGTTGTATGTCTTTCTATCCAAACTAAAGCAAATAATGCAAATAACAATTCGATTAGCAGAAAAGGAACAACAACTAAATCTATGAAAAAGGTCTAACAATGAAGCTTAACCTACAGAACTGAATTGAGCAGCAATCTTAACTGAAATTATTTGAACAGAAATCTTGAACTTAATAATGGAACAACAAACCTAATTAAGTGTAACCACACAACAACTATAGAGTAATCGAATCAGTAATCTTATTCTAGCATAATGGACATTAACTACTGGTATAAAGGAATGGCAATTGCAACTGTAAATGAACAATAGTTAAATGAACATCAATCGCAATTGTAAGTGAATCATAGTTAAATGAACAACAATCGCAACTGTAAATGAATAGCAGAAGCCGAATTAGACAGTGCAATATTGTTTCAGAATGAATAGCATGACATTTTAAGTTATGAATAATAATCTTGCTATCCAATTACGATTTCGATATAACAAAGCAATTCAGTGAAATGTTCAGAAACAGAAGATTACTGAATAAATCGATTTAAGGAAATGTAAAGGAAATCAAACCACACACTACTGTAATTGCAAAATAATTATACAAGAAGCAAGTGGATCCACTAGGGCCAGGCCCTTAGCCACTAGGGAAGCACTGCTGCATTTACTCCAGGATCAGATAACGGAACAACAACTGAGTTAATCATAAATGGCAGAGTTACAACTATTGCTCTTCAAAGAGAGCTGATGATCAGAGTTAAGAATACAATAGTAAGTTCTACAAATTGACAATAATATCCACCCCCCTGGGCTACCAGTGTTGTCCGCTTTTATAATGGGCAGGTGGAAGTATCAAGAATACAGATAAGTCTTTGAAGCAGTGATCCCTCAAGATTAAAGGATCCTAAGGGATTCGTTATATCTTTGATCCCCAGTTTATTGTTTTATCTCTTGCGCTGATGCTACGTTTTCTCTTCCTTTTCGTGGACCATGCACTCCAATCTTGATCTCCTCATCTGGATACGGCCTCCTGTCAAAGGGATAACAGTTGCTTCTGCTTTGTCTTTTCCTCCTGAATAGAAATTTTCTATTTCCTTCACTTTCTGTATAGAAAAAGATAATAATTAGTTACTTTGTATCAATCACAAATCTCCTTAATTCTATCATAATTATTTAACATATTATCATCTTAGAATGTAAAGGATTTATGATTCAAGGGAAAAGATAAAGAAATAAATGGTAAATACATACCTTTTCCAATGCTCAACACACACCCCTGCTTACACTTTTTCATGCCCTCATGAAAACATTGTAATTTACATGCAAGGTAGTTAGGGAATAGGCTGGAGAGGGATTTTCATGAAGTGGTATAAAACCATGATTTGTAGCTAAAACTTCAAAAATATGCCCTATCTGGCCTTCAGGAAATTCATATAGGGCCTTATACCCTGCTGCAGGATACCAAATAATTGGACTTCGAAACCTACAACCTAGCCAATATGGGCCTTCTCTCAAGATGAGGTTACTATAGGTAACCAGGCGTCCAACAGCTAACTTTCGTAATTGAATGGCTCTCTGTCCTGAACATTCCAATTGGAAGTCTCCCATCAGAATTTAGCTATTGCTATGGCAAGGTCTTTGATGGATAGGAAGTATTCTACCCCTTGCTAGACAACTGTTGTGTGAATGGGTCCCAATATCTGGATCACACCCTTCTTTCTCATTAAGCTTCTATGCTTATCCCACAGTTGTAATGGGTTTCTTGGTTCACCCCTTACCTAAAGGTCTAACCTGTTTTCTTGTCTCTGAAAGGTATTATGGGCTTTAAGCCACTTTATTTGGTTAATAACAAAAGAGATGAATGCCTGAAACTGGATATCACCCACAAAAGGACTGGGGTTCTTTTCTGTTTCATCCTGCAACACAAAATTATGCAAATAAAACTCACATAGCAATCATTGGACTTTCACCCCATAATGTTTACAACAATTTATAAAATCATAAATAGTTTTTAACTCTATAGGCACCTCTGACTTGACGGCCTTAATTTTTAATTGTAAGTACCTTTCCATAAATAAAAAAAACATAATTTTTTGCAGGTGCCCTACATGCAAGAACATGAGTATATAGAGAAAAGAGAGTATCCATTTTACTCATAACTGTGTCTAGTCTATTGGTTACCTTTTTAACTTTTTTCTCTGCCCTCCAACATCTATTGAAGACCTCGTTCTCTGATGCATTGATGTTCTTTACTTGCTGATGTAAATTTTGATATTTCTCCTGAGGAACAGTTTCTTCTGTGAGCTTTTCTATAATCTGTTGGGCCTGTGCCAGATCCCCTTGAATTTTTACTACCCTAGGATCATTATCCAACAAAACATTTTTGGGCTAGAGATCTACCTAGATCTCCTTATTGCGACATCTGGTCTCCTCAGTCTGTGTTTCTTTGTCATGAACTGTCTAGTCAGTCGTGATGCCAGAGGACAATGCCTCTGTCTAGACATCCTTATTACAGACTGGTGTGTTTTCTATTTGGGCCTCTGCGTTTGTAATAGCCGCATGTTGTTCCTTGTGGTCCTGAATGATAATGGGTTTAGTTTGAGTTCTTTTGGTCTTCATTTTATGGGGTTTCATCTGGGTGGCTACATCCTTTGTTCCAGGGGTTCTTTTTGAGATTCTCCCCATTTTTAGGACCCTTATTTGTTGTCTGAGTTGTTTTACTACATTTAGTAGCCTTTGTTGTTCCTTTCGCAGCCTTTTGATTTCATTCGTTTTCTTCGAAGGAACAACTATTTCTTTTCTTGGGCCTGGGCTTTGTTCTTCAAGGATTGTGCCCTCGCCCTAGCTTATTTCCATATTTTCTGTTTGGAACACTTCTTCAGTGTTCTCGTCCTCCTGATTAGGTTTCTCAGGGGAGGTAACCCTGGTTTGATCTGCTATTTCCCGGGTGGCTTCTTCTTCTACTTCTTCCTCATCATTCATTTCTTTGGATGCACTCTTACTGTGAGCAGAGTGTTCCTGTGATTTCCTTTCTTCTTCTTCCTCATCATTCATCTCCTCAAATGCACTCTTACTGTGTGCAGAGTGTTCCTGTGATTGTCCTGCCTCAATATCGAGGTTGAGTGGGCTGTGGGGTTGGATATACTCACCCATGTTGGCCAAAATTTGGGCCAATTCATCTTCTTGCAGAGGGTTTTGTAATGGGCTTCCGCTGGGTGGCTCTACTTCCTCCCCTTCTTCCTCGCCAGAGTGCTCAGTTTCCTCTTCCAGTTCCTCTTCTACATTTTCTTCTAATTCTTCTTCTTCATTTTCCCCTCCTTCAAGTTTGGGGGTTGCTCATCCTCTAGTCATATATCTCTATGGGTTTGCTACTGTTTTCTTGGTACTTCCCAACATTCCCCTGCTTCTCCCCAATCTGGCAGACTGTCTGCGTTTCTGCAGTCTCTGATTGATGTGCTAGCAGTTCTTTTTCATTTTGGGGCTGGTAAGGCCAATCCCCCATATATTGAGAATACCAGTTCTTCCCAACTAATTTGCTGTTGACCAAGACTATAACTGACTATTAGTCAAATTAAGATGTGATGACTTACTACCATTTCTACATGACGAGATTTTCTTATGCTTCGAGCAGCATCATGCAATAAAAAATTTAAATATGCAGGCAAATTTACAGCACATTTTTGTTTTAATACTACTAACAATTTGAGATGGCATGGTCTTACCACATCTTTTCTCCCATCGCATGTGATGTAGCTTTGCACAATTCTGGCTAATTCTGCCCAAGGTTCTCCCAGGGTTGCAGGCAGGACTCCTTTTCCTTTGACAGTAAGGCTCTGTCCTTCGTCCCGGAAGATGGTTATGGCGTCTTGAAGTCTAGCTTTTTTCTAAGTCCATACTAGTCCAATAGCTAGAAGTCCTGATACTTCAGTAATTATGGCATTTGTTACTGTTATTTGCCTCGCCCTCACCATGAAACGATCTTCCTGCAAATTCTATAGAAATTCGATGGCCACCGTTTCATGAGACTACTGTTGTAAATTAAGGTAGGCAATCCATCCTGCTCTCACTAAAATTTTGCGTGTAGCGCCAGAGATTATTAACACCTGTGGTTTGTTGTGTATTGATCTACCTCTCATTTTGTTCAAGCTTAGCACATTGTTAGTTTTACAGAGCAAAAACATAGAAATGAGAATGGAACAGCAAGTTGTTCAAGCTTGGTACACTGTTAATTTTTACAGAGCAAAAACACAGAAATGACGATGGAACAACAAGTTGTGCATATTGGGAAATATCAATACCGTTAAAATTGTTATTCCTGAGTTTTGATGGAGTCATAGCACCTCCCAATAAGGAGTTGACACGTATGCTAGTGTATTATGGAGGTCACCAACACCCCCCTGAAATGTGATAGGTCATCCTCGACCGGCAAATAAAGGAGCATCATGTTGGACTGCAATCATATAGTAAAAAGAAAGGAACGACATATATATCCATGACATGATTACAAAAAGCAGTGGATTACTGAAATCGAGGCTTGGAAATCGCAAATAGATATGGAAATGCTATGAAATGATGCGAAAAATAGAGGAGAGGACAGCTAATGTAAGTAAAAGAGCTTATGTGGTCATTATCCACTTTAACCATTATGATTGATTTATAAATGATTTTTCATGTGTAAGAGGTTCGAAAAGGCTATATAACATAATCTCATTTGAAATCAAGATAGAGATATAAGAAAAGGGTTTATAATGACTATTGTTATGAAAAGTATGAATTTAATACCATCAACAGAGCTCTGTTGCCCGCAGGTGTCCATAACCTTGACAGAGTTTCTTGTTTCACCCTTGGAACCATAATCCTTTATGTATGCCTAGGAAAGTGTTGTGTGATGGCAGAATGGAGGCCATTATGCTGGCTTGGTAACCAGATGAATCACAATGCCATTCACCAGGAAGAAGTGAAAGGAGGGTAGGCTGGCTCGTGATGAGACCTCCTGTTCCAAGGACTTTTTTATTTTTCTGATATGCCTCTTGGATAATATCCCTGGTGTGGTGGCCATAGTGGGAATGCCACTTCACTGCTTCCTTATGATCATGGTAGGCTGGCTCTTGATGAGACCCCCTATCCTTCATTTGAAAAATCATGTTAGTAATCATATAGATATATATATATTTTCTTTTTCTTTTTCTCTTTTATATAGCACTTTCCTATTTACATACAAAGGATGGCTCAACACTCCTTAAGAGTAGGGATGGTGGAATAAGTTTGAACATCTTAAGAGAGGAAAATATGCCCTTATTCTTATTCAATAATAATGATCAAAGAGAATTATGAAGATTAAGAAAGAACCAACATGATAAAAATAATCAATCAAATTGGTTTTAGTGAAGATAAAGACAGAAAAGTGGTATAAATAGTTGTGTCCTTTCCTTTTTTTTCTTATTGATACAACGCAATTTCTCTAAAGATAACAATTTTTCTTTGGTTTGTTGATTTCAGTATTCTCTAGTTTTTGTATTATTGCATAAATGTATACCTGTGCCTTAAAGCGATCATAAACAGTGAACCATCATTCACAAAATCCTCTAAATGATGAAACACACACACACATGAAAAAAATGCACTCAAAAAGTGTTGTTCCTTAGATGGAACAGTTGTTGTTCCTTAAGAGGGACAGAAAAAGAACATCTTTATGTAAAAACCATGGTTCCTTTAAGAGGAACAACAAAAAAAAAGAAAAAATACACTCGAACTGTTGTCCCTTGAGAGGAACAGAAGTTGTTCCTTAAACGGAACAGCCAATAAAGCAAATGTGAACTAAAATACTGATCCTTTGGAAGAACAGCCTAAGATTGTCTGAAATCGAAACTCTTGTTCCTTCGGAAAGAATGGCAGAAAGAAAAAGAGATGAAGGAGGGTTGTTCCTTTAAAAGTAATGACAAAATAATCTGGCAGAAGTGTTGTTCCTTCGGAAAGGAACGGCAAAACAATTTGGCGGAAGTGTTATTCCTTCGAAAAGAAATGATAAAAACGTGGGAATATTGTTCCTTCAGAAAGGAACAGCAAAAATGTGAGAATGTTGTTCCTTCAGAAACGAACATAAAAATGTGAAAGTGTTTTTCCTTCGGAAAGGGACAGCAAAAATACGGAAATGTTGTTCCTTCCAAAAGGAACAGCAAAATGCGAAAGTGTTGTTCCTTCAAAAAGGAACAACAAAAAGTGAAAGTGTTGTTCCTTCGGAAAGGAACAGCAAAAAGTGAAAGTGTTGTTCCTTCGGAAAGGAATGGAAAAAATACGGAAATGTTGTTCCTTTGGAAAGGAATAGCAAAATGCGAAAGTGTTGTTCCTTCGGAAAGGAACAGCAAAATGCGAAAGTGTTGTTCCTTCGGAAAGGAACAACAAAAATACGGAAATGTTGTTCCTTCATAAAGGAACAACAAAATGCAAAAGTGTTGTTCCTTCAGAAAGGAAAAACAAAAAGTGAAAGTGTTGTTCCTTCATAAAGGAACAGAAAAAATACGGAAATGTTGTTCCTTTAGAAAGGAACAACAAAATGCAAAAGTATTGTTCCTTTAGAAAGGAACAACAAAAATATGGAAATGTTGTTCCTTCAGAAAGGAACAGAAAAATGCGAAAGTGTTGTTCCTTTGGAAAGGAACAGCAAAAATGTGGAAATGTTGTTCCTTCAGAAAGGAACAGTAAAATGCGAAAGTGTTGTTCCTTCGTAAAGAAACAGCTAAAAGCAAAAGTGTTGTTCCTTCAGAAAGGAACAACAAAAATACGTAAATGTTGTTCCCTCGGAAAAGAATAGCAAAATGCGAAATTGTTGTTCCTTCGGAAAGGAACAGCAAAAGTGCGAAAGTGTTGTTCCTTTGGAAAGGAATATCAAAATGCAAAATTGTTGTTCCTTCGGAAAGGAACAACAAAAAACAAAAAAAAATAGCAGAAATGCAAAAATCTATATAGAAAGTGGTTTATACAAACAAAAAAGAAAACTTATGTACAAAATTTAAGAACAGTGGGATTATTTAGTGAACCAATGCCGAGGAAGGATTATTTTCCTCAGCAAGAATCTGCATATCAAAATCTTCCTGGAGCTGCTAGTAAAAGGATTCCCGAGTAAGCGGTTTATTGTACAGTCGCACTCAGTGACCATTTTCTCTAAAGGCATGTCCAAATCCGTCAATAGTAGTCAAAGTAATGGTTCCATTGTCATGCACTTTCTGTATTTCACACGGTCCAAGCCATCGAGTCTGAAGTCTTTCGGAAAATCCTGAAACCTGGAATCATATAGGAGTGCCCAATTTCCTTCATGGAAGATTTTCTTTTTGATCAAGCGTCATGCCATTTTGCTCTCTGTTGTTGAATTAATGCAGTGTTTTGAAGAGCCAAGAGCCTCATTTCATCTAGCTCGTTAATTTTGTGTAGTCTATTAGTCTGGGCCTCATTTAAATTCAGACTGATCTCTTGTGCTATTCTTAATGTTTGTATTTCAAACTCTATTGGAAAGATGGGTTCTTTTCCAAATACTAACTGAAACGGTGAATAACCAGTGGTGTTCCTCCATGTTGTTTGGTATGCCCACAAGGCTTTGGGAAATCTTGAAGCCCAATCACGCCTGTGTGATGCAACAGTTTTTGTCAATATTGCCTCTATCACCTTATTCGTGCTCTCTACTTGGCCATTTGCCTGTGGGTGATACAGAGTGGTAATTTTGTGCTGAATGTGATAATTTTTTAATGTTGCAGCAATTTTATTACCTACAAACTGTGGTCCTTCGTCCGTGATTATGTCCCTTAGGAGTCCACATCGCACAAATATTTGGAACAGGAAATGAATCACAGTCCTTTGTAGCTCTTGGAAGTGCCTCTGCTTCAACCCATTTGGTAACATGCTCTTTTGCTACTTGAATATATGTTTTCTGATTTGATGATGGGTTTATTAGACCAACAAAATCGAGCACCCAATGCTCAAATGGTTCGATTATTAAATGTGGGTTTAAAGGCATTTCATCGGACTATCCAGGGCGTTCTGCTCTTTGGCAACTGTCACAGGCTTGCACAAATTTATTAGCATCTTTAAAGATTGTGGGCTAGTAATAACCTATTTGCAAAACCTTGTGACCAGTCCTGCGATCTACGAAATGTTCGCCACACAGTCCGTCATGACAGGCTTTCAAAATGTCAAATATTTCGTCTTCACGGACACATCTTCTAATGTGCATATCTGCCCTTGTATGAAATAGGTAGCCCCGAATCCAGGAAAAGTGGATACTACATTGCATAATATGTTTTTGTTCATTGGGGGTTAGATGCTTTGGTAATTTTCCTACTACTAAATAATTTTCAACATCATCATACCAGGGTGTCTTGACAGTGGCAATAAACAAATGTTCATCTGGGAATTGATCTTCGACTATTGTTGTGTCTGTTGGCTTCGGCATTCGTGAGAGAAAATCAGTTATAGGATTCTTTTGACCAGGTCGATCTTTTATTGTGATGTCAAATTCCTGCAATAAAATCAACCATCTTGTTACTCTACCATTTGTAACAGGTTTATTTGCTAAGTATTTTATGGTAGAGTGATCTGGATATAAGACAACAGGATATCCAGTGATATAATGCCTAAATTTATTTACAGCATTATTACAACTAAAAACTATTTTTTAGTTACGGTATAGTTTAGCTCAGCAGGAGACAAATTCTTGCTGATATAATAGATTGCATATGGTTTTTTGTCTTCTTCCTGCCCAAGGACTGCTCTAATAGCTGTGTCTGAAGCATCCAATGAAATTTGAAATGGCAGGTCCCAATTTGGGCCTTTGAGCACTGGGGCTGTTGACACAAGATTTTTTAGATCCTCAAAAGCATGGTCGCACTTATCTGTCCAAATAAAATTAGCATTCCTTGTCAGTGCATATAGAGGTGCAACTATTTGAGAAAAATGCTCTATGAATCTCCTATAATAACTAGAAAATCCTAGAAAACTGTGTACCTCTGTCTGTGTGGTAGGAGTAGGTATTAACAAAATTATTTGAATTTTGGCCGGATCTACCTGTATTCCAGCTATTGAGATATAATGACCTAGGATGAGCCCTTTGGTCATCATCATATAGCACTTTTCATGGCTCAAGCAAAGCCTAGTGGCAATACATCGTTGCAGCACCTTTTCCAATGTGTCTAGTGCTGGCTCAAAATCATCTCCATATGGTGTGAAATCATCCATATATACTTCGAGCCCTTCGTTTATTAGATCTGAAAAGATGCTGAGGATAGCCCTCTGAAATGTGGCAGGGGCATTGCATAGGCCAAAGGGTAGGACTCTGTAAGCAAATGTTCCCCAAGGACAGGTAAAAGTAGTTTTGTCCCAGTCTTCAGGGGCAATCTGAATCTGATTGTATCCACTAAAGCCATCCAAGAAAGAAAAGAATTTCTTTCCTGCTAATGTTTCTAATACCTGATCAATGAATGGAAGGGGAAAGTGGTCTTTTTGGGTTGCTTTGTTTAAATCTCTATAATCTACAAAAATCCTCCATTTTCCATTCTTCTTTGGCACCACTACTAGTGGAGAGACCCACTTGCTATCAGAGATTGGATAAATAAAGTTTACATCCAAAAGTTTTTGTAGTTCCTCTTTTACAATATCTTTCAGGTGAGGGTTGAGTCTCTGTTGGGGTTGGTGAACAAATCTTACATCCTTTTCTATATAAATGTGGTGCATACACGAATGGGGATCAATTCCATTCATGTCCGAATAATCCCATGCAAAAGCTTCCTTATATTTTCTCAGTAGTTGGACCAGCTTTTCTTCTTATTCAAGAGTCAGGTTTTTGTTAATGTTCAAGGTTTTTCTTGTCTCAATCTCTATAATTTTGCTCTTTGAAATAGAGGTAGTGGGTATTGATTGATCATGAGTGTCTTTGAGGGGATCTTCTTCTAGTTCTGTTAAGATTAGGTATGTTCTATGCTAGAGCAATTTATTTAAATTTTCACAGTTAGCAATCACATTAGCATTACGATAAACTGCAGATAGAACATAAATATAATATGCAGAAGACAAGCCAAGACAAGAGGACACAAGATATGGCCCGAGCCAGGGACAAACCCCACAATGTGTGGGGAAACCCTTTGATCAAATCTTCTTTTTTCTTCAAAGTTCAGAAGAGAAAGAGAGAGAGAGAGAGAGAGAGAGAGAGTACAATTACGACAGAAGTCAACACTTTGACTTGCCAAAATAAGAGATCAGACATCAGAGATATTTCATCATGAAGATGACAGGATAGTTCCGATGACAAGGACTGCAGATCTGAACTCAGGTGAAGGCACACTTCTCAGTCCTCATACTTCAACTGATTCACCATGCTACATCCAACCATGCTGCGTCCATCACTATGCTGCATTCAACACCATGCTGCATTCAACATCATGCTTTCAAGCTATTAAATAACTAAGCCCTTCAAGGGCTTCAGTCCACCTAGGAGAGTCTCTCCTAATCCATGCTGCCATCCGAACTCAAAGCAAACTGTAATACTGCCTTGGAACAGCCTTAGCTGCTTGCTATGGCTTGCAGCCTAGCAAAGCAGCTAGTTGTAGCTATAGACTCCCTAGTGACTGCTGATCCCAAACGTACCTTATCCATGCCTTAGAACAACAGTATTTAACATGTTGTTACAGCGATTTCCATGCTGCTCCTTTATGCTGATATATGTCTCCTTTATATTGCTACATCTTCACTTGTTGTTCCTTTCACTGAGATCATCGTTGATGTACATTCACATTAGTGCCACTGAGATCAAATTTGTGAGATCATCTTTCATACCACCATTCAAAGAGTTGTTTCGGGATCAGGACTCATGATCCTATAACTATACAGAGATCATTCCTTGATATCGATATGTACAGTGATCATATGTTGCATCTAACTTGAACGTTAATATCATTACAGATTTGAATGTCGAGATGATATATGAAAAGATCTTCTACATAGTGATGCTAAGAACGTAGCCCTACTTCATTGTTGTTCATTATTCCGAGACTGCTACAGGAATATCACCTAGATCTACTGCATCAATGATATGTCGAGACTAAAGTTATTCTTGGAGAGAATGACGAGGTTACTAGAGGCAAATCCAAACCCTTATCCGAGGTTGCTTCTGAGATTGAATACCCTTCATTGTAATGTCGAGATTGTCATGATTATGCCGAGAATGTATACCGAGACAGTGACTAAGATAATATATATATATATATATATATATATATATATATATATATATATATATATATATATATATATATATGTCGAGATTGTCATAGCAACTGTAGGATCATTGTTATTACTGCGGTTAGTTATTATGTCAATATTGTACCTCTGAAAGAGAAGAGATATCTTCATGCTGAGATTATATATCCATCTGAGGTTCCTTCTGTTCTATCCAACCAAGATCTAGCTTGACTGCACCTTATACCCATCCGAGGTGCAGTCAAGCCCTTCACCGAAAAACCCTGCGGCTCTGCTCCATCTAGAATATGTGAAATTTCAGAGAGAATTTGCGAGTTGTGTTCATCTTCTTAAGCTACGTCAACATAAACGAGTCTCTGCGTTTAGGCTTCAACAAACAGCGTGTTATTTATCACCGCGGCTAGATGACAGTGGCACCCTAGACTGCGTATAGAAGTCCCTTAAGGGCTTCGTATAGAAGCTTCCTTTTACTGCGTTTATCATATGGCCAGCGTAATGCTAGGCGTAAGGCCATCGTAATGCCATGCGTATATGTATGAAGTGTTTCCATGAACAGCGTATAGAGATTCATCATGAACAGCATATAGGTTTGCATACTGACTGTAATTTAGGGCATCATCTGCGTGAGAGCTAGGGCATCATCTAGGCCAGCGTATTCTATGATCTCTCCTTCTCCAAAAACCCAAGACGTGGAGAGGAGGAGATCACTCAAGAATACATATTCAAATGACATCAAATATTCATCTATTTATACTAAAACAAGGATGATGAATAGACACGTCGGTTGGGCTTCTAGAGCCTACATAAGAGCTGGTTGGCTTGATAATAATTACATAAACAAAATAAATTCATATCTCCATAATTACTTATCGGAATCGGATGATCTTTGGATCAATCCTACACCTCTCGACGAGAGGGATCCAATAAAAATATCAGCTTCCATAAATAAGCCGACCCACACGGAGTTTGGCCCTAGTTGCCAATTTAACAAGTTCATTGTCAAATGTTGCCTCTATCATGTGACATTGTACATGGGATCTGGATTCGGATTGGTTAATGAAGTTGTTAATAACGGCATCCTCTATTTTGTCTTTAAAATCGAGGGCATATTCTATGGTTAATGGGGACCTAATGTTTTCTGTGAGGTATGATATAGGTTGTTTGTTAGTTTTCATTATTGTTAAATTTGGCTAGGCTAGAGGGTATAGGGCTAGATTCTTGATATTACTCCCTCTAGTTATAGTCATACTACCTTGTCAGCAGCCAATGTAAGCATCAGAAGTCACAAGCCAAGGTCTACCTTAGATTAAAGGGTGTCCATCAAGTCGGTTTTTGGGGTTGATTATTAGAAAGACGGCAGGGTATTCCCAGGAATCTATGGATACCATTACATCATGTAGTGTACCTTATGGCCTAACTACCAATCAGTTAGCCAGTTCCAATAAGGTGGAGGTTTGTTCCACTAATGTAATGCCAAGTTTTTGACAAGTGGTGGTTGTTAAAATATTAATTGTAGCCCCTAAATCAACTAGGGCATTTGAAAAGATTTGTCCATTGATTTGCACCATCACTATAGGATTCCCTAGGTCTTCATATTTGACAGGTGCTTCTCTTCCTAATAACAGATTAGATAGGGTGCCAACTACTTGGATGGTTGGGTTAGTTGTTATGCTCCTCTTTGGCTTTCTTATACATAACTCTTTGATGGTTTTTGCATATATTTGGATATCTTGGATATCTTGGAGGAGTGGGATTTTTATACACAAATTTTTTAGTTCTCCCAGAATATCAAAGTCAAGATGTTCTATAGGGCGTGGTATGATTAATTGTTCTAGGAATGGGGGCGAAGACATGGTTGCTTGGTCATGAGTTTGTTGTCTAACCACATCCTCTTCTTATAGTGGTTGTTCTACGGGTAACTGATTTTAAACTTGAGAATTTTTGTCTCCCTCGGCTTCTATTATGCGCCCAAACCTTAATTGAAGGTTGTTGCACTCCCTTACATCAGTTTCTAGTTCTAGTGTTTCGATTATTTGAACAAATTGAACTGGTCTATTATTAGGGTTCGGGTTGGGTTGGGCTGGGATTTGCAGTCTTAAGTTGGACTGGGGATTTTGTTGTAGTGTATATGGCGTTGGCAGTGTGGGTTGAGGGATAGGAATGGTTCCAGCTAGCTGATTCATCGGTCTTTCCCAGTTTGACTGCCAGGCTTGACTCTGTGAAGTGGGAGGGGGCCATTGAGTTGGATATGCATTGTTTTGCCAATATGGTGGAGAGTAGAGAAAATTTTACCAATTATTTTGGCTTGTTTGATTTGGCCATAGTGATGAAGGAAATGGTTGTTGTGACCAGTTTGGAAAGGGTGGCTGATTTTGCCACATTGTATTATATTACTGAGCATGATATTGTGGAGGTTGGAAAGAAGAAGATGGATCGGAGGGCATACCTGGTTGTCATGGCTGCCATTGACGACGCTGATTGAGTAGGTACACTGGTTCTGATTCTTCTTCCGCTTCTTTGTACACTGCTTTCAAACTCAGAAGTGAGGGGCAGTTCTCTGTGGAGTGATCTTTTGTACAAATAGCACAGACTTGAACTGCATCTAATGGGCACTCTTTATGGCTGTGTTTCTTTCTGCATCTAGGGTAGAATATTGCCAGGTTTTGCTTTGCTTCTGCTTGTTTCTGTTTAGCTTGCATCATATTGAATTGCATTGTCAGAGTCCCCAATATATCAGTTTTGAAATTCTCCAGTAAATTCCATATTTCTATGCGGGTTACTCATCCACCGGAGATATTGTTGTCCCTTCTGAGCATGCCACGTTCCACTGGTTTTAGCCTTGTACTACCTCGTGAACTCCTAATGCACAAATCAATAATGTCAATAAAACTTTCTTGATAGATGTCACCTTTTCCCATAATATTTAGTGTTTCAACCCATTGTTCCTTCATCCATTTAATTAATGTCATTTTTAACACATTCTCAGGTAAGGGTAATGATGCATAAGGAGATCTCTAAAGACTATATTGAAAATGTTCAACATACTCTTCTAGTGTCTCATTAGGTCTGGCTACAATATGAAATATTTCATCCTTTAATTCTTTGGACCTACAGTAATCCTGATACTTTTTTAAAAAAACACCTTTCATCTAATCCCAATCGTTTATAACACCTCCACCTAACCCCATAAACCATCGTAAAGCTGCTCCTTTTAATGCAAAGGGAAATAATTTTAGCTTTTGGGGATCGGTGGTATAGTCATACCCTCGGCACAATACATCGAATTCAAACAAAAATGTGTCCAGATCTTCCAATGTTAGGCCATGGAATATAGGAATATGTTGGAGATGAATGGCCTTCATAGGTGCATTAACTTCAGTATCCACAATGGGATATTTCAGTGTGGAGGTTTGAGGTGTTTGCTGGTTCTGGGCCATTTGGTCAAATATGTGCCAATATCCTTCTGGGATTTATAGGGGGGTATTCCTAGGCTGGCTAGAAGGAGCAGGAATGGCCTTGATAGCACTTCCTTTTTTTGGGATGATGAGAGTTCCTTGCTAAATTAATATCTGGGAGGATCTTAGCTTTTTAGGTTCTTCAGCTTTGTTCTGGATGATTTTGACAACACTTCCCTTATCTGGGTTGTTTAGTGGCTGAACTATTCCAAGAGGAGATCTTGGTTCTTTGGTTTCCCCTGTTTCTCCTCCTCCTTCACAGAGATTACTAAGGTTCCCTTCTTGTAATGATTTTGGGCTAGAATTCTCAATTTCTTGAAAATCTTGCTCCTTTGTTTGGCTGTGCACCTCAGCAAAGGCTATAGATGGTGATTTTGTGGCCCGAAGGGAACTAGTAGATTGTCTAGAAGTAGCTTTTCTAGGGCCTACTGACGGTTGAGATTCTTCTTTTTTAAGGATATCATCTATAAAGGTCGATCAACCAAGGGTCACCGGTCCCTTAGCTTTATTAGGTTTGGGTAGGGGTTTTGGATTCTTTTCAGGCTTTTTCTACTTAGTCATGCACACAAATCAAATACTTATTTCTAACCAAAATAATCAACAAATTTGTAGGAAAGCAGGTAGGGGAGCAGGGCTATTACATGGTCCGTACGCAGGTTCTTACCTTCCATTTTTAAAACCCAACTCTCTCCTAGCAGGTACTCACACTACTCTCTTTTCAAAAGAAACAAATGGCTACACTCTCCCCAGCAACAGCGCCAAAATATTGAGTGATAAAAAGGTATCTTTTAACCCCTATTTATCCTACATTAATTATCAATCCAGGAACAATTTTTTATCTCAAGAGTGTACTCAGTCTGAGGCAGTCACTTGTTCAAGAGGAATGTTTGTAGTATAGTGCTTACAAAAGTAAATGAATGCTGGAAACAAAATATAATTGTAATGGCAAGAAATTCGAATGCTCTGTAACTAATTCATTCACTCAAGAAACTATAGCAATCATCAGTCAAGGATACAGTAATGATCTCTTTCCCCTATAAACTGATGTAAATGAAAATCAATCACAGACAAGATCTCCAATCTGAGAACTTAGACAGCAGTAGTCAATGTTCATTACAGTTGTAGGTCTTTCTATCCACACTAAAGCAAACACTGGAAATAAAAATTCGATTAGCAAAAAAGGAACAACAACTAAATCTATGAAAAGGTCGAACAATGAAGCTTAATCTATAGAACTGAATTGAGCAGCAATCTTAACCGAAATGATTTGAACAGCAATCTTGAACTTAATAATGGAATAGCAAACCTAATTAAGTGTAACCACACAACAATTATAGAGTAATTGAATCAGTGATCTTATTTTAGCATAATGGACATTAACTACAAGTATAAAGGAATGGCAATTGCAACTGTAAATGAAAAACAGTTAAATGAACATCAATCGCAATTGTAAGTGAACCGTAGTTATATGAACAACAATTGCAACTGTAAATGAACAGTAGAATCTGAATTAGACAGTGCAATATTGTTTCAGGATGAACAACATGAAATTTTAAGTTGTGAATAATAATCTTGCTATCGAATTACGATTTCGATATAATAGAGCAATTCAGTGAAATGTTCAGAAATAGAAGATTATCGAATAAAGCGATTTAAGGAAATGCAAAGGAAATCAAACCAAACATTACTGTAATTGCAAAATAATGATAGAAGAAGCAAGTGGATCCACTAGGGTTGGGCCCTTAGCCACCAGGGAAGAACCGCTACATTTACTCCCAGATCAGATAATGGAACTGCAACTGAGTTATATATTAATCATAAATGGCATAGTTATAGCTATCGCTCTTCAAAGAGAGTCGATGATCAGAGTTAAGATTACAATAGTAAGTTCTACAAATTGACAATAATATCCGCCCCCCTGGGCTACTAGCATTGTCCCTTTTTATAATGGCTAGGTGGAAGTATCAAGAATACAGATAAGTCTTTGAAGTAGTGATCCCTCAGGATCAAAGGATCTTGAGGGATTCACTATATCTTTGATCTCTAATTTATCATTTTGTCCTCTTGCATTGATGCTGCATTTTCTCTTCCTTTTCTTGGACCATGCGCTTCGATCTTGATCTCCTCGTTTGGATACGGCCTCCTGTCAAAAGGACAGCAGTTGCTTCTACTTTGTCTTTTCCTCTTGAATAATGATTTTCTATTTCCTTCACTTTCTGTATAGAAAAAGACAATAATTAGTTACTTTGTATCAATCACAAATCTCCTTAGTTCTATCATAATTCTTTAACATATTATCATCTTAGAATGTAAAGGAGTTATGATTCAAAGGAAAAGATAAAGAAATAAATCGTAAATACATACCTTTTCCAACACTCAACAACAACTGTCTGACGGTTCCGACAATGGCTGGCGGTGAACTACAAACGGTTACGTTGACCACATCCTGATAGTCTAGATGTTCACATGTTGCAACTGCCCCGACAGTTAAGTCAGCTGACTTCTTATCTCTACTGTAGTAAAGGTTGACTGCGGTTACCCGAGAGGTGTTCACATGACTTAACATCTCCGACACGATCATCTATCCACGGTTAATTGCAAACTCCGCTTGTAACTTAGAACTGTAACCGTCATTCCATTCACATGTCTCATGACCGTGGTCTTCTCCGATGCGGTTAGAGGCTAGCGATTTAGGGACTGTCATATGTTTTTATAATGTTTTATAATGTATTTCATAGCTCGAGAGTTGTTGAACTTTGGTTTTATTGGTTTTATGTGTTCTTTTAATACATAGATTTGTAATATAACATGTTCGATAGGTTTAAGACTATTTTTTAGGTATTTAGTGTATGGATTTAGATTTAGGATTAGGGTTTAGGTTTTGGTTAGGATTAAGGTTTAGACTTTAGGTTCAAACTCTTACATCAAAACCTTTTACAACCAATTGTCACCAAGTGACATTAGCAACAAACGTCACATGACAACAAACCCGTCGACATCAAAACCTGTGAGTGGATGACAAAACCCATGTCAACACCAAATCCTGCAAAGTGGATTACAACCACATGTCGACAACCCAAATCCTACGAGGCGAATGACAAACACATGTCGATGACCAAATCGTAGCGGAACTGACAAAAACCACATGTCGACAGCCAGGTACAAAACCATCACCATGATCAACCTGAACCATAATCAACATTGTCGAAACTGAACGACACTGGACTAAATGCTAACGATGATACTGAACAATGATGATGAACTTATACAACTGATCTAACGAGATACTCCTGGATCAATCCTCTCCACTTGAAAGCTTTTGGACCACAAAAGTTTGACTAAACAAATAATTGATGAGGGTAGAGCTCCCTCACTTTCCACATTGTCCTGATGATGTACCAATACATTCGATCAATCACCTACAAGTGATGACCCTGATGATCCTGACCATGGCACATTTTGATTTCGTGACTTGTTCCATCCATCTGTAGTATGAACAACTTGTGATGATGGTAAAACAACCTGTTATGAACATGGCAATTGATTTCTTTCCACGAAATACCATGAGTTAGTGATTCATAATCATCTTTGAAAATAGTCTCTACAAGATATTGTTCACTACCATTGACATGTATTAACAATATATTTTGTGGAATAACAGAGACAATCAAAGATGTTTTTGACATCACACTAGCTACTTGACTTGACATAATTTCCTGCTTCCTTATTACTAAGTGAACTTGCTGTCATAAACCCATCAAACTGTAAGGTGAAAATGGTTGCAACTTAGTTTGTCTTTGAAAGTATTGAATTAGTTGTTGATTTGTTTGAATCACTTTTTCCTTATTCATTAAATGATGTTTCCATTGATTATCACTTTCCTCTGATGCATAAGTTTCCCTTAGTTGTATTGGATACTTTGATAATGCTTTAGAAAATGCTTTGATATGAAAACAAATGGGCTCCCTCTCCACTTGAAAAGAGGCTTTCAAACTGTTTGAAACATGAAATGGTGACACAATATAAGATAAATTTAATACTGAATTTCCCCAATACTGACCTGCATCCCTATGACTGTTACCTTCCAAACTTGAACTGAAATGATTCATTCTAACATTAGGAAGAAGAGATTTAGGCATCAATTGTAGTCCATGTTGTATTCCCTGCTTATGAGTAAGATGTTTGATTTCTTTAAATAGAACTGTAAAAGTTTCTACTTCTTTGATCAAGCTATCTTTAAGCTAACACTCATAACTTGAATAAACATCATGTTGATTCTTATGTTGGTCCTTTACACACATGATTAGAAATTTTTTATTTGAACTTATTAATTACTTCATCTAATTAGCAAAAATATTCAATTGATTTTTGCTTTGATGTGCCCTGACAATAAATTCAACCCCATCTTTCTTAAGGTGATATTTATGCTCTCTCCTGTAAAATATTGCATCATGATCATAAAGATAAGGACTTCCTAAGACAAATCCACATATGTTTACTGGAACCACATCTAATTCCACTTCATCAATGTAATTAGCTGTAATGGAAAATCTTAAATGACATTGTTTGGTGACTTTTATCTGAGTTGATTTATTTAGCCATCCTAATGGGTAAGGTCTTGGATGATTCCGTGTCTCCGAACCCAAATTCTTAACTAAATATTTAGATATTAGATTCACCTATGATCCACTGTCAAACATTGTATCTATCTTTGTATGCTTAGAGGTTATCCTTATGTTAAATAATTCAACTCTTTTATCCTCATTTGAAGGATTTATGTTTGATGAAGATGCAATAGTATTCGAACTTGAATCAGTGTTAGAAGTTTTACCTGTCGTAACCATGGAAGTTATCCTCCTTTCATCATGTGAATCCGAACCTAGATCTTGCTGGACTGCTACAGTTGCCTTCTTTTCATCCTTCTCCTTAAGGAACTTTTTGGGCTTAAGTTCTGGATGAATTTTCCAACACTTAGATTCATCATGACCGATTCTCTGGCAATGAGAACAAGTAGGTGTTTCCTTCTTAGCTATCGTTGATTTCTTTCTCTTTGAATTATTCTTCCCCTTACTATCATTGGAAACTTTGATTTCCAACTCTTTGGATGATTGTGATGAAAACTTGAATGGTCTGCCACCTGATTCAATATGTATGGCCTGAACACACACTTCATCAAAATCATTAGGATTAAACATCAATAACGTATGCTATAAATGTGAATGTAAACTGCTGATGTATTTTAATAAATTTTCACGTGTATCCAATGAAATACCGAGCGCCAATGCTTTCTTTCTGAACTCCTGAGTAAACTCCTAAACACTCTACCCTTTACCTTGCCTCAGATTATGCCAATCAAGAACAGCTTGCTACATGTATCCTAAAGGATAGAATTTTTTCCTAAGAGATTTTAGAAACTTAGACCATGAAGAGATGACTTTACCTTTTCATTTTACATCTATCTAAGTTTTACTTTCCCACCAGATTAAATTTGTTCCCCCCATTCTAAGTGTAGCTAAATGAATTTTCGTTTTATCGTCAGAAATGTTTTGAATGCGACAATACACTTCTAACTGCTTAATCCAGTTATCTAGCTTTTCAGGATTCATTTCGCCATCATAAATAGGTAACTCAAATTTTACATCAAGTTTCAAAAGATATGTTTTCTTAGGTTTCTTTTCTGTTTCAGATTCTTCATTGGAAGAAGAAGAAGAAGATGATGATGGAGATGATGGAGGTGAAGATTGTTTATCAGCCTTGCCTTTACTTTGATGTCTTTGAAGAAGTTGCATCTCTCGCCTTCTTTTCTTCGTAGAGTTCTCCCAACATCTGATGCATAGTCAAGAATGCTTGTTGAAATTGTTCATCACTCATCTTAGCTTCAGTGTTTTCACTTGCATCAGATCCTGTCATGGTCGACTTATGAATGACTCATCGCTTTCCAATCTCTGGATCAATCTTCTCGAGGATTCCTTCTCCACATTGCGATTTTGACTTGGTTAACATTCAATGGAGAATTTTACAAATGGAACCTACTCTAATACCAAATTATATGATCTGAAATGATCATATGTTAAAACTGATGTAGAATTGATTAGCCATTAATGAATAGAATGTTAACTGAAAGTGTTGAAAGTGTGAGAACTACTCGAGAAGAAGACTTTTACGACAGATGATAAAACATAAGTACGATGCAAAACAGAAGTGAAAACAACTAAAACACAGCAATACCAGAGAACAATATTGATTACGGAGTTCATCCCTGATGGACTATGTCTCCGGGTCTGCTTTCAAGATGGGCAACTGCTTTATTAGGATTGAAACAAAAGAGATTGATTACACAGAGATTTGACCAAACTGAATGTGCATGCAGGAAATTCTAGTCACTATCAAAGGATAACTATTTGAACCAGCTTTCCAATGCATGTCATGATTCTCAATTCCAACCCTGGATGCTCCTATTACAGTGAAAACAAAAAATAATATGACCTCCAGAATCTGCATACAAAACCCAAAACCACCAATGTCCACTTTAATGAGCAAAACCTCCTTTTAAAACCTTCCAGGTACATTCAAAACTCCCATGGCTAAGATAGGCATGAATGGGTTTTATTTGGATAGGTAGATACTTGGTCTTATGCTTAGTTGACACCCTAGTGTTAATTTGAATGGTGGTGGAATTACATTTATCCAAAAAAAAACAAAAACCCAAAATAGACTTTGGGTTATCTCCGAACCCGCTAACTGTCAGGAAACTGTGCAGAGAGGTTGACCTTTCCCATGTGAACAGGGTGGTTTAACCATTAACTGCCACCTCACAGGTTAGTTGTCGTCAACCCCAGTGATGTATTCACATGATGACAACTGTCCAATGGTTCTGACAACAACTAGTAGTGAACTACAAATGATTACGTTGACTACATCTCGATAGTCTAGATGTTCACATGCCACAACTCCCCTGACGGTTAAGTCAGCTAACTACTTATCTCTGCTACGGTGAAGGCTGACTACGGGAGAGGTGTTCACGTGACTTAATATCTCCAACATGATCATCTATCCATGGTTAATTGCAAACTTCACCTGTAACTGATAACTGTAGCCTTCTTTCCATTCACATGCCTCATGACTACGGTCTTCACTGATGCGGTTAGAGGCTAGCAGTTTAGGGACATTCATATGTTTTTATAATGTTTTATAATGTATTTTACAGCCCAAGAGTTGTTGAACTTTGGTTTTATGGGTTCTATGTATTGTTTTAATACATAGATTTGTAATATAACATGTCTGATAGGTTGAGGACTAGTTTTTAGGTAATTAGTGTATGGATTTAGGTTTAGGATTAGGGTTTAGGTTTTGGTTAGGATTAGGGTTTAGACTTTAGGTTTAGACCTTTACATCAAAACCTTTTACAACCAATTGTCACCAAGTGACATTAGCAACAAACGTCACATGACGAAAAACCCGTCGACATCAAAACCTGTGAGTAGATGACAAAACCAACGTTGACACCAAATCCTGCAAAGTGGATGACAACCATATGTCAACAACTGAAATCCTTGAGGTGAATGACAAACACATGTTGACGACCAAATCCTAGCGAAATTGACGACAACCACATGTCAACAACCAGGTACAAAACCATCACCATGAACAACCTGAACCATAATCAACACTGTCAAAATTGAATGACACTGGACTGAATTCTGATGAAAACACTGAACACTAACGATGAACCTGTGCAACTGACCTGATGGGATCCTCCTGGATCAGCTGGCACGGGAAATTATGGGAGGAGAAAGAAACTAAGAAGTAAGAAATTCACTTTCAAAGGCATATAAAACTTGATGATCTTAAAAAGAAAAGGACACTTCTTGAATTAGGCTCTGATTTGATCATGAGTGAAGAGAGTGATTTAGAGGTGGAAGGCTTCAGTAATATGCCAAAAAATTCAAGGATTGAGACTGAAAATTTCATTGTATATTAATTGCAACAATCAGATGAGTGTATTGTTCGGTATTCATGTCTGGAGAAGTCTTTACGGTGAAAGGATCTTCTATCCTGATGAAATGACTAAGCATGGAGTTAACCTGCAAGGAATTTCATTCCGCAGTGATGCAAAATTGAAGTTTTGCATGCAAGCCTTTGAAATATTCAATTCGGCATGTTGTACTAATAATTCTTGTATTGGAAAAAATGACAGAAGGTCTTATGTGAGAAAATAGTTATATGTCAAGTCAATTACAACATTGTTTTGTGTAGATTCTTCCAATGAACACAAAAATTACAACCAATACAACTCTCCTTAATGAAATCTCATTTACTTCAAGAGTCTTTTTCTCCAAATCCTCATCTTCATTATCAATCATTCCAGATATTTTCAATCACGATGTATATCTATAGGTCCCTCATGAAATCAACTACCACAAACTCCTTTATAATGCAACAATGACAGATGCCCTGCCAACCTCCTCCTTGGGAATGGAGGCATTTCCTCATATTTCACGTATTTCATGGGTGTTTCATGTGTGTTCAAGCCAGTGGTAAACTGTAGAATTCCTGCAGAAACTATGATAGATCTAGAATTCTAGTTAAATTAAACACAAGTAATTCGTTGATATTCAAGAGAGGAGAGAAAGAATTTGCTCCATAAAATCAATGTATTAAATTAATGAACAATAGTAATACATGAGCAACCAAACCTCTAATCCCAAAGGGAGGTGGTTATATAGAAATTGCCGAATCTAGAAAACTAGGAACAATGACTCAAGATAACATATGCCAACTATCAACAACGAGGAAATCATGAAGAGGGGTGAATTTCCCAAGGAAGGAAACTTTAAAACATACTAAAATGATTCGGGGGACCAAATCCCTTGATTTAGGCGGGAATCTTCATGTGGGGCGCCAATCCTCAAATAACTCAAGTGGATGAGGTGTGGTTAGGTGTGAACATGCATTTAGATGTCTAAATGGTTTAGGAAAGTGGTTGGACCAATATTTCCATAATATTAAGCCTTTAAAGGAAAAAAACAAGGGAAAGTTGGTCCACCGAGCTAGTTTACCAAAAACCAAGTGTGAACATGATTTTTAGTGCATATGGCTAAGTCAGGGATACTTAGGCTAAAAAATAAATGTAGATGTTATGATAATATTCCAATACCCCCCTTTCATCTATCTCACTTGTCTAAACTGAGTCCCGGCCAAGATGCCATGTTAGGTACTCTGGGACAATAAATAAAAGATACTCATAAAATGAAGAAAGAGGGAAAACCTCGTGGGAAACTTCCCCCCAAAAAAAAAGAGGAAGAAAGGGCTAAGTGGCCAGAAGGGCCTACTCAGCTGTCTCCACCACTCCAAGCATAGCTCTCAGTTTTGAAAATTTCTTTTCAGTGAAAGACTTGGTGAAGATGTTTGCAACCTGTTGCTCAGTGGGGCAGTACTGCAGTGATATGACTCAGTGACAGATCAGCTCGTGGATGTAATGAATGTGAATCTTGATGTGCTTGGTCCTCTGCCTTTGAACTGGATCAATCAATATCTAAATGGACCCCTAAATGTCACAAAATATGATAGTCAGAAGTGGATACTGAATACAAAACTCGGAGAGAAGCCCCTACAACCAAACAACCTATATAGCTGCATTCACTGCACCTCTATACTCTGCCTCGGCTGTATATTAATCAATCGTGGATTTATTCTTGCTAGACCAACAAAAAGGCCCTAAACCAAAGTTGAAAACATAACCAGAGGTGGACTTGCGGTCTGTACCATCGCAAACCCAATCAGAATCTATGTACCCAATCAGTGAAAGTGGGCAATCTGCAACACTAAAGATACCAAAACTAGAAGTACCTTTCACATATCTAAGGATTCTTTTTGCAGCTTTCCAGTGAAGCTCATGGAGCTCCTGCATATATCTGGAAAAAACTCCTACTGCAAAATATATATCAGGTCAGGTGTGAGTAAGATACAGCAAACTCCTAACCAACTGTCGATACAATGTACTATCCACCAAAGGTGTAGTACCTGCATCCTCAAATCTGATCCCAGAAAGAAATGGAGATGCTACTAGCTTACATTCCATCATCTAAAAGTGAACAAGTAGATCTAATGCATACTTAGACTATGCCATCTTGATCCCTAAAGTAGACTAAGAAACTTCAAGACCAAGAAAGTAGTGCAACAGTCCCAAATCCGTCATGGAAAATCGATCATGCAATGTTGATTTTGTCGAATCAATAGCTGAGGTAAGGTTCCCTGTCATCAGTAAATCATCTACATAAAGTACTATCAGCAAAAGGGAATCATCATATTGCAGCAAATAAACATTCGGATCAGATTTGCATCAAATGAATCCAATGGAAAGCAGGAAAGAATCCATCTTTGCATACCAAGCTCTGGGAACCTGTTTTAGGCCATACAAAGATTTCTTAATCTACAAAATAGGGAAGAGTTATGAATGTATCCCTATGGCCGCTCCATATATATCTCCTCCTTGAGATCTCCATGAAGAAATTCACTCTTCACATCCATGTGATGAACTTCCCATTTGCGAGAAGTAGCAATGGATAAAACTAGTCGAATGGAGTCCATTTTTTCAACAGGTGCAAATGTCTTTGTGTAGTCTATGCCATGTACCTATGAGTATCCTTTTGCAACAAGTCGAGCTCTGTACTTGATGATCTCACCATCTACAGTAATTTGTTTGATAGATCCATCGACATCAAACAAGCTTTCTTCCTTTCGGAAGTGGAACCAAGTCCCATGTGTTGTTTTCCATGAGAGCATAGTACTCTTCATACATGTTAGCCTCCCAAAGTGGGTTTCTAGCAGCCTAAAAGTGTGACTATGGATATGAACCAAGTGTGATATAGAAATTTATGGGATGCAATGGTTCGGTGGCAACCGGGGCTTGAGGAGCCCTAAAAAGCTGTGATCTAGTCCTTCTCGCATCCGCATGATCACCGACTAGTTCACCCACATCTTGCAGGGTTTTCTCTGCCCAATTTGGTAGCTGAGTTGGAGCAGCCATGAACTACTCCTCATCCTCTGAATCAAACCCAAGAGGATTCTCTAATGGCTACTCTAAAGTGCTCGAAGAAGTTTCAGATTCCTCTTCATGAGTGGCAACAAGTGGTTCCTCGGCAAGGTCTGCTGAAAAATCATGTAGTGATTCTTCTTCAAACTTCACACTTCGAGCTACAAGGAAATTTTTAGCGTGAGAGTCCAATAATCTATATCCTTTGACACTGTCAAGATATCCAACAAAGATACATTCAACACTTTGAGGCTCCAAAGACTTCCTCTTATCCATCGGAATGTGAGCCCATGCTTGTGAACCAAAAATGCGAAAGTGCGACACTTTCAGTTTCTTACCAGTCCAACATTCAAATGGAGTGGTGCCTTTGAGGGCTTTGTGAGGAATACAGTTCTGAATGTATGCTACACAACTAATATCTTCAGCCCATAGCTTAGGAGCTAATCATTTGGACTGTAGCATACAATTGGCCATCTCTTTTATTGACCGGTTTTTCCTCTCCGCGACACCATTCTGTTGCGGTGTACATGGCACTATGTGTTGTAGCTGTATACCTGCATCAATACAAAGTTGCTGCACATTTTTTTTGACATACTCCCCCCCATTATCAGTACAGAGTATCTTAATCTTACACCCAGACTAATTCTCAGCAAGTGTTTTAAATTCTATAATGCATTCAAATACTTCCAATTTTAATTTTAGAAAAAATACCCAAGTAAAGCGAGAGAAATCATCTATGAAGGTGAGTACGTATCGAGCCTTACTGATTGAAGGCTGTGGGAATGGACTCGTGATGTCACTGTGAATCAGCCCAAGAGGTGAAGAAGCTCTCTGTGCCTTTCCTTTGTCAAACTTTTGCTTCAGATGCTTGCCAAGAATGCATCCTTGACATACACTGCTTCTGAATTTAATAGCAAGAAATCCTTCTACCATGTTTTCCTTGCTGAGTTGATGCAAGTGCTTATAGTTTAGATGGCCAAATATTTAATGCCATAACCTACTAATATTATTAGATTTTGACAGAAATACAGTGCTAATAGATTTAGGAACAAAGTGGGAGAAGAAATACAAACGAGAACCGTGATCTGTAATTCCATGTGCAAGTAGTGAGCCCGTGGAAATGTCGATAATCACTGCGGAGTCTGGAGTGAACTCCACCTTCCTTCTAGAGCCAGAATGAGTGATCTGATATATCGAGAGAATATTTTCAGACAGCGAGGTAACATGAAGCAAATTTGTGAAGCATCCCCCTTCAATGTCTACAATTCCTTCTCCACTCACCTTTGTTGGTGTGGCATCTCCCAAGTAAATTGGGGATCTGGTGCTTTCTTCAATGGAGGAAAATTCATCTTTTGATGTAGCCATATGATTCGATGCACCTAAATCAAGGATCCAAGATGATGGAGTGGATGTGACAGCCATTAAAGCATGACCATCTCATGTTGTCCCTCTCCCATATCCCGTTTTGTTATCATCCTTCTTCTTTGCATTCTTGGGCAAGGTGAGATTGTGCTGCTACAATTGCTTAGCCATCTCATCTATTGTTTTCCTCATGCAATTTTCTTCAGGATGAAAACCTTTGGAACAATAGCTGCAAAGAGTTTTTTCCTTCTTCTTCTTACCCTTAGGCAAAGAAGATCTCTCTGAACATTTTACGGGTCTCTCCTTCTTTGATTCATTAAATTTACCCTTCCCTTTTTGCTTGTCTCTTCCACTACTCTTTGGAGCATTAGTAGCCGCAAGTGCCTAGTTCTTTGAACGCTTGATGGCACCCATTTGGACTAAATTAGCTTGCTCTTGAGTTAATGCTACAATGTAGTCATTCAATGGAGGCATTTTTCATTTTTCCTAATAGTTTAGATGCTTGAAAAGATGATACAAATACAGAATATTCAGGGCTTAATTTCGAGAGAATCAAAAGGATGAGTTGATCTTCCTCTTTCTTGACTCCACATGCATCAAGTTCAACAAGGAGGGATTTAAACTTGGTGAAGTATTCTTGCAAGTTACTGAAATGAGTTGGACTGAGGGATATGAGTTCATTCTCCAGTTGGTGCACTTTCATTTCATCCTGCTTGCCGAATAGTCCTTCCAATGTGGTCCAGACCGTATCTGGATTAGTGGCTTCGCTGACATGAAAGAGGAGTTCTCTGGAAATTGATAGGCATATCAGCCCAATTGCTTCATCTAATTTATTTAAATACTTTATCTTCTTCACTGCAGAAGTTGGTTCAGTCTCCATTCTCATTGTTAACCTGTAAAGCCATTTTCTTCGAAGGAGTAGAGTAATCTTTGTGTTCCATTCGAAGTAATTGAAAGGATTTAGAACGAGTTTTGTGGGCTGAGAGAGATGATCCATTGCTACTTGTTGCACCTCCTAAAGATCTATACCTACAACTAAAACCATGTACAATCCACTAGATTCGAACTAGCTCTGATACCATGTAGAATTCCTGCAGAAACTCCGATAGATCTAGAATTGTAGTTAAATTAAACACAAGTAATTTGCTGATATTCAAGAGAGGAGAGAAAGAATTTGCTCCATAAAATCAATGTATTAAATTAATGAACAATAGTAATACATGAGCAACCAAATCTCTAATCCCAAAGGGAGGTGGTTATATAGAAATTGCCGAATCTAGAAAACTAGGAAAAAACTAGTAAAAAACTAAGAAAAGCTAAAGAGAGGCCTAAAATAGAAACAATGACTCAAGACAACCTATTCCAACTATCAGCCATGAGGAAAGCATGAGGAGGGGCACATTTCCCAAGGAATGCAACTTTAAAACATGCTAAAATGGTCCGGGGGACCAAATCCCTTGATTTAAGGGGGAATCTTCATGTGGGGCATCAATCCTCAAATAACTCAAGTGGATGAGGTGTGGTTAGGTGTGAACATGCACTTAGATGTCTAAATGATTTAGGAAAGTGGTTGGACCAATAATTCCATAATATTAAGCCTTTAAAGGCAAAAAACAAGGGAAAGTTGGTACACCGAGCTAGTTTACCAAAAACCAAGTGTGAACATGATTTTCAGTGCATGTGGCTAAGTCAAGGATACTTAGGCTAAAAAATAAATGTAGATGTTAGGATTATATTCCAACATAAACAAGAAAACACATTTTCCCCACTCTTTTTCTTCTAATACTTCTGGAGGTTCTTCCTCTCTATGTCTATGCCTTCAACATAACACAACTCCATACCCCATGGCATGAATTAGAAATCTTAGCTTAGCTAAACTTCAACACCTTCATTTACCCAAAGTCGCCGCAGGGACCATCTGTTGGCGGAGCCTAGCCCCAATCTCATCGGTTGTTGCAACGAGCTCAACGAAGGCTATGTTGTTGGGTCGTTACCTTCACAATATGAGGCCTTAGCTTCATCAATGCGACTTAATTTGACTCAACACAGGGATTTCTTTAGCACTTCTCACTGTCATAGATCCGTTACACCCTTGCTTGGGGACTGCTTCCAAGCATGCGAGTGAAGTTAATCACACCTGCAAATAACGAGAACAACCATTAAACTCTCAAATTACTTAATCAAAACTGAATTTTTCTTATTTAAAACACAACATACAAAAATGGATTTGAATTATGTGAGCCATGAATTTTATTCTGATGTTTTGATGGTGCTAGAGATCCTTTCTTGTACAACCTAAAATTAATCTCATGATTCATTCAAATATGTTACTCTCGATCTAATCTTCTTTCTGAATATTCGAGATACCAATCGCACTTGAGAAAAAAATAAAAGTTATTTGAAATCAATTCATAAAACTCAAATTAGCACAACTAATAGACCATTCCAGAGATTTGATGGCCAAATTCCTTGTTGGAAAATATTTTCTATTTGATTTTGTTTAAAATGCTCTAAATTGGCTTAGGAGGACAAGATTGCTCTCATAAACTTGTGTGATAATAGACACAACAACCATAATAAATATTAATCAAACTTGATGGGGCAAGTGGCAATGTGTATAATTATAGTCTAACATTTTACAATCCACGTTTTATAATATCGATTTTTTATGATCATAATCTCACAAACATGGAGCAAAATTTGCATAATAACGGAATGTATGACAATAAAAATATGGTGGGAGGTTATTGATTCCTCCTTATAACCACCACATGTTAGATCTGTAAAAACATTTGTCACCCTCATATCTCGACATGTCAATGCACAATCATTCTCAAATTTAATGACGATGGCATATGAACGAATCAAAGGGTCCAATATTTGCATAGTTTCAAGACGATGAGGTGTTTTCACTTGCATTGTTATTCATTCTGGTCAAAGGTCAGACTAGTGAGGAAGAAAGAGTAACAACATGTAGTGACCATGACAGTGGGAAATGGTCTGATGGTTTCAACTTATTCCAAAACATCCTCCAATACATATCTCAAATTTACTAGTCACATAGAAGATCCATTGGAAGTGTTTTGATAAGTTCATTGTTGTGTTAAATTAAGCATTCAATATATATCAATGCCCAATAAAAGTTGACACTCGTTGTAACTATATTTCATGCGAGATTTTTTAAAGACGTGCTCCTTCACATAATCTTTTGTGTAGGTTGGAAAATTCTAGAATTTTTTTTCTTATTACATAGACTTAATGTTGACATGAGCCTCGCAACATATGACTAATTAACATGTCACATGTAGTGGTGGTATTTGAAACAAGTTGAGAGTAGTATACTTAGTCAGTGAATGACATGGATGGTCAAAAGGAGTGCCAAAGAAAACTTTGTCCATGAAGTATAATTCGATGAACGTCGTAGAGGGTGAAAATGTGCATAAAATTTGTTATAAACTATGTTTACATATACCTCCACCTATATGTTGAATATGAAGTAATGAGAAACCAAAACACTACACATGATATTCACAAAAGGTTCAATCCTAAAATGGTTGGTCTGCCAAACATGGTCGTTGCTCTTTGAATTTCCTGCAAAATAAATGAAACCAGTGTTAATTAAAATATTGGATTGATATAAACCTTGAATATTCACGTAACGCAGTTTATGACATAAGGTATGGTGTCATTTTGTTTCATTTAATAAATTTAGGGGTGATGAAATGTTTGTAAAACGTGGATTAATAATGACTTTTATAACTCTCTGACCCTTTGGTTTGGTGATACCTGTAAGAGTATTTCAAGCTCATGAACCTATGGATTTACATTCTATCCCCATAAAATGTAACATCAAATACATTTTTGAAATTATTATCGCGTTGGCACATGGTCTTTAGATCAAACATTGGATACAAGCTAACTGGCCTAAGGGAGAGGTAGATCTATGAATAGGCCTGACAAGGTTTTTCATGATTATCTTTTCCAATCTCGAAGATAAGGAACATAAGTTGAGTCATATTTTCTTAATAATGTAGGACTTTACATTAGGATCTGGGAAACATGCATATCAACTAAAAAACAAATAAGACGAACTTATTTAGTTTTTTTAAAAGTTATATATATATAACTATCAAATTAGGTTTAGAGTCTAATATAATTAATAGTAATAGTAATATCCATTTTTAAGGTCACAGCCAAGCTAGACACCAAATTGGTGTATGAGACCCCCTTGTTTGTGGGACAAGGGACCCACCTTCGCGCAGCGATTTGACTGCTAAGTCTACGAAGGCATACATACTCTACCCCCTTTGGTTTTGAACCTGTGACCTCTTAAGAGGAAACACATGCTCTTAACCAATAGGCCCACTCAAGCTGTATCAAAACAATGAAAATTATAATTTTTTTATATAAAATTTATATAATATTTTTATTAAATCTAACCCACTCATCTAATTTTTGCTATTCAATAAACAAAAATCACTATTTGGACATGCCTAATTACTAAAAGAGAAATATAAAAAACTTATTTAGTTTATATATATATATATATATATATGATAAATTATTTTACATTGTAATAATTTTAAATTATTTAGATTTTATAATATATATTTTCAAAATTTTAAGAAAAAATATTTATCATTTATGGGTTTCTTAAGTGTAGAAAAAGATCAAATCTCTTAAGATATAAGCTTCTATTTTAGTATAAAGTTTAAAAAAAGATTTTCATTTAGAAAGATTTCATTCATCTCTATACTTAATACATCATGACTATAAATCTATAATAATTTTTAAATCCCCACTCCTCCTTCCAAATTCTTTTACACCTTTTAATGCAATTACTAATTTATATATCACTGAAATGACATAGAAAAGTGACCAAAGTGAACAGACTTCCCATGGCGACTCCTATTTCGTAGACCATAGCAATATTAATGCGGTCTGACATGGATTGATATAAGACGATACAACACGCCGTTTGGTGATGAGAGAGAAAAAAAATAACGGCGTGTTGTATCGTCTTATATCAATCCATGTCAGACCGCATTAATATTAGTGTACGAAATAGGAGTTCCTGACTTCCCATACGCCCCATCTCATGAATCAACCCAACCCAACCCAACCCAACTCGACTTCCCATACGTCCCATCCCATGAATCAACCCAACCCAACCCAAGGAGTGCATGGGAGGTAGAGGGTTTGGTTACGCGACACCGCTCCAGTGACTAGAGAAGAGGAGCCGCCTTCTCTGTTTTATCAAATCATTATTTGGTTTTAAGTCGTCCACCACTACCACCACCCCTAATAATGTTTTATCAATCATTATTTGGCACCGCGTTTTTGTCGGTTGTTCCGACGTGGAGAGAGCAGGACCCACCCCCTGTTAAGCAGATGGCTCTTTGTCGTTTGTGGGGCCCGCCACCAAGCAAGTATTCCATGGACGTAAATGCCCAATCGTCACTCCACTGTCAATCGTTGTGAAGTCTTTTCAGCTCTTCCATGCCCAATCGTCACTCCACTGTCAATCCTTGTGAAGTCTTTTCAGCTCTTCCATGCTTACTTTCTTCATTGATTTTAGTTGCAGGAATTGATTAGATATCGCTTTTGGAAACGCCAAAGTACAACATTAAATCCACGGCATCCTGTTGCCCCTTCTGCACGTTAAGTACATAGCTACCCCGCCCTGCATGTGGTGCAGAAATATATTGTTATTACTTCACTCCCACCAGTTATTCTGTTTCAAGTACAATCTCTGGTTCATCTATAAACGGGATCGCCTTCCATGTCAGTAGCCTGAATCTGCAGTTACTTGGTTTCAAGTACAATCTCTGGTTCATATATGAATATGGCCTCGCCTAGTTGGATGGGATAAGCTTCTCCATACTAGTAGCCGGAATATCTTCCATAAAATTTAGGTTTTTTCAATCATAAAGCAAAGTACAGAATAATTTAGAAGATATATCATTCACAAAAGACTTGTAACGAATGAACTTTCACAATAGAAATGATACATAGACAAATATAAATATTTGGTTTCTTTTTAAGGTAGTTTACAGTTTCTCATGTAAGGTAAAGAAGGTAAAGAGGAGGTACTTTATGAGTGGTTTAGTTGGTAAAGTATGTAAATGTATTACATAAAATGTTATAAAGGTTTTGATATTATTTTTTATTGATTAATTTGTATATATATATGGGATAGGTGTGATGTATTTAATTGATTGGTGTATTTATTTTTTATGTAATTGATTGATGTACTTATTTTGGAATATGATTTTTAGAATTTTGTTTTTTCTTTTCAGTTTCTTTTTTTTCTAACTTTATTTATACGGCTCTTTCTCTTTTATTTTTTGTAGGTTTTTTCCTGAAAATGATTCATGGTATTGATTTGAAAGATTGAATAGAAAATTAAATTTATAAACTCTAATTTAATTTAATTATTAATAACTAGTATAGTCACATAAATTAAATGGTTTGAAAAAGTTCATAAATATTAATTTATGATAAACATCAAAATACTTATTTCATATTACCAAAAGTAAAAATAAAAAATAATAACTAAATTATAGATAATTATAAAAATTAATAAACAAATTAATATGAGTTAAATATGTATTTCTTTAAAAAGGCGTGTAACTAGATTTTAACCATGCAAATTCATCTCCATTTTATCAAGGTAATTTTAACTTGTAAATGAATTTTGTTACAATACCATGGACTAATACCATGACATATCAACATGACATGTCTAAAAAGTTGTAAGTCATTTTATATGATGGATAGTAAGGATTTAACATTCATGGAATATTATAGAATATTCTTATTGGTAGTCACAAATAAAAGGTTGAGATTTATCTCAAAAGTAGTTATCCCCTTTCTACTCTTTTAATTAAATTAATTAATTAAACAAAAGATGCCATATGAACATGAGTTATGGATTTTTGGCATAAGATTTTAGTAAGCTATATTATATGGCCATAGTAATGTAACAAAGCCTATTTACATATTAAGAATCTTAATGGTAAAGCAAAATGAAAAATCTTATTACATGTTTTTTCAAATATATATAACTTTAAATCATATATTAATTCATTTTATAATTAACAATAATAATAAGTTCATTAAAATTACTTTTATATATATATATATATATATACTACACTCCTAATTATATTAATAATAAGTAAAATCAATCATATTTTATACGAATAAGGAATCACCATAATTGCTAATACAACTACATAAAATTCCAAAAACAAACATATTTTAATTAAATTAATATTGTGCTTTCAACTTTATGTATGAGTGAGGGCAATGCACCCATTTCGAGCCCTCTCAAAAAGAAGTGTCCTTGAAATGATAAAAATCAATTATATATATATATATATATATATATATATATATAAGTGTAGTCTAATTTATAGATAACAATAATAATAACTTCATTAAAATTACTTATATATCTATATATATATATAAATAAGTAATTTTAATGAACTTATTATTATTGTTATCTATAAATTAGACTACACTTATCTATCTATATATATATATATATATATATATATATATATATATATATATACTACACTCCTAATTATATTAATAATAAGTAAAATCAATCATATTTTATACGAATAAGGAATCACCATAATTGCTAATACAACTACATAAAATTCCAAAAACAAGCATATTTTAATTAAATTAATATTGTGCTTTCAACTTTATGTATGAGTGAGGGCAATGCACCCATTTCGAGCCCTCTCAAAAAGAAGTGTCCTTGAAATGATAAAAATCAATTATATATATATATATATATATATAGATAAGTGTAGTCTAATTTATAGATGAAATGGTCTTTTTCACGATCATTTTTTTCGTTAATTTTAATAAAAATGTAATTAAAAACTTGAGTTTAAATTGTTTAATCTACATAATTTGTGTGCCCTAGGGGTGTTTTAGGGTGTTGAATCTATTTATGCATTCAGAAATGTATTTTAAACAACAAAAAATGTTGAAATTGTATTGTTGGATTTTGGTGAATTCTAATTAACAAAGTTATTTCATCTATAAGTTAGACTATATATATATATATATACTTTTACATTATTATATTATCTTATCTTGGTAAGATTTTCAATTTGTATCCACTATGGGATTCTTCCAACTGGAAATACTGAGAGGGGGTGAATCAGTATTTATTTTCAATTGTTATTTTTACCAGTTTGATCACTTATATTTAGAACACAAAATGGACAATAAAAATAAAATATTTTATTAATTTATTCTTTACAATAAATCAAGTACAATATATATAGGGCTCCAACCCTAGATGAAGACATCGATCTTCAATCTCCCAGGCTCCAACCTATATTTTGCCAAGCACCGACTTGGACTTCTAAGGCTCCAACCTTGTCAATTTAGAGGCACCAACCTCAAGGGCTCCAACCCTATATCTAGTTTAGGCTCCGACCTGGTTTCTTGAGGACTTTGATCCTCTAGGGCTCCAACCCTATCTTCCAAGGCACCAACCTTGTCTTTTCGAGGCTCCAACCTCTTGGGCTCCAACCCTCACTTTACTTCATCAAGATGTATTTGGTTATACTTCACGGCTCCCAATGTCATCTTCAACAAGCCCTGTCAATCTTCAACAATGCCTTCACTTAGTCTCCATGTAACATCATTAATGAAAACCTTGTTCTTCACATGAAGGTGTCACCACTGCTCTTCATGTTACCCAAACAAAGCTTCTTCAAGTTTAGCTCATGATTGCTTCAATGCATCATGGTCTTCAATGATCTCCACAAATCTTCAATATATTGCTTCACAAAGTTCTCCAACTTTGCCCTATTATGTTCTCAAGAGAAGACTCCAACAAGCTCTATTTTTCCAATCCCAATAAATCAACACTTCAACCATGACAACTATGAAAACTTCAACCACGACAGCTTCAACCATGGCAATTATGACAGCTTCAACCACGACAACTATGGCAGCTTCGACCATTGAAAAATACGGCAGCTTCGACCACAACAACTATGGAAAATTCAACCACGGTATCTTCAACCACGAAAGCTATGGGAGTTGTGACAACTTCGACCACAACAACTATGACAACTTCAACCACGACAATTATGAAAATTTCAACTACGACAGCTGCGACCACATCAACTATGGTAGCTTCGACCATAGAAACTATGGCAACTTCTCTGCTCCTAGCTCAAACCTATGGGAGACTATTTAACCCAAGAACAATTCCACAAACTTGTCTTCCTTTATTTTCTAGGGTGTAGCTTCTTCTCTACCTCTTGTCTTGTCTCCACTGAAAATTATGAGCTTGAATGGACAAATTTAGGTTTATATTTATAGTGATTTCATTTATAACTGAAGGGACATGCCTATTTGAAGTGAGGCCGACTTGCATGACGGGGTGTAGTTCGGCTCACTGCTAGGAATAATTTCCATAACTTAAAAATTCAATATCTCACAAACTATTGGGATTTTTGGGGAAAATAAAGGCTCGTTAGAAAGGGGAAAAAATCCTCTTTAAGATGGTATAGGATCCATTTTGAGAGGATGCCTCCAAGCAGTCCAAAATAATTTATCTTTGTGACTGTCCCTAAATTTTATGCATAAAAATTTTGGACAGCATGAGGTATGTTTGGGACATCGTGGCTTCTTCATTCTTTGGCTTCTTCATTGTTATCAATGTCATCATAGGATCATAGAGTCATTATGTAGGAGTTCAACATCCATGCAGCATGATGCATCAAAAATGCCATCAATACTAGTGCAGTCATAGTGCAACATCATTAGGAGAACTCCAAAATAGTATTCCAATCATCAAATGATCTCCAACCATGTTATCAAGACCTCATCAAGTGCCATCATCAATTGTGGTCATTCATCAAGAGTATGACATCATCAAATGTAGTCCACCATATGTCACCAACGGCTTCTAAATACTTGGCACTTGATACTTCTTAAGACTTCTTCATTAGTGACTTTACATATTAGTTGATGACATTCTTATCAAACAAGAGTCATGACATCATCAGTTGGAAACAGGCATCTATTGTCTTCAACATTATTATCTCATTCTAGGGTTTCATGATATTCATTAGGCATCTCAAGAATGTTTTCCATCTCGGCCAATGCCATATTGACATCAATGACAACATTGATTAACAAGCTCCCCCTTTGTCATTGATGGCAATATTCTTGCCCTTCCAACATTCTCTCCCCATTTGACATCAATGGAAAATGAGACACCCAAGTACTCCCCCTATCAAGCTGCTTCATTTCTTCATCAATAATTGTTCTTCATACGTATGTTACTCCCGCTATCATGTTGCTCTTCCTTCTAGTAATGTGGTCCATGATAGATGTGTTTACATTTCTTCATTTGATGAACCAACTCCCCCTGCGTGCATAAAATCCTATAGATTCTATAGACAATAAATATTTCTACCTTGTGATCACTGGAAGAAATATTAAACAATAGTCCATCGGATAAGTAAGGAATCATGTTCTTCAATGGAGTTTCTCCCAAAAGATGATCTATCAAAAGATGATTGTCCATATGTGACTCATCAAGAATTGCATAAGGCCCATTCACAGATAGCTTCTGCAAGAATGATTAAGAATCATAAGCTCCCCCTAATAGTATCCATGGTCTCCTTTAGCAGAGTCTCATTATCAAACACTTGGAATATCAAGGGCGACTTTATCAGATCAAGAACATGAGTTGTTGGTTGGAGTGTTCAAGAGACATTTGGATTCAGTTTGCTTCCTTCTCCATACTTGTGTAACCTTCTTCTATGGCTTGGTTGTCATGGTTTTAACTTTTTCAAGGACCTAATTCAAGTTACAATCACGTGCCATATATCCAATGTTATGGAAATTTAGGCACTCCATCTTGTTCATGAATGAGAGATCATGACTTCTTCTTGCAAAATTGCTTCTAGGAGATTGACGGGTACCATTATATTTGTCTTTGTGCTATGCCCTACAATATTTTTCCATGTGCCCAAATTTTGTACAAGAATAGTAATAACCGAGAAATATACTTTGGTGCTTGGGAGATGAAGATTTCCATGATGTACTTCTAAAGTCTTTTTTCCTTGGGATTCTTTGATGATATTCATTTCCTTTTGTATTTTTGACACCATCTGCAAGTCTCCTTGCAGTAGGAATTCTTCCATATTGTCTTGACTCTTCTCCTTGCCTTTGCTGGAACTAGGAGCATCAACATTTCTTTCTGGCTTTCTCACATCCTTGCTATTTGAAGCATTAGGGTTTGCATCATTCTTTCTTGAGGATTCACCTGCATATCCAAGACCTGATTTATCAAGGGGAGACCTTTGATGACTTAGGATGTCATCTAGGATTTTAGAACTTTTCAAGTTCTTATTCAGCAAGTCAACTTCCTTTTTAAGAAAGACGATTTCTTCCTTCATTTTCTTGCATTATTCATCCATCTTTGATAGAATGATCTCCATTTCTTCCTTCATCTTGGTTGCTTTACATGATTGGGCCTTAATAGAAGTGTTTTCTAGTCTTAAATTGGTGATGTCATCATCCTTTTCTTCTAGTTGGCACATCACAGTGTTTCTCTCATTTTCTACTTCATCAACTTGTCCTTCTATGAATGCCAAAGCTTACAACACCTTCTCAACTTGTTGGGCATGGAATCCCCCCAAGGCATTTTTTGGGGCTTAAAGCCCAAGTTTTGACCAAGCTCCGTGAATTATGGGCGCAGAGCACAAAGTTATAATAGAGTCACAGGGTTGTCCACCCTCATTTTTGTAATGTAATGTCAGCTTGATAGACCTACCCATGGTCCGTGGACCATGGGATTATGTAAATAGAGCGAGGCTCTAAGTGTATAGATAGGGAATACAGAGAGAAAGCATGAGGAGTCTAAGTGATTGAGTCAAAGTGTAAAGTGTGTCCTTGGGTCGTAGAGTAGGAGAAGGCTTTGTAGTTGAGTGCGCAGAGGCCTAGTAGTCCGCAGCTGAGTGCGCAGACCCCTGCAGCTGAGTGCACAGGACAGGTCGAGTCTGTAATCATTAGAAGAATTAACAAAGAGAAGTTTACCATATTATTGTGTATCTTTCCCTATTTTAATGTATGATTGGGTTTAAATTACAAGTGTACTGTTTATTTGCTACGAAAACTCTTATGAATGTGTTGTATAAATAAATATAACGTAAGACATCCATTTCCATGAAGATAATTGACTAGGTGTAGGAAGATAAGTAAGATCTCAGGTGTGACTTAGGGGAATAGCGCAGAGCGCTGCTCCAGCAGCGCAAAAGCTCCACAACCCCTAGTTAGGGTTGAGCGAAGGCAAGTATATCAAGGCGCAAAGGCCTGGGAAGTGTGCGAAGCAACTTGCGTGAAGGGACTAATAGTTGGAATAGTTAAACCTCTAAGACATCTCAAGGGTGTGGAAACCTGGTTCTAGTACCCCCCCATACTACTTCAGGTGAGACCTCAGTCCATGCTCCGCGGAATGTTGCTGAAAGGGCAAGTAGTACAGGGATTTGTTTAGCTAATTAATTCTGAACCTGGGTCAGGCCCCAACAAGCCAACAAATGGTTCTGTTTCCAGGACGGGGATCTGCTTAGAGATGTCTAATGTCGTATCACTGGAATCTGACAATGAAAGGAATTGAAGATTGGTTGGACAAAAAGATTCACGAGTTCGCAGCGTAGGAAAATAGGAATCCACGACTATCAAAGGAAGAGTGGCTAGACTGCTACTTATACACAGAGATCCATGAAATTTTCTTCACATATTTCCCTACTGAGCTGTACGAGTGGATCGTGAAGCTAGCAGATAGCCAAGGAAGGTGTAAACTCGACAGACCTATTGTGTGGACTCCAGAACTGGTGCGCAGATTGGAAGCATCAAAGGATAAGATCACGTGCACTGTTGATCACTGGCTCAATTGAATCATAGGAGGATTCATCACCGAGTTCATGGTAGATACTTTAGTCAGCTATAGCAAGGCAGAACAACGCTTCCTCAAAGGGCCACGAGGTAAGTACGTTAAATATTTGAACACTTGGATTAAAATGCTACTATGTGAAAAGCGGGTTATGCGAATAAATTGATGTTTGGGGCTATGCGAAGTGGGAGAATCTATAGAAACGAAGGTAGTGCCGAACTAGAAACTAGCCCCTTGATTTCACCTTCGCGAGGGGGCGAAGAAGAGATTGCGAAGGTCTCACCAAGAAGTGTGATCAATTTGATAAGGCAGAGAATTCTGCGCATACCACCCCCACCCACACCACTGCCAGTTTCACCCTCTTCGCCTCCATTTTTGCCCATACCACCTCCGCCACCACCGTGAAGCAATATGGCAAGTGTGATAAAGTTTCCAGTGTTCAAGGGAGTAGGAAATGAAGATCCAGACTAGTTTTGGTTTGTGGTAAAAGCTGTATGGGAAGCGCAGGGAGTCACGAACAACAATATAAAGGAGGCAACATTGGTCAGCACTCTGCAGGATCGTGCGTTGACCTAGTACATTAAGCATTCCAATGATAATCCGAATGCAAGGATCGCAGATATCCAAGCTGCACTAAACAAAGAATTTAGTAGGCCAAAGTTAGAGGTGCAGTCGATCATTGGGTTCAAGGAAATCACAATGCTACCAGGTGAGACCCCTTGGGAGTTAGATCAAAGGCTGAAGTGTACAATTCGCAAAGTTAACATGACATTGACGGATGGAAAACACCACGAATGGTTTGTAGCATCATTAATGCAACATCTAAGGAATGCGTTGTCATAACAGACGCTAACTACTCAGGTCGAGGCCTTGGAGGTCACGATGAGATTACACGAGACCCCGATACAAGATCCCAACCTAGGAGTTCAACATATTCATGCGCAGTTGAAAAACTTGTGCCTTGAGATGCAGAGTTTGAAACAAGACAGGACAGCTCGCCTAGAGGTGCGTGATGAGGTATGGTGCGTAAAGTGCAAGGGCCAGGGACATGACAAGGAACATTGCCCAGTGTTTGTGAATTACCTCGTGGGAGGAGGGCCAATGCCATTGAGACCGGAGGCACAAGTAGGACCGAGCGCTATGCCTGCACTATGGTGCACGATTTGTCAGATAGGAGGAAAGCATGCTACAGATAATTGTCATTTACTGTAGAAGTACACGCAAAATTCGTAGCAGTTGTTCTGAAATTTTTGTAGATCAGTGGGACATGATGAGCGCACCTGTAGAAGTTACGAGCTGATGATGGATCAAACTCCTACCTACAGAGTTCAGGCCGAAATGCGGCCCCTTGATCAGAACGCAGGGATGGCACGAAATGGGTTTCAGGGGTGTAGACGAGGCCAAGGTCGAGGAGGACCAGGAAGAGGTCGCAGACAATTGATATGTTATAATTGCGGAGGGCCGAGACATTATGCCCACGATTGTACAAATCCAACGTGGCCATCATGTTTGTATTGTACATTATTTGATCATGAGATAGAGGATTGCCCCATGTTGATAGCAAGGTTGAGTGATAAAGGAGCACTCCAACCTTCCCCGACTCAGAACCTGCAAGTGATGAGGTCTGAGCCACGTGAGGAATACCCTAATGTGAATATTGTGCTCCGAAGTGGAATTACGACTGGGGATGAAAAAGGCAAGCAGCCTGAAGAAAGTACTTGGGTTCGCAAGGCTCCAATGAAGGAACCAGAGTTTGATTTGGAGCATGCTAAGGTGACCTTCATGGAAGCCAAGAGGAGCTTTGCTGATGCCTACACTTCAGGAAGTAAAGACAGATTGGAGCCAGAAATGGACCCATCGATGGTCACCATGTTCCTGGAAACATGCATGAAGCTATTGCGCAACAACAAGGCTGTAAAGGGGCTGCAAGAACTCATAAATAGATGTGCTAGGACCACAAAAGGAGAACTGTGCATGGTCTAGAAGCTTAGAAAGCACACGACGTGAATGTAAAGGGAGATGAGATTGACTGTGCAGACTGGAGAATATGAGATGAACCAAGAAATTATGGATCTAGGATCAGACGTGAACGTCCTGCCGAGGTAGACATGGGAGCGCATGGGAAGGCCTACACTGCAGTGGTCTCCTATCAAAATAATAATGGCGAACCAGAAATATATCCTACCGATGGGGAGACTGCAGGGAATCTTAGTGGATATCGAAGGAACAAGCGATAGAAATTGTTGATGACATCAACCCCTACCCCCCGCTATTAGGAATAGATTGGGCCACTGACATGAATGGGGTGATAAATCTAAAGAAGCGCAAGATAATTTTTGAGAAAAAGTCTTTGTGCATAGTGGTACCTTTGGACCCTGCAGAAGGATCGTGTTACACAGAGCCGGTGCATGACTACGATAGCGACGATGATTTGAGCTGCATCTTCAAGATAACTATGTGAGAGAAAGATTGGGTGAATTTGACCGCAGATGAACAAATCTCATGGGATCACGAAAGTTCCTACACATCAGATTTGGACGAGGAAATAGAACTGTAGAGTCTCTAACTTGCACTTGATTATCCATCATTACCTATAGCTTTTCCTCACTTATCCCTCTCTTTTGCTCTATTTTCCGCATAAACTTACCCAGATCATTACATTTGATGTCTTTAAGCATAATTGGTTAACTTTGCTTATGTTTTACTGTTGGTTTAGATTTTTGACATATAAACAGAGTTTTCGCAGTTGTTCATCAATTCCGCAGCTGTTCAGCAATTCCGCAGCTGTTCAGAGATTCCGCAGCCTTTTTGTTGTTTGATATGTTCCACGTGTCTTCTCAAGGAACGAGCCACATGGGCATGTTGGGTTGGATGTACACATGGATCGTATACTATTAGTTGAGCCAAACCAGTCACGTATGCCCTTGGTCAACGCAGGTATTCCCTCGGTCAAACGGTCAAGTTCTAAATGGTGGCACGGGAGCCGTGAGCAGTTGGGACACGAAACTATAGCTGGCACCTCCTCCACGCCACGAAGACAGCTAAAGACAGGATCCAAACATAGATTTGTCTCCCATGATGACCGTTTCCCTCAAAAGTGCACGGAGTTGCCTACGTGTTTGCTGCACAAGTTAATTAGCTAAGACTGCGTGTTGCTGCGTAGTTAATAAGTTAGGCTGTAGTTGCTTAGTTCACGCAGAGAGTAGTTGCCTCTGTGCTTATAAATAAAGCGTGTGCCAACACTTATAGCTTAGCTTTTTGAATATTGTAATTGCTGTGCTGATTCTGTTATAAAAACTCTGTTTTAGAAGGCTGTTCCTACAGCACTTTTCACTGTATTTTGACATGCTGGTTTTATAAAAAGAAGACTGTTCTGTTCACCTTTTCGTAGCTGATCTTTTAAGTTGGTTGCGTGGATGGAGGGCCCCCATCTATGACAACCCGTGTACATAGTGTTTGATTTCATTTTCCTGCTTTAAGCAATTTCTATTTCTTTCATCATGTATAATAGTGTACCATTTGATCTCATGTCATTTCATTTCCAGCATTTATTTTAAACTGATCAGTATTGTTTTTGCAGGTTTTTAACCCGGGATTGTTTTGTCTTTGTGTATTTTCTTTATATCTGATGGTATTTTCAGTTGACATATTCAAAGTTGCTGCCTTTACTCTATTTTCATAGCTGATTTCTAGTTTAGTTTCTCAAAGTTGTATGTTAACATATTGATGGTCTCTTTATCATAAGTTGTTCATCTTTTAGAGATCAGAATACTAATAAATTACAGCTGGCTTTGAGTACTTTTTAGACTAATCTTTAACTACTTCCTAATCGTGCTTCACATAATTCCATATGCTGAAAGCAGAGAGTTAGGAAGAGCCGAACATTATAACTAGTCTTTAAAGTAGATTTTTCTCATTTTTGGTTACTTTTTAGACTTATCTCTCACTACTTCTTAATCGTGTTTCTCATAATTCCATATGTTGAAAGCAGAGAGTTAGGAAGAGTTGAATATTATAACTGGTCTTTAAAGTGGTTTTTCTTACCTTTTTATTTGCAGCAGCATGAATAGTGTCTAGTGCCATTAGAAAGTGGTTCTTTGCTTTCAGTTCATTTCAAGTTATTTATTTCTTTCAAGCTTTTTCTTTGCAAGTTTAGAAGGTAGTTAGAAATCACCTGTAACACACACTCACTCATTTAGAAATCACCTTACACACACACTCACTCATCTGTTTATAAAATCTCCATTCCATCTTAGGAAGATAAATTGACCACAAACAACACCCCCAAACGACAAAAAGATCTAAGAGGTTGCTTAAGTACATATAGTACACCCTCACTTCATCAGCTTACGAGCCCCGGGTTGACAATTAATGACATCAATTTAGAAACACTAAATTGACTAAACATTTTGGCGCCGTTGCCGGGGAAGTGAAATTAAGTAGCCATATTCTTAGAGAAAAAAAAAACATAAAAATTTCAAGGAAAGAAGTTGATAACCTATCAAAGTATGCTCTCCTCTTGCACTTCAAGGTGATCTGGAGGATCATAAAAGAGAAAGTTATTGATTTGGTAGTTTCTTGAGTATGCTCTCTTCTTGCACCTAGAGTGAACTGGAAGAGCAGAAAAAGAACTATTAACTTGACTTGAAGAAAAATAATAAAAAATGACATGCATAGAGCTAGAGATTCTAGGGGAAGGTTTTTAGCTAGAGCTTGAAGTTCAATTTTTACAAGTCCATCTGCTTCAAGGGATAGACAAGAGACACCTCCCTTATCTCTAACCGACACTTCTAGTCCTAGAATTCCTGGAATTCAAGAGCCAAGAGTTGACTCTCCTACACCTTCTATTGAATTTGAACCAGGAAGAGACTCTTCTCTTTCTCCTACAGAAAGACCAATTGTAATTGAGGAAGTGGAATCATCTGAAGAAGAAGGAGAAATCTCTTCTCATTCACCTTTTGTAGAGGAACCAGAAGATTTTGAAATCCCTAGGAGAACCATCATGGCAGAGGAAGAAGGAGGTGGTAGAGGTAGAGGTAGAGGTAGAGGAGGAGGAGGAAACAACAACAATAATGGAGGTAGAGGTCCCCTTGGAGGAGGAAATAGAGATGGGGATAATTCATTTGGGTTTCCCATTGTTAATGAGGATTCCCGAGCCACTATGAAAAACATATCACCATCTGTCCTCCCAAATTTCCATGGGTTAAGGACTGAGGACCCTGAAACATTTTTATTTGAGTTTGAAGTGGTGTGTCGAACTTATGACTACCTGGATGACTCTCAGAAACTAAAATTGTTCCCTTCAACACTGAAGGATCAAGCCTTGAAATGGTTCATGGGGTTACTCACTCAATCCATTAGGTCTTGGGATGAAATGAAATAAACATTTTTGGATAGGTATTTGGACTATTGTATGCCTACTAATCACAAGGATGAGGTTTTTAAAATGATACAAAGAGAAGATGAGAGCTTAGAAGATTTACTTGAAAGATTTCAATATAACTTGAAAAGAGCAAAAATGAGTAGCTTGGATGAAGAGACCTTAAAAGCCCTCTTATTAAAAGCCATTAGGGATGAATGGATAGATATCTTAAACATGATGGGGAAAGGGGATATTTCTCAACTTTCACTCAATGATATAGCAGAACTTTGTATCCATCTCTCAAGGGGCAAATCAAAAACTCAGAAAGGGCCTAGAGATCCTTCTCTCCTTAGAGCAAATAAATCTGCAACAGGATCAGTAAGTAGGGCTGAAATCGGCAATATGCTTGATGAATTCAAAACTGACATCTTAGGGAGTCTTAGTGAACAACTAGATACCCTTAAGATTCACAATAAACAAAAAGCCGAAGCTGAGGCTTTGGCCATTTTTTGCCCGAAATGTAGAAAGAAACATTCTTTAAGAGAATGTCCCTTGGACACACACGTTGTAGAAACATGTGTAATTTGCTCAGAAACTCATGAGACTAAGGATTGTCCTTCAATACCTGGCCTCAAAGCAGTCTTTCAAGAGGATCCAAATACACTTGAATCTCTCTGTTTTATTGCAAGGAGACCTTGGAAAGGGCAACAGAATCAAGGGTTTAACAACTCTATGAATTCTCAATCCCAACCAAATTGGAATCCTTGGCAACAACCTTGGCCTCAACCTCAAAATGCTTTTCAAGCATGGATGCAAAGCATGCAAAATCCTTATGGGAGATTTGCTCAATTCTATCAATATCCTCCATCATTTCAGAATCAGCAGGCTCCACAACTTCCAAATCAAGGTCAACAACTATCATTGCCATACCCTCAACAACAACAACCTCCTCCACAAAATCAAAATTCTCAACTATCGCTTCAATCCCAGCAGAAATCAAATCAACTTCCCTCTCAGCCATTACCAAATCCAAATAATAAGAACCCTCAAAATGCTTACATGATGGAAGGTCAACCATTCCCTACCTATATGGTTGTTCCTCTCAATGAAGTACAACTCAGATCAGGTAGAATCTTAGATCAACCTTCTACAAGTGTTCAACAACCAAGCATTTCTGAGGAAGAATCTCTCAAAGTCAATAAGGGTTCTGAAGTATCACTTCAAAACCAAAATATCCAAAAAGAAAAAGAAAAAGAATCAACTTCTACAACTCCCATAGTTGAGCAACCTACACCTTTAGCTACACCTCCTTTTCCTGAAAGATTACAAATTGACAAAGGAGTGGAAAAGCAAATATGGGTGCCTGACTATAGTTTTCTAGATGAATTGAAGAATGTCTGTATCAAGATCCCCTTGTTACAAGCCATTAAGGAAATTCCCATTCTAGCGAAGACAATAAAGGAGTTGAGTTTGAAGAAAACAGGAAAGAGAACCAGAGATACCAAAAGGATACATCTAGTTGGAAAAATTGCAGACATTATGATGGGTAAGATTACCCTGCAAAAGTATGTGGATCCCGATAGCCCTATTGTCAAGACTCATATTAATGGGGTTGAAATCCCAAATACTTTGATCGATTTAGGAGCCGCTATCAACATCATGAGTAGACAGACCATGGATCAGTTAAAGCTTCCTAACCTTCTCTTTACACCTACTTTACTGCAACTTGCAGATAGATCAATCATTAAACCTGATGGTGTATTGGAAGACATTCCAGTCTCCCTAGACTCTTGGGAATATCCAGTTGATTTTATGATTTTAACTCCCAAGAACAATCTAGGAGGACATCCTCTTATCTTAGGAAGACCTTGGTTAGCAACAGCTGATGCTTTTATCAGTTGTAGGTCTGAGGACATGTATATATCAGATGGTAATTCCACCAAGAAATTCAACTTGTATCCTCCAGCAAAGGCAATAACAGAAATAGGAGAAGATGAGTGGGTTGATGATGAGGATACTATTCAACCTGTTCTAACCATCTTTGAGATCAGTGAGGATAGTCAAATTCTAAATACATTAGAAAATTTTGAAATACCTTTAGAATATGACTCTACACAGTTTCAGTTAGATGCAGACATTGAATATCTCTCCTCTAGACAGATGTCTCTCTTCTCAATGGAAGAGTTTGGTAGTTCTACAGTTGAAATCCTTCCAGGAAAAACATTGAACATTAACAAAAACTTGGAAAGACCACAACAAGAAGAATTAACTAAACTTTTGCAAAAACATTCCACTGCATTTGCATGGGAATACACTGACATGAAAGGAATCGATCCTAAGACTTGTATTCATCACATCTATATTGAAGAAAACAGCAGACCTATTAGGCAACCACAAAGAAAGATGAATCCAAACCTTAGGGAAATCGTGAAAGAAGAACTCCAGAAATTGCTCAAGGTAAACTTCATTTACCCCATTTCAGATAGCCAATGGGTTTCTCCCTTGGTTATAGTGCCCAAAAATAATGGTAAATGGAGAGTTTGCATTGATTATCGAGAATTGAACAAGGCAACCTTAAAGGATCATTTCCCTCTACCTTTTATTGATCAGGTACTAGACACTTTAGCAGGTAAAAAGTATTTCTCATTCTTGGATGGTTTTAGTGGGTATAATCAAATTCAGGTAGCACCTGAAGATCAAGACAAAACCACATTTACTTGTCCTTGGGGAACTTTTGCCTACCGAGTACTCCCTTTTGGATTGTGCAATGCACCCGCTACATTTCAAAGGGTTGTACTAGGAATCTTTTCAGATATGATTCATGATTGTGTAGAGGTATACATGGACGATTTCACAGTTTATGGTAATACATTTGAAGAAGCTTTGGAAAATTTGGAAAAAGTACTGATAAGATGTAAGGAAACAAATCTTTCTTTAAGTCATGAAAAGTGTTTTATGATGTTTACTGAAGGGATTGTTTTAGGACATCATATTTCAGGAGATGGGATTAAGGTTGATAGATCCAAAGTTGAAGTCATCTCTAAGTTACCTGTTCCAAATTGCCAGAAAGATGTTAGAATTTTTCTTGGGTTTACTGGATATTACAGAAGATTTATTGAAAACTTCACTAAAATAGCATCTCCTCTTTTCAAATTGCTTACCAAAGACTGTGAGTTCAAATGGGATCCTGAGTGTCAATCTGCCTTTGAAGCTTTAAAGACTAGAATATCTGAAGCACCCATCTTAAGGGGGCCAAATTGGAAACTCCCTTTCCACATTTCTACTGATGCTTCAGATACAGCTCTAGGAGCTGTTTTGGGACAAAAGGATTTGATCCCTTATGCCATTTATTACACCAGTAAAAATTTGACTCCCACTGAGTTAAATTATACTGTTACAGAAAAAGAGTTCTTAGCTGTGGTACATGCGATCAATAAGTTTAGACACTACATAGCCGGCTATGAAACCTTTGTCCATACTGATCACTCTGCCATAAGATATTTAATGAACAAACCTGTTACTAATGGTAGAGTTACAAGATGGATTTTACTCTTACAAGAATTCAACATTACTGTGTTAGATAGACCTGGAAAACAAAACACAGTAGCTGATTTCTTGTCTAGAATCCAAAACACTAATGAAGATTCTCCAGTAGAAGATAAGTTTCCAGATGAATACTTGTTTGCAGTAACTACCAAGACTCCTTGGTATGCAGATATGGCTAATTATCTAGTTACAGGGAAGCTACCTCTACACTTATTTCCTAATGAGAAAAGGAAAATCATTCAGGAGAGTTCACATTATTCTTGGATTTCTAATGAATTGTTCAAAACAGGGCCAGATTGTATAATCAGAAGGTGTGTTCGGGAAGACGAAATGCCTGACATCCTTAAGGCATGTCACGATGAACCATGCGGCGGGCACTTTGCTGACAAGAGGACAGCCTATAAAATCCTTTCTCTAGGATATTATTGGCCTTCTCTCTTTAAAGATGCAAAGCAATATGTTAGAAGGTGTGACAGCTGCCAAAGAGTTGGGAGACCAACTCCTTCAAATGAAATGCCACTCCAGCCTCAGGTATGCATCGAACCCTTTGAGAAATGGGCTCTAGATTTCGTTGGACCAATTAATCCACCATCAAAGCAAAAGAAGTATATACTGGTTTGTACTGATTATGTTACTAAGTGGGTAGAAGCCAAGGCATTGCCTTCTGCCACTGAAAATTCAGTTGTTCAATTTCTTTTTGAGGATATTTTCACTCGTTTTGGTGTCCCAAGGGAAATTGTAACAGATCAGGGCAGCCAATTTACATCTAAATTGATGGAGAAGCTGATGGAGGAATATAAGATCAAGCATAGAACATCTACTCCATACCATCCGCAATCAAATGGCCAAGTGGAATCTACCAATAAAGTTCTTGAAGGCATTATCACCAAGACTGTTCATCTTCATAGAAGAGATTGGGCGGAAAGGCTTCCTGAAGCCTTATGGGCCTATAGAACTACATGGAGGAACACAACAGGACATTCTCCCTATGAACTTGTTTATGGGAAGGAAGTCCTGTTCCCCATTGAGTTCCAAATCAAGACCTTCAAGATGGCAGTCCAATTGGGGATGAGCCTCACAGAAGCCCAAAGACACAGAATGGACCAGCTAAATGAGCTAGATGAAATAAGACAAGATGCAATTCTAAGGACCGATCTAGTTCAGCACCAAAGATCTAAATGGCATGATCGACACATCAAAGAAAGAAAGTTTCAGAAAGGAGATTGGGCACTATTGTTTGATTCAAAATTTAAGGACTTCAAAAGAAAATTTCAAACTCATTGGCTTGGGCCATATGAGATTGATGAAGTCTTTAAAAATGGAGCAGTTCGAGTTAAGACCATTGATGAGCTTCAAACACCTCTTATTGTGAATGGCCATAGATTGAAAGTCTACCAGAGGCCACTCTCAAAAGAGGAATTTGTCAAGTTGTTTAAAGAAGATTCTGCAATCAGGTTGGTGGAGAAGGATTCTTCTCCTCCATCAGCCTAATCTTTGGTTTTTGAAAAAAAAAAAATAAAAAAAAAAAAATTAAAAAAAAAAAGAAAAAAAAAAAAAGAAAAAAAATAAGTGTATAAGCCTGAAAACCAATCTCTGATTGGCAGTTTTATGCAGAAAACCTGAGGTGAAAATCAGGGTCACCTGACACCTCATGTTTTCCAAAAAAAAAAAAATCTCTCTCTCTTCCATCTCATTTCTCCATTTCATCCACTTCATTCACCATCTTATTCATTCAACCACTCTCACTCCACCTCATTTCTTTCCATTCATCCATCCATTACGTTCCATTCCACCAATAAAGTTATTGTCAGATTTATTTTTACACAGCTAAAGTTGTTTTGTGCAGTCAGAAGGGTATTTCTGCAGTTTCTGCAGCTGAGGAGCAATTCCGCAGCCAATACACTTTCTGCACCTGCATATAAAAAACACAGTCTGTTTAAAGAAGGAATCTGCAGTCCAAAGGTCATGTAGCAGCAACAAACAACGAAAGGTTAATGTCAGATAAGCAAAAGGAATCAAAACGCGGACACCTAAGGTATGATCTAATTTCTAAACCTATGGTTATAACATTTTGCATAGTTTACGGGTTGTGTTTTTTGCCATTCAATGTAATGATTGCCAATCCTCTCTATTACTCGACCAAAATCCCCGTATCTCTCAGCCTTAACAGCCACCATTCATCACGATTTAAAAGCCCACACACGGCTGTGTTTCCATTTAAATTTTCGTACCTAAGTGACGTAGACAATTGTACTACGGCTCTCTGCGTTATGATTCCGCAGCCAAATGTACACTCATGACCGAAGTCTAAGGACTTAACCGTTTCTTCCCATCATTCATAACCCTCCTACGCATGTATTATCACATTCACGCAGTTGTTTCACTTCCGCATTTTCCTTGCTTTCCACTGCTCTGCCTTATTCACCACTCTGTCATCATAACCATACTCTGTTTCGTTTCTCTCCTCTGCTAAACTTTGACCACTGTTGTGAATGTATTACGGCTGTTGTGTTGAAGCCGTAAGTCTACTGTGTGGAAACCACTATTGAAGCCGTAAAGCTGTTGAGTTAAAGCCACTGTTGAAACCGTATAACCCTTCCTCAAGAGTATTAAAACAGAGCCAGAGAATCGATGGGTAAACTTCTGAGGGCAGAGCCAGAGGGTTCCAAATTTCTGGAAGGATATCCCCAAGTCAAAGACCCATTGCAAAAGGAAAATTGGCTCCAGTGCATTCAAAAATTCAAGGGTTATCATAAAGAGGTCACAAAGACTTTTGCACGTTCTTTCAAAGAGAAAGACAACCAAGTGGAGATAGGAGATCTGAAATTCACAGTCACCGAGAGCAGTTTGGCACAGGCCACTTCACTACCACAAACTGGGGAGAGATGGTTCAAAAACCGATCAGTACAAGACCAGCAATGGAAGCAAATTATGAAGAATCCAGGTATGGACACTAGCATCTTTACAAAAGGAATCCCTGTTAATCTTGTCAAAGAAGAATGGACAGCTCTGCTTCTACTAGTACAAAAATTCTTTACATGTGAGGGAAGGTTTGGAGTTCTATATGTTTATCATGCCAAAATTATGATGCATTTCTTAGGAGAGCATGACATTAACCTTCCATACTTTTTACTCTCAAGCCTTAGAAAAATGTGCTCAATAGTCCAAAGAAACCCAAGAAACATTGAGCCACATTTATACCATCATGGGCTTGTCAAAATACTAGTTGAAGAATAGTTAAAGGCCAAAAGGGATACCTGGGAAAGATTTCTTGTGAGAAACCACTTCGAAGAGGCAGGAGAAGCCTCTGTGCCTAGAAAGAGTAGAAGAAAAAGAGAAGAGGTTACCCCAGAAACTGCTGTCCAAGAAGAAACTGTCCAAGACCTTGTTGAAGAAGAAAATGTTGCCCATCATTCTGAACATGAAATTGACCCTGAACCTGCTGTAGACATTGATCAAACATCCCAAGGAATCATTACAGAAACCCTGCAAGAAATTGTACAAGAAGCTGCTCAAAAGAAAAAGGAGAGTAGGAAGAAACAAAAGAAAGATAAAGGAAAAGCCATAGCCCAAGAAACCTACCTTACTCCTGAGAATTCCAGTGAAGAGGACACTCAACCATTGGCACATAGGTTGGCCCAACTTCATGAGGCTGCCCTTTCCAAGAAGATGCAAAAACAAAAACAGAAGCAACAAAAAGAAAAACAGAGCATCACCACCGTGAGAAGGAGCAACAGGTTACAAAGCAAAATGGGGGCCACAAAGAACAAAGAGTCATTCTTTATTGACTTGAGCACACCTAAAAAGGTTGCTACAAGACTTGACTTTGAGAAAAGCTCTCCACATGTTGAGCAGGTTGAGACTAGCCCTCCATGTGAGGAAAGTCCTTTTGAGCATGAGCCTGAAATTGAACATGAACCTGAATTTGAGCATGAGCCTAGTCCAAAGAGGTCACCAGAGATTGACCCAGACCAGCAGAGAGTATATAACTACTTGGAAACATTAGAACAAGCTGTTGCTGGTCCAAGCACTGTTCTACCTTTTGAACAGCAAGTTCAATCACTGAAGCAAGAAGTATTTGAGCTAGAGGTATTAAATCGCCACATCAAACAAGAAAATGAAAAACTGAAGGAACAGAGCAATGTGGACAAGATGGTCCAAGATAATACCATGCTTCATATGGGCCTTTGGCAAAAGGAAAACAAAAAGCTCAAGAAGAAATGCAGGAAGTTAAGCAGAGCTTTGATCAATTTAAAATTCAGATGTTTGATGAAAAGACCAAGAGTCAATGTGGCCACACAGAGGAAGAGGAGAAGACTAGATGTCTTAGCAGAGGCATCTCAGCAGGTGGATTAAACAATGTTTTCATTGCATGAGGACATGCAACACCCTCGTAGTGGGGGTATGTAGAGCCTCTAACTTGCACTTGATTATCCATCATTACCTACAGCTTTTCCTCACTTATCCCTCTCTTTTGCTCTATTTTCCGCATAAACTTACCCAGATCATTACATTTGATGTCTTTAAGCATAATTGGTTAACTTTGCTTATGTTTTACTGTTGGTTTAGATTTTTGACATATAAACAGAGTTTCCGCAGCTGTTCAGCAATTCCGCAGCTGTTCAGCAATTCCGCAGCTGTTCAGAGATTCCGCAGCCTTTTTGTTGTTTGATATGCTCCACGTGTCTTCTCAAGGAACGAGCCACATGGGCATGTTGGGTTGGATGTACACATGGATCGTATGCTATTGGTTGAGCCAAACCAGTCACGTATGCCCTTGGTCAACGCAGGTATTCCCTCGGTCAAACGGTCAAGTTCTAAACGGTGGCACGGGAGCCGTGAGCAGTTGGGACACGGAACTATAGCTGGCACCTCCTCCACGCCACGAAGACAGCTAAAGACAGGATCCAAACATAGATTTGTCTCCCATGATGACCGTTTCCCTCAAAAGTGCACGGAGTTGCCTACGTGTTTGCTGCACAAGTTAATTAGCTAAGACTGCGTGTTGCTGCGTAGTTAATAAGTTAGGCTGTAGTTGCTTAGTTCACGCAGAGAGTAGTTGCCTCTGTGCTTATAAATAAAGCGTGTGCCAACGCTTATAGCTTAGCTTTTTGAATATTGTAATTGCTGCGCTGATTCTGTTATAAAAACTCTGTTTTAGAAGGCTATTCCTACAGCACTTTTCACTGTATTTTGACATGTTGGTTTTATAAAAAGAAGACTGTTCTGTTCACCTTTTCGTAGCTGATCTTTTAAGTTGGTTGCGTGGATGGAGGGCCCCCATCTATGACAGCCCGTGTACATAGTGTTTGATTTCATTTTCCTGCTTTAAGCAATTTCTATTTCTTTCATCCTGTATAATAGTGTACCATTTGATCTCATGTCATTTCATTTCCAGCATTTATTTTAAACTGATCAGTATTGTTTTTGCAGGTTTTTAACCCGGGATTGTTTTGTCTTTGTGTATTTGCTTTATATCTGATGGTATTTTCAGTTGACATATTCAAAGTTGCTGCCTTTACTCTATTTTCATAGCTGATTTCTAGTTTAGTTTCTCAAAGTTGTATGTTAACATATTGATGGTCTCTTTATCATAAGTTGTTCATATTTTAGAGATCAGAATACTAATAAATTACAACTGGCTTTGAGTACTTTTTAGACTAATCTTTAACTACTTCCTAATCGTGCTTCACATAATTCCATATGCTGAAAGCAGAGAGTTAGGAAGAGTTGAACATTATAACTAGTCTTTAAAGTAGATTTTTCTCATTTTTGGTTACTTTTTAGACTTATCTCTCACTACTTCTTAATCGTGTTTCTCATAATTCCATATGTTGAAAGCAGAGAGTTAGGAAGAGTTGAATATTATAACTGGTCTTTAAAGTAGTTTTTCTTACCTTTTTATTTGCAGCAGCATGAATAGTGTCTAGTGCCATTAGAAAGTGGTTCTTTGCTTTCAGTTCATTTCAAGTTATTTATTTCTTTCAAGCTTTTTCTTTGCAAGTTTAGAAGGTAGTTAGAAATCACCTTACACACACACTCACTCATTTAGAAATCACCTTACACACACACTCATTCATCTGTTTATAAAATCTCCATTCCATCTTAGGAAGATAAATTGACCACAAACAACACCCCCAAACGAAAAAAAGATCTAAGAGGTTGCTTAAGTACATATAGTACACCCTCACTTCATCAGCTTACGAGCCCCAGGTTGACAATTAATGACATCAATTTAGAAACACTAAATTGACTAAACAAGAATGATGGAAGAACCAGTTACACGAGGTGACCACACTAAACTGTAACATGATGACGAGATCGTTGCACTACATATCGACAGAGGCAAGGGATTTGCCTATGTATGATGGGTTAAGTGAAGTAGATGACTTCCTGAATAGATTTGTAAGTGAAGTGCCGGAACAACAACGTTTCAAATCTTGGAAATGGGTACTGTGCGGTACGCCTGTGAGGTGGTGGGGTATGTACCAAAGAAGTTTTGAGGACTGGCGTGAATGCAGAAGGATGATGTGCATGCAGTTTGGGAAGCCTCAGATGCGATTAAATGACAAAATTTCTGGACAAAAAAGTCTGCATGCCCACCTATCCAGATGGATGCAAGCATATGGTGCAAAACTTGTGTGGATGCACATTGTCTTCGCGTTAGGAGACACGGTTAGTAAGTCGGTGCAGGCAAGGAAATGGAACAAACAACCCCTTCGGTTGGAACCACAGAGTATGGAATGACTAAGTGCGCAAAAGGTTATCCATGCAGAAGCCTTTAACAAAGTGTGTGAAGCACTGAACAAGGTCCACAATGTGAAGCGGACCGACTGGGACCTGCATGTACCAGCGGTACCATGGGCTTATAGGACTATGTGCAAGAACCCGACGGTGCAGGCACCGTCGAGGCTAGAATATGAAGCGAGCAATGTAAGCCCCATAAAGCATGAAAGGCTTAGTCTGTGCATGGCAGCACTGGTAGATACGATGGTTCGTGAAACCTTGGAAGAAGAAATCCATCAGGAAAATTTTAGGCTCTAATAACTTGAGAAAGAAAGTGCGATTAAGGAAGAAAAGCTGTCTAGTAGAAGCAGAAGTCAAGAAGCTGGAGGATGAGATAAAGGAAGATTTTCTCAATAAGAAGACCTAGGTGATGAAATAGGGTGCGCATGATCATGCTGACAAGTTTGAGGACTATTGCCGCGAATTGATCAGTCTGATGCCTTGGCTTGGACCACATATTACTAAGTGACTCAACGATGGTGGCACGCTTCAAAGGATAAAGTGCACGACACTGCCAGTAACAATGAAAGGTGGGTATTTTCTAGAAAAAGTGATGGATGACTGAATGACACCCTGCACAGGTGGCGCGGCCACCTGACTAGTCGTGGAAAGTACAATCTTAGTGCTCCTCGTAGTTGAAAGGAAGTGTGGGACTATAAACTACTCTGCTGGGAGCTGTACGATGTTGGAGCTGCACGCAGAAGCAAGGAGTGAGAGGGTCCGCGACCGCGCAAGGGGGCCTACACTGCCATGTGGGTTGGACAGAAAGTGACCATTGAAGTCACTATTCACGATGTGATGCTCGACTAGAGACCAAATGGAGTGGGCGACAAGCATTTAAGATGCGATTTATGGGCAAGATCTGGGAAAATCTACCACTAGGGGAGCATTAATGAACCAGATTTGGGGGGAGCAGTCGAATTCAAATTCAAAAGGCGCTATAAATTACAAAGGACTGCCTAGCAAACAACACTTCATCATTTGCAAATTGAGCAGTTGTATACCCCACGTAACCTATGCAGAGCCCAGTTTGACTTGTGCAGAGTGTTGATTGAGCCCCTGAGTACGCGAGCGGTAGGTTTCTATTCGGACGCGATGGTAGCATATGAGGAAGTTATGGAAATCACAGAGATGACCATCGAAGAAGCCACGCAAGCCCTCACTGTAGGAGATGCCCTTGAAGATGCCGGGATTGTGGCAGAAATCCCTAAATCACTACGCATGCCAATTCCAAAGAAAGACAAATAGGTGATGGTTCCCATATGTGTGTCCCTGCAAAACCCACTGCACACCAAGCCGACGATGGAGGAGAAGGGGAAGCCGTTAACATAGAAACCGCCGACGAGGAGGAAGACCTGGAGGACCTAATCATCGAAGAAGATGAGGATGAAGGCATGGAGGAGGAAACTGAGCCTGAACAGGCCCAACAAAGCTGCCCGTCTATATCCCCACACAGAAGGGGAAGGCTAAAGTGCCCAAGGATCTTGATGAGAGCAAGAGCTCTCTCCAGACCCTGCTCCTCCCATACAACATTATTTTTGAGGGCATGCACTTGGGACGAGTGCCTAGCTTAAAATTTGAATATTGGGACCTCGCTGACCACGCAAAGTTCCTGTTGGACCTCAAAATTACTCTCTCTTTAACAACTTTTCTCACTTCTTTCTCTTGTTTTCCATAAAAGACAGATCCCCATCACTGATAAATGATAGATTTTGTCTCAAGGAAGACATTAAATGATTGACATGTTATACTTTTATGTTTTTGCTATTTGAAATAATTTTTTGCAAATTAGCTATGGAACACAACCTATTTTGCAACTAACCATGTGTTTCATAGCTACTTCCATGGTTGAATAGGTTACAGGTGTCAAACGAAGAAATCGGCCACATGGGCATCTCTGGAATCATCTCGACATGGTTCCTATCCTAGTCACCCTACCCAGATCGACAAAAAAGCCAGCTCAAGACCACAGCCAAAGGTGGAGTCAAACGTATGAAACCCAGAAGCAATAGGACTCTTTGTCTACCCTTTCGTGGTTAATTAATAAATCCAACGGATCTATTGAAGCATTAACTCGGATCAGCCACCTGTGTCAACGGTTCTGTGCAACAACCTTTTTCTAATTCAAGTTACCTGTAGCTGATCAAACATTTACACAGATTGGTTGTAATACGTCTAGACCACCTGTAGCTAATTTTCCTTAAAAGACAGTTATGAATATTTTCTTTTAAATACTAGTTGAATAGGACCGTAGAAAAAAAGTAAAAGGTTTTGATGTATTAAGTTTAAACTTATCAACTCTGTAATTTTGGATTTTTGTTCCTATTTTATAATACAAAGCTGTGTGTTGACTAATGATCATTGGAAGGAGCATTTTGAATTAAGTTAGCATCTCAACGTAGTTAGTTGCAGAGGGTGCCTGCACTGAAGGAGGCTTTCTTTTCATTTGTTTTCTTCTTTCTATTCAGTTTTAAATTCTTCATTTGCTTTTAGCAGTGTTTATAACTTAGGTGGATTTCTTATAGTTTGATTCCTTTTAGTTTTAATCAATAGCATAATGTTAGAATTCAATTATGCATTCTTGTTTCTTCAATCTATTTCATAAAGGAAATGACTTTGTTCCTAAACAGAGTAAGGTTGAAAGTAATGAGGATGCGTTGTTGATTATTTTACTCACTGTTTTTGTTATTTACTTTCTAGTTCATGTTGTCAATTCATTGTACTAATGAATGTTTTTGTCACCATTTCAAGTTGATATCCATCCTAAACTAAATGGTTAAGCATTCACTTTACATAAGGGTTGAAACCAATCAGTTACCTTCTGCATGTTTTTATTTAGTTTCTTTTCTAGATCATGAAGTACAAAAGTTGCTTGAATTCCATCTTAAGGAGGTTATCCTTCAAAATTAAAGGTTAAGGTAACTAGAAGTACTTTAGTTAATTTCATTCTCTGTATTTATTTCAACATGACTTACAACTTTACCTTCTAGTTTTAAGAATTATTCATGAATTAGGATTAGATGAGAAGATGGGATAGATGCTCTGTTTTTTTCCTTCTTTTAACTTAGATTTTGACTAGCTTTTGAGCTCTTGGTTCACCTTTAAGAAATTTAGATTCGGTTTCTCATAGTTCAAATTGTACATCATTAGGGATCAAAGAACAGAAACCCCCAAAACAATATAAAATACAAAACAACGAAGTAAGAAGGGTTAAATAGCACATACAATTCACTACACTTCATAAGCTTACGAGCCTTAGTTGATAATTTATGCAAAGCAATTTAGGATACTAAATTGACTAAACATTTTGGCACCATTTTCGAGGAAGTGTAACTAGGTAACCTTATCTCTTACATTAAAAAAAAAATGATATGCATAGAGAAAGAGACTCTAGGGGTAGATTTATAGCTAGAGGCAGGAGTTCAATTCCTACAACACCACCTACTCCACCAAGAACAAGAAGAGATACACCTCCATCCCAAACTCATACTCCCAGCCATAGAACTCCTGAAATTCCAAGGGCAGAAATCCAATCAAAAGAATCTCCTACTTCATCTACCAAGTCAGTCCTAGAGGAGAAAAATATTGGATCTCCAATAACAGGAGTAGCCTTTTTCACCTCTACAGGGGAGCACATTTTAGTTGAAGAATTAGGAATACATGGTGAGGAAGAAGAAGTAGAACCTCTCTCCCATATCCCATTAATAGAAGAACCAAAGGAGGAGAAAGTAACCTTGCAGGTTGAACCCTATACTGACCCTGAAGAAACTATAATGGTAGAAGAAGGAGAGGATGGATAATTCACACTGTTTGGAGGAGGGGGTAGAGGAAGAGGTAGAGGAAATAATGGAGGAGGTAGAGGAAATAGGGAAATAGATAATTCTTTTGGATTCCCTGTAGTGGATGAAGAAAAAAATCCCACAATGAAAAATATCTCACCTTTTGTCCTCCCAAACTTCCATGGGTTAAAAAGTGAGGATCCTGAAACATTTTTATTTGAGTTTGAAGTCTTGTGTAGAACCTATGATTATCTAGAAGACTCTCAAAAAATTAAGTTGTTCCCTTCAACAGTGAAAGGAGCTACTATGAAGTGGTTCATGGGGTTAGTTACTCAGTCCATTAGAACACAAAATTACATGAAAAAAGTGTTTTTGGATAGGTATTTTGATTATTGCATGCCTACCAATCACAAAGATGAAGTGTTCAAAATGATGCAAAGAGAGGATGAAAATTTAGAGGATTTGATTGAGAGATTCAACTATAATTTGAAAAGAGCAAAGATGGACAATTTAGATGAAGATACCTTAAAAGATATTTTATTAAAAGCCATTAGAGATGAGTGGATAGATATCCTTAACATGATGGGGAAGGGATATATCTCTCAACTCCCATTAAATGATATAGGAGAATTATGTGTTCCTCTCTCAAGAGGGAAATCCAAAGCTGGGAAAGGTCCAAGAGATCCTTCTCTTGTTAGAGTAAATAAATCTACAACTGGATTAGTGAGTAGGGCAGAAATTGGTAATATGCTTGATGAATTCAAAATAGATATTCTAGGGATTCTTAGTGAGCAAATAGACACCCTTAAGTTGCAAAACAAGCAGAAAACTGAGGCTGATGCTTTAGCTATTTTCTGTCCAAAATGCAGAAGAAAACATGCTCTAAGAAAATGCCCTTTAGATGCAAAAATTATAGAGACTTATATGATTTTCTCAGAGAATCATGAAACCAAGGGTTGTACTTCGATTCTAGGTCTTAAGGATACTTTTCAAGAAGAAATAGTTCCAAATTCAGCAGAACATATTTGCTTTGTCTCTAGAAAACCTTGGCAGGGGCCACAAAATAAGGGATTTAACAATCAAATGTATCTTCAGCCCCTACCAAATTGGAATTCTTGGCAGCAACCTTGGCCTCAACCTCAATCTCAATCTCAACCTTGGGCATAAGGAGTACAAAATCCTTATGGGAGATTTTCTCAATATTATCAATATCCTCCATCATATTAGAATTATCCTCCCCCACACATTCCACAACAAAATCAGCAGCCACAAATTCAAAATCAGAACCCTCAACTTTCATTACCATTTCCACAACAAAATCCACAACAAAACCAAAGTCCTCAACTCTTACTACCATTTCAGCAGAGACCAAATCAGCTACTTGCCCAACCATTACCAAACCCCAACAATAAAAATCCTCAGAATACTTACATGGTGGAAGGACAACAATTTCCAACTTATATGATCACTCCTATAGATCTCAATGATGTTCAACTAAGATCTGGTAGGATATTAGAAAAGGAAAGACCTTTTGTAGTTACTCAGGAACAAGACAATTCCGAGGAAGATTCTCTACAACCTAATAAAAGTTTTGTGGGAACATCTCTCCGAAACTAAAATACTGAAAATGAAAAACAGAAAGAACCAGTGAACTCAACTCCTATCATTGAGCAACCAGTATCTACTTCTGCACCTCCTTTTCCTGAAAGATTACAAGTTGATAGAGGAGTAGAAAAGCAGATCATGTTGCCTAATTATGATTTTCTAGATGAATTAAAAAATGTCTGTATCAAAATTCCTTTGTTACAAGCCATTAAGGAGATTCCAATCCTAGCTAAAACAATAAAGGAGTTGAGCATAAAGAAACCAAGAAGAAAAGCAAAAGAAACAAAAAGAATTCACCTGGTAGGAAAAATAGCAGATATAATGATGGGAAAAATGGCCATACAAAAATATGTAGATCCAGGAAGTCCAATTGTGAAAACACATATCAATGGAGTTGAAATTCCAAATACATTGATTGATTTAGGGGCAGAAATAAACATCATGAGTAAACAAACAATGGAACAACTCATGCTCCCTAATCTTCTTTACACCCCTACATTACTACAATTAGTGGATAGACTTGTAATCAAACCAGATGGAGTGTTAGAAGATATTTCAGTATCCTTAGATTCTTGGGAATATCCTGTTGATTTTATGATCTTAACCCTAAGAACAATCTAGGAGGACATCCACTCATATTAGGAAGACCTTGGCTGGCCATAGATGATTCTTTCATTCACTATAGATTTGGTGATATGTATATTTCTGACGGGAATTCAACAAAGAAATTCACTTTATATCCTCCAGCAAGAACAATCATAGAAATAGATGACAAAGAATGGATTGATGATGAAAATGACATTCAACCTCTCTTTACTATTTTAGATATTAGTGAAGATAGTCAAACCTTAAATACAATGGAAAATTTTGAATCATCTCCAGAATATGAACATGATCAATTTCAAGAAAAATCCAATAATGAATATTTGTCATCTAGGCAGATGTCTGTTTATTCTATGGAAGAATTTGGTAGCTCTACGATTGAAATCTTTCCAGGGATAACATTGAACATAAATAATAACTTGGAGAAATTACAACAGGAAAAGCTAATCAAGACATTACAATAACATTCTGTTGCATATGCATGGGAATATACTAACATGAAAGGAATTAGTCCTAAGATTTGTATACATCACATCTTCATTGAGGAAAATTGTAGACATATCAGAAAACCTCAGAGAAGAATGAATCCAAATCTTAGAGAAATTGTGAAAGAAGATCTGCAAAAACTGTTGAATCTAAACTTCATTTACCCAATTTCGGACGGTCAATGGGTTTCCCCTTTAGTAATTGTACCTAAAACGAATGGTAAATCGAGGGTGTGCATCGATTACCAAGAATTGAATAAAGCTACCCTTAAAGATCATTTTTCTTTGCCCTTTATAGATCAAGTGTTAGATACATTAGCAGGTAAGAAGTATTTCTCATTCTTGGATGGTTTTAGTGGTTATAATTAGATTCAGGTGGCAACTGAAGATCAAGATAAAACCACATTTACATGTCCATGGAGAACTTATGCCTATCGAGTACTTCCTTTTGGGTTATGTAATGCACCTGCAACATTCCAAAGAGCAGTACTAGGAATTTTTTCTGATCTAATACATGATTGTGTAGAGGTATATATGGATGATTTTACAGTCTATGGGAATACATTTGAAGAAGCTTTGGAAAATTTGGAAAGAGTTCTTAAAAGATGTAAGGAAGCAAACCTTTCACTAAGCCATGAAAAATGTTTTATGATGTTTACAGAAGGTATTGTTTTAGGGCATCACATTTCAGGAGATGGGATTAAAGTTGATAAATCTAAAGTTGAAGTCATATCTAAATTATCAATTCCAAATTGCCAAAAGGATGTTCGAATTTTTCTAGGATTCATAGGATACTATAGATGATTTATAGAAAATTTCACTAAAATAGCATTCCCACTCTTCAAATTACTCACTAAGGAATGTGAATTGAATTGGAATCCTGATTGCCAGTTAGCATTTGAGACTTAAAAAACAAAAATTTCTGAAGCACCCATCTTGAGAGGTCAAAATTGTAAACTACCTTTTCACATTTCAACAGATTCTTCAAATACAACTCTGGGAGTTGCATTAGGATAAAAAGACTTGATTCCCTATACCATCTACTATACAAGTAAGAATTTGACTCCCATTGAGTTGAACTATACTGTAACTGAAAAGGAATTTTTAGCTATTGTTCATGCAATCAACAAATTTAGACATTATATAACAAGCTATGAAACCTTTGTTCATACAGATCACTCTGCAATTAGATATTTAATGAATAAACCTATTACTAATGGAAGAGTTACAAGATGGCTTTTACTCTTGCAAAAATTCAATATTACTGTGCTAGATAGACCTGGAAAACAAAACATAGTTGCTGATTTCTTGTCCAGAATTCAAAATATCAAAGATGACACACTGGTTGAAGATAAGTTTCTTGATGAATATCTTTTTGCAGTGAGTACTCAAACTCCTTGGTTTGCAGATATTGCTAACTACTTAGTCACAGGGAAATTACCTTCACATTTGTTTCCTAGAGAAAAAAGAAAAAGCATTCAAATAAGTTCAAGATACTTATGGATCACTAATGAATTGTACAAAACAGGCCTAGATCTTATGATCAGAAGATGTGTTAAGGAAGATGAAATACCTGAGATTCTTAAGGCATGTCATGATGAGTTGTGTGGTGGAAATTTTGCTGACAAGAGGATAGCCTATAAAATCCTTTCCTTAGGATATTATTGGCCATCCATCTTCAAAGATTCCAAAGAATATGTCAAGAGGTGTGACAACTGCCAGAGGGTAGGGAAACCTGTTCCTTCAAGTGAAATGCTACTACAAATTCAGGTACTCATTGAACCTTTTGAAAAATGGGCCTTATATTTTGTTGGGCCAATTAATCCTTCATCTAAGAAAAAGAAGTATATAATGGTATGCACTGATTATGTCACTAAATGGGTAGAGGTCAAAGCATTACCTTTTGCTAATGAAAAATCTATAGTTAATTTTCTTTTTGAGGACATATTCACTTGTTTTGGTGTTCCAAGAGAAATCGTGACAGATTAGGGATCTCAATTTACATCTAAAATGGTGAATGGTCTTGTGGAAGATTACAAGATCAAACATAGGAAATCTGCTCCCTATCATCCACAAACAAATGGTCAAGTTGAATATACAAATAAGGTGATTGAATGAATTCTCACTAAGACTGTGCATCTACATAGAAGAGATTGGGCAGAAAGGCTTCCTGAAGCCTTGTGGGCCTATAGAACTACATGGAGGAACACAACAGGACATACGCCCTATGAACTTGTTTATGGGAAACAAGATCTGTTCCCTATAGAATTTCAAATCAAAACCCTCAAGATGGCAATCCAATTAGGATTGGATTTATTAGAGGCACATAAACATAGATTGGAGCAACTCAATTAACTTGATGAAATCGGGCAAGATGCAGTCCAAAGAACCAGTATAGTCCAACAATAGAGGGATAAATGGCATGATAAATATATTAAGGAGAAGAAGTTTCAAGCAGGAGATTGGGCACTGTTGTTTGATTCAAAGTTCAAATATTTTCAAGGGAAGTTTCAAACTTAGGGGCTTGGGCCATATGAGATTGAAGAATTCTTTAAAAATGGAGTAGTAAACATAAGGACAATAAATGGAAGCAAAATACCTCTTCTTTTGAATGGTCATCGGTTGAAGATATATCAAAAACCAGTTTCAAGAGAGGAGTTCATTAAGATTTTCCAGGATAAATCTGAAATGAAGCTAGTGAAGAAGAAGAATTCTTCTCCACTAACTTAGTCTTTATTTTTCCTAAAATAAAATAAAAAATAAAAAATTGTATGAGGTTGAAAACCAATCATTGATCGGCATCCTTATACAAAAAATACAGGTTGAAAATAAGATATTTCTGACATCCTGTATTTTCCGTTTCCTTTCTGTAATAAGTAGTGACAAAAATCTACATTGATTTACAGTTTAGAGTCTACAAATTCATCATCTCATTCCATCTCATTCTGTCTTCATTTTTTTTTACAGTTCCACTTCAAATCACGTCATATTTCATTTACATTTTATCTTCTTACAGTTTTACCCCATTTCACCCTATTTTTCATTTTATCTTGCATCTCATTCCATCTCACTGTCATAACTCATTTCCATTTTATTTTTTCCATATTTCACTTTTCCTTATTTTCACATTCTGTAACGGATTCCATTCCGCAGCTAAGCTAATTCTACAGCTACAACTTACTTATCAGCTCTGGCACAATTGTACAACTTACAAATAAATCATGAATGCAGGGAAATTGAAGAATCAAGTTTTGGAGATCAACCATGCTCAAAGTACCTACGGATCAACACCAAAAGAATTATCAAGAAAAAGGTTAGCTTCTAAAGGTAAAATCCAAATTTATTTCAAACAGCAAGTCATAAACATAAGTCATGTATAATATGAATGATCATATGTCTCCTTAACAAGTCATCATTTGATTTGACTGCCACTTCATGATACCACATCTCCGCCACATCTTCCACATTCGATACCAAACGGTCTATAATGATTTCATCATACCACACCTCTGTTACTCTGTACTTAAACGGTCTCTAATAACTACATCTGTTAACGATCAAAACTATGTTGTGACGAACATATTCACGTCTCTGCAAACCCTCACCATCTACTTATTCCATGCAAACCCATAGTTCTTTTTCACCATACCCACAGATAGTCCATTTCATTGACTAGGAGAGTAATTTTGAAGGTTAAAAAATTCTATGAAACAGAGACCACGGGACTCATTGTCAAGGCAGAGCCTCTAGGGGAAAAGTTTATGCAAGGGTATCCACAACTCAAGGAGATGTTGTAGAAGACTGGATGGCTCAATTTAATTGAAAATTTTGATGGATATCACAAGGAGATCACAAAATCTTTTGCTAGATCATTTGATGGTACAAAAGTAGAGATTGGAGACATTAAGTTTGCAATAACATAACCTTACATAGCATAGGCTACATAACTACTACAACTTGGTGAGAGATGGTTCAAAAAAAAAGAATTTCATAGTGAATCATGGAAGGTAATCCTCAGGAACCTAAGTATGGATGTCACTGTGTTTAGAAAAGGAATCCCTATTTCAGCACTTAAAAATAAATGGAGAAGCATGATTTTGATATTACAAAAATTTATTACCTGTGAGGGAAGATTCAAATGCATGTATGTTTATCATATACGTTTATTGATGAAATTTTTAGAAAATGGAAACATCAACCTCCCTTTCTTCCTTCTAAACAATTTAAGGAGGATGGCTTCAAATGTACAGAAGAAAATACAATTCATAGACACAACTATGTACCATCATGGGTTGGTAAAAATATTGGTTGAGTATCATTTGAAAAGAATAAGAGATACTTGGGAAAACTTCTTAATAAGAAATTATTTCCAAGAGACACCATAATCACCTGAAGAGGTAATGTTAGAAGGAGTAAGAGGAAAAAGACCAGTATGACCATTCAAAGCAAACCTGAGTCCTCCACACAGAAAAATGATGAAGAGCTAGTCTTTGAGATAGAGATCAAGGAGCAGATCAAGAAAAAAGGAAAGATAAAAAAGAAAGCTGGTGGTATTACTGAGAACAAACTGTTGGGTGTGGAGCCTGATTATCTTCTATATTCAAAGGTATCGCCACATAGGACCCCAGTTCGAAATGGGGGGGGCAACGCCGCCCGTAAAATATTCGCTGCAGGGGGGGTCTAGGGGGGGGGGCGGCTGCGACCTTTGGGAGGCCCCCCCTAGCGGAGGGTTTTGGGGGCAGCGCCCCCGAAGCTAAAAATAGCTGTAAAATTGCCTTGTAAAATTATAGTAATTTCTAGTCAATCTGGGCCGTTCATTAGGCGGATGATCTGACGATAGAACTTATGTTTAGTTTAGGGTTTTTTGCCTAGAAGGCAACCCCTCTCTTTGTATGAGGGTATTGTATTTTAGGTTGTGTGATAGATGTGTGTTCTGTGAGCGAGAAACAGAGAGGTGAGACTGTGAGAGAAAACAGAGGATATTACAGCGGATTTGTTGTAGGTTGTGTCTCTTCATTTTGCTGGATAATAGAAAGGAAGGACTGGCTGTTCGGGGTGGACGTAGCCCAAACTGGGTGAACCACATATATCTGTGTCTCTCTTGTTTTGTGCGTTTTCTGTGTTTATATTTCTGCAATATTTTATGTGTTCCATTGCTCCGTAATATATAATTTTCTAACAACTGGTATCAGAGCCGAAGGTCTATTTGGCTGATAAACTCGCAGGAAAGAAGGGTTCCTGGTTCAAGTGGGAGCAATGGCGGAAGATGGTAAGTTTAGGGTCGAGAAATTTAACGGCCAAAACTTCTTGCTGTGGAAGATGCAGATGGAAGATTATCTGTATGAGAAAGATCTATACCTACCATTGGGTGGAAAAACAAAGATGCCGACGGGTATGAAAGACGAAGAATGGAACCTTCTCGATAGAAAGGCACTCGGAACAATACGGTTGTGCCTTGCTGCGTCAGTCGCCTTCAACATTTCGAAGGAAACCACGACAGAGGGTTTGATACAGACGTTGTCGAAAATATATGAAAAACCCTCGGCCTCAAACAAGGTATTTCTTATGAAACGGTTATTTAATATGAATATGTCAGAAGGTGGATCTGTTGCAAACCATTTAAATGATTTTAATACAGTTACAAGTCAGTTAAGTTCTGTAGGGGTAAACTTTGAAGATGAAGTTAGAGCTCTGTTATTCTTGTGCTCATTACCAGAAAGTTGGAATGGTTTGGTAATGGCCATTAGTAACTCCATTTCTGGATCTAGTACTTTAAAGTTTGATGATGTTGTCGGTGCTATCCTTAGCGAGGAAATGCGACGGAAAAGCTCTGGTGAGACATCGGGAAATGCTTTGAGTGCAGAGTCTAGAGGAAGAAAAATGGAAAGAGGAAAGAGCTCAGGATATCACAGTAAATCAAGGAAAGGCAGATCCAAGTCCAGATCGGGGATAGTGTGCTGGAAATGTGGAAAGAAAGGACACCTAAAGAAAGACTGTAGATCTCGGAAGGGAAAAGAAGGAGATGCACAACAAGAAAACAATCATGAAGCAAATTTGACAGGTGAGGTGTTACAAGATGCTTTGATTCTTTCTTTCGAAAATATTACTGATTTCTGGGTGGTAGATTCAGGGGCTTCATTCCATGCCACACCTGATAAGAAATACTTTCATGACTATGTTCAAGGAGATTTTGGACAAGTTTGTCTGGGTGATGATAAACCCTGTAAAATCGTTGGAATGGGTAAGGTTCTTGTAAAACAGCAGAATGGAAACCAATGGTTATTAAAGGAGGTAAGGCATGTTCCAGTTCTAAAGAAAAATCTGATTTCAACGGGGCAGTTAGGCGGTGAAGGTTGTGTGACAAATTTCACAGATAAAGCTTGGAAGGTCACCAAAGGAGCCCTGGTAATAGAAAAAGGCGAAAAGGTTGGTACATTGTATTTATGCAATGGTATTTCTAACTCTGTTAATGCTTTAACTTCCAAAGGAGCAGATGCAGCATTATGGCATCATAGGCTCGGACACATGAGTGAAAAGGGGATGAAGATTATTCACTCAAGGAATTTGTTGCCGGGTTTGAAGAATGTTGATTTGGACTTCTGTGAGAATTGCATTTATGGAAAACAGAAGAGAGTCAGATTTCTCAGAGTTGGGAAAGAAAAGAAGAATGAAAAATTAGAGCTTGTGCATACAGATGTATGGGGACCTGCTCAGGTATCATCTCTCGATGGCTCTCGTTATTATGTTACTTTTATTGATGATGCAACTAGAAAAACTTGGATTTATTGTATTAAGAATAAATCTGATGTATTTGATACTTTCAAGAAATGGAAAGCCTTGGTTGAGATTGAGACAGGAAAGAAATTGAAGTGTCTTAGATCAGACAATGGAGGTGAATATTGCAGCAAAGAGTTTGATAGTACTGTTCAGAGCATGGAATTCACAGAGAAAAGACAGTTCCAAGAACACCACAAGAAAATGGTGTGTCAGAAAGGATGAACAGAACAATCATGGAGCGTGCAAGGTGCATGAGATTGCATGCAGGATTGCCTTTACAGTTTTTGGGCAGATGCTGTAGATACTGTTGTTTATCTAATACACAGAGGGCCTTCAAGTTCCTTGGATGGTGGTGTTCCAGAGGAAGCATGGACAGGTAAAAAGGTAAACTACTCTATTTTAAAGCCTTTTGGTTGTGAGGCCTTTGTCCATATTGATAAAGAAAATAGAACAAAACTTGAGGCAAAGTCAAAGAAATGTACCTTTATTGGATATGGTGTTAATGATTTTGGTTATCGCTTATATGATTAAGAAAATCACAAAATCATTAGGAGCAGAGATTTAATATTCAATGAAAAGGTCTTGTATAAGAATCAGTTGCAGGAAAAGAAACAAGAAAAGGAAAACAAGGAATACGCAGTTCTTGATGAAATCACTAAAAAAGTAAAGGTGCCTGAAAATAATAATAATCAACAACCACAACAACAACAACCACCACAACAACAACAGGCACCCCAAACACCTGAAAGTGGTGTTAGAAGATCTACCAGGATAAGTAGACCCCCTGAACGATACTCTCCTTCATTATATTTATTGTTGACTGATTCCGGTGAACCTAAATGTTATGAAGAAGCAATGCAGGTTGAAAGCAGGAAGAAGTGGGAGGTAGCCATGGAAGAAGAGATGGAATCCTTAATGCATAACCAGACTTTGGATTTAGTCAGGTTGCCTGTAGGAAAAACTACATTGAATAATAAATGGGTTTACAGGCTGAAGGAAGAAGATGGAGGAAAACAGAGGTATAAAGCTAGACTTGTGGTGAAGGGGTTTGCATAGAAGAAAGGTATTGATTTTGATGAAATATTTTCTCCTGTTGTTAAAATGACTTCAATCAGAACTATTTTAAGTCTTGTAGCAGCTGAAGATTTGCATCTTGAGCAGTTAGATGTAAAGACAACCTTTCTCCATGGGGATTTGGAGGAAGAGATATATATGCAGCAGCCACAAGGATATGAGGTGAAAGGGAAGGAGAAACTAGTCTGCAGGTTGAAGAAGAGCTTGCATGGCTTAAAACAGGCTCCAAGGCAGTGGTATCTAAAATTTGACAAGTTTATGTCTGAACAAGGTTATACTAGATGTCACTCTGATCATTGTATTTATTTGAAAAAGAAAAATGATGGCAACTATATTATATTGTTATTGTATGTAGATGACATGCTTGTTGCAAGATCTAACATGCAGGAAATAAATGTGCTCAAAAGAAAATTGGCAAATTCATTTGCAATGAAGGATTTGGGAGCTGCAAAACAAATCCTTGGTATGAGAATAACTAGAGATAGAAAAAATCGTAAATTAGCATTGTCTCAGAATGAGTACATACAAAAGGTGTTGAAAAGATTTAACATGCACAATGCAAAACCAGTTAGTACACCTTTTGCTAGCCATTTCAAACTTAGCAAGGAAATGTGCCCAAAGACCCAAGAAGACACGGATTATATGTCTAAAGTTCCATATGCATCAGCAGTTGGAAGCTTAATGTATGCAATGGTCTACACAAGGCCTGATATTGCACATGCAGTGGGAGTTGTAAGCAGGTACATGAACAATCCAAGAAAGGAACATTGGATGGCAGTGAAATGGATTCTCAGATATTTGAAAGGTACCACAAATCAAGCATTATGCTTTGGTGGTTCAAACATCTGTCTACAAGGATATGTTGATGCAGATATGGTAGGTGATAGAGATAACAGGAGGAGCACTAGAGGATATGTATTTACTGTTGGAGGAACAACTGTCAGTTGGGTTTCAAAAATCCAAAGTGTTGTTGCACTTTCAACAATAGAAGCAGAGTATGTTGCTGCTACAGAGGCTAGTAAAGAAATGATTTGGTTACAAAGGCTTATGGGTGAATTGGGTAAGGAGCATGATATGGGCATGTTATACAGTGATAGCCAAAGTGCCATTCATCTTGCAAAGAACTCAACATTTCATTCCAGGACTAAACACATACAGCTCAAGTACCATTTCATACGATCAGTGTTGGAAGATGGAGAGTTGGAGCTGGAAAAGATACACACTAGCCAGAATCCTGCAGATATGCTAACAAAAGTTGTAACCAGGGAGAAACTGAGAATATGCTCAGTTTCAGTTGGTCTTCAAGGATGACGATGAAGATGAGAAACAGCCAGGTCCAAAGAGGAGTCATTGTCCAGCAAATGGAGCAACGGTGGAGTTAATACAATCAGTCTCCAAGTGGGAGATTGTTGGGTGTGGAGCCTGATTATCTTCTATATTCAAAGGTATCGCCACATAGGACCCCAGTTCGAAATGGGGGCGGCAACGCCGCCCGTAAAATATTCACTACAGGGGGGGTCCAGGGGGGGCGGCTGCGACCTTTCGGAGCCCCCCCCTGGCGGGGGGTTTCGGGGGCAGCGCCCCCGAAGCTAAAAACAACTGTAAAATTGCCTTGTAAAATTATAGTAATTTCTAGTCAATCTGGGCCGTTCATTAGGCGGATGATCTGACGATAGAACTTATGTTTAGTTTAGGGTTTTTTGCCCTAGAAGGAAACCCCTCTCTTTGTATGAGGGTATTGTATTTGATGCTGTGTGATAGATGTGTGTTCTGTGAGCGAGAAATAGAGAGGTGAGACTGTGAGAGAAAACAGAGGATATTACAGCGGATTTGCTGTAGGTTGTGTCTCTTCAATTTGGTGGATAATAGAAAGGAAGGACTGGCTGTTCGGGGTGGACGTAGCCCAAACTGGGTGAACCACGTATATCTATGTCTCTCTTGTTTTGTGCGTTTTCTGTGTTTATATTTCTGCAATATTTTATGTGTTCCATTGCTCCGTAATATATAATTTTCTAACACAAACCTGAATATTCATTACAATAAGATGATGAAAAACTAATCTCTGAAAAATTGATAGAGATTAGGAAACAAATCAAGAGGAAGGAAAAGATAGGAAAGGAGAAAAAGGGTACAAAGGAGGAGAACATAAACCCCCTACAACTTAGAAGGAGCTCTAGACTCCAAGGTATGGTAAAGAAGGTATCATCAAAGGGGACATAGTTCTAAAATCTAAAAGAATAAACCCCAGTACCATCTCCTGAAAATGTTCCATTTACATACAGTCCTCAAAACTCTCCTAAAGATTATTTTGAAGGCAGTCGTAGCATAGGATCCCCAGGCATAGACACAACGCAACAACAAATTTATGATTACATAGAATCATTGGAAAAGAAAAGTGTCTCAATGGATCCAAGACCCTCAACCAATCCAGAACAACCTGTCAATCCACAAGAACCTCTGACTGACTCTCTCAAATATGAAATCTATGAGTTAGAGATATTGAACAGCCATATCAAGAAAGAAAATGAAACCCTGAAGGAACAAAGAAAATTGGATAAAGCCATTCATGATAATACAATAATATGGTACAAGAAGAATAGGAAGTTGAAGAGGAAGAATAGAAACTTGAACAAAACAATCATCAACCTTAAATACAGAATTCTCATGAAGAAACCTAGGATGGCAGTCACTTAAAAGAGGAGCAAGAGAAGAAAGTTAGATGTACTAGGAGAGGTGTCTGAGTAGATGCAATAGGAAAGAAGAGTTCACAGTTTTGGCAAAATTGCATGGGGACATGCAATGATTTTGCAGTGGGGGTATGTTGTACCTCAGAGTTACTCTCTCTTTGACAAATTTTCTCACTTCTTTCTCTTGTTTTCCATAAAGGACAGATCCCCATCACTGATAAATGATAGATTTTGTCTCAAGGAAGACACTAAATGATTGACATGTTATACTTTTATCTTTTTGCTATTTGAAAGAAGTTCGTGCAAATTAGCTATGGAATGTAGCCTATTCTGCAGCTAACCATTTGTCCCGTAGGTACTGTTATCACTCAGGTTGTTCCCCAGGAAAATTCTAAGGAGGGAATACGGCTGAGGTAACCACTAACCAGTCTTTTAGCTGCAGATTCTAGCCAATCTGCAACCAGAGAGGGCTCTCTCTTTATGATTTAGCTTGGTTTTGCTATATGTTAGGCTAGTTATGAGGCTCAAGTATTTGTTTGATGTTTGGAAGGTGACATTCAATAGAACAGGGCTGCAATATAAGAGAAGTTCAGACCATTGGGTTAATGGAGTCAGTGAGAATGAATTTCTGGGTATGGTTTCTTAGGCAAAGGAGGAATTACAGAGCAAGATAATTAAACATAGAACAATTTTCAAGCTGTAATGAGATGAAATGAAGTCAGGGAATGAAAGGCAATCAAGAATCTTTCATTATGCTAACAGGGGGAAAATGAATAAATATTACCAAAGAGCAGTTAAGAATTCCTTAATTATATTTAGAGTGTAAGAACCAGGGAGACAGGAGCAGTCAAGAATTCCTGCCTATGCTAGTCCTGAAGAAAACACAAAAATTGACAGGAATTGAACACAGAGTACAGTAAAGTAAATTCTGGGCTATTCTTTTTTCCTGCAATTCAGAATATGATATATAGATGATATATAAAACATAGGAACGATAAACAAGAGTTAAAAAAGACTTATTGATCCATGAGGTAACACGAGAATTCTGTAACATATTCTTCTGCCATTAATTCCACAACCAGAAAATTCACCAGCAAAGCATTCCAGCAATCTTTATTCAGAAGGGTTCTCAAAATTACAGTGCAGGTCCAGAATGATATTCACCAACCAACCCCCAATACATTTCTAGGGGAGGTATTTATACAAAAAGAGTTACAAAATATCTCATAGGGAAAATATCAAGCAATAAATTTATCCATCTACTTCTTCAAAGGCAATAAATAACATTGAAAACAGAGCGTAATCAATGTAGAAGTAACTTCCGTTGTACTGGCTGCCTTAGGTGGTCTGCTGTATTTGACTTTTTGACTGAATAAGTCGGCTGGTAGCTGTCTCTTCAATTTGCGTTCCTGTATTGCTGTCACGGCCCTGTCATCTGTGCTTGATTCTGCCTTAACGCATTCAACGTGAATTCCTTCCTTGGTTATTTTCATTTTCTGACAGGTGGCCCGTACATTTGAATTTTGATTATATGCAGATGATCAAAAAAGAACAAGCACCAAAACTACCTTGGTAAAACCTCCAACATGCTCTGCCACCATTGGTCTGTTGGCAACTGGTGTCTTTGTAATTTTATCAATATTTCATCAGCTTCAGTGTACCTGTAGAAATTGGGTGGGACTTCAAAAAGATGTGTTATTTCATGTTCAATATAGAACAGATTTTCCAACTTGTCATACAAGCTTTGTCCAGAGGGAGGCACTATGTCTTCTGAAGTGCTCGATGATGCTGTAATCTGATTTGCAACATATGTGTTTACCCTGTGAGCATACTGTTCATGTGTCAACAGTCTCTGATTGCTGGTTAACAAGCTGGGTAGACCCCTTTGCTGCAAGGCTGTAAACTTTTCTGTAAATGCATTTATTTCTACCTGCATTTCTTGACATTTTCTCTCTAGATTTTGCACAAAACTCTTCATGGTCAACACCTTTTTAATTGTCAAAATTGTACCTGTTCTGTCCTGAATATCTAGAGCTGCTAGTTGCTCTCTGGTATGAGTATTCAAAAAATGGATTAATCTGTTGGCCTGTTCTGGCATGTTTCTTAATAATGCTTTGGCCTTTTGAGTCTCCACTTGGGCTATTTCTATCAATTCAATTTTCTCATGAATTGTTTGAATTGATCTCCATTGATCGGTGATGGACTGGCCAATTTTAGTCCACAAAATTGTCTTGATTTCTGACAGAGTTTTATGCAGAGTCAGGTCTTTCTCTAAAGATTTTACCTTGTTTTCCAAGGCCTTTACCTCTCTTGTTTTCTCAGCCACTGTTATCTTTGATTTATCATAGCTTACCTCCAACTTGGCTAGTTTTTCTTTGGCTTCCTTTAACTCTGCCATTTGGAGTTCCAAGGCCTTTATTTCCTCCATCATCTTCTCCATGCTCATGCGGGTATCTGGCACTGTTGTTGCTGCTGCTGTTGAAGTATCTGTGGCTGAGGTACCTGTTGTTGATGCTGGGGCAGTGGGAGGGACTGATGTTGTTGCTGCAGGAGGAGCAGTTGTGGCTATTGGTGCTGTTTGAGCCAGCTGAGAGGCCAACTCTCCCTGTTTTTCCTGCAATGCTTTCTCCAAAGCCTTCTCTGTTTCTGCCAGTCTTTCATTCATTTTAATTAACAGCTCCATCATGTCTTCTTCTTCTTTTTCTTTCACCATCTCTGTGGTCTGCGGATGCATAGTAACTGGCAGTCTTAACTGCTTCTTGAGGGCAGCTATGTCATCCTCCTTTTTCTTTATGAGTGCTTTTATTGCCTTGGGATCCTTGGGATTATGTCCCAGCTCAATGATGATTTCTTCCAAGGACTTTATCCTGTTGTCCTTGGCCAAAGAGGATACCCTTTCCAACTCTAATTGAGCAGATGTATTGTTCAGTGAATTCTGCAATTGCTGAGCTTGTATGGCCTTGTCTGCCAAAGTGGAATAAACCATTTCACCTGTTTGTTTGTGCAACTCTACCTGGTCCAAAGGGTGAATGTCTTTGGCCAGAGCCTCTAGATTTGTTCTAATATAATCAGCAGCTGACTGTGGCTACTGCACTGTGGGCTTGAAATGACTCAAGATTAATTTCCCTTCCTTGATATCATAGGCAGACATCAATCTCTGCTGCTTGGCCAGAGTCATTTTGAGGAACTGATCATAAAGCTGCATTCTTATTGGCTCATTTTGTGCCTTGATCTCCATGAATGGCCTCTTGATATCTGAACTTTGTTTGCTTTGTGGCTGTGCTGATGAAATCTCCATAATGGGTTGTTTTCCTGTTTGCTGTCCATGAGAACTGGTAGGTGATTCTGTCTCTAGGGAAATTAATGGGCTGGCTGCCCTTTCACTTCTTGGACTCTCAATAATCTCCTCAATAACTTCCTCTTCAGGTAGAGGATCTACTCTCTGCCTCTTTGCTTCTGGCTGTTCTGCTGGCCCACTTATGGGTGTGGCCTCTTCTCGGTCTCTTTTTCTTCCTTTCTCTTCATTGAGAGGAGTCTGCAATGATGGTATTTCCGGTGCGTTGGTTTGGGCAGAAGGAATTTTCCCTTGGCCTTGTTGCTGTGATGATGTAGGCTGATCCGTGACTTTTGTTATTCTGAATGCATCACTTCTTTGCCTTTGGATGGGCAGGTTGTTGTGCAATTGTAGCAGAGGATGTGCCCACTCCAATGTGTTGAGGCAATTTGAAAGAGACCTGTCCAAAAGAGTCCAGGTCAAGAGTTTTTTCAAGGTTTTTCATTGCCTGCTCCATTTTCTCTTCCTCAGTAATCTCTTCTACCAATGTGCCTTCTATCCATTCATCTTGGTTAGCATACTGTTCTATATCAGGGATTTTACAATGTTCATAACCTGATAGCCTATATTTTGTCTTTCTATCATGGATAAATCCCTGTGGGTCATAGGGTACCCACCAAAAACTCCTCTTTAGTTTCAGCTGCTCACTTAATATCTGTTCAGCATCTTTCCACCCTTCCTTTTTGTTAATGATGAGGGGGCCTAGTTGGTTTCTTAGCTTCAGCCGAGCCTTTTTCTTGGCTTCATAAAAATGAGTCAAATCTGAGCTAATAAACTGCCTAAAGTATTCAAGGGAAAATAATCTCATAGGCACATATCTTGGCAGCTTGTAGGGGCACAATTCACAGCCATAAATCCTGATTTCTGTGTGATTTTGGTAAAAGTACCAATCACCTATTTTATAGCTTTTGGACAGCTGCAAGATTTTCTGCATTTCAGCTGTGAGTCTGGGAGGGGGACTTGTCATCAGCAGAGATGAAACTGGATATATGAATAGATCAATGAACTCACAATAAGTATAAGGAGATTTATGGACTACATGGAAGACTGGGGTCCAAAATATAACAGATCTCCTTTCTCCTTTTGCATCCAATTTCTTGACAGGGAACTGAAAACTATCTGTTTGATAGTATAAAAACAGATGATAGATATAGGTTGTATACTTGAAAACTCCTTCCCTATTTAGGCTCATGAATTGTTCATGGATTTTGTTGCTAATGAAGGTAGCAAAGTCATACTTGATGGCAGGAGGGTGTCCTGGAATAAATATAGACATCAGGGCAAGAATGGTCTCATCAACATACTCACTGGTTTCAAAGCCGAGGACATATGATACCATGTCAATGAAAGTTCTCCCAACTTCATTGAAATAGACCTGGTGATAAGGAGGTGAGTCTCTGGGCTGGGAGTCTGGTCTCATGAATAAATTGGCAATTCGGCCTATCTCTGCAGAGGGTAGTTTGGAGCCTTGGTCTAGCAAATTTTTCATAGACAGGGGAGCCAGAGGCTGATTGGGCTTGAAATGCAACATCTCATTGATTGAGTCAGGAGTGATATAGAACAGGACAGTGCCATTTGGGGACATGATTTCTCTTTGATTTACCTCATAGTTAGCACAGCACAGTTGGATTATATCTGGAAATATATTGATTGATGGGAGATAATATCTGGGCAGATTGGACTGCCAGATGCCATAGAGGTCAGTCTTGTTTAGGTAGTTGTTCATAATTTCACAAAATGTTTGCAGATGGTCTTTGATACCCCTTAGATCTTGTATTTGGAAGTCCCTAAGAGCTAAGGTCAACCATTCCAGCTCCTCGTGTGGTGCATTCAAGGGGGCAACATTGAGGGCAACAAGAGTTTCCATTTTTCAATCCTCTGTGATTATTTAATTTAAAATTTGGAGCTTTCACAGTAATAGTAGGTAAAATATCGGTTTCTGGAGCTTTTTGTGGAAATTGCAGGCGGTAATAATCTTAATTTAAGCTCGATGGGTGGTTTTGCAGAGGGAACACAGTCCACAGGTTTTCTTTGGGAAAAATGGGCCAAATCAGAGGTTAAATTGCAAAGGTTAGGGGCAACACTGTGTCTTTAGTTTAAAATCTGGTTCTACGGGCAATTTTTGGATAAAAACTCGGAAAAACACGGTTTGGGAGAAGAATTTGGGTAAATACCTGTTTTATGGACGCCGGGTGCACAATGTAGGTGGCAGAGCGAGCTGAGGGACCGAGCAACGGAGTTGAATTGCCTGGTTGGTGGACTGTGCAGTAACAATGGCCTTTTGGTCGTTGAAAACCATGCAAATAACGCGCAGAACAAACAAAATGAAATGGGAAAAAATGACGTTTTAACGGCTTTTTGACAAAAATTTTGAGTTTGGCGGGCTTTTGGCGCGCTTTGGTCGAGTGACGTCAGCATGACGTCATGATTTTGTCGTATAGCAAGGGGTACGGAGGTCGACTTGGCAGTGACGTGGTGGACACGGTGGATGGTACAGAGGCGGGGTGGTGGATGACGTGGGCAATGACGCAAGGGTGACGTCAGCGGGGCAGGGGCATAGGCGGTAAGCGGTTTGGCCCCCACACCGCCTTTGGGCGATAGTGGTTTTGTCAGAGGGGGCAGCGATCACACCAGGTGCTTGACGCGTGTCTCGCGTATGGCAGAAATACCGCCCATCCCCCGGATGCTATCGTTCGGCATATGGGGGCTCGCGATATGGATGAGGACCGTCCGATCTGGGGGATCGGATCTGATGGCTGGTGGCACGGTAAACTGGCGGAGGGGTAATGTATGGGGCCCGCCATAATATTCCATCGCTTTTTAATGTTTTTGCGAAGTATTACAGTGTATTGCAATTTCGGGATTGCGGGTTGGTTATTTAATTGACCAAGTGTTAATTAAATTCCATAGGATATGTACGCGGCTAGGGTTATTATAAAGTTCCAAGTGAACCTATAATTCCCGAAACTTTATGGTGTATGGCTATATTAAGCCGGGGGTTGGGATATTTAGATTTTTAGGGATTTTTACGTTATTTTATGTATAATAGGAGTGGGGAAAAGTTAAAAAGGGAGCTATATAATAGAGTTAGATGGAAAAGGCTAAGTTTATAAGGTAAAAACTTAGGTTTTTAGGGAAATGAAAGTGTAATGGAATGATTATTTTTACACAAGAAATGTGGCTTGTTTTGGCTAAGTAAACACAGAGTTCCACTTAGTATTTCTCATAAAATGAAATGAATTAGGACCATTGAGCAGATCCCAATGTCCTTGAAGGGATGTTAGTAAGTGTTCATGGGGAAATGAGAGGGGAAATTAGTCATGCTCCACCTGAACTGCAATCACCTTGCCATGGTATTTGTGATATCCATGAGATAAATCAAATTCAACAAGACAAAACTGATCACCAACCTGCTTCTGCAACATCTACCTGCCTACCCAGCCTAATACACCTAACATTTTTTCTTCCTTTGATTGGGTGCATTTGAACTAGCAAACCCTTTCTCTTTTGTTTTCTTTCAACTGTCCTCCTATCTAAGTCTGCCCTTATCTCTTCCAGGGGCTCAGATTTAGCTGTTGAGCACCCTTGCTTCTCTACCTGACTACTGATCTGCCAAGCTTATACTGTTTGAGCAGAACTTATTCTCTAATGCTAACACAAGAAATTTAAACATGGACTGGCCAAGATTGAGCTGTTGGGCCATCCATCAAGTGTGACAGAAGTTAGTGATTGCACATTCTGAACTTGTTTTGCAAAAAATAGGACAGTGGTGGCATTTTGACTAGCCACTTTCCTGGTCTTTCTTTGGGGTTCATTTTCTTTGTTTTTTTCTTGACCAATTCATTCTTTTTGCCCTTTGATTATTCCTTTAGGGCATACCCTCTTTAATTTTTTTTTTTATTTTTGATTTTTGAAAATATGGAACCTTTGCAGCATGGAAAGGATGATCATATTTGGCATTTCCACAGTCAATCATGAAATATGACACCTATTGGTATAGGAACCTAACAGGTACTTCCTTGGTTGAATAGGTTATAGGTGTCAAACAAAGAAACTGGCCACATGGGCAACTCTGGAATCGTTTCGACATGGATCCTATCCTAGTCACCTAGCCCATATCGACAAAAAAGCCATCTCAAGACTACAATCAAAGGGGAGTCAAACGTATGAAACCAAAAAGCAATAGGACTCTTTGTTTACCCTTTCGTGGTTAATTAATAAATCCAACGGATCTATTGAAGCATTAACTCGCATCAACCACCTGTGTCAATGGCTCTGTGCAACCACCTTATTCGAATTCAAGTCATCTGTAGCTGATTAAACATTTACGAAGATTGGTTGTGTTATGCTCCTATACCAATAGGTGTCATATATCATGATTGACTTGATGAGCTATGTAATATGTTCATACCTTTCCTTGTTGCAAAGGTTTTCCATATTTTCAAAAAATCAAAAAATTTAAAAAATGTAAAGAGGGTATACCCTAAAAGAAAAATCAAAGGGTAAAAAGAATAAGATGGTCAAAAAAGTGAAAGAAAATGAACCCCACCAAAAGAAAGACCAAGGAAAGTGTGCAAGCCTAAATGCCACTACTTTTTACTCTTGTACAATAAACAATTGTGTGCAGCTTGTTAACTTATGCCACAATTGATGAATAGTCAAACAGCTTAAGCTTGGCTAGTTCATATTTGAATTTTATGTTTTAGAAATAGAGAATAAAATCTAACCAAACTATTTAATCTTGGCAGATAAGTAGATAGGTAGAGTGAATAAAAGGAGCTCAACAGTTTAATCTGAGCCCTTGGATGTAATAAGGTTAGACTTAGATAGATATCTGCATGTAAAAGAAAAGAAAAGTTTGATAAGGGTTTGCCAGTTTTAGTGCACCCAAATAAAGAAGAAAAATGTTAGGTTAAAGTAGGTAGGGTAGGTAGATAATGTTGCAGAATTACATGTAATGAATGATGACTTTAAATGTGTTAATCTTTTACTTTCATCACAAGCACAAGGTAGACATTACATTGAAAGCATTTCAAGCAAAGCAAGGTCAAACAATTAACTCCTCTTCTCATCGCTAAATTTTCACTAATTTCCCCTAAGAACTATGGCGTTTACTAAATTAGAGGGGCTCAGAGCATTTCTCTGACTTCTAGAGCGACCAGACCCTTGGCCCAATAATTTATAGAGCCTAAAGTACTTAAAACCATTCATAGATCACTCATTCACCTTCATAATTCTTTACCTCTATTTCACTTAGGAAAATTACAAATATTTCTCATATAAACCCTTTTTCACTTTAAGCCTAAGTTTAACTACACATATTAAATGTTTTTATACTTGGAGCTTTTTCATTTCATTTATCATATTAACTTTTAACTTATATTGTATAATTGCCTTATAATGTTTACCCTTTCCTGTATTATATAACTATAGTAAATATCCCCAAAATGTTATATATCCCGCCTCTGGTTGAATATAACCATAATTAGTGTTTAAAATAGGATTAATGAATTAATCTGTAATTCATTAAGAACCTTAATCCACCACCACAAAAAACAGGATTAATTAACCCTCACGATTAATTAATAACCTTACCAGCCAATCCCACCGCTCCGGATATGATTAAATTAACTCTTAATGTATTGGGCCTGCCTTTGTTAAAACTCTGCATATTGCATCCAGTGTCAACCGTCCGATCAGATCCTCAAGATCTGACGGCTAATATCAATGTCATACGACCCTTTGTGATCGCGCATTAGCACGCGATCAAAAAGAAGTTTTCTCACAACACCTCCACCATGCGTCGAATGCCATATGGAATTGCTGGCTCCCCTTCCCCAAAAGCGGTGAGATACGAAACCGCTTACCGCCTTTCCGCATACGACAAAAACGTCACATCATTTGCTGCTGAAGTCACTCGCCTAAAATCCAAAACCCTGCCAACTTTTGACTTTGTAAATAAAAAAACAAGTCATTTTCACTGCTTTATACTGTAAACCTGTGCACCTACACAAAAGAACGTCGAGGTCAATTAGTCCAAGCTTCCAGTCGCCACCCTGCTCCAAAATCTTGCAGCCGACACCGACTAGAACCCTCCAGCCATGCCTAGCACTTGAATTTCATTTCTCATTCCCCAAAAGAGGTATTTATCAAAATCCCGGCAAAAACCCTACAAATACTTCTTTTCCACTGTTAATTGACGAAAAATCCCAAAATTCATAGTAATTCAGTCAATATTTTCATCATTTAAGTCTCCTATAGCCTCTGTATTGCCCATTTCACATAGAAAATCATAGTTTCCATTTGAATCCACAAGAACTAGACATGGAAACCCCTTTGGCTTTGAATTTTGCACCCCTAAATGCCCCCCACCGAGATTTAGACTATCTGCCTTTGGCCGATAAGGACTTCCAGATAAAAGACCTTACCACTGACAAAAATCACCTTAGAGTCTTTTGCCAAAGCAGAGATGACTACCTGAATGGCTCTAATATCCTAGGACTATGGGAATCCAATCTTCCCATGTGTTTTTTTACCCTCAGTCCCTATTTTCCCAGATGTAATTCATCAATGCCATGCCAATTATGACCCTAACCACCGAGCAGTCATGTCTCCAAGCCAAACAGTCCTTTTTCCAATAACTGCCGAGTCAATCAACGAAATGTTACAATTTCACTCCAGTCAAGCCCTCACTCCCCTCTCCATGGGAGATTTACTTGAGAAATCAACTAAATTGTCCCAAGACGAACTCAATCACCTCTGTCAGACTTTCATGTTGTAGAAACATCAGCCTAATGGCCCACCTCCTTATCTGCACACTTTCTTCACAGATATGGGAAAACTCATAGTCGATATGATATCATTAGTAATGGGTTTCAATACTAGTGAGTTCGTTGATGAGTTAACCCTAGTATTGTTGTCAATTTTTACTCCTGGATAGCCCCCTACTGTCAAATATGACTATGCCTCTTATATTGCTGATAAGATTCATGACCAGTTCATGAGACTAGAAAATGAAAGAGTTTTCAAGTATACCACCTTTATATACCATCTCATGCTCTATTATCAATCAGACAATTTCCCATTCCCTATCTTGAAACTTGACACCAAAGGCAATCCAAGGTTTGTAATCTTTTGGTTTGCAGTCTTCCATGATTCTTTTGAAACCCCTTACTCCTATAATGAATTCATTGATCAATTTGTTCATCCAACAAACACCTTATTGACATGGGTTTACCCTCCCAGGATCAACGGTGACATTAAAAAGATCCTTCAACTTTCCAAGCAGTACAAACTGGGTGACTGGTGTCTGTACCAGAGCTTTACAGAATCCAGGATATATGTGTGTGAACTTTCCCCCTTCAAGTTACCAAAATATGTTCTAATGTGACTGTTTGCATTGGAATACTATAGGCAGATGTGTAATTCAGATTTGATCCATTTTACTAAAGCCAAAAAAAATCACAGCTTAGGATCAAACATTAAATAGGCCCTTTCATCTGCAACAGTAGAGAAGCAGGGGATGTAGCAGATAGAATTCTAGAAAATTACCTTAGATTACAAAAAAATTTTGGTTGGGCCCCATATGATCCTCGTGGCTTCATCTACGATAGAAGAATGAAGAATAGAATGTCTCCCTATATGCATCATAAAATCCCTGAAATTGAATAGTTTGCCAACATGGATGAATGGAGATAAGGGACCTTAGTAGCTACTAATAGTGAACAGGTCAACATAGAAAATGTAATGAGATATCTTGAAAAGACTCTTGACTTAGATTCTTTTGGACAAGTACATTATGATAATTCTCAAAAATCAACATCAGGAATAAGTGCCTCAGTAGCTGGGACCTCTGAAAGGCACTCACAGTAGACCAATACACCAACCAAAGGGACCTCCAAGGGCAAAGAAACAAAGACAAGCACACAGGCTACAAAACAATCCATAATGTCTAAATAGCCTGAAACTTCTAAAGAGCAGGTCAATATACAAACTTCTCCAATTCAATTCAATGTGGTAGAACCACCCATCCTGCAAACTCCTCTCAATGAGGAGAGGACTACAAAGAGATACAAGGAAGTAGCTACCCCTGCCAGTGGACCCTCTGAACAACCCGGTTCTAAGAGGCACAGGCTGAATCCTCTTTCAGAAGAAGAATTCTATGAAGAGAATACTGATAGCCATAGAAGAGAAGGTGTTGATAGTCATCAAACTTTCCTGGTTGGAGGGACACCTTCTAGCTCACAAAGAATGAATTGGAGAGACAATAGAGTGCAGAAGTATCATCCTTCAGGCCTCCAAGAAAACAAAATCCAGACATCAAGAAAAAGTTCAAAGAAATAAAAGCCAGAAATGAGCCATTAAGGATCCAAATTTACAATCAATATTTGAAAATGGCTCCCACAAACCAGAACAGGTTAATGTCAACCTATGACATCAAAGAAGGTAAAATGATAATGAGTTTTTTCAAGCCCAAGGTGTAACAGCCCCAATCAGCTGCAGATTACCTCAAAACTAATTTTGAGGTCATGGCAAAGGACATCCATCCCCTGGACTAGATTGAATTGCACAAACAGACAGGGGAGATGGTCTACTCTACACTGATGAGCAAGACCATGATGGCCCAAAGCCTGGAATTTTATCTAAACAATACAAATACCCAACTACCACTGGAGAAAGCCTCTTCACAGGCTAAAGACAATAGGATTAAATCATTAGAAGAATTGATCATTGGGTTGGGTAATGATCCTAAAGATGTGAAGGCTACAGAAGCCTTAACTAAAAAGAAAGAAGAAGACATAGCTGCCTTAAGATAACAGCTAAACTTGCCACCTTCACGGCACCCACAAACAGTTGAGGTTATACAACAAAGGACTGAAGAAGAGCTGATGGATTTAGTCCTAAAGCTTAATGAGCAGTTGAAGGAGACTGAACAAGAATTAGAGAAATGATTGAGGGACAAGCAGGGAGAGTCGACCTCTCAGCTTCCCAATGTGATTCCAGTAGTTTCCACTGCAGTCCTTTCAACCCTTGGAACAGTTCTGGCACCAAAAATTCCAGTGGCCACAGTAGAGGCAGTAGCAGGAACAACAACAACAGGTATAGCACAAGCAGGAATTTCAGGTCTTAGCCCAGATGAATTAATAAAACCAATGGAGGAATTGAAGCTCTAAGTTACAGAGCTGCAAAAGGTAAAGGAACAATTTGTTACCTTAGAACAAAGTATGATCTTTCAAAGACCAATTTTGAAGAGAAAGTGAGGGAAAACAAAGGATTAGAACAAAAAGTAAAATCATTAGAAAAGGACCTCACATTTGATAGACCATTGGCAGAGATTAGGAAGATACTTTGGACCAACATCACTCAGTCTATAAATGATGTTTGGCCATCTATACAAATAATCTTTGAGCGGATGGAGTTGATAAAACTAGCCCTTGAAGAAGTCAAGAAAACAAAGGAAGAAATAGGAAGGATTCCTAAAGAGGCCACCAGACTAATTAATTTTTTGAATACTAAGAATAAATACCAACTTGAAGAACTAGGAATTAGAGACAGAACAAGGACTATTTTGGAAATTAAGAAAGTTTTGACTAAAAGTTCCTTGATGCAGAATTTGGAAAGGAGATGCCTAAACATGAAGGAAGAAATTGATGACTTTATGGAGAAATTTGGTGTATTACAGAGTAAAGGACTTCCTAGTCCTTTAGTTATCAATGACAAGCTGATGACACAGTTAGACTATATTGACAAGTTGGCTAAATATGGAGACAACTAGGCCAGCTCATCTTCGAGTACAGCTAAAGCAATACCTACAGGCAGAGTTCTTTTTGATAATGTTGAGAACCTATTGTATGTGGAGCACGAGATAAAACACCTATTCCAAGTTCAACCTGATTTTTTCAAATATATCGAGGCTGATGAAATCCTTAGAAAGCTTCCAAGGACTAGAATATTGCAGGAAAACTGGTGGGCAGAGATGATATAAATTTTTTGATTTACCTTTGGTAAAAGGGTAAATTTCCATTTTTTACCAGAGTCAAAGATGGTAACTAAAGGTAAAGAAGGATTAAATAGGTTAAAGAGTATCACAGCAGGTAAAGAGTATCAGTTAGAAGATCAAAAGCAGGGCATCCAACACAGAATTACAAAGAAGACAACAGCATGCCCAATCATAGGGCCTGCCTCCAGCACATTCACAAGAATAGGAACAACAAGCCATCATTTTGCCTTTTCTTCTATCTATGAGACCATCTATTGATAGTCATCCTAGAATATATCTCATTTTGTTATGAGATATTTTTTGCAAGTTTTTTGTATAAATACTCCCTCATCCGGAGTATTGAGGGTGGATTCTTAGACATTGCTGTAAAACTGTTTACTTTGGAATAAAGTGTTTCTGGTCAAATCTTGCATGGCTGGTTGGATGAAGAATTAATGCAAAGGACTTTTCACAGGATTCATGTGTCAAACACTGGAACAATAAGTATTCTGTATCTCATGTGCTATTGTTTTCTTGTTTATTATATCAATTGTGTTTCATATCTGAATATCAAAACGAAAAAGAATAATTCAAAAAGTGCTTAAGTGCAATCTGTCTTCAATCGTTTTTATTCTAAATGTTTTCTTCTAAACTAGCATAAACAATGAATTCTTAATTGCTCCTGTTTCCTAGTTTACTCATTTTGATCATTTAGTAAATAATTCTTAATTGTTATTTATTGGTGATCATCCAAATTCCCTCCTCTTAAAACATATGAAGGATTCTTAATTTCCCTTCATCCCTTTTAAGTCCATTCCATCTTTCTAAGTCTCTATTTGCTCCCTGTTTAGCTATCTTGCCCTGTGAAGCCATCCTTTGTTGAGAAACCAAATCCAGTTGAGCCATCTTCTTTTGACTCCATTAGCCCAATGGCCTAAAATATTCAGTCCTACCCCTTTGCTACTGAATTTCACCGCCAAACACAGTCAAAACCCCAAGCTTTCATAACTAGCCTAATATCTTCCAAAACAAAGCTAAACCTTAAAGAGAGAGCCCTCTCTAGATATAGATTGGCTAGATTTCGTACCTAAAAGTTGGTTTGTGGTTACCTCAGACCCCTTTCCCTCTTCTTACAACTTTTGGGAAAATATGAGTGATAACATAGTGGTGACCATACTGGGGAACGAATAGTTTGTTTGTTACTACTGTTTACTTTATAAACTACAAACAGAGCCTGAAGTTAGCCAGGTAGCCTTTGAACTGCTCTTACTTTGCAATTGCATATTAGATGAATGCTGCTTCACTCTATCTCCAGTCTAGTTTATGGACTGAACATCTAGTTTCCAAACATTCGACCAGTTCCTCATGTCAAATAAGTCTTTAAGAAAATCTAAATCCCATATCTAAAGCCTCTTAAAGAAACCATAGAAGTTGTTTTGTTAATACCAATTAAGAAAAACCAAAAATACACCTAAAAATCTGGCTTTAGAAAGGACTCGTTACACCAGAGCTAATCCCGATCCCAATCTGCACAAGTGTTTGAAAATCCTAATCTGATCCCCGGAATTCTTAGGAGAAAGGAGAGTCAAGAAAGTTCTGCCAGTTTCAGGCCCACCTTCAAATCAACATCCTGTCCTATTAGGTGGATTTATCTTGAAGACAAACCCTTTGATGAACATTTTGAAATCTCTCTGTTTAGGACATCCTTTGATTCAGAATTAATTGACCTACTCCCAAATCCATTGTTCATTGAAGAATTACAGCTTGAAATTGTTAATTGACATCTTGATAGACATTTGCAGAACTCCATACAATTTGATCTTACCTCTGAAGGAACACCCAATATTTCTGTGATCACTACTGCCTCTCCGAGTTCATCACCATTTCCTCAGACATCTCAACCTCAAACCAACCCTTCTAACCCTCCATCTACCACTCGAACACCTATCGTTATCCCAACCTCAACTGTTGTTTCATCACTACCTGCTGCAATGGCAAACAGAGATACTCCCTTGGTATTACCAGCCAATTTAGGGGCTATGCCCCAAGGCTACCAAAGTAAAATCACTTCATTTGATGGTTCTGATACCTACACTGCCCAACAACATACCAAAAGAATGACTTATTACTTTGAAATATATGAAATAGATGTTGATGATGTAAGAATGAGGATATTTGTTCAAAGTCTAACTGGGGAAGTTAGAACTTGGTTTAGAGCCCTACCTGCAAATAGTATAAATAGCCTAGAAAATATCTATAGGAAATTCTTAAATAGATGGGAAAAGAAGAAAGATCCTCTCCAAATCTTATCAGAATATGAAAACCTGAAGAGAGGAACACAAGAAACTGTGCAAGACTACTGCAATAGGTTTAACAATGTTTATAATGCTATTCCTCAAAACCTCATACCTCCTCCTAATTTAGTGTTAATCAAATTCCCTGATGGATTTGATTCTAACATGGCCTACCAGCTTAGAGAAAGAGCTCCCCACACTTGAGAAGATATGCAAAGTATAGCTGTCAGTGTTGAAGCCAACCTGATATCTAAACGAGCCAAGGCTAGAAGTGAAAGGAGAATACCATTAAAATAAGAACCCTCAGCTTTTGAACAGAAATTAGATGCTATAATCAAAGGGATGGATAAGTTAGGGGATAGAGTAGAAACAATTGAAAGGAAAGCCCCTTGGGATGGTCAGCCAACCAATACTTGGAGAAATCTGAATTTTAGAAAAAATCAAAACCAGAACACTAGAAAGACTGGTCCTGACCAAAACATTAGGCCCCCATTCTAGGAAAATTGTGCTGAAGCCTCAAATTTTGATGAACCAGTAGAAGATACTCAAATAAATTTAATGTGACTCAATAATGAACAACAAGTTTTCCTGACCCAGGAGGATCAAAAGGCTCATATTCTCAAACAATTCCAAATTCAGTCAAGTGAATAATTTGACTTCAGGGAGGGATATGACACTGCCATTTATGAAGTCCACAAGCAATATAACCTGAGGAGTAGAAGAATTGATGTTCCTGAAATAAAAAAATAGAACGCTACAAAACAACCCATCAAAGGTAAGATGAAAACTATACCTGTACATATTCTTTCTAGATCAGATCCTAATCCTGCCAATCCAATAATTGAATATGTGTCTGACAATCAACCTAATAACAGACAACTCTCCACTCCTCCTCCTTCCAAAGGAAATGTGGAAGAACCTTCAGAAGTTTATTTGGAAGCAACTTCAACTCATAACCCCACTCTTGAGAAGGAGAAAAATACAGAGAATACAAAAGACAAAGAGAACCCCACTGTTCGAAACACAAGAGCTTAGTGAGAAAAACCTTTTAATCTGGAGATTGAAGTAGGAAAACTGAAGATTATTGTTCCATTATCCAAATTAGCTAAACATGATGTCTACCTAAGTCAAATCAATAGATCACTCAAAATCAATGGAAATGAAGACTCAGTCAATGTTTTTGACAACCAACCAGAATTGATCTTTGGCCCTGAAGTAAATGGAAAACCCTTAGATGGAGGAATTCCTCCTTTCTATGTAAGTTTGAACATACATGACAAAATACTTCATAATGCCATGTTTGATTCTGGGGCATCTCACAACCTAATGCCCAAGTCTGTAATGGAAAAACTAGACCTAGATATCACCAGGCCATACAAAGACCTCTTTTCTTTTGATTCAAGTCAGGTGAGATGTTTAGGATTGATAAAAAACTTATGTGTTTCATTGGTTCAATACCCTGCAAAGAAAATCCTAATGGATATAGTGGTAGTAGATATTCTACCAAAATATGGCATGTTATTGTCTAGATCCTGGGGTGCAAAGCTTCAGGGATCTCTTCAATTGGACATGTCATATGCTACTATCTTAGTTTTAGGCCAACCTAAGAAGCTATACAAAGAAACTTTAATGAAATATGTAGTAAGTAGCCAGGAAAAACCATAGAGTTTCCCCATCTACTCAGTACTCTCTGATATGGATTCATTCATTCTTTACAATGCTGAAATTGATCCTTCCAATGAAATAGAAGTTTTAGCAACAGAACAAAAAGAAATTAAAAAAGAAAAATCTAGCGTGTAGATCCAGGAAATCTTTGAAAACAATGAAATATCAGACACCCAAGGGAAAACAGAAGAAAGTAAAAAACCAGATCTCACAGTTAAACAAATTCCTGATATTCCTGATACCAACTATGAACATGGAATTCTTTGGCATTTAGAATTTGATGGTTCAGTCAATAAATTAGGAGCAGGAGCAGGAGTTTGCATGTAAAATCTTGAAAATGACCATGCTGAAGGCCATGCCTACAGGTTAGATTTTAAGTTCACCAATAATATGGCAGAGTATGAAGCTCTCTTGCTAGGTCTTAAACTTGTTAAAAGATTAGGAGCAATTAGAGTATCTGTCATAGGAGATTTTGATTTAATCATTCAACAGATCAAAGGGAAATATCTAACTAATGATATTAGATTAAGATACTACAGAGGAACAATTATAGAAATTCTTAATACTTTTCTGGAAACTCAGCTTGCTAAAATCCCAAGAAAACACGACTTGTAAGCCCACAGTCTGGCAATGTTTGCTAGCACCTGCAAATTACCTTTCGAAACTAATCATCAGTTTATAGCCAAGATTAGACACAGACCAGCTATACCTGATAATGTAAAGACTGCCAAGTGTTTGATAGTGATGAGCAGATAAATAATTTGTTGACTTTGGATGAATAATTTTCTAATAGTCACATAGACGTAGATATAGTTAGTGAATTTGATCAAACAAATGAGGTAGAAACAAACATTTCAAACGAAAGTACAATTCAAATGCTTCATCCCACAAAATTCACCAAAAAAGAAGTGCAGGACCTTAAACAAATGGATATTGATGAGATTATTGAAGGAGAATCAGAAGTCATTGATTTAAAAGACAATCATCTACCTAAAGGATTAACTCCTCTAGAAGACCTTTTCAATTCTAATGACATTCCAAAAAAACCAAAGATGGAACCATTAAAAGCAGACATTGAAGAATATAATTTAGGGATTGAAGAAAATCCAAAAATGATAAAACTATCCAAATCTTTGCCTCTTGACCAAAAGTCAAAATATGTTGAACTAATGAGAGAATTCCAGGATGTCTTTGCCTAGAGTTATGAGGACTTGAAATCTTATGACACCTCCATAATTCAGCATACAATACCTTTGAAAGAAAACGAGAAACCATTCAAACAAAAACTCAAAAGAATCAACCCTGTGCTATTACCATTAATTGAAAAATAAATTAAATGTATGTATGAAGCAGGAATAATTTCCCCTATTAGATTTTTCGAGTGGGTGTCTAATTTAGTGCCTATTAGGAAGAAAACTGGGGAAATTTGATTATGTGTTGATTTAAGAAACGTGAATAAGGTTTCTTTGAAGGATAATTACCCTTTACCTAAGATGGATCATATATTGCAAAGGGTAGTAGGTTCTTCTAGAATTTCACTCTTAGATGGGTTCTCAGGATATAACCAGATTCTAGTTCATCCCGATGACTAGGAAAAAACTACTTTTACAACACCATGGGGCATTTTTATGTACATCAAAATTCCATTCGGACTTAAAAATGCAGGAGCAACTTTCCAAAGAGAAATGGACATAGCATTTGCAAAATAAATTCATGATTTTCTTGTATATCTGGATGACGTAACTGTTTTTTCTAAATCATATTAGCAGCATTTGGACCATCCCAGACAAGTATTCCTAAAATTCAGAAAATATGGTATCTCTTTAAATCCAAAGAAGTCCTTGTTTGGTCTAGAGGAAGGTAAACTCTTGGGCCATATCATTTCTAAAGATGGCATTCGAATTGATCTTGCTAGAATAGAAGCTATTCTGCAGATACCTCATCCAAGAAATATCAAAGAACTTCAAGCTTTCTTAGGAAAGATAAATTTTTTGAGAAGATCCATATCTAACTTAGTTGAACTCATTAGATTGCTTAATGATATGTTAAAAAAGGATTAAAGTATCAAATGGACAGTAGAAGCCAAACAAGCATTTGAAGAAATCAAAATGTCTTTAACTAGAACACTGGTCCTAACTAGTCCTCAATTTGATAGAGAATTCATAATCTTTTCATTCGCATCAGAACACACTATAGCAGCTATTTTATTACAAAAAGATGATCAAGGATGTGAGAAACCCATAGCCTTTTTTAGTAAATCACTCAGAGATGCATCTTTAAAGTACAAAATCATGGAGAAACAAGCTTTTGCACTTGTGAAAGCCATTAAAGACTTCAAAGTCTATATATTATACTCTCATGTGGTAGCCTATGTACCAAATGTTGTTGTCAAAAACATTATAACTCACGATGGAATTGAGGGCAAGAGAGGTAAATGGATTGCTACCATATTAGAATATGATATCGAAATAAAACCTACAAAGCTAATTAAAGGATAGGGATTGGCCAAACTCATGAAAGAAACCAATTGTCAAGCCCTGGACATAAATGAACTAGATGATGAGCAGGAGATGGCGACTCCACAAATTAGCCAGGCCTTCTTTGACTCACCTTGGTATGCTGATGTAATTTATGTGTTACTAAACCTGCAAGCTCCTCTAGGGTTATCTAGAACAAAGAAAAGGTTTTTAAAGATGAAAGCTTCAAAGTTTTGTATTTTAGATAATGCTCTCTTTTGGAAAAATCATGAAGGAATTTTATTGAATTGTTTACTAAAAGAAGAAGCTGACAAGGCTCTCCAAGAATTTCATGCAGGAGACTGTGGTGGACACCTTTATTGGAAATCAACTACAGACAAGATCCTAAGGGTTGGATTCTATTGGCCAACCTTGTTCGCTGATGTAAAGAAATTTGTCACTGCTTGCCATAAATGTCAAATTTTTGAAGGCAAGAGAAAATTGTTACCTTTACCCCTTAAACCAATTTCCATTGAAAAACCCTTCCAACAATGGGGCCTCGACTTCATTGGAGAAATCCATCCTCCCTCCTCTGGCCAACACAAATGGATTCTCACTGCCACAGACTATTTCACCAAATGGATAGAGGCCATCCCCTCTAGACAAGCCAATGACATAGTGATCATAGGATTCCTAGAAACCAACATATTGTCTAGATTTGGCTGTCCTGATAAAATCATAACTGATAATGCTGCTGCCTTCAAATCAAAGAAAATGATCAGTTTCTATAACAAGTACCACATTACCTTAGGCCATTCCACAGCCTATTACCCTCAAGGGAATGGACTGGCCGAGTCTTCCAACAAGAGCCTCGATCAGTAATATCATTAAAAAATTATTGGAGGAGAACAAGAAAAATTGGCACAAGAAATTGACAAATGCACTATGGGCAGACAGACTTACAACCAAAAAATCCATTGGTACTAGTCCTTATGAGTTAGTTTATGGCATGGAGGCTGTATTCCCTTCATCATTAGGAGTTCCTGTAATGAAGTTACTTCAAGAAGCTTAGATGGAACCTAATGATATTCAAAGAAGGATAAACCATACCATCAATCTACAACAGACCAGAGAATATGTGTACCAAAGATCCCAAGTGTTGCAGGAGAAGCTTAAGAAGATATTTGATAAAAGAACCAAGGCAGATGATTTCTACCTTGGAGACAAAGTGTTAAGATGGGATTCCAGGAGAGAGGATAAGGGGAAACATGGGAAATTTGACTTCCTGTGGAAGGGACCTTATATTATCTATGCCTTACAAGGAAACAATACATACTATCTAAAATACTTGGATGGCACCGAAACAGAAGAAGGACCAGTTAATGGTCGGATGTTGAAACATTACTTTGATCCTACTTATTAATGTATCCTGATTGTTAACATGTACATATTATATCCTTTGTATTGTCACAGTTTTGATTGGATAGTAACTTGTTGGAGTTGAAGCTCAAAGAGAAGGCCATAATCTTTAGAAGTGTCACTATCATACATACAATAAAGCAACAAGTAGAAGAAGATTCCATAGTATAGTCAAAATCATTCAGAGGTCATCTGACTTGTTGTTCTTGACTTTCAACCAGGAAAAGCCATCCCCAAGTGGAGCCAGTGTTATGCTCTTATACCAATAGGTGTTATATATCACGATTCACTTGATGAGCTATGTAATATGTTCATACCTATCCTTATTGCAAAGGTTTTCCATATTTTCAAAAAATAAAAAAATTTAAAAATTGTAAAGAGGGTATACCCTAAAAGAAAAATCAAAGGCTAAAAAAAATAAGATGGTTAAAAAAGTGAAAGAAAATTAACCCCACCAAAAGAAAGACCAAGGAAAGTGTGCAAGCCTAAATGCCACTACTTTTTACTCTTGTACAATAAACATTTGTGTGCAGCTTGTTAACTTATGCCACAATTTATGAATAGTCAAATAGCTTAAGATTGGCTAGTTCATATTTGAATTTTATGTTTTAAAAATAGAGAATAAAATCTGACCAAACTGTTTAATCTTGGCAGATAAGTAGATAGGTGGAGTAAATAAAAAGAGCTCAACATTTTAATATAAGCCCTTGGATGTAATCAGGCTAGACTTAGATAGATATCTACATGTAAAAGAAAATAAATTTTTGATAAGGGTTTCCCAGTCTAAGTTTGCCCAAATAAAGAAGAAAAATGTTAGGTTAAAGTAGGTAGGGTAGGTAGATAATGTTGTAGAATTACATGTGATGAATGATGACTCTAAATGTGTTAATCTTTTACTTTCATCATAAGTACAAGGTAGACATTACACTGAAAGCATTTCAAGCAAAGCAAGGTCAAATAATTAACTCCCCTTCTCATTTTTCCCTAAATTTTCACTAATTCCCCCTAAGAACTAAGGCGTTTACTAAATTAGAGGGGCTCAGAGCATTTCTCTGACTTCTGGAGGGATCAGACCCTCGGCCCAATAATTTATAGAGCCTGAAGTACTTAAAACCATTCATAGATCACTCATCCACCTTCATAATTCTTTTCCTAAGTAAAATTATATTATACTTAGGAACAAATATTTCTCATATAAACCCTTTTCCACTTTAAACCTATTTTTAACTACACATATTAAATGCTTTTATACTTGGCACTTTTTCATTTCATTTATTATATTAACTTTTAACTTATATTGTATAATTCACTTATAATGTTTACCCTTTCCTTTATTATATAAATATATTAAATATCCCCAAAATTTTATATATCCCGCCCCCGGTTGAATATAACCATAATCAGTGTTTAAAATAGGATTAATGAATTAATCTGTAATTCATTAAGAACCTTAATCTCCCGCCGCACAAAACGTGATTAATGAACCCTCATAGTTAATTAATAACCTTACCAGCCAATCCTGCTACTCTCGATATGATTAAATTAACTCTTAATGTATCGGGCCCGCCTTTGTTAAAACTATGCATATCGCATCGAGCGTCAACCGTCCGATCAGGTCCTCGATATTTGACAGCTATTATCAATATCGCACAACCCTTTGTGATCACGTGTTAGTGCGCAATCACAAAGCGGTTTTCTCATCAGAACCTCCGCCATGCGTCGAATGCTCTATGGAATTGCTGGCTCAAGGTCTATTACTGCCCTTCCCGAAAAGTGGTGCGATATGAAACCACTTACTGCCTTTCCGCATACGAAAAAAACATCACATCATTTGCCGCTGACATTGCTCGCCTAAAATCCAAAACCTCGCCAACTTTTGACTTTGTAAATAAAACAAATAAGTCATTTTCACTGCTTTATATTGTAAACCTGTGTACCCATGCAAAAGAACATCGAGGTCAACCAGTTCAAGCTTCTAGTCGCCAACCTGCTCCAAAACCTTGCAGTCGACGCTGACCAGAACACTCCAGCCATGCCTAGCTCCTGAATTTCATTGCTCATTCCCCAAAAGATGTATTTATCAAAAACCCATCAAAAACCCTACAAATACTTCTTTTCCATTGTCAATTGACAAAAAATCCCAAAATTCATAGTAATTCAGTCAATATTTTCGTCATTTAAGTCTCCTATAGCCTCTGTGTTGCCCATTTCACATAGAAAATCATAGTTTCCATCTGAATCCATAAGAACCAGACATGGAAACCCCTTTGGCTTTGAATGTTGCACCCCTAAATGCCCCCCACCAAGATTTAGACTATCTACCTTTGGCCGATAAGGACTTCCAGATAAAAGACCTTACCACTGACCAAAATCACCTTAGAATCTTTTGCCAAAGCAGAGATGACTACCTGAATGGCTTTGATATCCTAGAACTGTGGGAATCCAATATTCCCATGTATTTTTTACCCGCAGTCCATGTTTTCCCAGATACAATTCATCAATTCCATTCCAATTATGGCCCTAACCGCCGAGCAATCATGTCTCCAAGCCAAACAATCATTTTTCCAATAACTGCCGAGTCAATCAACGAGATGTTACAATTTCACTCCAGTAAAGCCCTCACTCCCCTCTCCATGGGAGATTTACTTGAGAAATCAACTAAATTGTCCCAAGACAAACTCAATCACCTCTGTCAGACTTTCATGCTGCAGAAACATTAGCCTAATGGCCCACCTCCTTATCTACACACTTTCTTCACAGATATGGGAAAACTCATAGTCGATATGATATCATTAGTAATGGGTTTCAATACTAGTGAGTTCGTTGATGAGTTAACCCTAATATTGTTGTCAATTTTAACTCCTGGACAACCTCCTGTTGTCAAATATGACTATGCCTCTTATATTACTGATAAGATTCATGACCAGTTCATGAGATTGGAAAATGAAAGAGTTTTCAAGTATACCACCTTTATATACCATCTCATGCTCTATTATCAATCAGATAATTTCCCATTCCCTCTCTTGAAACTTGACACCAAAGGCAATCCAAGGTCTGTAATCTTTTGGTCTACAGTCTTCCATGATTCCTTCGAAATCCCTTACTCCTATAATGAATTCAGTGATCAATTTGTTCATCCAGCAACCACCTTATTGACAGGGGTTTCCCCTCCCAGGATTAGCGGTGACATTAAAAAGATCCTTCAACTTTCCAAGCAGTACAAAGTGGGTGACTGGTATCTGTACCAGAACTTTACAGAATTCAGGATATATGGGTGTGAACTTGCCCCCTTCAAGTTACCAAAATATGTTCCAATGCCACTATTTGCATTGGAATACTATCAGTAGATGTGTAATTCAGATTTGATACATTTTACTAAAGCCAAAAAAAAGCACAACTCAGGATCAAACATTAAATAGGCCCTTTCATCTGCAACACTAGAGAAGTAGGGGATGCAACATAGGGAATTCTAGAAAATTACCTCAGATTACAAAAAAGTTTTGGTTGGGCCCCATATCATCCTCATGGCTTCATCTGCGATATAAGAATGAAGAATAGATTGTCTCCCTATATGAATCATAGAATTCCATAAATTTAACAGTTTGCCAACATGGATGAATGGAGAGAAGGGACCTTCGTAGCTACTAACAGTGAATAGGTCAACATAGAAAATGTAATGAGAGATCTTGAAAAGACTCTTGACTTGGACAGGTACATTATGATAATTCTCAGAAATCAGCATCAGGAATAAGTGCCTCAGTAGCTGGGACCTCTGAAAGGCACTCACAACAGACCAATACACCAACCACAGGGACCTCCAAGGGTAAAGAAATAGGGACAAGCACATAGGCTATAAAACAGTTCATAATGTCCAAACAGCCTGAAAATTCTAAAGAGCACGTCAATATACAAACTTCTCCAATTCAAGTCAATGTGGTAGAACCATGTATCCTACAAACTCCTCTGAATGAGGAGAGGACTAAAAGGAGAGACAGGGAAGTAGCTACCCTTGCTAGTGGACCCTTTGAACAGCCCGGTGCTAAGAGGCATAGGCTGAATCCTCTTTTAGAAGAAGAATTCTATGAAGAGAATACTGATAGCCAAAGAAGAGAAGGTGTTGATAGTCATCAAACTTTCCCGGTAGGAGGGACACCTTCCAGCTCACAAAGACATGAATTGGAGAGACAACAGAGTGCAGAAGTATCATCCTTCAGGCCTCCAGGAAAAGAAAATCCAGACATCAAGAAAAATTTCAAAGAAATAAAAGCCAGAAATGAGCCATTAAGGATCCAAGTTTACAATCAGTATTTGAAAATGGCTCCCACAAATCAGAATAGGTTAATGTCAGCTTATGACATCAAAGAAGGTAAAAAGACAATGAGTTTTTTCAAGCCCAAGGTGCAACAGCCCCAATCAGCTACAAATTACCTAAAAGCTAATTTTGAGGTCATGGAAAAGGAAATCCATCCCATGGACCAGATTGAATTGCACAAATAGACAGGGGAGATGGTCTACTCTACACTGACAAGCAAGGCCATGATGGCCTAAAGGCTGGAAAATTCTCTAAACAATACAAGTGCCCAACTGCAACTGGACAAAGCCTCTTCACAAGCTAAATACAACATGATTAAATCATTAGAGGAATTGATCATTGGGTTGGGTCATGATCCTAAAGATGTGAAGGCTACAAAAGCCTTAATTAGAAAGAAAGATGAAGACATAGTTGCCTTAAGAAAGTAGCTAAAGTTGCCATCTTCACGACACCCATAGACAGTTGAGGTTATACAACAAAGGACTGAAGAAGAGCTGATGGATTTAGTCCTAAAGCTTAATGAGCAGTTGAAGGAGACTGAACAAGAATTAGAGAAATAATTGAAGGACAAGCAGGGAAAGTCGACCTCTCAACCTCCCAATGTGATTCTAGTAGTTTCCACTACAGTCCCTTCAAGCCTTGGAACAATTCTAGCACCAAACGTTCCAGTGGTCACAACAGAGGCAGTAGCGAGAACAACAATAATAGGTACAACACAAGCAGGAATTTCAGGTGTTAGCCCAGATGAATTAATAAAATCAATGGAGGAAATGATGCTCCAAGTTACAGAGCTGCAAAAGGTAAAAGAACAATTTGTTACCTTAGAGCAAAAGTATGATCTTTCAAAGACCAATTTTGCAGAGAAAGTGAGGGAAAACAAAGGGGTAGAACAAAAAGTAAAATCATTAGAAAAGCACCCCACATTTGATAGACCCTTGGCAAAGATTAGGAAGATCCTTTGGACCAACATCACTCAGTATATAAATGATGTTTGTCCATCTACACAAATAATCTTTGAGTAGATGGAGTTGATAAAACTAGCCCTTGAAGAAGTCAAGAAAACAAAGGAAGAATTAGGAAGGATGCATGAAGAGGCCACCAAACTAATTAATTTTTTGAATACTAAGAATAAATACCAACTTGAAGAACTAGGCATTAGAGATAGAACAGGGACTATTTTGGAAATTAAGAAAGTGTTGATTAAAAAGTCCTTGATGCAGAATTTGGAAAGGAGATGCCTAAACGTGCAGGAAGAAATTGATGAATTTATGAAGAAATTTGGTGTATTACAGAAGAAAGGACTTCCCAGTCCTTTAGTTATCAATGAAAAGCTGATGACACAGTTAGACTATGTTGACAAGTTGGCTAAATATGCAGACAACCAGGCCAGCTCATCTTCCAATACAACTAAAGCAATACCTACAGGCAGAGTTCTTTTTGATAATCTTGAGAACCTATTCTATGTGGAGCACGAGATAAAACACTTGTTCCAAGTTCAACTTGATTTTTTCAGATATACCGAGGCTGATGAAATCCTTAGAAAGCTTCAAAGGACTAGAATACCACAGGAAAACTGGTGGGTAGAGATGATATAAATTTTGTGATTTACCTTTGGTAAAAGGGTAAAGTTCCATTTTTTACCAAAGTCAAAGATGGTAACTGAAGGTAAACAAGGATTAAACAGGTTAAAGATTATTAGAGCAGGTAAAGAGTATCAGTAAGAAGATCAAAAGCAGGGAAGCCAGCACAGAATTACAAAGAAGACAATAGCATGCCCAATCATAGGGCCTGCCTCCAGCACATTCACAAGAATAGGAACAACAAGCCATCATTTTGCCTTTTCTTCTATCTACGAGACCATCTGTCTCTATTTTTCATGTAACTTATTGATAGTCATCCTAGAATATATCTCACTTTGTTATGACATATTTTTTGTAAGTTTTTTGTGTAAATACTCCCTCATCCGGAGTATTGAGGGTGAATTCTTAGACATTACTGTAAAACTGATTACTTTGGAATAAAGTGCTATTGGACAAATCTTGCATGGCTGGTTGGATGAAGAATTAATGCAAAAGGACTTACACAAGATTCATGTGTCAAACACTGGAACAATAAGTATTCTGTATCTCATGCACTATTTTTTTCTTGTTTATTATATCAATTGTGTTTCATACTTGACTATCAAAACGAAAAAGAATAATTCAGAAAATGCTTAAGTGTAATCTGTCTTCAATCGTTTTTATTCTAAATGTTTTCTTCTAAACTTGCATAAACAATGAATCGTAATTGCTCCTATTTCCTAGTTTACTCATTTTGATCATTTAGTAAAGAATTCTTAATTGTTCTTTATTGGTGATCATCCAAATTCCCTCCTCTTAAAACATGATGAAGGATTCTTAATTGCCCTTCATCCCTTTTAAGTCCATTCCATATTTTTAAGACTCTATTTGCTCCCTGTTTAGCTATCTTGCCCTGTGAAACCATCCTTTGTTGAGAAACCAAATCCAGTTGAGCCATCTTCTTTTAACTCCATTAGCCCAATGGACTAAAATATTCAGTCCTACCCCCTTGCTACTACTTTCACCACCAAACACAATCAAAACCCCAAACTTTCATAAATAGCCTAATATCTTCCAAAACAAAGCTAAACCTTAAAGAGAGAGCCCTCTCTGGATACAGATTGGCTAGATTATGTACCTAAAAGATGGTTTGTGGTTACCTTGGACCCCTTTCCCTCTTCTTACAACTTCTGGGAAAATCTGAGTGATAACATAGTGGTGACCATACTGGGGAACGAATAATTTGTTTGTTACTATTATTTACTTTATAAACTACAGATGGAGCCTGAAGTTAGCCAGGTAGCCTTTGAACTGCTTTACTTTGCAATTGCATATTAGATGAATGTTGCATCAGTCTATCTCCAGTCTAGTTTATGGACAAAACATTTGGTTTCCAAACATTCGACCAGTTCCTCATGTTAAATAAGTATTTAAGAAAATCTAAATCCCATATCTAAAACCTCTTAAAGAAACCATAGAAGTTGTTTTTTTAATACCAATTATGAAAAACCAAAAATACACCTAAAAATCTGGCTTCAGAAAGGACTCGCTACACCATAGCTAATCCTGATCCCAATCCGCCACAAGTGTTTGAAAATCCTAATCCGATCCCAAAAATTCTTAGGAGAAAGGAAAGTCAAGAAAGTTCTGCCAGTTTCAGGCCCACCTTCAAATCAACATCCTGTCCTGTTAGGTGGATTTATCTTGAAGACGAACCCTTTGATGAGCATTTTGAAATCTCTCTGTTTAGGACATCCTCTAATTCAGAATTAATTGACCTACTCCCAGATCCATTGTTCATTGAAGAATTACAGCTTGAAATTGTTAATTGACATCTTGATAGACATTTTCAGAACTCCATACAATCTGATCTTACCTGTGAAGGAACACCCAATATTTTTGTGATCACTACCGCCTCTCCGATTTCATCACCATTTCATCAGACAACTCAACCTCAAACCACCCCTTCTACCCCTCCATCTACCACTCCAACACCTATCATTATCCCAACACCAACTGTTGTTTCATCACTACCTGCTGCAATGGCAAACAGATATACTCCCTTGGTATTACTAGCCAATTAGGGGGCTATGCCCCAAGACTACCAAAGTAAAATCACTCCATTTGATGGTTCTAGTACCTACACTGCCCAACAACATACCAAAAGAATGACTGATTACTTTGAAATATATGAAATAGATGCCGATGACGTAATAATGAGAATACTTGTTCAAAGTCTAATTGGGGAAGTCAGAACTTGGTTTAGAGCCCTACCTACAAATAGTATAAACAACCTAGAAAATATCTATAGGCAATTCTTAAACAGATGGGAAAATAAGAAAGATCCTTGTCACACGGAATAAGTTGATCTTGTGGACAAGATAGACTTTCCTAGAATCTAAAGAAGACCTAATGACAAGCAAACCAACCAGACACTATCTTTCTCTAAATACGCTTTGATAAACAATAGCAAACAAGTGTTTTTTAGGGCCTACCTTAGGTCCAACGCAAGCTTGTGGATGCCCTCACTCCTTTGATCCAAATGAGCTCCTTTTCGCGAATCTGCAAACACAAACAAGGAAAACAAATTAAATAGCACCTGAAAAGCCAATTGCATAAAACATACTTAACATGAAAGTCAAGGAGTCCATGAAACAAATAACATAAGATACTTGTTGAGAAAAATGAGTTTGATTGTATTAATTCAAAAGAAGAAGAAATTTACAACCTTTGCCTTGATGCTGTACAAGCTCCTCCCAGGGTCCAGCGAGAAGTCTCCTCTACTTTGACAAGTTTCACTCACTCCCCAATGAAACCAAAAAGGTATGTGATCTCTTCTCTTAGGCTTAACTAGGAAGTCTTGATTTCACCAGCATTTACCCTAAAAAATGTTCAGCTTCTAACCTCCTTAGCAACTAGCCCAATGCCTGTATTTATAGTGCAATGGAGGGAGGTTACTAGGTCCTCCTTCAAAGGGATAAAGCCCTCCTTCAAAGGGATAGCTCTTCTCATCAAGGGATTAGCTCCTTCTCTTTTGGGATGCATGAACCACCTCAGAGCGAACAATCCACGTCAAAATTCCTTCTAGAAACCTCTAGAATTAACCCAAAGTGAGTTTTTTAAGATAAAACTTGCGCCTTTTGACTTTCACAGGGGTCCGCACCTACAGCATTAGGGACAGAGTGGGCAGGTCTGCAGTTTTTGTACACAGAAGGTGCGGGACCGCAGGTGACCATGAGAGAAAGTGCGGAACCAGAGTTACATTGATTTTTAATGTCTTTCTCTCATTTCGAAAGCTTGATTTGAAGAGCTGAGGTCTGAGACTTGCTTAGGAGGACAGTACAAGTGATGATAGACCCATATTGACTGCAAATAATCATGGTGACGATATTTTTGTGTAACATATTGCCACCTAAAGTGCGAAGTATGTAGTAGATGAGGATTTCTTATCATTTAGGAAGAGTGAAGTACTTTATCATTTCGAGGATCATCTTGTGGAGAGCCTAGTTGGAACCTGTAAAAACATTCAATGCAATATATATATATATATGAGATCATATCATCGCTGAGGTAGGCATTCCCATACTCAGATCAAAACTGACTAGAAAAACTAACTACTGCTCTGATATATGAATGATCTTGTAAAACATCACAAGTATAGACTCATGTGGACACAGTATTGACGCAGCCATCTGTTTATGAATAGTCCATTATATAATGAATACAAAATTGCTCGCAGCCTGGATTGTGGAAACTAGATCCAGGGTCTTCATTTCTACTTCCCGAAACAGTACGATTCTATCCATGCGAATGAATGTGTTGACGTCGAACATGGTAGAAACCACTTGATTACTAGTCAATGATGTAAACTGTTAACAAGTGTGAGAGAAACCACCAGTGATGTCAGTGGCTCTCAAAGTACCCAGTACAATCCATGAGATGCGAATAAATGTGTTGATGTCGAACATGTCACGGAATCCTTTGATCGAAAGTCAATGATGTAAACTGTTGTCAAAGGCGAGAAACCTGCCATTGAGGCATGCAGATCCCAAGGTACTGACGATTCCTAGATCATCTTTCTAGATAATGAGCTGATGTCGATAGAAAGCGATCCGTCGTAGGCAAGCCCACAACACGAAATCATAGATCAAGTTGAAGAAATTTAGATGCAAGGACTGACTCAGGGATGGTCAAGATGGATGACAGATATTTTGCAGATGAATGGCTTATTGGCAGTGACCTCTTGAACACATAACGACACGACAGATGGCTTGGTGACAATTGACCCAAAGATAATACCCAGAAACTAGCTGAAGACTTTCAATGTGGTTTGATCAACTGTTAGGCAAAGGATTTCCCAACCCAGGTGAATAAAAGTGTCGTGTTCAAGAGTGGTTACAAAGTATGACAAACATGTTCATTTTTCTCTCTTTTCCCCCACCATTTCTGGCAAGTACCTCTTTATTTTTGACAAGCTTGAGGAGGATAACATTTGCTTGATTATAAGCTCATCCTTCGGATGAGTCCAACTTAGTTTAAATTCAAACCCTAAGAAGGAGTGGTTCGTTCCTGTTCGTAATTGAACAGGTCCTTTATTGTGAAATTTTAACGAGTCCAGTATAGGAGAAACTCGGCGTTTTTCAATTTTAGAGAGTCTGAAAAACTTAAGAAGACTCCATGGTTGACCTTTTTCATAAATTCGTGTCTCCCAAGCCCAAAAAAGTATAAAATAATACTTGAGAGAACCGCTTGATCTTTTACGACCAAGGAGTACTTTTCACCATTAGTGCCCTTGACCCGAAAAAGTAAAAAAGCGATCAATGACATGTTGTTTTATGACCAATATTGAATTTGAAACGACAAAAATCCGGTAATCTTTTCATGTTTTTACGGTCAGAAAAGAGCTGTAAGTGGACCGTCTTTTAATTCCATTTTAACGAGTCTAAAAGAAACACTCGGCAATCTTTTCATGTTTTAGGAGTCAGAAAAGAGCTTAAATATGACTCTACATGTTTTTCCATCGAAAATGATAGATTTTGCCTGAATAATCCTTTATTCTGCACAAAAGCACAAACATTACCCATACCTGTTTGAAATGGATAAAAATGTCGCAAAATACCTTTTCAAAGTGAAACATAAACAAATTTGCAATTTATTTACTCAAAAAACTTATAAAAAGGGGTTTTGTCGATTCATTTTTACCGTTTGAGTTTGGGTGAGAAAATAGTGCTTTTGCTTAGAAAACTTCCCGTGAAGATTGCGGAAAATCCAACCATCGGAATCGAATGCTGTCTTCTCCAGGTAATCCACATCATCCCACTCTTCATTTTTAACCGTTTAATTTCTTGTTTTAGTCATTTATTTCATTTTTGGGAGGGTTTTTACACACAAAACCCGCGCGTGGGGGCCCGCAGGTTTACCATTGCGGGCCTGCGGACCTCGACTTTTTCTCCATTGGGAAAAAGCTCGGGGTCCGCACCTCCCGTGTAGACAAAGTGCGGTCCCACGCACTATGTCTATCGTGGAGGGTGCGGTCCCCGTCGCAAGGGTTTTTAACCCAAAAATTCTAAAAAATGGACCACACAAAATATTTTCTAGCATTTTAATTTGTCTTTATGCTTGATGCAGACAGTACATCATGCTAGATTGGCGTGAACGAGAGCATGAGGATGTGGATGCTGCCGCATGGAATCATCAGCCTTCACTTGATGCTTTGAGGGCGTGCGGATTGTACAAATACTGGGCCATTCCTGGCATGAGAGCTCAGGTGGATTTCTTACAGTGGTTGGTTGACAGATGGAGCATACAGGACCAATGTTTCTTCATTGGTGGCCACCAGCTCGAAATCGAGCCGGCGGACATATATTTCTTGACTGGTTTGCCTAAGAGAGGCGAAGACTTGACTTTGTTTGGGGCTAGGCCAAGTGGCCAATCTGTCGATAGCCTCAGGCTAGAGTACTGCAACAGCCAGGCTAGAGACAAAGGGAATGACATAAAGACCATATCCTGTCCTGAGCTCATGGTGATTGCGTTCACTGTCACCAGACTTTGCGGAGCTGCCGCATTACATATTGCCACCGGATCCCAGATGCATATGGCAGTTGATTGCTTTCGAGGCACCATCTTCAACTGGTGCGATGCTGTGTTGGCCAATCTGAAAGGCCAACTGACCAGGGCCAAAAACGGACAACTAAAGACCTTTGGTTATGGGGCTTTGGTCGTGAGTTTTGGCCTGGAGAGGGTTCCTATGCTGATCCCACAACACCTTACTGTTGGAGCTAGGCTTCCTCGAGAGCCCAAACTGATGCGATGGGTCACAGTTATGGCCCGTCACCCGGACGAGAGGACAGAGGTTGCTCGATTCAAACCTGAGTATTTCCAATGGCTAGAAAACCAGGTCTTTTCTATTAAGGACCTCCCTTACACTGGGATAGATTTTCGTGGTGACCTAGACATGGTTCTTCCACCAGGAGAGCAGTGGGACGAGTCAGGTAAAATCCTTTTCAACATTTTTCTATTTTAATTTTTTGTTATTTTTTCATCGTCTCAAAACTGATAGTAAAAATTTCAAATGCAGATGTGGGTCCACAGTGACCAGCCGCTCTCCGGCCTTACGAGAGGAGGCAACCAGTTGCACCCGTGCCAGCCCCACAGGACGAATCAGTAGAGGTTTTGGCTGAGTTGGAGGGTCATCTCGAGCGCTTGACAGGAGATATTCCTGAGACCACTATAGACGACATTCCTCGTCGACTTCAGCGCTATGTGATTGGGGTCCCGGGACCTTTTAGGAGGTTCCTTTGCAAGGTGGCCCGTGCAGTGGTTTCTTATAGGGATCATCACCAGTGATAGGATGATCGCCTATTGTGGGCACATGTGACATTTTTGTTTTTTGTACTTATCATTTTTGCCGATCATAAGGTGTTTTTCAACCTATGATCGAGGACGATGTATTTTTTTGACACACTCCTATATATATATATATGACTATTATCGACTTATCTTGTAAATCATGTTATGGAATGGTTTTAAATTTACATGTATTATTATTGCAAATGTCTATTTAACATTCGAGAAGCAATTGCATCTGCTAATGTATTTAAAGACCTTGGAATATGTTGATATTCAATATAATCAAATTCACGTTTCAAGAGACGCACTCTCAAAAATAATCTTAACAACACTGGATTTCTAATGGCATACACTCTATTAAGCTGTAATACAACAAGTTCAGAATCTAACCTCACTATCAAACTCCGAATCCCGAATGAAACAGATTCAGATAATAACTCAATCACTGCACTATAATCGGCAATGTTGTTTGTTGTTTGACCGAGGCTTATCCCATGCATAGATACTAACTCGTTAGAGGGAAAATAGATAACCCAAGCTGCGGAAGAGATGTTCCGTGTATTACGACAAGCACCATCAGCGAAACCAATGTATGTTTGGAGAGGCATCGACATCTGCACTATCAAGAGTAAAACCAAGATAAGCAGGAATAATGAGGAAAAAACACTCTCTAAGATAAGCACACTGTTTAAACTAAAACACACCAGCTAGAAAGAAAAACTATCCTAACTAAATCTCCATACCCATTCTTTTAAGCATAATACCTCTTCAAGTAAAGGCCATTTCTGGGTTTACCCAAAGAGTCCCCGTCAAAGTCTACCAATTCATAGGCCCCTTTGGCTAGCTTTCGCTTGACAACATAGGGACCATGCCACATAGGAACGAATTTTCCAGCGCCTAATTTATCATTAGCTTGATCATAAACTAAGACTAGATCTCCTTCCGAAAAATTTCGAGGGGTCACATTTCGATCATACTGAGCTTTCATTCATTTTGCGTGAGTCTCGATCGCCAATGCAGCATCACGTCGATTCTCATCTAATTGAGCCAAGTATAACAAACGCTTTTCCTCTTCAGAAGTGGCTGGAAGTAACTCGATGGCCATTTGCAGTGACGGGATTTTGCATTCAATGGGTAACACAGCTTCCAAACTGTAGACTAGTTGGAAAGGAGTGAACCCTGTTGATGTTTTTACTGAAGTTCAGTACGCCCAAAGCGCTGAAAATAGCATGTTGTGCCAATTCAACCGATGAATCCCAATGATTCATCGGATCATGATAACTAAAACTTTGTTGATGGATTCAACCAGACCATTTGCTTGTGAATAATAAGGGGTTGAACTATCATGACGTAAACCAAGCTGGCCCGTAAGTTCGGTCATCATAAAGTTTCAAAAATGATGCCCATGATCAGTGATTATCGCTTGTGGGACACCAAACCTAGCAATTATATGATTGAACACGAAAATTGTAGCTGTCTTGCCGTTTGCCTCAAATGTAGGTATCACCTCGGCCCACTTAGTAAAATAATCTACCGCGAGGATGATATACGCATGCCCCCTGGCCGAGTGAGGGTTACATGTAATAAAGTCAATACCCCATTTGGCAAAAGGACCAACAGCAATTATAGGGTAGAGAGGAGCAGGTGGAGCGCGCATCTTACGATCAAAAATTTGGTAGTTGTGGCATTTTCATACCGCCGTAATACAATCTTTAAATAAAGACGTCCAGAAGTAGCCAGCGCGCAATATCTTTTGGGCTGTGGCAAACCCAGACATATGATCAGTACACGCTCCAGAGTGACAGTCATTTAGAACCCTTTCAGCTTCCTCGTGAGTTAAGCAACGTCGAAAAATAGAATCCGCCCCATGGCGATAAAGAGTATCTCCAATAATCCTGAATTGTTGGAACTGGAATCGAATTTTTCGACGTTCTGACCTTGAAATTTCTGGCCGAAAGGATTCGGTTTGGAGATAAACGATGATATCCCCATACCATGGATCTAAAGTGCTGATTAGAAACAAGGATTCATCTGCAATGGGCTCCTCCGCCACAGTTTCCGTGTCAGCACGCGGGAAGTCACACATTAACTCCGCAAAAACTAAAGATTTCTTAGACTTAGATTTTTCAAATTCCAAGTCGAACTCCTGCAAGATAACAATCCATTTAGAGTACTTGCCCCCTAGCAATTGCTTGGTCAAAATGTAGATCAGAGGTTTGCAATCCGAAATTACCGTAGTTTTGCGTAGTAGAATTTAGTGACGAAAACGTTGGACAGCTTGAACTACCAATGCCAATTTCTCCACATGTGAGTATTTTAGCTCAGTGGGATTTAAAGTTCGACTAAGGTAATATATCACATGTTCATTTTCGAATTCATCTTCCTGAACTAAAACCATTCCAATGGTGGAATGAGAGGCGACGAGATACAAGAAGTAATCCTGGTTGTAATTGGGAGGATGCAACAACAGTGCATGGGTCAACGCGTGTTTGAGTGCATCAAAAGATTTCTGAGCTATCTCATCCCAATAGAACGGAGTGTTTTGCTTCAACAACCGGGTAAAACCCTTTGTAACCTCAGCATAGTTAGGAATGAATCGTTGTAAAAAGTTTTCTTTCCCCTGCAAACTTTAGAGTTGGCGAAGACTCGAAGGAGGAGGCAATTTGATGATAGCTTCGAACTTCGAGGGATCAACGCGAATGCCGGCTTTCGAAACTACAAACCCCAGCAATCGACCCATTTCTATACAGAAGACACATTTGTGTGGGTTCAACCGAATATGATAATGGCTACACCTCATAAAGATTGCTCGTAAATGGACGAGGTGATCAGCTCAATGTAAGGAATGAGTAGGCAAATCATCAAGATACGGTTGCACAATGTGTTTGATGTCATGAAACACATAAGACATCGCCCTTTAAAAATTTGCTATGGCATTCTTAAGCCCAAAAGGTAATTTGCAATAAGAAAATGTCCCCCATGGACAAATGAAAGCCATTTTTGGTTGATCGGCAGGTAGAATATTGATTTGATTGTATCCAGAAAAACCGTCCATGAAGGAAAATATTTCGCTGCCGGCACAATCATCAATGATTTGATTGATATAGGGAGTTGAGTAATTGTCCTTTGCACAGGCTCGATTAATGTCCCTATAATTGATGCATATTCTTATTGTTCCCTGTTTTTTGTTAATCGGAACAATATTCGATACCCAATCCGTTAACGGGATCGGATAAATGAAACCCGCTTTCAATAATTTTTCAACTTCTGCTTTAATTGCAGTAGCTTTTCGTGGGTGAATCTGACGCAAACGTTGCCGGACGGGTTTAGCGTCCGGGTAAGTCTTGATCTCATGAAAAACAATTGCGGGATCAATTCCTGGCATTTCCTCATAGGACCAGGAAAACACGTCACAGAATTCTTGAAATAGGGCCTTATAGAATTGAATTTCGTCATCTGTACATGAGGCACCTATATGAATGTTCTCAACAATTCCGGGCTTAACCGAAATGTCAATAGGAAAAGTTCGAGAGATGTTTCCCAAATTTAACTCTGAATCGAGATGTTTCATTGGATTCTGAGGTTCCTTGACATATTCAGTTGTAAAAATTGATGAGAAATCATTTTCAAAACGATCATCCTCAGGTAAAAACAAAGATTTGTGATGGAGATCTTCCCATGGTAAATCATCTACACATAGGATTTCACGAATTTTCTCATCAGAGTGAACAAGTTCAGAAAATGTAGTTAAATCCGAGTTTGATGTGAAAAGTGATTCCTCACGAACCACATTCATTAAGTCATTTTTGGCTGAAAATGGGTCGGCAAAAGACTGCACGGCTTCATAGGCAATTTCATATGGACTCAAAGGCATGGCATTACCAAATGAGTCTATCTCAGATTCAGAAGGAATGATCCAAGGATCATCATAAACAATGGTGTCTGATGTAATCATATGAATAGTTGCAAATGAAGATGATGCGTTGATTGGAGGAAAAGGAAAAGTTCCCAGTAAACCGACATCTTTAACTAATCCTACTCCAACATCCTTATATGGGATAGTCATTTTACCAACATGCTGAATACTCTCTGAAGAGGTTGGGTCAGATGAAAAGTAAGCCAGCTGGTCTATTGTTACGATCTTCCCATTGCGTGGAAACTTTATTACTCGAAAGACCGATGAAACAACCGCTGTCATAGCGTAAGACCAACTTCGACCCAAGAGAAGGTTGTAATCTAGAGGGGCATCAACCACCTCCACATCTAGATTAATGGTTTTTCCTTCAACCCCTATAGGCAAATCCTGTAGAATGCCAAAAGGATGAAACCCACGGCCATCAAAGGCCTTTATAATCATCGGGGATTGATTTAGCGAAGGAGAACCAAGCGATCTCCAACACTGTATCGACATAATACACGTTGAGGCTCCCTCATCAATTACAGTCCGATGAATAGGCCTGTTTTTGACTATCACTCGAATCTGGAAAGCCATTTGATGAGGCAAACACGGTGTACTATTTTCTAGATCGAAAATTATTAGGTTCGGGTCCTGAACGTCAACAGCTCCTATAGCCGACAAAAGTAATCTACGTTGTGCTGGACATGATTGCAGCACTTCCAAAGCCGACATTGCTGAGGGGGAAACAACTAAATCCTCAACAATGTTATAATTCTGAGCCGCTCTCGCATGTGGATTGAAAGCTGACTTTCGAAGTATAGCCTTGGCAGGCGGTTTGATTACCAAGTCTGGATTAGGTTTCTCGATCTGTAGTGGATCAGAACCAGGAGCTGAGGTTGATGGATTAGAATGAGAAGATTCTGCTTCTTTACCATCAACATGACTTTTACTACCATAATCTTGCGATCAAGTCGCAATCCTAACATGGGACATCATCAGTATGGGTTCTTCATTGGCATTCGAGGATGAACCTATCATCTTACTGTCTTGAGCCGGAAAAGGATCCTTCAAAACAGCAGGAGTTTGGGAACCCTTGACAATCTTCGCAACCTCTGCACGATGAGGGCAGTCTCTTGTAAAATGTTCATCATCACAAATGAGACAAGGATAACGAGGTTTTCGCTTTTCATCATTGCATTCCGTCTTTTCAGGTTTCTCCTTTGAACTTTTGTCCGTTTTATTCTTCTTCTTTCCTTTCTTCTTCCCACCAGATTTTGATTTGGCTGTAGATGACTCTACAACGTGAATATCGGCGGAGATCTCTGCAGAAGAATCTCCTGTTGGGGAATCAGGCAAGGTTATGATAGGGGAAGAATTCTTGGAAGACTTATTCTTGCTTTTAGTGTTAACCGTGCCAATCATACCATCGGCGGCACGAGATCCCGAAGGAGCTGCAGTGATTTGATTTTGCTTGGGAAGATCGGGGATTTTTTCGTGTAACGTACCCGACTGAGTATAGATCAAGTCAAGGTACTGTACTTGAGCAATTACTTGCTCCTCAGTAACAACTCTGGCTTTATCAACATCTTCAGTGATCTTTGGCAACAAAGATTTTATAAACCACTCAGCCAAGATTTGATCTGGAATAAATACCTTCACTAAACGTCGTCGACGTCTCCACTCATGAATATGATCTGAAATGTAAGTGGATGTCCATTGTTTTAGCGAAGTTAACAATTTCGTGCCATTGTCATATCGGACTGGCAACTGAGAATGAGTCAAAAACGAGGTAGCTAACTGACTAAAATTATAAAAAGTGCCTCACGGTAACTCAATGTACCACTTGGCCGCGAGACCAATTAGAGTGCGCTGGAAAAGTCTAAGATGGATTGAATCATCTGTGATGGAGTTAGATGCACACTAGAGGTGGTAATTCATCACATGGTTCGACGGGTCCTCTCCTGATTTACCTTCAAACTTGGGAATGTCACTGGGCAACTTATTCGGCATTGGCGGCCAAAATGGAAGATAATTAATGGGATCGTTTGTTAGGCGCAACAAGTCAGGTAAGTCCAAAGTTGCGATAAACGGTAACTGCTGATTAGGATCCCTAAAACTCTGGGTCATGAGACCAGCCCCAGGAGGAGGATATCCAGGATAACTAGGAATAGGAATCGTGTTCGGGATATTATATCCTCCCGGGAAACTAGGATTAACCGGACCGTACTAGGGTTGTTGAGGTTGTTGATAAGTGTACCCAGGATACGGTTGATACTGATAGACTGGTTGCTGCACAGCATGACTGAATTGGTACTGTCCCTGGTACGGTTGATAGGTGAATTGTGGTTGAATTGTGACAACCGTACTTAAACCAGGTTTTCCTACAGGCATTTGAACCGAAGTTTGAATCGTAGATCCAGACGGTGGTAAAGATGTTTGAGGAGTAGATATAGGAACAGTAGAAACCAGAGTTGTCGATACTCCAGAAGTAGGTGGGGTAGATTGAACAGATGTTGCGGCAGTTGTAGCAGTCGTTTGAGGCGGAGTACGAGGTGTACTAGGCCCAGGCTGAGAAACTACCGAAGGTACAAAAGTTTGAATGTTAGACTGGACTGGTTGCTGGGGTGAACTAGAAACTAAAGGTTGTCTAGTTTGAGATGATAGCTATACACTTGGCTGCAATACCTGTTGAGTTTGCGATGGATCCCACACTATATTCATTCTGAGGTATTGACCCATAACTGGTTGAGAATACTGAGGACCATAACCGGGTTGAGGGTAGGATTGATAATTGAAAGGTACATTTCCCGTTCCTTGAACATACGTTTGACCTTGGGGTGGTTGGAAACCTTGGTTCGAGTATTGACCTTGGGGTTGATACCCTTGAGGCATATACTAATACTGGGGTTGACCTTGAGGTATAAATTGATACTAGGGTTGACCTTGGGGTACATATTGAGTCTGGGGTTGACCTTGAGGAACGTACTATCACATAGGTATGTACTGTCTTTGAGGTTGCCCCCCAGATGCAAATTGTGTACCTTGAGGTTGCCCCCTAGGCGTTAATTGAAGCTGCCCCCCAGGCGGTAACTGGCCACCTTGAGGTTGAGGATTGGGAATAGAACCTCACATCATGAGAATGTCTTCTACGCTCAACGGCTTAGTACCATTGTTTCCAGTTAATAACCCTTGCTTAATGGGTTGAGGTGATGCTCCCGAAAAAGTACCAGAAAGTGACTGATACCCGGAGGGAACAAAAGGACCACCGTACAAAAAAGATTCGGGCGATTGAGTAAACATTGATGACTGTCCTGCCATATTGACGGGAGTGTAAAAACCTCTAGGTGTTGGGTGATAAGGAGCACGAGGTGGTGAAAAACTTAACCCTAAGTTTTCTAGAAAATTAGTCAAAGAAAGATACCAAGAACAACTCCTAGGTGGACTGTAAAAAATTGATTCACGCTCCCTTAGTTCAATAACAGGTTCATTTTCAGGGATAGGGATGCCTAATTCTTCTTCTGGAGCAAGTTCTTCAATAGCAATAAGTCCAGAAGGAAGATCTTGGGTGATTACTCTTTCTACCCTAGGTGAACCAGGACTACTAGAAGTTGGAGAAACAAACCCCGCTGTCCGAGTAGCAGCAAATTCACTTTCAGGCTCGGATATTTTGGGTTCTTCACCTATATCACTAGTAGACGGAAAGCTACCAACGATTTCGGAAACAGACACTGACTGTGGATTATAATCTGCTACTAACGGTTGAAAATCAGGATGTACTATCAAAGAATATTCTCCTTCCTCAGGTGACCTAACTCTACTGTCTTTAGGAGTTACGAGGACTTTCAAGCCTTCAAGCTGGCTTGGTACTTCCTCAGGAGGTTGGCCCCGAAGTCTACGGGACTTCCTCAGTAAGTCAACCACGTTTACAAACTCAGGAGACTGGCCCCGAAGTCTATGGGACTGTCTTGGTAATTCAGCCGCAGTTGAAAACTTTTAACTACTTCACATGCAAACAAAGTAAAATCTCAATGAAAAGCACCTAAAGTCTCTAAAGAACCAAACAGATTTGAATCACATGCCTAAAGAATCTAGGAGATCAAACACACACAAATAGTAACTTTCCGTACCGAAGACACTAGTTGGTGATGAAATCCAACGTCGCAGAGTTCAATACATAAATGGCGGTTGGAACAGTTACCCCAGCAACCTGCTTAATGGATAGATTGGCACAAGTTCCTCCACTTAACTGTCTCGAGTGAAGTGAACCCCCCAGAAATTCCAAGTGAGTCTAGCCGATGTCTGCTCCAGGTATAGTGGGATCTTCCCACCACTATCACCTCAGGAAGAGTCCTAAAGAATATGGCCACTAAGGTTACCAACCGAGACAAATATACCTGGGGGAACAGTCTACGATCCGATACGCACGCAAGGGCAGAGTAGCAAGCTCAATCCCCTTGAAGGCTCCTTGACATAATCCAAGGTTTACTAACAATTGACCCCAGGCTCCTCGACAATGGTTAATCCGAGTTTTACCGTTTTTAATACGTGAATATCTGGCGTCGTTCCCAATGAGGAAGGATTGATTCCCACACTGGTTCGGACACAATCTCGTGCTTCTCCTTTAAGAGGAGATTTCCCAGAGCATAAATGCAACAACTGGATTTCTTCCCTACCACAAGATACAGCTACTTGCTTGTTTTTACTGTCTTGGAGAGTTAATTACTCTCCTACTCCAAGACACTAGCCTAAGCTAAGTTGGTGTATTAGAGCCCTAGAAATAAAAATGTTACTAGGTGAATTTTACTTTAAGTGTTAATTTTAGTGGTTTTTGTTTAAGTCCAAAGGTGCGGAGATGAAACTCGTGGTATGAAGACTCGACTCAAAATCAATAAAAATGCACCTAAGATGATCTAAACAATCTTTTTCTCTTCGATGAACTTCTAACTAAGAAAGAGTTTGAGAATGCAAATACTTTTTAAACACAAATCTTTCTCAATTCAACAAATTAAAAGAAGAGTTTTTTCTTTTCCAAAGCACTCAAAACGAGACAACTAGTTATTTCACAAAAATTTCCCTTTTTGTTTCAAAGCACTCAAACACTACAAAACAAACTTTTTTCCAAAAGAGATTTTTATATTTTTTAATAAAACACTCAAAACTATGAAAATGACTAACTTTGAGATCTACAAACTATAAAAACCTATTTGAAGTCAAAGCCTACTAAAAGTCTTTTTTAAGGATGTTTTACTTAGCTAGATGTAAGCTAAGGACCAATTTATGCAGAATCACAAATAAGTCAAGAACAACCAATTTTGTTTTCTTTTTGAAAATGAAAATCCAAACTTTCAAACACAAGCTTTTCGAAGTTTTGTAAAGAGAAAACTCAAAGCGGATTCCTCAAACAAGGGGAGATTTCATCAATGGTCAGACTCATAAGAAGGCTGGTAGACACTAAGGTGATCTGAAGTCCCTACAGCTTCTAAGCTCAGAGCCACTACACAACCACAATGAAAAACAAACCCAACAAGCAAAACTCCTAGGAATTTCACCTAAAACCCTAACACTAACGAAATTAATCTAAGGAAAGCTTCTGACAAGTTATATGCAGGTCTGGGCAGTGGATAACAATTTCTAAACAAACACTAAGTTGACTAACAGAGGAAATCTTAGGGTTTTTCAAAATTTTGACAGGGTCCACAGGCCCACAGTTGGCACAGGTGCGGTCCCGCTCTGTGCTAAAAGCCAAGCTGCAGGTAGGTACGCACTGTGTCAAACGGCTAGGGTGCGTTCCTCTCCCAAAGCTATGAAAAACAAAAAATAACCCTGGATCTACAAACTCTACCCAATTTTACACACAACAAGCCAAAAATAGAAACAAAAATAGAGTTTCTTAGGTCAAAGTAAAAACAAGGAAAACAATCAAGTCCCCAGCAGAGTCGCCATTTTGTCACACGGAATAAGTCGATCTTGCAGACAAGATAGACCTTCCTAGAATCTAAAGAAGACCTAATGACAAGCAAACCAACCAGACACTATCTTTCTCTAAATACGCTTTGATAAACAATAGCAAACAAGTGTTTTTTAGGGCCTACCTTAGGTCCAATGCAAGCTTGTGGATGCCCTCACTCCTTTGATCCAAATGAGCTCCTTTTCGCGAATCTGCAAACACAAACAAGGCAAACAAATTAAATAGCACCTGAAAAGCCAATTGCATAAAACATATTTAACGTGAAAGTCAAGGAGTCCATGAAGCAAATAACATAAGATACTTGTTGAGAAAAATGAGTTTGATTGTATTAATTCAAAAGAAGAAGAACTTTACAACCTTTGCCTTGACGCTGTACAAGCTCCTCCCAGGGTCCAGCAAGAAGTCTCCTCTACTTTGAAAAGTTTCACTCACTCCCCAATGAAACCAAAAAGGTATGTGATCTCTCCTCTTAGGCTTAAATAGGAAGTCTTGATTTCACCAGCATTTACCCTAAAAAATGTTTAGCTTCTAACCTCCTTAGCAACCAGCCCAATGCCTGTATTTATAGTGCAATGGAGGGAGGTTACTAGGTCCTCTTTCAAAGGGATAAAGCCCTCCTTCAAAGGGATAGCTCCTCTCATCAAGGGATTAGCTCCTTCTCTTTTGGGATGCATGAACCACCTCAGAGCGAACAATCCACGTCAAAATTCCTTCTAGAAACCTCTAGAATTAGCCCAAAGTGAGTTTTTTAAGATAAAACTTGCGCCTTTTGACTTTCACAGGGGTCCGCACCTACACCGTTAGGGACAGAGCGGGCAGGTCCGCAGTTTTTGTACACAGAAGGTGCAGGACTGCAGGTGACCATGAGAGAAAGTGCAGAACTAGAGTTACATTGATTTTTAATGTCTTTCTCTCATTTTGAAAGCTTGATTTGAAGAGCTGAGGTCTGAGACTTGCTTAGGAGGACAATACAAGTGATGATAGACCCATACTGACTGCAAATAATCATTGTGACGATATTTTTGTGTAACAATCCTCTCCAAATCTTATTAGAATATGAAAACCTGAAGAGAGGAACAGAAGAAATTGTGTAAGACTACTGCACTAGGTTCAACAATGTTTATAATGCTATTCCTCAAAACCTCTTACCTCCTCCTAATTTAGCTTTAATCAATTTCCCTGATGGATTTGATTCTGACATGTCCTACCAGCTTAGAGAAAGAGCTCCCCGCACTTTAGAAGATATGCAAAGTATAGCTGTCAGTGTTGAAGCCAACTTGATATCTAAACGAGCCAAGGCTAGAAGTGAAAGGAGAATACCATTAAAAGAAGAACCCTAAGCTTTTTAATAGAAATTAGATGCTATAATCAGAGGGATGGATATGCTAGGGGATAGAGTAGAAACAATTGAAAGGAAAGCCCCTTGGGATGGTCAGCCAACCAATACTCAGAGAAATCCAAATTTCAGAAAAAATCAAAACCAAAACACTGGAAAGACTGGTCCTGACCAAAACATTAGGCCCCCATTCCAGGAAAATTATGCTGAAGCCTCAAATTTTGATGAACCAGTAGAAGATACTCAAATAAATTTAATGGGACTCAATAATGAACAACAAGTTTTCTTGACCCAGGAGGATCAAGAGGCTCATATTCTCAAACAATTCCAAACTCAGTCAGGTGAATAATTTGACTTCAGGGAGGAATATGACATGGCCATTTATGAAGTCCACAAGCAATATAACCTAAGAAGTAGAAGAATTGATGTTCCTGAAACCAACAAGCAGAAAGCTGCAAAACAACCCATCAAAGGTAAGATGAACACTACACCTGTACATATTCTTTCTAGATCATATTCTAATCCTGCCAATCCAATATTGAAGATGTGTCTGACAATCAACCTAATAACAAACAACTCTCCACTCATCCTCCTCCCAAAGGAAATGTGGAAGAACCTTCAGAAGTTGATTTGGAAGAAACTTCAACTCATAACCCCACTCCTGAGAAGGAGAAAAATACAGAAAATACAGAAGACAAAGAGAATCCCACTATTCGAAACACAAGAGCTCAGTCAGAAAAACCTTTTAATCTAAAGACTGAAGTAGGAAAACTAAAGATTGTTGTTCCATTATCCGAATTAGATAAACATGATGTCTACCGAAGTCAAATCAATAGATCACTCAAAATCACTGGAAATGAAGACTCAGTCAATGTTTTTGACGACCAACCAGAATTGATCTTTGGCCTTGAAGTAAATGGAAAACCCTTAGATGGAGGAATTCCTCCTTTCTATGTAAGTTTGAACATACATGACAAAATACTTCATAATGCCATGTTTGATTCTGGGGCATCTGACAACCTAATGCCTAAGTCTATAATGGAAAAACTAGACCTAGATATCACCAGGCCATATAAAGACCTCTTTTCTTTTGATTCAAGTCAGGTGGGATGTTTAGGATTGATAAAAGACTTGTGTGTTTCATTGGTTCAATACCCTGCAAAGACAATCGTAATGGATATAGCAGATATTCCACCAAAATAGCATGTTATTGTCCAGATCCTAGGGTGCAAAGCTTCAGGGATGTCTTCAATTGGACATGTCTTATGCTACTATCTCAGTTTTCAGCCAACCTAAGAAGATATACAGAGAAACTTTAATGAAATATGTAGTAAGTAACCAGGAAAAACCACAAAGTTTCCCCATCTACTCAGTACACTCTGATATGAATTCATTCATTCTTTACAATGTTGAAATTGATCCTTCCAATGAAATAGAAGTTTTAGCAGCAGAACAAAAAGAAATTAAAATAGAAAAATCTAGTGTGCAGATCTAGGAAATCTTTGAAAACAATGAAATATCAGACACCCAAGGGAAAATAGAAGAAAGTAAAAAACCAGATCTCACAGTTAAACAAATTCCTGATACTCCTGATACCAACTATGAACATGAAATTCTTTGTCATTTAGAATTTGATGGTTCAGTCAATAAATTAGGAGCAGGAGTAAGAGTTTGGGTGTACAATCTTGAAAGTGACCATGCTGAAGGCCATGCCTACAGGTTAGATTTTAAGTGCACCAATAATATGGCAGAGTATGAAGCTCTCTTGCTAGGTCTTAAACTTGTTAAAAGATTAGGAGAAATTAGAGTATCTGTCATAGGAGATTCTGATTTAATCATTCAACAGATCAAAGGGAAATATCTAACTAATGATCCTAGATTAAGATACTACAGAGGAACAGTTATAGAGATTCTTAATACTTTTTTGGAAACTCGGCTTGCTAAAATCCCAAGAAAACACAACTTGCAAGCCCACAGTCTGGCAATGTTTGCCAGCACCTGCAAATTACCTTTCGAACCTAATCTTTACCACATAATAAAAAAGCAATGCAGTCTTTCCTTGGTCAGATCAATTTTGTGAAGAGATTCGTCCTTGACTTCTCAAGAATTGTGTCACCTCTCCAATCCATGATAAAGAAAAATTCTCTCTTCAAATGGGGTCATGCAGAACATGAAGCGTTTAGCTTGATAAAAGAAGCAATTATAAATGTCCCATCTCTAGCAACTCCAAATTTTGTTGTATTGAGGCTTTTGTGATCCATATCAAGTTTATAAGAGATTTTTTGGCATAAATCACATGATATTTCATTTGTCGACGCATTTCGAACCAACGAGTGTGGTTCATCGTCATGACAAGTTGAATAAACAGATCAGGCATAGCATGTTAAATAGATAGAGCAGTACCTCCAATGGCTATATTCAGGTAATGGCTATATTGACAATAGCTAGATTTGACCGGTTAGTTAGGACAGGATAATAAGCATTATTAATTAGATAATTTACCCCCGTTAGTTATAAAATGGACCCTTTTTTATATACTTACAATTATAATTATGTATTAAAAATAAAATTACAACATAGATTAATTTAATTTAATAGTTAGTTAATAAAGTTATTATATCTAAAAATTAGAGTATTAGTTATAAAAGTAATTAAATATATGAATATTAATATATAAATAGCTAGTTATATTCTTATTAAAATATAAGTCAAAGGGATATTTCATACCCTTATTTATAAATAAACTCCAAATTTTTCCGATCCTTTCACTCTATATACATTTGCCTCCGAGAAATCATATGCTGCCATACTCACACAAGCAAATCAAGATAAAGCTGAAGCCCCAATTGCTTTCTTCAGTTCAAACTTGCAAGGAGCTGAATTAAATTACTCTGATGTTGAGAAACAAGCTTATGCTATTTTCAAAGCAATTAAACACTTCAGACCTTTCCTTCTCAAGACTCACACCAAAATAATAGTACCATTTCCAGCGGTAAGAAATCTTTTGGTACAAAAAGATGTGGGCAAAAAGAGGGCAAATTGGGTCACAGCCTTGCAAGAATATGACGCTGAGATTAAACCAAAAAATATTGTAAAAGGTCAAGGTTTTTGCAGGATATTGGTAGGAGCATTGCACATATCAGAAACGCAGTCTCCAGATAGTGAAGTACAAGTGTATGAGGTAAGCCTAAACGACTCTGAATCAAGGTATGCTGATATCATGTTCTACTTGAAAAATGGATATGCTCCTCCACATTTGAATTACACAAAGAAAAGGGCCCTGAGGCTAAAAGCTAAACAATATCAAATTGTCAATGATATACTCTTTAGAATGAATTATGATTCCATTCTCCTTAGATGCCTTGAGAAATCTGAAGTAGAAAAAGTATTGCAGGAACTTCATGATGGGCCAGCAAACGAACACTATGTAGGAGATGCAACAACACATAAAATATTGCGCGCTGGCTACTACTGGCCAACTCTATTTAAAGATGCACATAGTTACGTAAGGAGATGTCAGATTTTCCAAACTGCTGCTGGAAGACAGAAGAAGCCATTGTTGCCATTACAGCCTGTCAACATCGATCAACCATTTGAACAATGGGGATTAGATATAATAGGTGAGATCGTTCCTCATTCTTCTAAGAAGCATAAGTACATCCTTACAACTACCGATTATTTTACCAAATGGGTAGAAGCAGTTCCACTCAAAATAGCTAACTCTGAGAATATCATCGAATTTATAGATCAATTCATAATCACCAGGTTTGACTTACCTTCTACTTTAATGTTTGATAATGCATCCTATTTCTCAGGTAATGCCATGACAAAATTTTCTCTCAAAAGAGGTTTTAAACTCAAATATTCTGCTAATTATTATCCACAAGGAAATGGATTAGCTGAATCAACAAACAAAAACCTTATTAGAATTATCAAATGGACCATTGATCAAAATCAAAGAAATTGGCATAAGTCTTTAATGAACGCTCTTTGGGCAGATAGGATAACTTAGAAAACCTCCATTGGCACTTCTCCTTTTAATTTAGTTTATGGGAAAGAAGTGGTCTTACCAACAAATCTAGCTATTCCTTCTCTAGCCTTAGTTCAATTCATTGAAGAAACCCCTTCCTCATCCATGCAATTAAGACAATTGCAGATCCTTAAACTTGAAGAGGAACGAGAAAAGGCCAGAATTACCCACGCGCATCATCAACAATTAGTGAAAGCTTCTTTTGATTCACACTCAGTGTCTAGAAAAGATTTTCAACTTGGAGACTTAGTATTAAAATGGGATAAAGCCCATGAAGAGAAAGGAAAGCATACTAAATTCCAATAGATGTGGCTTGGACCATTCCAGATTGTCGAACTCATTGGTCCATCAACTTTCATGTTACAAGATTTAGCAGGAAAAAGGGAATCTTTACCTGTTAATGGACAGATCCTTAAGAAATATTTTCCATAGAAGATGATCTCTTCTATTTTTCTGTAAATTATAGTTCTAGTTAAGTTTTCTTTTGATAATAAAACAGGTTGAGAATGTTCACTTTTGGTTTCCATGAAAAGAATAGTGTCTCATTTCAATTTTGTTTTTTCACTTGTATAAATGGGAGTGGTTATGAAAATTAATCTTCATTTATGAAACATATGGGTAAGTGTTGTTATTTCGAAAATTTTTGCTTGTTCTTCTATTTCAACTATCTAAGTTTTGGTTAGAATCAACCTTAGGAAGAAGTTTTCCTTACATCAGTCACAAAAGGTATCAATAACAAAACAAAAAACTCTTTGTGGAAAAGCTATTTTTAAACTCTACAATTGTCGTCCAGGAGAATTCTTAAGGAACCAATGACTTCCTCCCCACTCAAGAAATTTGCAAGGTTCAAGGAGTAATCCAATTATACACCTTAAACTTAAAGAATAAGAGGTCTCATCAAGAGTCGGCTTATCATGATCATAAAGATTATAACTGACATTGCCATACTAAATACCAAAACAGGGTAATGGCTCGAGATTGTTTTCAATCAAAATACAAGGGGTCTCATCATGAGCCAGCTTGTTCAGTTAAGTTATAAATAAAGTGAATGGCACTATCAATTTTGGCCACCAAACCAAGACATTGTTCTTTAAGAATTAAAAGAGAAATAAGAAAAGAAAAAGAAATAAGTCTATATGAGGATTTATCTTTGAAAATTGTAGTCTTCTCAAGCAGGACACTGGATCATTGTTGGATAACAAGTAACCATGTCGAGGCTATGAACGTCTGCTAGCAATAGAGACTCTACCAATGAAAAATGAGTACACCAAAACTGATCTAAAGAGATGTTTTTGTTTTTAATCTTTACAACCAAGTAATGAAAGATGTGAGTAAAATGTCTAACTCTAGGAAGAAGATAATCAGAAGAAAGATAGTTAGGAAAAGATGTTGTTATTAAGAAATAACACTATTTGCCTAATATTTTGTACAATAAAGTTTCATTTTCAAAACCATTTCTATTTTGGAAGTTTTAGAAAATTCAAAAAACCATCAGAGATAATTAGTTCTTCCAAGTGAATTGCCAATTGTTGTGCCTATCAACAACCCCCCTTTTATTAGTGTAGTATTAACATTAAGAAATGGGGACCCTTCCAAAAAAATCAAATCTTAGCATTTAATCATGCCTTTCTTGTTTTTAGAATAAAATAAGATGTCAAAGTGGAACTTGCTAAAACATGGAAATTTACCTTTTCATACTTCAAGCACATAAAGCTTCATAAACGATGAGTTTCTTATAAAAAGAACTACATGATCAAAAAGCCTAAGAATAAATTTATAACGAAAAGTCGTGAATATTAAAGAAAACCTTTAAAAGACCTGATTTAAGAGGATTATTCTCACATCGCAAAACAATTACGGTGGATTTCCCTTATAAAAGTTACCCCTTGAAAATGCGATCTGCGAAAATGCGAGATCATAAAATCCTATAACCTTATCGCATCACAGTTTCAAATGCACGGCGCTACTTGATAAAGCATAAGAAAATATCGCGAAATGCGATAGCATCTCACAAATCGCATATCGTAGCAACTCATGTAGCAGTGGGTTTTAACGAAAACAAGTTTTGCGATATAGCGATCTGTGATATTGCGAAGCAAATCGCAAAATCACTTTTATCACAATTCAAAGGGCTCAGGGTTCTAGGAGAGTACTTCCTGACTTTCGATGTGAAGTTATGAACATTAAAGTTAAGCATAACGGTTCATTAGTGGTCATTTATTAAAAGAATGATTAGGAGTAGTGTAAAGGACCATTTGACGCAAGTTGATATCTTTTGATATGATTTAGAATTAAGGACCCTTCATCACCTTATTTTCGTCCTTCTATTGATTATTTCTGCATTCACTCTCATTTTTATCATAATTTTCTCTTTTCTTGCAACTTTCAAGAAGAACACACAGAGTAGAACATACGAAGAAATGGGGAAGAAAGAAAAGACACCCGCCACTGAAAAGTTATAAATGACCCCATTATTCATAGACACTACCTGTAATTGAGATGTAGGGACATCTACATGGGAAACAATGTATCAGCTATTGGAGGAGGAACAACCAAGAATTATGGAAGTAACAGTTACAGTGGATGGACGCGGCTCTTTTGATGCATCCCTAACTAAACTTGCATGCTCATTTCTACACCGCATTGCTACAAGACCAAAGATACTCCCTTATACCGACATGGTTAAGTGGATTATAGATGACACAGACATCTCAGACAGGGAATTCAAGACAGCAAGCGAAGAAGTCATAGGGTCGTTTACTCCAGACAACCTAAGGCTCATGTACCATCTGCCAGAGCCACATGCTGTCTACAACAGACAATTTGTCCAGAAGTTCGCTAAGGAAAATGAAGATTTAGTAGAATGCATGAAACATTGTTCAAACAATGAGGAAAGACGCAAAAAAGATAAAAATGGTATGTACGCCACTGGTTCTCTTTGTTCCCATTACTGTTTTTCCGCTGCTATGTTATGTAAACCAGACAACAATAAATTTTCATCAGAGTGGTTACCCCTAGTGGATGTGGCTATCAATGCCACCATAATGAATTGGGCCCAAATCCTATCAGATAATTTAGCCACTACAATTTTAGAATACAGAAGAAAAAGAAGTGTTGCTTCAAGGGTTTACCCTCCATTTTTTATGAGCACCTATGTTATGGACGCTGTTTGTTTTGTTTCTAAATTTTCTGTTATGAGATGGAAGTGGATGGTTCAAAATCCACTTCCCATTCAAATTTATCACAAAGTAATGTGGGAATCAAGTTTTGTGCCACATTTCTTCAAAATTTGTCATGGAGTTATACTCCCAATTCATAAAAAGATCTACAATAGAGATGCCCCAAGATTTTCACAAGAAGCTCAGGTAGATATTCTCCCCGTAGTGACATGGTTTGGAGAAGAATTGTTCACGTATATCAGAGTGTTTGGCAGCATTGCTTCACCCCATGTGCTACCTTTTTACGTCCCAGACAAAATAATGGCTACGGAGATAGCCTATCAAACATGTGGAGAGGGAGGAATGAGCAAAATATTGAAAGATTCCAAGAAGGCCATTTGGCCTCAATTTCTTGTAATATGGAGAGCATTTGCATTGCATGACTTAGGTCATTCTTTCAAAGAAGTTAATAATGTATTATCTTTACAAGTACCCAAGTTCCTGGGAAGGTAATATGATCCCTTTGGTGTTGTAAGTGATTTTAACACAATGGTTAAAATAAGATTTTTTACTCAGGAAAAAGATACCTTTGATGATGTTTTCCTACAGAAAAACACCTTCAAAGAGGTTTAGCATACAACACAAATTCTTTTTGACCAGGAAGGTCTCCAAGCTTTTGAGAACTATAGAAAATAGAGGTTGTCTAAGGTCCCATTGGACCAATTACTCATTGAAACAGTAAGGAATCCTACCCCCAGCGTAAGCATTAGTGAAGATTCAAAAGAGAAGTCCAAAACAAGTCTTGAAAAAGAATCAGCAGAAAAGTCTGGCAATCAGTCTAAGAATGAACACAGTAAGGATGAAGAGTCAATAAAAGACACATCTTTTTCTACAACATAGTCTGATCAATAGACTTTGTTAATAAAACAAGTTGAGACCTCAATTCCCCTTACAAAGCAAACAAAGCTGCTAGTAATTGATCTAGAAGGGGAATGAGAAAATTTTAATAAGATACTTAATAAAAAAGAACAAAGCACATAGCCACCAACAAATCCAAAAGAGACAACCACAGAAATGGTAATAGAAAGGGATGTCAACACTTAGGAAATAGAGCACATTCCTATTGCTCCCTCATATGAGATTGTACTAAGAATAGAGGAAATTCCCCCTCTAGATGTATTCTACAGCCCTCAACATAAAGTTGTCATTAGAAGGCAAAGAAAGAAAAGAAAGTTGGATTCTGTGCTCACTCCCAAGGATGAACCTTTGGATGTTCTTTGGAAAGACCCATCTACAAACCCCTCAGCAAGTCTCACTAGGCTCTCACAGGTCGTAGGCGCATATGCTTCAGTAACTATTGATAAAGTAGCAGAGGTTCAATTGCTCCTTAAAGAAAAAGAAGATAGGATTTTGTTTTTGGAACAACAGTTACAACAAGTCAACATCAACCAACAAGCCAAAACAAAGTTGGCAAAACTTCAGTGGGACTTCCAGCAAATGCAATAGACACATCAAAGCAGTTTGGCTAGTAAAGAAAAATAGTTATAGAATATAATAGAACTACATAAAGATGATCCCAAAATTGGAGAGTTTATCACAAAGGCACTTGGTCTCAATTCCCAGCTCTTGCAATATAAAGAAATACTATGATAGAAGATTTCGCAATGGAATTCCCATTGCGAAATGAGCGATAATATTACAAATCAAGTCATAGAATTGCGACTGGAATATGATTCAATTTTTAAGGAAGTCTCAGACTTCTTGAACTGGCAAAAATCTGAAGAAGGGAAAAGAGCAGACATGACCAAAATTGATGAATTGCACAAAGAGATTTTATTTGCAAAATGGGACTCTTGGATAAAGGAGGCAGAACAAGCAATGGAGGATGTAGCAACAAGAGCGAACAGTGTCATCGAATGCATAAATGAAAATCTACACAAGGCTAATTTGGTCTTTCTTCCAAAAGAACAACAACTTCAAGTAGTCTGGAAACAAGCATCGGAATAAAGGGTAGAGGCAATTAAACAGGTAAACAGATTGAACTGGGAAGCATTCTAGCAGTACCTAGTGAAACCACATAGCCAATGGATGACCCTAAAGTGCTTGATGACTTCCGTTGAGAAGATAGTGTTAGCTCTCACCAATGCCGTATTTGCAGGACAGTAAAAGCTGAAGTCAGCCAACCGACACTCTTAAAACCAATGCTGGATATTTGCAATCTAAAGAATCGGATGCAGGATTAGTCATAGATACATTTTATTTTTGTTTTTATTTATTTTTGCTTAAAATGAGGTAGGTCGTTTAAACCTCCTCATCTATTTTTGTAATATTTATTTCTATATTTCATAGATTAATATTTAAACCCCTCTCATGCATTTAGAGAGGGGTCTAGATTTTTATCAAAAACATTCTTCAGAATGTGCATTTTCCCCCCACTGAGGAGGTTTTGATAAAATCAATGGAACGAGATTTATTTTCTATTTGAGTTTAACATCTACTACTGAAATTGCACCTTTGTACTCTTAGTTGATGTTAAGTGATTTGTAGATAGATCAATATTGTTGCAGCTCATGAGTAGGACATATTACAAATGGTACTTTTATCTCTTAATGATTTTTACTTGTGTTTCAAGCAATAAATCATTTTCAGTTATTTATGTATGAAAGTTTAAATGTTTAGTTATAATTATTGCACTTCTGTATGGTGATTATTTACTCTTTATGCTGAATATGTGAATGACTCTTCATGAAATATATTTCTCATATTGTTTTGGCTAACTTTTTATATGAAACAATCATTCTTAAATGGATTCTCTTCTTATTGTGATTGAATGATCTTCATTATCAGTCACTTTTATAAATAATTTTACATCACATATGCGAACATTACTTCCAGGATAGTTTTAAACTTAGATGTTTTCTTTGATTATGATAGATTGCATATGATAGTTAAAAGATAGATTAATATTATAATAAGTATTCATCCTTTAAAACCCCAAAAAGAAAAACATCATCCCGTTAGTACAAACATCATAAATAGATTGGGAAACTAGTCCCATCATCCCCAATAGGAGCCACTATTCCAAACGAAAAAGGAGTTGTCTTAAGGTCTGGACCGGGTGGTTATCCCCCTTGCTAGAATCCTGAATTTTTGAGCCTTCAACAGGCTCCAACCCTATCTTCCAAGTCACCAACCTTGTATTTTCGAGGCTACAACCTCTTGGGCTCTAGCGCTCACTTTACTTCGTCAAGATGTATTTGGTTATACTTCATGTCTGCCAATGTCTTCTTCAACAAGCCCTATTAATATTCAACAATGCCTTCACTTCGTCTCCATGTCACATCATCAATGACAACCTTGTTCTTCACATGAAGGTGTCACCATTTCTCTTCATGTTTCCCAAACAAAACTTCTTCAAGTTCAACTCATGATGGATTAAATGCATCATGGTCCTCAATGATCTCTACAAATCTTCAATATGTTGCTTCACAAAGTTCTCCAAATCTGCCCTATTTTATTATCAAGAGAAGACTTCAACAAGCTCTATTTGTCCAATTCCAATAAATCAACACTTCAACCATGACAACTACAACAACTTCGACCATGATAGCTTCAACCATGGCAACTACAAAAAAATTCGACCATGGTAAATATGGAAACTTCTACCATGACAACTATGACAGCTTCAACCACGACAACTATGACAGCTTCAACCACGAAAACTATGGAAACTTCAACTATGGTAGCTTCAACCACGACAACTACGTCAGTTGTGACAACTTTGACCACCAAAACTACCTTAACTTCAACCACGGCAACTACGACAACTTCAACTACGGTAGCTGCGACCACAACAACTACAACAAATTTGACCATTACAACTACGGCAACTTCGACCACGAGAACTATGGAAACTTCTCTGCTCCTAGCTCAAACCTCTGGGAGACTATTTAACCCAAGAACAATTCCACAAACTTGTCTTCCTTGTTTTTCTAGGTTGCGGCTTCTTCTCTACCTCTTGTCTTATCTCCGTTTGAAAAGACTGAGCTTGAATGTACGAATTTAGGTTTATATTTATAGTGATTTATTTTATAACTAAAGGGACACATCTATTTGAAGTGAGGTCGACTTGCATGACTGAGTGTAGGTTGGCTCACTGCTAGGAATAATTTCCATAAATTAAAAATTCAATATCTCACAAACTATTGGGAGTTTCAGGAAAAATAAAGGCTCGTTAGAAAGATGAAAAAATCCTCTTTAAGATGGTCTAGAATCCATTTTGAAAGGATTCCTCCAAGGTGTCCAAAATATTTTTTCTTTGTAACTGTCCTTAAATTTTATGCATAAAAAGTTTGGGATGGCATGAGGAATGTTTGGGACATTGTGGCTTCTTCTTTCTTTGGCTTCTTCATTGTTATCAATGTCATCATAGGACCATAGAGTCATTATGTAGGAGTGCAACATCCATGTTAGAAGAACTAGTGGAGGTCAAGTTGTGGAAGTGGAACTTCAACCACACTTAGTGATCAACTCGTTAACTAATCAATCAACCCAAAATAATTGTTTCATGTAAAGAATTGAAGTTACCTTGTTGAGATGGAGATTCCAAGGTAGTATATTATCAATTGTAGCATATTCCAATGTGTACAGGAAGTGCATGTAGTCAGAGGAAGGACCATAGGGAATTGCGCAATTCAATAATGGGAAATTCCTAAGTAATAGGGGAAAATTTCCCAAGGGAACAACGCAAGGAAATAGGAGCTTAGAGGGCTTGAAAATTGGCTAAGCGTTGGCCAGAGTCAGTCAGGCAGGCAGAGGGATAGACTATACACTTGCAGGGTGTGCTCAGGATAGAGAAAGAATATGTATTTCATCTATATTCTCTGATTAATGTAATATAGATAATAAGGGGTTTTGAGCAGTTTATTTCTCCTAGATAAAGCTCTGTGCATGTGTGATGTTTCCTTTTTCATGTTTATGATTTTTTCTCTAGATGGTGAATTAACCTCTGTAGATCAGTAGAGTAGCTTAAATTCTTGTGATTTAGTAAATTTCATGACTAGTTTTGAATCTACACATTAATTTCTACATGGTATCAGAACCAAAATCACTATAGAGCAGATATTTTGAAGTTGTCATTGCAGGAGGTTCAAATTTGCAGATCAGTGTTGTGGGTTTTCTTCAGGACTAAGAAGATGGATTTAAATGGGCTAAAGCTTGATTATACCATTGAGGGAAGCTCTAATTATGTTGCATGGAAGGACCACATGGAGGCAGTACTTGAGGATAATGGGTTGAAGGAATTCATTGATAATGATATTTTGGAACCAACAACATCTAATGCTAAGGAAATGGTAGAATGGAAGAAGCGTGTAGCGAAGGTGAGGATAATAATATTGGAGGAAGTACAAGACTGTATTGTCTCAAATATTTGTGGGAAAGAGACTTTGTATGCAATGTGGCAAGCACTAACAGATTTTTTCCAGAATAGTAATGACCATAGAAAATTGGCACTCAAGGAAAAACTTCGAAATATCAAGATGCAGAGGAATGAGACCATTCCACAAAACCTGAGCACGCTCACACAATGTCGTGATGACCTTGGTCAAGTTGGTGTTACTGTAGCAGAGGATGATTTGGTGAGCCTAACCCTTCTATTCCTTCCCAAGAGTTGGCACAACTACTAAGATTCAGTGAATGGGAGGGATAAACTACCAAATAGGGAACACCTATGGTCTGATTTGGTACAGGAGGAACTAAGGCGAAATACTAGAGACGAGAATTCATCTAAGGATGAGGATGAGGACAACTGTGCTTTAGCCAGAAAGGAAAATAAAGGGAAGGGAAAGGGAAAGGGCAAGGGAAGAAATACCAATCCAAGGTAGAATCTAGACAATGGGGAAAGAAGAAAGACTTGTTCAAAATAAAGAGTTTTCAATGTCATGAATTCGAGAACTATGCCACAAAGTGTCCACACAAGAAGAAAAGAAAGAAGACCTCAGGAGCAGTAAGGGAAGCTTTGGCTTCATAGTTCGAACTTAATGTTACTCATATTGCATGCATGGCCAGGACAAACAAGGGAAGTGTGTGGTACCTGGACAGTGGTGCCTTGCTCCATACGATGGGGAACAAGGAATTTTTTAGTGATTTGGAGGAGAATGATCTCCATATACACATCGATATGGGAGATGATGAAAGGTACAACATGCCTTGGATTGGTACAGTCACCTTTCAGAGGGATTCAAGCTCCCCTCTTACACTCAAGGATGTGATGTTTGTTCCAGGTCTAAAGAAGAATCTTGTCTTTGTTGCAATTTTGAAAGGCCATGGTTACGATGTGATCTTTAGCAAAGGAAATGAATTCCTAAGACATATAGCCATGGGACAAGTGAAGCAGATTGGGGTTCGTTTTAAGAACCTCTACAAGCTAGATGTGGAGGATTATGCTGCATTGAGCACAAAGACGGAGAAAGTGCAGAACCGCTATGTCGATGAACTTTGGCATAGAAGACTTGGCCATTTTCATTATGGAACCTTGAAGATCATGCAACAGATTACCACAAGCCTTCCCAAAGGAGAACTAGAGAAGCAGGACACATGCAAAGGGTGTACCTTGGGAAAGTACTAAAAAGTCACTTTCCATGATTGGGACAACAAAGCACATGCAGTCCTTGAAAGGATCCACTATGTTACTTGTGGACCTTTCTCGACAACCTCAACTACTAGGCACAAGTATTTTTTCATCTTTATTGATGACTTCCTGTGGAAGTGTTGGATCTTCTTCATGCATAAGAAGGATGAGAATTTCTCCAAGTTCTTAGAGTTCAAGGCATTTGTCGAGAAAGAAATGGGAAGAAGGTGAAGGCTCTTAGGAGTGATAATGGGGGTGAGTATGTGTCGAATGAGTTTAAAAATTTATGTGAAAAATAAGGCATTCAACGAGAGTTGATAGGACCCCACAACCCATAATAGGATGGGGCGAATGATAGGAAGGACCATAGCATTGTGGGAGCAACATGAGCGATGTTGCATGACCAAATACTACCTCTACACTTGTGGGCTGAAGCATGCGACACAAATGTCTATTTGTAGAACAGGAGTCCTCATTGTATTCTTGGCATGATCACAATGGAGGAGGATTTCTCAGGGAGGAAGCTAGATGTGTTGCACTTTAGGATATTTGGAGCCTCTGTTTATTTCCATGTCTCTAAAGCATCGAGGAAGAAGTTAGAGCTGACAACAGAGTTGGGTGTATTTTTGGGTTACATGGAAACTCCCACAACTATTGTCTGTATTTTCCATCCCTTAGAATGACATTTGTGCGAAGGGATGTCAAATTTGATGAAGACAAGGCCATGTGGTGCTCTCTTGTGAGGGAGCTTCAGATCCCACTAGAGGAGGATATTTTAGCTCCAAGGGAGGAGCCTCAGGATGTTGTGGAGTAGGAACAAGTTGAAGAGAAAAGAGTGGAGACAACCACTCAGGAATAATCATCTAGAGAAGGCAGGAAGAGAAATAGGGAAGTTGAGAGCCTTGTAAAGGATGCGAGGGAGAATGTGGGTGTTCCTTCAAATCAGCTCAGGAAGAGAAGGTCACTAGATCGGTACACTGGCTACATGGCTCCAATTACTAAGCTAGTAGAGATTGAGCCATCCTCATTCGAGGAAGCAATATAGAAACTAGTATGGGTTGATGCAATGGTGGAGGAGTATGAATCCATTGTGAATAATAGTGTCTGGGAAGTGGTCCCAAGGCTAGTAGAAAAATCAATTGTGGGTTTGTGATGGATCTTGAAGGTGAAGAATGCAATATACAAAACCATATAAAAGTAAAAGGCCATATTAGTGGCTAAGGGGTACTCACACATTGAGGGGATTGACTATGAGGAGGCCTTTGCTCCTGTATCAAGGTATTCATCCATCAGATCAATCCTTGCTTTGGTTGCACAGATGGGGGGAATATCTACCAGATGTATGTGAAAACAACATTCCTTATTGGAGTTGTTGACGATGAGGTGTATATCGAGCAACCAAAAGGCTTTGAGAATTTTGATTGGGAGTCTCATGTGCACAAACTCAAGCGAGAATTGTATGGTCTCAATCAAGCACCCCATGCTTGGTACACCAAGATCGATAGCTATCTCACTGGTTTGGGCTTCACCAAAAGTGAAGCAGATTCAAACCTCTATCATATTTTGGTAGAAGGTAAATTGTTGGTTATTGTTTTGTATGTTGATGACTTGATCTTCACTAGTGATGAACATCTGATCAGATCTTGCAAGGAGGACCTTGCAAGAGAGTTTTAGATGAAGGACATGGGTCTCATGCGCTATTTCCTTTGATTGGAGGTATGGCAAGGTGATGGTAAGGATGCCACTTTAGGTGAGGAAGTGAATGAAACTGTTTATCAATGTTTGGTGGGTACACTCATGTATCTTATGAACACATGACCAGATATATGCTTTGTAGTCAATCAGCTAAGCCAAGAAATGGTTAGCCCAACCAAACTATGTTAAAGGGCACCTAAGCATGTTCTAATGTACCTCAGAGGCACTAACTAGTTTGGAATTTGGTAAAGATGAACAAAGGGAGTGAAGTTTTGTGGCTTCATCGATGTAGATTAGGTGGGAAGTCCATCAGACCGGAAGAGTACATTAGGTGGAATTTTCTGTTTTGGGTGTTTTTAGATGCTTAAAAATCCCTCACCCTTTTGAGCTTTTAAATACAATTAAAAATAATTAGCTATATATCCTTGAACTAAAAATAAGTCGAGTGGCTGTTATGGAGTGCATAGGTATGAGTGGCAGATCTTTCCCGGCAGGAAGGTCGATGACACAAACACGTCCATCACACTTACTTGTGCTGCACCTTTAACACATTACCAAACCCCCGATGAATTTAACCCCCAATCGAGTTTTCGTGAGTTAGTCGTTTGATGACTAATCCAGCATCTAAGCCTCATCATCGCCCCTAAACTAGCTCGAGGATTAGATGCGAGCTTCTTGCCTGATATATCTCAACCATTGGCATCAAATAAATTGGATGATTGCTAAATCAATTTTTTCTTAAACATGCATGACCATTACACCCTCCCTTTTGACTTGATGTCATCCTAGACATCGATCTTTCATAGATCTACAATGGTCACACTGAAACCTGCACATAGTATAACCGTGCACCTGCATCTGATGAGCGAGTCCCCCTCTCCTCGATTGGTGAGTTTATCAATGGTTGATTGACACTTGTCTATGACATTTAATTATCCTCGTAATTTCCAATTTAACCTTAATGTTGCCAACCTTTCACCATTCCCTTGTTCGACCTTATTTTTGCATGTCCTCCGGGGAAGCCCATCCATGGTCGGGAGCAAGTGCGAAGCAGGTCTCATGCTGAAGGACTCACCTCCTTCATTCAGTAAGTCATCCTATCTCACCTTATTCTTTTCGGATTGGTAATTTAATGATAGGAAGCTATGATGTTTGAGTTGTAGGGGAAAAAATATATGGTTAACGAGTTGGCTGGGGTTCAAGACACGAAAGTGTGTCTCACAGACGTCCTTACCCTCAAGAGGACTCTTACCCTCTCTACTATTGTGTTTGACGATGATATGTGTCTATTGAAATCTGGGGTTCTGCATGAAAATTTTCCTCCTGTCCACTTTGACCCTGACTCAATTCTGTTATTGGCCGAGCAATATAATTTTGAACAACAAGCGTTCTTTTCTAAGTCCAACCATATGCTTTTTCTAAAGTTGGACGAGGAGATAATTTCTAAAATGCTAGGTATTCCTGCCTAGGGAATCAACATAACTGATAAAGGGTTGGACCATGAGTTTATCACCTGGGCAGAGAATGATAAGCTTGAATTCTTGAAGACCCTGTTCGAAAACCCAGATCCCGCATTGAAGTTGTTGTTTCCTATACCTACGTAGTCCTTAAAACCTTTCTTCCAAACTCTAACCTCTCTCCTCTCTGTCATATTTGGTTTGGATGATGATACTAAAATGGATGAGTCGGTCTTCTTGGCTATATGACTCGTTACTCTCCAACTTGACCATCAAACCATTAATTTTCCCAAATACTTGACCCGAGCCCTCACAGTTGATTTATCTACTGCTATTCCTTTTAGTTCTTTCCATCATTGTTCATATATAATCCATTTGGTCCTTTTTAATTACCCTTCCTATTTTTTATCTTCTAAGCTTCTCTTGAGTACTATAGATGTCGACAACGAAGAGAGATAAATTTTCCACTGGTCAGATGTGATTTATCCCCAACGTGTTCCTTATGTGTACTCACAGTACACCGACTTTTTTTCACATACTCTGAAGGTCAAATTAATGGAGGCCGAGATAAATAGGCTTTCGGAAGAACATGTCAGAACATTAAGATTGATCGAGGAAAAAAGTATCGGGAGTTGGTTTCTATTTTCTGATTATACTATAATTCGTTTATATGGATTCGATAAGCAACCTTTTCAATTAAGTAGGTATGTGTTGGCATTGTTGTTTTCTCATGAATTCCTTAGACAAAATATGATAGTAAATGAATTGCACTTCTTTTTCCAAGAAAAAAGGATTATTATTTAGTTATCTATAAGTTATTTCCACAGTGAGATTGCAAAAAGGGCATAATAAAAAGTGTGAATCTAGAAGCAAAGAGCACAACCACAACCCTTGATGAAAGACTGAAATATATCAACTCCCTCATTGACCTTGTCAATACATTAGAAGATGACACTTTGGGAGGACTAGATCTACCTCCCAGAGATTAGTGTATTTTCTCCCTCTGCATGTTAAAGGAGAAACAGGTTGCTATGCAAATAATGCAGGATGAATTCGAGAAGGTTTTTAAAGAGATAAATGATTTCAAGACCAACTGGAATTATCTCAGGAGGTTTGGCGTGCCTTCATTATGGGGAAACAATAATTGGGTGGTATCCTGAGAAAACTTCTACGATCAACTAAATAATATAGAACAACATTTGGGATGTTTAGCTATGCAGGGCGAGGAAGCAGTCTCTTCATATATAGTTGTAAATAGTATTTGCAGGGATTTTACCATTCTGGTCAGGATCAATAAGATTATACAAAATCTTCCTACTGCTTGGTATCAGATCAGATCTCGGCTAGTGGTGGTAATCACCAAATATAAGAATGTGCCCTGGTTGTCTACCCCAGATTGGGACAAATTCGCTAAGTTGAGGAATCACTTTAAATGAAATCTTGTGATAGAGAAGGTCTCCTCCACATCACAAGCCATTCAACCAGTACAACCGATGTAGTCCGTGACAGAGCAACCGAAGGATTGGGGCAAAATCCCTTTGATCACCACGCAAGCACCAACTGTCAGGATGCGTGGAGCCCACTCATTCTCCCCCATAGGCTCAACGAAGAAAGTCAAATCCTCTAAATCACGAAGGTGCCACAATGAATAGTTATTTCATTTTAAAATTATTTTATTTTAATTTGAAGTTGAATTGGTTACGTTCAATACAGTTACTAAGATAGTTACTCTTTAAACTATTATTTAAAACCATGTTTCCCATCATGGGGGGTTGTTGACAGAAGTGTGAATTTTCTATTTTTTGTTGAACTACCTGTACATGCTACACAGTTTTCTTTTACATCTTTAAAATCGATCCTTATGTTTTGAAGAAGCCTTGTTTGTTTGTTTGTCATTTATATTTTGATTGCCAATTGCAGAAACTAAATCAAAGGCTTGCCCTCATTTAGGAGATAATACATTTGGTTTCGATGTTCCGATATATATATTATCAAACATAGGACTAAATGACCTATGCTTGATTGTTGTTAGTTGAAATATTGTCTTCAACTTAGCAATAATCGATGTTCTACATTAGCAATTGCGAAAGTGTTATGTTATAATTTGTTTTTTTTAATAGCACTAGTGTTTCAGAAATCATAAAGTTTTGCTATGTCTTTGTAGATTCTAGTTTCAATATTTATTATTGAATGCACCCATCTGAAAAGGTTTAAAGGAGAATGTTAAGAATGTTTGTACTTGTTTCATACATCTTTATCTAATACTGAAAATGACTGGTATCTTTTAACTTTGTGTTTTATTTTTTATTTTCCTTTCTTTTTCAACTCTTTGGTTACCTTCTCCCAAATTTGTATGTTAGCTTCTTCATATCGTTAGGATCGCATTTTCCAATATTGTTATTGAATTTAAGTTTTACCACTCACTTCTATTAATGCCATGATTTACTACAATGAACAATTATCTGTATCTGACCTTGTTTTATTTTCTTATTGAAAATCATATAATTAATTATCAGGGTTACCCCTTGTGGTGCATTGGAGGTCAGTCGTAACACCTAGAGCGGGAGGAATTCTTAGTCCTCAGTGAATGCGTATTCAAGTCGTTCATATGTGGGGATGATTTGAGCACTAACAGGTCCACAACGGTTTCTTGGTACTGCAAGAACCAAAGTTCAGTGGTACTCAACTCAGAAAAAGAGGAATACATGGCTGCAAGTCAAGCAACATGTGAGGTGATCTAGATGAGAAAGATTTTGTTGGCTTGTTTGGTCAGATAATGGATCCTATAATGATTTACCATGATAATCGGAGTCGTATCGAACTCTCTGAAAGTCCTATTTTTCACGATCGATCCAAGTATATTGATATCTGGTATCACCATCTATGAGATTGTGTGCAGAGGCGGATTATGTTGTTGCAGTACATTCAGACAGAGGAACAAAATGTTGATATTTTGACAAAGTCCTTGTCAGGAGGGAAGTTGAGTTCCACAGGTGAAAGATAGGGGTAGTTGATAATACCTTTTTTTCTAACAGAGAGTGTTGAAAATGCAGCAATAAAATATCAGTTTGACTTTGCCTTGGTCAAATTAGAGAAAAATCGAATTTCTATTTTAGTAGAAATCTTGAAGGTTGTTAACTGAGGTGACATGGCACTTGTCACTAGGTTAACTCAGTTAATTCGATTTGGGTAATATTGAGTTTAGTTTAGTATGTTTTATTGCTAATTTGTAGCAATCTATTTTAGTTAATTTGAGTTATTGTTAGTTTAACTAGTTCTAAATGTCAATAGAACTAGTGGAGATCAAGTTGTGGAAGTGGAACTTCAACCACACTTAGCGATCAACCAGTTAAATGATCAATCATCCCAACATAATTATTGCATGTGGAGAATTTGAGTCACCTAGTTGAGATGGAGATTGTAAGGCAGTGTACTATCAATTGTAACATATTCCAATGTGTAAAGGTGGTGCATGGAGTCAGAGGAAGGACTCTAGTGAATTGCGCAATTAAATAGTGGGAGATTCCTAAATAATAGGGGTCAATCTCCAAAGGGAATGACACAAGGAAATAGGATCTTGGAGGGGTTGAAAATTGGCTAAGTTTTAGCCAGAGTCAGTCAATCAAGAAGAGGGATAAACTATACACTTGCATGGTGTTCTCAGGCTAGGTAAAACATATGTATTTCATCTCTATTGTTTGATTAATGCAATATAGATAGTAACAGGCTTTGAGCAGATGATTTCACCTAGATAAATATCTTTGCATGTGTGATGTTTCATTTTTCATGTATATGATTTGTGCTCTAGATGGTGAATTAGCTTCCGCATATCATTAGCGTAGCTTCAAGTCTTGTGATTTAATAAATTTCATGAGCAGTTACACATTAATTTCTATAGGGATTCGAATGCATGGCACATGCATTGGTTTATTGTTTATGCTTGTTTTCATTGGCATGGGATTTTCTTAGATTGATAGTGGTTTTAACCTTGCCTTACCATTTCCTATATAGTCATGGTGTTGTGGGTTCCTTGTTTTGGTTTAAGCTTGGGATGGTCGACAGACTTGGATCCTCATTGAGGTGGTATCAGGAAAATTCCCAAGGATTTGTTGAGAAACCAATACTTATAGGAATTGTGGTTTGATCCCTCTTTCTTGATAATTACTTGTGAATTATGCTTTCTTCTTTTATTTCTTTATTATTTTGTCTTTCGTCAATCAATTACCAAATTATGTGTATATGAAGATCACAATAACAAGAGACACAAGATGTAGGCACTTAGTTAGGGAAAAACCCCTACAAGGGGAAAATCCAGTTAAACTCGTCTACTAGGAGATTCAAATCGAGACACTCCAAGACTTCTTAGACCCAGATGAAGACCTCCCCCAACCACCAAGTCAACACTTCCCTTCAATAGATGATCCTTGTAAAAGTCTCCAAGTGACAGATCCATAGCAACATATTCAAACCAGAATTTCGACCCCTAGTAGCAGAACTTCGACCCCTAGCAACATAATTTCAGCCCCAACAACTGCCTAGAATCTTTGCATGTGTGATAGATAGATAGACTAGAAACTTGAATTAATTTTTCCAAGAAATTTTTTTCCTTCTCCAATCACTTCGCTCTCTTTTCTGCCTCTCTTCCTTGAAGATCGAACTTGTTAAGTGAATAATACAAATAGGTCTAATTACCTCTTGTTTCCGAGAAAACTAGTGTCCTTTCAATTTGCTAGTCCCACTAGGATTGGCAGCTATCCTAGAAACAAACAATCAAAGCAATTTGCGATTTCCTTTATGTATGATAGATAAGAGAGGAACAAAGAGACCAACTTGGATCTTCCACTGGACTCCTTGCTTGATTCTTCTCCCCCTTGATAGAGCTTTCACCTTTCTCCTACTTATCCCGCTCAATGAATACCTGTAGAGACAAAGTAAAAAAACACCATCAAAGCATCTCTATCTATTATATCATAAACAATGAAGAATCAGAAGTACATTGATCATACAATGGCATTCATAAACAACAACATTCACAAATACACGATTTTATGGAGGAAAACTCAAAGAACTTTATTAACAATAGAAGGGAGAATGAAAACCCAGCTATCTGATCCAGCATCATCCTCCCAGCATCAAAGCCCTCTTCACCTCATGAAAAGCAAGATCACCCAACAATAAAATGTTCTTTCTCAAAGACAAACTATCAACACTTCCTTACAAATTTTAAAAATCCAACCTCTAGATCTCTCAGATGAGGGATCCATTTATATGTCTACAAGGGTGTGAGTCATCCCTGGGTTTTTTATTAGTGTCATTCCACTTGCTGTTCTTGGTTCCACTTGGATATTTCTTGGATCTCTTACTCATCCCTGGGTGAATTTAGAGAGGCAAGTGTCATAGGAGAAGTTTCTGGAAGATTCCATGAGCATCCACTTAGCAAACTGTCTCAGAAATTTGTCCATCCTCACCCATCACACCCTAAAAAAGGCCTCTTTAGCATGCATCTCACTTGGCTAGTGTAGAAGTCAGTATGCATCGCACCTTGATAGTGGGGCAGTCAGTATGGTCTAGTTTTCGCCAGTTCTGAGTGGTTTTTCAGGTGGAAATTTTGGGGAATGATGTAATCAGTTGACCATGATCCTTTAGGGTATGAAACAACACTTTTTATGGGTTAAAGAGCCCTTGTGGTTGCAGTGCCCAAATATGTCTATAATAGTTTCCCCCTAAAGCATGAAGTCGTAAATATTTTGATGTCCGGTGAAATGCTTTATCATGAGGATCTGAGGTATTCGAACCGGAAGGTGGCCTGTATAAGATACAACACAATACATCATCATCATATTATTTTCATGATCTAGTTGAGGTGGGCATTCCATGTTCAAATTTATAAATTCATTTTCATGTACATACAATCGTCTACTGTTGCTGACTGGTGATTCTTCACATGAAGAGTCATCTTCCCTGGCTTAGATGACTATCTGTGCAACTTTTGTGTACATTTGATGTCTTTATGTTCCTGAATATATCGCAGCCCGGATGGATGAAACTAGATCCAGGGTCTTCAAAACTCGTTCAATCTTCACCTGATGTACAAGTCGATCCATGTGAAAAGATGTTCTAAAGTTGAACATGGAAAGACATCGCCTGATTATCAGCCAATAATGTAATCTGTTAACAGGTGCGAGAGGAATCACCAATAATGATAATGACCCTCAGTTACTATGGTACAATTCATGTGGTGTGAATATATGATCCGATGTCGATTACCAGGCAAAATATTTCGGTCAAAGGCCATTAATGTAAACCTATCGCCTGAAGTGAGAAACTTGCCATTGAGGCATGCAAGCTTCAAAGGATTGAAAGGGTTGTTTCTAAGTCAACTTCTTGGATAATGAGCTGATGTCGACAAGAAGTGACACGTCGTAGGAGGGCATTAATGTATCCCACATATACGACATGAAACGGAGAAAATTATTTTCTGGAGGTGAAAACGATATGATGATACAAGGTTCAGGAATGGAAGTCATGAAAAATGGAGGGTGAAGGTGTTGCAGTGGATGAGGCATTAATTGGATGGTGTATTCTCTAAATGACTTCTCTTCAACATATCATTGAAACTGAGATGGATTGGTAGAATTAACCCCAAAATATGGATGGTATGGAGGACCAATGGTGATATGGCCAGTGAACAGAACAACCCAACCCGACTCAATCATGGCGATGGAGTGAAAGTGTCATGTTCAAGAGTGACCTGATACCATAAAGTTCTTCAAGTTTTCTTCCCTTTTTCCCAGTCATTGCTGACCAGTACCTCTTTATTTTTTTCAAGCTTGAGGAGGATAACATATGCTTGTTCTATAATTTTCCCTTCGGGCAAACCTGTCGCTATGTTTTAGCGAGCCTAGCGACAGTGAAACTCGTTCTTTTCTGAGTGGACAAGTTTGTCGCTATTGTTTTAATGAGTTTAATGACAAATACAACTTGGTCCTTTTCATATTTAGAGAGTTTGAAAAGGGATGAAAAGGAAACTCCAGCAGTTATTTTTCGTAGCATAATCCCTTAAGTCCGAAAAAGATTAAAATAATACAAAATGGATGACTTTTCGATCACTTTAGCGAGCCGAAAAAGACAAGTTCTCGAACTTTTCCATGAGATAATCCCTCAGGTCTGAAAAAGGTTAAAATATACAGGAGGGATGGCACTTCCCCTTACTTTAATGAGTTGGAAAGGCCATTAGCTCGACAATCTTTGCATATTTAATGAGCCTGAAAAGAGTTTAAAGGGGACTCGTTTTTTAGGAACGAGTGCGTTTAAGATAGCAACTGGTTCTGAGTGAGCTTGGAACTTCTCAAAACATGGTGATGTGAAGAGGGTGGCTAACAAGACCACTCATCGCAACTGTTCCTCGAAAGGGTAAACAATCAAGTGGAAGCATATGATCGGCCAAAAGAATGGAGGTGATGGCAAGAACACAACCAAGGCTCAAAAGGATGATAGCAGGGCAATCACAAAGGTTATTTACCGAGGGTGGATTCCTTTTTTAACGAGCTTGAACCATACGATAACATTGCTCATTTGAGTGCGGGTTCATTTTTTAGCGACGAGCTCGAACCTTGTGGAAAGTATGCTCAGTAGCCTTTTCATGTAGGCTAGCAATGACCAAACTACAAAGCTAGAAAAACTATTAAAGCTAAAGAACTGCTGAGGTTAGGTAGGATGGTTTCATCAACTTGTTTAGACAAAACCCTTCCTTTGCTTCGCCCGCAGAATAGACGAAGGTGAATGGTGTGTCAGACCAATCACCTGACCTCAGGAGTTAAAAACTAAAAAGCTAAAAAATCTAAAAAGCTAAAAATGAAATTGGTCATTTTTTGCTTGCATAAAAAGGTTTGCATGCCCCTAGCATGATGAAAAAGAGTTTTCAGTAACCATATGGAAACTTACTGTGGTTAAGCAGGATGATTTTATATTAATACTTAGACAAAACACTTCCTGCACTTTGTCCGCCAAATAGACAAAGGTGAAAGGTCACCCAGACCAATTGCATAACCTACAGGGAAACTTATCTCTATAGCTGGGTTCGTCTGTAAAATAGATAAGGGTGCATGCCCCCTAAGCTTCATTACATTCACTGGACTACTCACAGTAATTAGGTGGATGGAATGAAGGTTGAAGAGTCATACTCGACTCAAAGAGCCCATTTAGGGATGATGTTTGACTTGGCACTGTGTTTGAATCGGGAAATGAAAACTGGTCAATAAGCTGGAAAATTTTGCCATCATGCGGGAAACACATCACTCAAAAGAGTGTGGAAATAATAGATTCCATGCTATAAACATAGTCACTTCCAAGGAGTAGATTGTAATCTAACGGTCCTTAGACCACCATCATGTTCAAGTGAATGATTTTCCTTCTCAAAGTTATTGGCAACTTAGGAAGGATCCCTAACGGTCGACTGGTTCGTTTGTTAAAGCTTGATAAATTTTGTTTACCAGGCATAAACGATGGCGAACCAAGTGCTTTCAAAGTAGTTGAGGAAAGGATACTCACTGAAGCCCCTTCATCTATGATAGTTCCAGACACAATCATTTTGTAAACTTGTACTATGATCCGGAATGGTATGTTATAAGGAAGGTGAGATCTTGCTAGTCGATTCCAATCAAAGGAAGTGATTAGATTGCTTGGAGGGGGTACCAAATAAACGAGTGAAATAACCCCTTGAGCATCAGGAACTAAGGGATTCTCTTCCTATTGTGAAGGAACGGGTGAATTTCCCCCAAGTTCATTGAGCTTTGAATTGACAAAAAGAATTTGAACAGTGTCATTCTCACTCTCTTTGGGAATGATATCATCTGAAGGTGGATCTTCTGAAGTTAAGACTGGGTCGACTGCCATCTCGACCTATTGACTTTGGTCTGGTGTGGACTCAGAAGACTTACTTTTAACGATAGGTTTTTTGACCAACGGTTTAGTTAAGTTAGTCGGATTTTCAACTAGTAAAGGACTAGGGGAAAGTTTCTTGTATCTAGGTGGAAGTTGCTGTAGTGAAGCAGGACGGTTATGCAAGACTCTTTTGGCCTCAAACAAAAAAGGACAATGGGGAAGATGATGATCCCATTCACATAATCCACATGGAGTTTTGACCTTTCCTTTCTACCCAGGAATTTCATTTTCACTAGTTGATCGTGTGCTGTCAACATGATCACTAGAGGTTGATGACATCAGACGGTGCGAATGGGGAGACCATTCTCTCAAGATCCATGGAATGCAAGGAAAATCTCGATGAAAATGGTTTTCTCCACAAATTAGACAAGGATATTTTGGAGATTTAGTGTTTGGATTTTCACCAGATGATTCAAGGTTTTCCCCTTGTTTAACTGCCTTCTTCTTTTTCTTCTCCTTTCCTTTCTTCTTCTTCTCAGGCACTTGGCTACTAGCATCACTATTTTCACCAAGCGAAGATGAAGAATGGGAGGGAGAAACAAAAGAAGAGGAAGGTGAAGGGTTAACTTTAGTATCAACTGGATGCTGATTCGATTGCTGAGGAATCACATTATTTTGAACCATAGAGGTTGAGAACAACCACACTGGCAGGCCAATAGTCAGACCTAGCAGAGACAATGTGGCCATATGAGGTGCACCAATATTTCCCCAAGATGTAAAAGGGCTAGGAATCCCCTCAAGAGGGATTCCATGATTGGTAGACTCCATTAACTCAACCTAAGATCAACGAAGGAATAGGGATGTTATTCTGAATTTAATAAATTTTAATGACGCTTTGAAACAACTTTTCCTTTTCAATTTTTAAGAGTCAAGAAAAAGCTAAAGATGACTCTAGTCCCCTTCGATTTTTAATGAGCCTGAAGTGACAAATGCTCAGATTGACCTTTTCTTTTAAGGAGTTGAAAAGGAACGAAAGTAACTACTCTGGAGATCTAGACAGAGGGATTACCAAACTAATCACAAAACTGCAAAATACACCTTGGTGATAAACTAAATAGAAATTACCAAGGACTTATGTACGACATTCAATCTTCCTGAATGCTGTGTTCAGTGCATTGCGATCGATAGGGCAGTAGACATGGCTCCCTATGGATAAAGGATATTAGCCTATTATGGTCTCCCAATATATACATGGCTTCCTATGGATAAAGGATATTAGCCTATTGTGGTCTCCCAATATATACTCGACGGTATGGGGAACACAAGTCCATGCTAGCACTTGTCATATCAAAGAGGAGGAATCACCCAACCTTCAATGAAAATGATAGTTACTAGATTTTATGATGCCAGAACACGTCTCTAGCCTAGAACTCTAGATGTGTTATGTTAGGTTCCAAAGCATTCTTAAGTTCATTGAAATTTATTTTAGAGTTGATCTTGCTTAGATGTTTGCTTTTCAAGGTTCACCGTGTGATGTATATGTAAAATTCCTAAATATGAAATATAAAATGATAAGCAATCGTTGTTTATTTTTTTTTAGGAATGAAAATCCTAGCTACTAAGGAAAGAAGATTATGATTCTTTCAAACAGAGAGCAAACAACACACACTAAATGCACTTTTCCTAAATCATTTTTCACACACTGTCTAAATGCAAATGCAAATGCATGTATTTGTTTTTTCATTCCCTTAATGTGAGAAATGCCAAAAAGGAAAATTGAGTATAGATCTGAAATATTTTCTTCAAAGCGACATTTTGACAATTTCTTTTCAAAATAAAAGGAAAGACTAAACGACACTTTTCAATTTCGAATAGAAAATTTCTTTCAACACTTCAAATATTAACAATTCAAATCAAATATAATGACAAAAGTATAATTGACTATCTAGAGGAGGAAGACTTTATGACACTCTTCTTTTTGACTCAAAATGACAGTTACGACACTTTTTTGCATGAAAATGACAGTTCGATTAAGCTACTTTTGACAAAGGATCATAAATGATGGACAAATACATAAAAATATTTACTAATCCTAGTCAATGGAGGCTGAAATATGTAAAGCAAGGAGGATTCAACAATGAGATACTGTTCATAAACAGCAAAACAACCAAAGAGAGCTAAAAAGAAGGACAAAATACCCAAATTTCAGGGAAAGAAATAGGATTACTCAGTCATTGCACCTGTGCTTCACAAAAACAGGGATGCATATCACCTGTTACACCTGGGAGGTGCGATGCATACTGGCTTCTAGTGATAGATAGTGTGATGGGCCAGGGAATGAAACTTAGGTGGGTTTTTGCTCAAATTGCAGCTGAGTTCAGTGATTTAGGCTGAGCTATTATGAACAGTAAAGAACAAAGTATAGAGGTATGATCTTGGGAGGTTATTGAGCTACCAACAAGTCATTTAGAATGCTTGTAAGTCAGATGTTCAAATCATAAACTAAACTGGAGATTGACTAAAGCAGCGTTCATCTACTTCGCAATTGTAGAGAAAAGGCGGTTTGAAGGCCATGTGGCTAAATTCAGGCTCCATCTATAGTTTATAAAACAAACAATCAATAGCAAATAAATAAACTATTCGATCCCCAGTGGAGTCGCCATTTTGTTTCCGGGAAAACTAGTGTCTTTTCGATTTGCTAGTCCCACTAGGATTGGTAGCTTCCTAGAAACAAACAATCAAAGCAATTGTGATTTCCTTTATGTATGATAGATAAGAGAGGAACAAAGAGACCAAACTGGATCTTCCGCTTGACTCCTTGCTTGATTCCTCTCTCCCTTGATAGAGCTTGCACCTCTTCTCCTACTTATCCCACTCAGTGAATACCTGTAGAGACAAAATAACAAAACACCACCAAAGCATCTCAATCGATTATATCATAAACAATGCAGAATCAAAAGTACATTGATCATACAATGGCATTCATAAACAACAACATTCACAAACACATGATTGTACGGAGGTAAACTCAAAGAAATTTATTAACAATAGAAGGGAGAATTACAAGCCAGTTGTCTGATCCAGCATCATCCTCCCAGCATCAAAGCCCTCTTCACCTCATGAAAAGCAAGATCACCCAACAATACAATGCTCTTTCTTAAAGACAAACTATCAGCACTTCCTTACAAATTACAAAATTCTAGCCTCTAGATCTCTCAGATGAGGGATCCATTTATAGATGTCTACAAGGGTGTAAGTCATCTCTGGGCTTTTGATTAGTGTCATTCCACTTGCTGTTCTTGGTTCCACTTGGAGATTTCTTGGATCTCTTATTCATCCCTAGGCGAATTTAGAGAGGCAAGTGTCATAGGAGAAGTTTCTGGAACATTCCATGAGCATCCACTTAGCAAGCTGTCTCGGACATTTGTCCATCCTTGCCCATCGCACACTACAGAAGACCTCTTCAGTATGCATCACACCTAGCTAGTGTAGAAGTTAGTATGCATCGCACCTTGACAGTGGGGCAGTAAGTATGGTCCAGTTTTGGCCAGTTCTGAGTGGGTTTTCAGGTGGAACTTTTGGGGAATGATGTAATCAGTTGACCATGATCCTTTATGGTATGAAACAAAACTTTTAGGGGTTAAATAGCCCTTGGTTTATCAACATATAAGATTGGGGTTTCAATGCTCAAATATGCCTATAACACCTCTCTATTTATAGGCTTTCTGATGGGTCAAATTTCCCTAATGTTGCCTGACTTCATGGGGACAGGGCCGACTTGGTGTGGAGGTGACAAATAACCTTTTTGACTCGAAAATAATTATTTCTATATGATACAAAAGCTTAATAAGGGTCTAATAAAATGGAAATGACTCTAATGACTCAAGATAAAACCTAAAAGCTTTCAATGGAGGATTTGACCTAGAAATCATTGACTGAACCATGAAACCTGTGATGTAATAAGTCATTTTCTTTAATAATAAATTTTCTTTTGACAAGTATAATTATGAAGACTGACACTATTACATTCTTCAACACTCCATCTTAACTAGGGAGGTATTCATAATTAAATACATATAAGAGTACATGGAAGATCTCAAAATTAAATGAACTACAAAGAGTTCTAGCACTCTCAATGCTATAGATTATATACCTGACCCGGGTACTCTAATTGGGTGGGAATAAGATGGACTCAAGCTTTAGCCACTCTAGGTACCATCAAGTTCTTAATCTCTACCATCAACTTAGGGATCTAGGTGCATATCCAAGGTTAGAGCTCCATGACCAACACCACGCTCTCTACTTCAGGATCTAGACATCAACACATAGGCTGGCCAGATGTCCTCCAATGCATATTGAGATAAGATGCTTCATATCTTCCTATCAACTAAATCTCTAACATCAACCAACCCAAGCATGCTTCTAAAATATTCAAACTTCTTATTTGGAAGAGATTTCATCAACACATCTGTCAAAATATATTATAGCTTCGTAACCCGATATTGTACCAAACTCCTAATGTAGTGGTACTTGTTGTTGATATGCTTTGTCATTGCATGGAATACGGGGTCTTCAAACATATTGATGCTACTTTGACTATCATAATTTATCATTGTAGAATCCAGAGGCTTTCCAAACAGATACTTCCTTTCCTAATTCACATGCAACAACATATTCTTCTTCAACACTAAACACAACAGGATCCCGTTTTCTACTCATCCATGAAATCATTACAAATCCTGAATTGAAACACCCATTGGTAGTGCTTCTTCCATCAGTCTCACTAAAAAGCCAATCGGAATTAGTAAAACATGTTAACTGGAGTTCCTTTCCATCATACTTCAAACAATGATGCATTGTGCCATGTAGGTATCTCAAAATATGCTTGGCAGCTATCCAATGGTCATGACAATGCTCCAAATGAAATTGAATAAGAACATTTACAGTGAAACATATATTAGGTCTCGTATTTACCAAGTACATCAGATAACCGACCATCTTACAATAGTTAGTAGGATCGATGAGACTAGAGTAAGAGCTTCTCAACTTCTTGAGATTAGTGATCATGGGAGTATTCATAGGCTTGGAATCCATCATACTGATACATGGCTTGTGTCACTCAGTTTACACAATAAATTTGAGTTGGAGGAGTTAGAGTTCAGTTAAGCATGCGTGATTGCTAATTTGAAGCAATCAAGGTCAGTTATATCAAATTGTTTTCAGTAAAACTAGTTCCAACTAGTGGAGGACTAGTGGAAGGTCGGTTGTGCAGTGGGACTTCAGTCAAAGCCAATGATCATTAAATTAACTGATCAAATATCCCAAAATAGCTATTACATACAGAGAATTTGAGTTCCCCAGCTATGGTGGAGATTCCAAGGAAGTGTAACATTAGTTGTAGAATAGTGTTGAGTGTATAGGTGTTTCATGCAGTCAAATGATCAATCTTCGGAATTCCGCAATCCATTTTGGAGAAATCCCTAAATATTATGGGCCTAATTTCTAAGGAATTGAGCAGAGAAATCGAGTCACAAGTAGAGGAAAAAATTGACAAACTCTGGGTTAGAGCTTCTCAGTGAGTAGAGAGATAAGTTATTCACTTGCAGGTTGTGCTCAATTGAGCAAAATAATTTGTAATACATCTCTATTCATTAGATTAATGCAAGAAGGCATGGGTTTTTAGTAGATTGCTTTCCCTTGGAAAAAATATTGTGTGCATGTGTGGTATTTCTCATTGCATGTTTGTGATTGATGTTTGAAATTGTGAACTGAATTTTGTAAAGTAGTAGAGTAGGTTTGTGTCTTGTGATTTTTCTTAAAAATTTATGAGCAGTTGCAAATATACACCATAATTTTTACATGGTATCAAAGCAAGATTCACATTAGAGTAGGATTTTTGATGTTGTTTCTTAGTAGGTTCAAATTTGTAATTAGTGTAGTTGGATCCCTTTAGAGTTGGCAAGATGACCTTCAAGGGGTTGAGGCTAAAGTATTCCTTGGAAGACAACTCTAATTTCATCGCATGGAGGAGGTATTAAATGACAATGGATTACTAGAATACATCAAGAGAGATTTTACAAAACCAACAAAATCTGATGCCCAGAACCTATCCCAATGGAAGAAATATGTAGCCAAGGTGAGGAGAATAATATTGGAGGGAGTACAGGATCACATTGTCACCAAATGCATGGGAAAGAAAATCCTTATGCAATGTGGTAGGCGCTTATAGATCTATTCCAGAATAGCAACAACTATAGGAAACTGGCACTCAAGGATAAACTTTGAAATATGAAGATGCAGAATAATGAAACTATTTTGTTGTATCTTAGTAGGTTCACACAAGTTCGTGATGAGCTTGCAGGAGTTGGTGTTACTATTTTAGATGATGATTTGGTAAGCCTATGACTTCTAGGCCTTCCCAGCAGTTGGCATAACTACCAAGCTTTAGTGAACGAGAGGGAGAAATTAAAAAATTGGGAACGCTTTTGGTTTGATTTGGTATAGGAGGAAATAAGGAAAAATACCAGAGATGGGACTTCATCCAAGGGCGGGGATGAAGAAAAATTTGCAATGGTTGGAAAGGGAAAGATGGGAAAAGGGAAGAAATATCAAACCAAAATAGAATCCATCGAAGGGGGCAAGAAGAAAGATTTGTCCAAAATTAAATGCTTCCATTGTCATGAATGTAGGCACTATGCCATGAAGTTTCCACACATGAAGGCAAACAAGAAGACTTTAGGAGGAGAAACAAGTGAAGCCTTGGCTTCACAGTTTGATCTTGACTTTACCCTTATCGAATGCATGGCCAACATAGTTATGGGGAGCGTGTGGTACTTGGACTCAGATGCCTTGTTCCACATGACAGGGTATAGAGACTTTTTCAGTGACCTGGAGGAGAAATATTTGCAGATGCACATTGAGTTAGGGGGCAATGGAAGGTAAAGTGTGACCGAGTTTGGTATAGTAACCTTTCAGAGGGAGTCAAGATGCCCTCTTAGACTCAAGGATGTCATGTTCGTTCCAGGCCTAAAGAAGAATCTTATCCTTGTTGTAGTTTTGAAAGGCTGTGGTTATGATGTGATGATCAACAAAGGAAAATAATTCTTGAGACACATAGCCATGAGACAGGTGAAGCAAATTGGGTTTCATGTGAAGAACTTGTGCAAACTAAATGTTTAATACTATGTTGCATGACACACTAAGGCGGAGAAAGTGCGAGGTCGCGATATCGGTGAAATTTGGCACAAAAGACTTGGCCATTTGCATCATGGTGCCTTGAATATTATGCAACAAAAAACCACTGGCCTCCCTAAAGGAGAACTTGAGTAGTAGGATGTATGCAAAGGATGTACTTTTGGGAAGTACTCAAAATCTACATTCCATGATCATGATAGAAAAGCACATATAGTCCTAGAAAGGATCCACTATGATGTCTATGGACCTTTCTCGATAGCCTCCACTTCCAAACACAAATATTTGTCATTTTTATTGATGACTTTTCACGGAAGTGCTATATCTTCTTCATGCAAAAGAAATATGAAGCATTCTCCAAGTTCGTAGATTTCAAGGAATTGGTTTGAGAAAGTAACTAGTAAGAAGGTGAAGGCTCTCAAGAGTGATAATGGAGGTGAGTACATGTTGACTGAATTAAAAAATTTATGTGTGAAAGAAGGAATTCAATGATATTTGAAAACACCCCACAAACCATAGTAGAATGGGGTGGATGAGAGAAAGAACCGTAGCATTATGGGAGATGTGAGGTATATGTTGAATGACTAACACCTACCTCTACATTTATTTGATAAAGCATGCAACACAATAGTTTATTTGCATAACTGGTGTCCTCATCAAATTTTGGGCATGATTACACTGGAGGAGGCTTTCTTTGTTGGAAATAATACTGAGAGGGGGGGGGGGGGGTGAATCAGTATTATTAGATCAATAAAAAATTTTCAATACTCAGAAACATATACGCTACTTCAGTTAAGTGAACCAGCGTGTACACGCTACTGTGTCTAAAGCAACCAGCGTATAACCAGAAATCTTATGATTCAGTTAGTTTATCTTCAGTAAATGCATCAGGACATTATTAACCATATTAAAAGTAAACAGGTGCAGTATAACAGAAAAGATCATCACACAAAAGCCACACACATGAACACCATTATATAAGGTGGAAACCCAATGTGGGTGAAAACCACCTGCTGCAAGTCGTCTCTATCTTTCTTTAATAAGAAACTTCAGTTTACAATCTTTTGTACTGGTGCAGCCTTATACCAGTACGCAGGCTACAACCTGCAGAAGGCTACAACCTTCTCTCATTTTCCAAACTCTCCTGGAAGGGAGCTCCAACCCCCTTTGCTCTTGTACTAGCTAAGATACTAGTACGTAGGTACTGGCCTACAATCTTCTTTCCTTCAGGTACCACTTTTCATCAATTTTCAGACTGGATACTCCTGAAGCACAACATTACAATCTGAAGACCATGATTCATTCACTTTTCATAACAAATCATTGAAGCACAAAACAACCAATACTAGCATCATCAATCTTTGAATCACTGAACCACTGAAACCCTGTCAACACCCAGTCACCAGAACACAGAGCAGACTACAGAACTCTTCAATAACAGTCAGACCCAACTGCAACCCCAAAAATTAAGCTTCAAAAGATATACGCTACTTCAATGAAACCAACCCGCGTATACACGCGCTTTTACCAAAGACAACCTGCGTACAGATCTAAAAATAATTTCTCATAACTTGCAGCTGTACCAGACATCAGTCATACCCAGAACATAATATTGCGTCAGTATGCAGATCTAAAAATATGCGTAATCAACCATATACCGATAGTTCATTTTAAACAATTTGATCCCGATCTATCCTTCCATCAACCGATGTGATCTCTCCTTAGCTCAGATCAAGCAATGTATCATCAACCCAGAACCTGCATACAAGATCTCTTTCTTCATTAGATATTCAAGACTTTTTCGATACCTTTGCCTAATGATCTTCTTCTCCTTATATAGCCTTAGGCCCTTCTCAATACCACGGCCCAAAACCATAGAAATACAATACCATCAACTTCAAAACTCGGGATCAACACGACTGTCGAGATACTTTGGTCCAAAAACATAGGCTCAAGTACTGAGGACTAACTACCACGGACCAAAGGAAAGCTTCTCGACATGTACGCTCTTTTCTGTTCATGAAATTGCGTGTATACGCGACTTTGTATATAGTGAGCCTGCGTATCCGCGACTTAGTATATAGCGTACCAGCGTGTATACGCATCTTGGGCTTAATGAACCTACGTATATGAAATTTCTCTTCATTCTCATAGTCTGGACTAAGATCTGTCATCAAAGAGAGTTGCCATCAAGGACAACATCTGTACTGTAGCGCCACACCTGTGCCAAAATGCCAACAATCTCCCCCTTTGGACTTGATGGCAACCCCAAGATCCTTAGAATCATTCTCCCCCTTTGTCATCAAGGGAAAAGGGCTGTGCTCCCCCTGAGAACATGCTGATATCTCTGCTCTGCTGTGCTGAACATGCTCCCCCTGACTGTAGGCAAGATCTGCAAAAGATGTTCTTCAAAAAGAACCAAGACTTATACATCAGAAAGGACCTTCCTATCACCAAAGGACTCAATACATACATCCATACTCCCAACCAAGAGGAGATACATCAGAAATTTACATATAACAACCAATTACATTACATCATTCATCCCAGGCATAGTGGGGAAACCAACATAGGCCGTTACATGACCTTGACATCATAAAAGAGATAAAAGAGATACATGACATAGAGACGAAAAATCTAGACCAAGATTTATGAAAGTCACCAGCAGCATCTAATAATCATCTTTTAGATCAGCAACCAAGATTTCCTTCTGTGCTCCTTCTCCTGAAACCAACAACAGTTGTGAACTAGAACCAAAAACATCTAAATGCCAACAATGCTTTATTAGACTTTAGGCTGCTCCCCCTGAAACTGTGCTTGCTGCTCCCCCTGAAACTGTGCCTGAAGGACTCTGTCATACCCATCTCAAACCTTCTCCAACCAGAATCTGCCCTTGCTGTTCAGAACTCCATATACGCGACTTAACCTGCATAAATCAGCGTATGTACGCGGATATCCCTTACACAACTCGCGTATACCAACTTTTCTTTAGAACAGACAAGCTTCAACAGCAGGATGAAGCATCAACTACTCCCAGCTTTTGTCTGAGATATTCAAAAGTCTCCCTGGGCAGTGGTTTTGTGAGAATATCAGCAACTTGTTCTTTAGAAGGAACATACTCCAACTTGACCTTTTGTTCAAGCACTTGTTCCCGGAGGAAGTGATACTTGATTGGTATGTGCTTGGTCTTTGATTGCATGACTGGATTCTTTGAAATGCTGATTGCACTTGTATTATCACATAAGATAGAGACTGGTGGAGTGCAAATGATTTGAAAATCCTGCAAGGTCTGCATCATCCAAAGAAGTTTTGTGCAACAAGATGCCGCAGCCACATATTCTGCTTCAGCTGTAGATAAAGCAATCGAACTCTGTTTCTTGCTGAACCAAGATACTAATCTGGAACCCATGAAGAAAGCACCACCACTTATGCTTTTCCTGTCATCCACACTTCCGGCCCAATCTGCATCTGTGTAAGCATGAAGAGTGAGATCTGTATCTCTAGGATACCATAAGCCATAGTTTTGAGTCCCTTGAAGATACTTGAAGATTCTTTTGACTGCCTGAAGATGAGTTTCCTTTGGGTTGGCTTGAAATCTTCCAACAATTCCTACTGCATGCATAATATCTGGTCGGGTACCTGTCAAATAAAGCAAACTCCCAATCATGGATCTATAAGTTGGTTGGTGAACTGCTGCTGATTCATCATTTGCACTGAGGCTGCATCCTATAACCATGGGGGTACAAACTGGCTTTGAATCTTCCATGCCATACTTCTTCAAGATCTGCTTGAGGTACTTGGTTTGAGACAAGAAAATACCTCCTTCATTTTGTTGGATTTGCAATCCGAGAAAGTATGTCAATTCTCCAAGTAATGACATTTCAAATTCGTTCTGCATAACCAAGGCAAAGTTTTGACTCATAGCCTCTTCATTGCTGCCAAAGATAATATCATCTACATACACAACAAGTATTAGCAATTTGTTATTTTCAACTTTCATATAGAGATTTCTATCTGCTGATCCTTTTGAAAAACCTTGTTGGTGAAGATATTTGTCCAAACGATAGTACCAAGCCCTTGGAGCTTGTTTGAGACCATAGAGAGCCTTTTTCAATCTGCATACAAGGTTTGGATCATTCCCAAGAATGAAACCGTCTGGCTGCTCAATATATACTTCTTCTTCTAAGTCTCCATTCAGAAAGGCTGATTTCACGTCCATTTGAAATACCTTGAAGTTTTGAAAGCTTGAGAGAGCAAGGAACATTCAGATGGCCTCAAATCTTGCAACAGGAGCAAAGGTCTCTTCAAAATCTATTCCTTCTTCCTGCGCATACCCTTTACAAACAAGTCTGGCATTGTTTCTAATTACTTCTCCATTTTCATTCAATTTATTTTTGAAGACCCATTTTGTCCCTATGACATTCTTATCTTTTGGTCTAGGAACCAATTCCCAAGTGTTATTCTTTTCGATCTGCTCAAGTTCTTCATCCATTGCTTTGACCCAACATTCATCTTTGCATGCCTCTTTCACATTTTGTGGTTCAGTGGAAGAGAGTAATGCCAAATAGCTTGAAGCTTCTACAATTGTTCTTCTTGTTTGTACTCTTGCTTCTTTCCGCCCCACAATCTGAGAGTCTGGATGATTCTTCTGAACATATTTGGATGGAGTCTTCTCTTCTATTCTTGTCTACTCCTCTGGTTCTTCTTCTTCTTGAGGTTCTTCTTCATCATTCTGTCTTTGAGGGTAGCCTTCATCTTCTTCGATGTCTTCATGATGAACTTGCCTAGGAATGTATCCCTTCTCATCAACCACAACATCAATGCTGTCGACAATTCTGCCAAGTCTTTTATTGTAGCACTTGTATGCTTTGCTATGTGGAGAATAACCAAGAAGAATGCCTTCATCTGCTCTTGGTTCAAGTTTGCCAAGTTGCTCATCAGTATTCTTAATATAACATTTTCTCCCAAAGATTTTGAAGTGCTTCACCGAAGGAGTCTTACCACACCAGAGCTCATGAGGAGTTTGAGTGTTGTTTACTCGGACATTTGTTTTGTTGAGAATAATAACCGCAGCATGTGCAACTTCACCCCAGAAAGTTGCGGGAGTACCTGACTCATCAAGCATAGCACGAGCCATTTGTTGGATTGTTCTGTTCATTCTTTCCACAACTCCATTTTGCTGAGGAGTTCTAGCTGTAGAGAATTCTCTTCTTATCCCATGTTCTTCACAGAAATCGAAAAATTCATTCGAGGTAAACTCCCCACCTCTGTCAGATCTGAGGCACTTAATTTTGTGTCCTGATTCATTTTCAGCCAAGGCTTTGAAGGATTTGAATTTTTCGAATGCTTCATCTTTGTGCTTCATAAGTCCTAACCAGACAAACCTGGAGAAATCGTCAATGAATAATATCAAATATTCTTCTCCTCGAGGTGTTCTTTTTCTGAATGGACCACATGTATCTGTGTGTACTAGCTCAAGAGGCATGCTAGCTGATCCTTCCTTCTCAGGAAAATTAGTTCTGGTTTTCTTTCCAAACTGACATGATTTGCATATGGTGTTGTCTGGAATTTTGATATCTGGAAGGTCCCGAACTGCCTGATATTTGCATGCTTTGTGGAAAGCTTAGATGCCCCAACCTCCGATGCCATAGCCAGTGTTCATCATTCTTGCTCAAATAGCATTGTTGTTGTCTTTCTTCAAATATGTATAGATTATTTGGAGTCCTTATTCCTTTGATCACTATTTCACCTGTATCAAGATCACGAACACAACATCCATTTGATCTAAATATTACCTCTGTTCCTTGATCGCACATCTGACTGACACTCAGAAGATTATGCTTCAATCCATCAACATACAAAACATTTCCAGCTTTGACCTTCTCTTTCAACGGAGCAACGCCTTTTCCTTTTATGGCTGCAGAGATATCGTTTCCAAAGGAAACTTTCTTCCCCTTTTCTAATGCGGTATATGATTCAAGTTTTTCTTTGTCCCCTGTCATATGCTTCAAACATCCGCTGTCAATGTACCATAGGCTTTCTTGACCTTCTGCATAAAAGGCTATCCCACATCTTTCTGGTTGTGGTTCCTTTATTCTCCATGTTCTGACATTTGAGGTTTGTTCCTTCTGAGTTGTCTTCCAGAACCTGCTCCTGCATTCAGAGTCTTCATGACCAAAGTTATTACAAATAGAGCATTCAACTTCATTTTCAAGAACCGAAAAGTTGTTATAAGTCCTTTTCATGGTTCCAGTCATACTTCTTTGCTTTTGAGCTTCTCTAGTCATGATGGTCTTGTAGGAAACACATTGAGCTGCTTTGTGACCGAAGTTATGGCAAGAAAAACATTGGCCATTAAAGAAATTTCTCCGATAATCAGATCTATCATCCAACCGATTGTAGCTTCTATTGACATCCATTCTTGGGGCAAATTGGGAAGATTTTAGCTGTGGCTGATTGTAGCTTCTGTTTGTCCTTAAGGCAGCTTGTCCCCGAATTTCTTGATAGTCTTTATTTGTTCTTGAGGTAAACTGTCCCTGATTCACCTGATGACTTTTATTTGGTCTTTGCTCGCTCCTCCTTGTTGCATCAAGATAACTTTTAGAGGTAGAAGCTTGAGATGTTTCTCCATTATATCCTAGACCTGTCTTGATCAGAGGAGAACGCTGCACATTGATAATCTCATCCAAGGTTTCAGATCCTTTAAAAAATTTAAGATTAATCGCTTTTGTTTTCTCAATCTCCTTTCTAAGACAAACAATCTCACATTCCAATTTTTCAAGATGTTTTTCCTTTTCTGCCAGTTGACATTGTAGAGAATCAATAATAGCACTTTTCTCTTCTAAGCAAACTTTGAGATTATTCATTTCTTCATAAAAGCCTTCTACATCTATAGCATCCATGTATTCATCATCTTCAAAAGCCATTAAAAGCTTATATCTATAACCCTGTTCATCTTCGTCACTATTTTAAAGACCATCACTATCTTCATGAGTGTAATAGCTTTTCTTCTTTTCATTCTGTTTCTTGTTCCATTTAACAGGTTCCTTTCCCTTGTCATTCTTATCTTTGTGAGGACATTTGGCAGCATAATGACCTACTCTTCCACAAGCAAAGCATTTAAAAGGTAACTTACCTCTGAACCTTCCAGAACCCCTTTGAAGATTTCTTGTAGGAATTTACAGGGTAAGTTCCTCAGAAAGAACACCAAAAGGACACCGCTCACAACCAGATCTCAAATCAATACACCAATATTTTTGACGTGGTTAAAACCCTCAAAGTGCAAGGAGGGAAACAGTCCACGGCCTGTCCCAACGTGGGTACTACAGGCAATTTATTAATCAAAGAATGAAAATTTACATAAGCTTCTCTCATGCACGGATTACCCGAACAATGACCCTCCATGCGCTTTAAATAGAACTCATGGACCAATCGAGTGTCAAGCCACGGATCAAGTGTCGGTAATACCGAGGTGAGAGTGAACCGTCGGATCACTACATATCGTGACCGTCGGATTGTAAGTTACAAAATGTACAACGGTAAAGAAACATACTTTACCTAACTCTAACCTAACTCTATACTAGACCAAGTTGAACTTAACTATATCCTATGTGTCGGAATATCCTAACATCCCCCCTTAAGAACAACTTGGGATAGGATTGAAGGATTTACAAATATGACACAATAGGAGAAGGAAGGAGGCACTAGAGCCTATCCCCCCTTAGTGACAACTTCCTGAACTCCAAGCATATATCGAAGTTTAGTGAACTTCGCCTCTGTGAGAGCCTTTGTGAAGATGTCTGCAACCTGATCATCTGTTGGACAATATTGCACTTCAAGAACATGGTCATGAATGAGCTTTCTGATGAAGTGCATGTGTAGTTCAATGTGTTTGCTGCGCTGATGCTGGACTGGATCTTTGCATAGCTGAATGGCACTTTGATTATCACACCAAAGTGTGGTTGGATGCTGCTGCTCAAAGCCAAACTCTGATAGGATCTGACAAAGCCACAAGGCTTCCTTACTAGCTTCCACGGCACCACGATACTCTGCTTCTGCTGACGAAAGAGAAATGGCAGCCTGTTTCTTACAAGCCCATGTAATAGGTCCTGAACCAAGAGTGAAGACATAACCGGCAGTAGACTTCCGATCATCAGGGTCACCAGCCCAATTAGAATCAGTGAAACCAACTAACAGAGGAGTGCTTTGGCACTGTAATGAATCCCAAACTGTACTATACCTCGAACATAACGAATTATTCTTTTAGCTGCTTTCCAATGACTTTCACGGGGGTTTTGCATAAAACGAGCAACAAGGCCAATAGCAAAGGAAAGATCAGGACGAGTATGGGTTAAATACAAGAGTTTTCCGACAAGTTGACGGTATAAGGTAGCATCAACTTCAGGAGAAGTACAAGAGACTGAAAGTTTGACTCCAGACTGAAAGGGAGAAGGGGCTGGCTTACAGTCTTCCATGTGAAAATGACGAAGAATATCACAAGCATATTTGGACTGGGAAAGGAAAATACCCTCCTGGGATTGCAAGACTTGAAGACCGAGAAAATAGTGTAAGTGTCCTAAGTCTGTCATTTCAAATTTCTTTTTAAGGCTGGACTTCACATGGTTTATAAGGTTGGGATCACTACCAGTAAGAATAAGATCATCAACATAAAGAACAAGGATGATAAGAGAGTTGCCCACTTTCTTGGTGTAGATAGTATTGTCAGAATGACACCTAGAAAAGCCAGATTCTAAAAGAAACCTATCCATTTTGGCATACCAAGCCCGAGGAGCTTGCTTGAGGCCATAAAGGGATTTCTTAAGTCGACAAACAAGGCTGGAGTCTATTTGTATGAAGCCAATGGGTTGTTCCATATAGATTTCTTCCTGCAAGTCCCCATGCAAGAAGGCAGATTTAACATCCATCTGATGGACTTCCCATTTTAAAGAGGCAGCAAGGGAAAGAACAAGGCGGATAGAGTTCATTTTGGCAACAGGGGAGAAGGTTTCAGTGTAGTCAATGCCTTCAACCTGTGAAAAGCCCTTAGCAATGAGACGAGCTTTATGTTTATCAACTTTCCCATCTGGTCCATACTTGGTTCTGTAAACCCATTTACATCTAACAAGTTTGCGTCCCTTTGGTAGAGGAATAAGATCCCATGTATCATTTGTCATCAATGAATGATATTCTTCATTCATAGCTGCTTCCCAATGTGGATGGCCTGAAGCTTCTGCAAAAGTGTCAGGATCATGATTTACTGGAGCTTGAGCTAGTAAAGAAGAGGCTCTTTCAAACTGAGAACGTGTACGTCGCTGATCTGTAGGATCACCGGCAAGATCACCTGCTGCATCTCGAGTAGCACGGACCCATCTGGAAGTTGAGGATCCTGAGAAGGTGGGGGAGGATTATCATCCTCGCTTTCATCATCTGAAGAAGAAATGTTTTCAAAAGTAGAAGAGATAGGAAGAGGTGGCACATCCGCCGGACTAGGCTCGCAGGCCGATTTATTTTCATCAAACTTTACATCTCTTCTAATGATAACTTTTTTGGACTTAGATGGAATAAGTCTATAACCTTTTACATCTTCAGAATATCCATCAAAAGTACATTTCTCACTCTTAGGTTCTAAAGCTTTATGCTTTTCATCTGGAATATGGGCCCATGCTTCACTTCCAAACACACGAAAGTGACTTACATCTCGTTTAATGGAACTCCAAGCTTCTTCTGGAGTGATATTCTCTAGAACCTTAGTAGGAGTGCGATTGATTATATAATTTGCACAATTAATTGCTTCGGCCCAAAAACTAAGACTGAGTCCTTTAGATTGCAGCATACAATTAGCCATTTCCTTTAAGGTGCGATTTTTCCTTTCAGCTACACCATTTTGTTGTGGAGTGTATGGAACAGTATGTTGCATTTGAATTCCATTTTCAGTGCAAAAGTTGATGAATGTGTTTTTAACATATTCTCCACCATTATCAGTTCTTAGCTTAAGAATTTGATGTCCAGATTGTTTTTCAACAAAGGCTTTGAAGGCCAAAAAGGTGTTAAATACTTCGCTCTTAAGTTTTAAGAAGTATACCCAAGTGCGTCTGGAGAAATCATCAATGAAAGTTAAGAAGTACTTGCAGCCAGAGAATGAAGCAATAGGAAGAGGACCACATAAATCACTGTGCACAAGCTGTAAAGGGGCTGAGGCGTGCCAAGAGGCACGTTTGTCAAAACTGTCCTGATGATGTTTTCCGAGTACACATCCGGAACAAACACCATCTCTGCAAGATACCATAGGAAGACCTGTCACCATATTTTCTTTACATAGATGCTGAAGGGAGTGATAGTTTAAGTGACCAAATCGCTCATGCCAAAGTTTGCTCACTTCATCATTATGAGCAATAAATACTGAGGGAAGATTTGATGACCCAAAGTTGTGAAACTTATACAACCTTTTGGAATCATCAGCAAGACCAGTAGCTAGAATCTGTTTAGGATCTTTTAGATCCTTGATTACAACATCATGAGGTGAAAATTCAACAATTTTACCTTCACCTGAATGAGTTATCTGATAGACAGATAGAAGGTTGCAGGATAAGGTTGGAACACATAATACATCATTAAACTGACCATTGTCTAGATGAATAGTTCCAGTCCCTACAACATTAAGAGATCTATCATCACCAACATATATATTTTTGGTGTTACAATAATTTAAAGAAGAAAACCTGGCTTGGTTTTTGGCCATGTGACAAGAGGCTCCAGAATCAATGAGCCACTCATGAGAATGAGAAGAAGAAGAAGATACATTTAATGCATAACCAGACTGAGATGATTGACAATGACATGCAGAAAGTGCCATTCCGGAAGTTGAAGTTGAAGTAGGCTCCACATGGATGTTATGTTTATTCATTGCGGCTTCCAAGGCTTCCATCTTCTTAAAGCATTTAGATTCTAAGTGGCCATCTCGATTACAAAAGTTACAATGTCTATCAGTCTTCTTCCATTTGTTTTTATTGGTCTTATCATTTTGCTGAAATGATCTTTCATTTTGAGGCTGAGATGGTTTAGGACCATTCTTTTGAGGATATGACTTCTTAGGATTCTTTGAATTTGGTTGCTGCTGGGCGGCTAACGCTTTTGTGGAAGAGTTTCCAAGATTAAGAAGACCAAGGTGTAAGAGTTTTTCTTGTTCTCTTATTAAGGAATCACAAAAGGAGTCAAAGGAAGGGGCCTTGTAGTCTTTTCCTTGACAAATGAAAGCTTCCCTTGTAGAATGGAAAGTGGAAACAAATATAGAGTAGGTTGGTCCCAACTTAGTAAGGATGGAATAAATAAGGTTACCATCTTCTTTCTTAACTTTAACACCTTCCAAGAGATATCTAAGGGTCTTGAATTTGGACAAGAAATCTTCAATGCAAGAAAAATTATTAGGATCCAAAGTAAGCAGCTCATTTTCAAGTTGATGGGCTCTAATTTCATTTTTAATCCCAAAAACTTTAGCTAGTTTTTCTAATGCTTCATGAGGAGTCTCAAGTTCTGCAATGTGGAATCTAAGATCAGGAGAAATAGACATCCCTATCAAACCTCGTGCTTGATCTTGTCTATTTTCCCATTTTGTAGCCTTGTCTTCATCTTTTGGTTTCTTCTCTTGGTCTGTGGCTATTCTGAAGAGACCTTTACTTCTAAGTAAATCTTCCATGTAGGCTACCCATTGGAAGTAGTTAGTGTTGTCAAGAATGACTTGGCATAGACATTCCATTTTTTTTTTTAAAAACTGAAGCTAAAGATGCTGAAAGTAAGTGTTCCAATGGATAGATCTCGAAAAAATAGGCAGTTTTAAAAAAAACGGCTCTGAAAAAGGCTTCCGGATGAAGAAGTTATGGCTTTTTGAAAAAAAAAATGTTGACGTTGCCGGCAAAGTGCACAAATGTGCGGGAATGAAAAAAATTCGCCCCCACAAAATGGAGACTTGAACCCAAGACCTCTATTCTCTTAAAATAGCTTTGAACCAATTGATCTATACAAAAAATTTGAGAGAGAGAGAGAGAGAGAGGGGGGGGGGGCGCCTTTGTTTGCGTGCTTGCCTTGAGAAAGCTCTTTTTCCCTACAAAACACAAAACACAAAACCCAACACGAATATGCAAAGAAAAACGAACCTTGCGGCTCGAAGTTAGCTTTAGCCAAAAAACTAGAAATTTAAAAAAAAAAAATCTCAAAGTTAGCTTTACCCGAAAAACTAAATATTTTTCTCAATGTTTCTGGTTTTCCGAGATCACACTAAGGTGCAGGGAAAAGAGCATACGCATGAGAAAAATCCTTCCTTTCTGTTTCTGATTTGCCCAGATCGTACAGAGTCGTAGGGCAAAGAGCATACGCAGAAATGAAAGGTATAGATCCGGTTAAAAAAAATGCTAAATAAACTGAGACCGAAATAAGCAGAGAGAAAATAACAGTAAACTGCAAAAAAAAACACTCTATACCTCCCGATCTGAAAAATGACGCAGCTAGGGCTACCGGAAACCTTTTCGCGTGAAACGAAAGGGGTTCCTCACTGGAACAGATGCTCCGAATGCAACAGAGTAGTCCTCTTGGCCCGAAAGCAGTCAGAAACAGCAGATCTAGGAAATGACAGCCGCATGCAGTTCTACCGGCTTCAGATTTGGATCACCAACGGACGTGGCCCTCAAATAGCTCTGATACCCTGTAGGAATTTACAGGGTAAGTTCCTCAGAAAGAACACCAAAAGGACACCGCTCACAGCCAGATCTCAAATCAATACACCAGTATTTTTGACGTGGTTAAAACCCTCAAAGTGCAAGGAGGGAAACAGTCCACGGCCTGTCCCAACGTGGGTACTACAGGCAATTTATTAATCAAAGAATGAAAATTTACATAAGCTTATCTCATGCACGGATTACCCGAACAATGACCCTCCATGCACTTTAAATAGAACTCATGGACCAATCGGGTGTCAAGCCACGGATCAAGTGTCGGTAATACCGAGGTGAGAGTGAACCGTCGGATCACTACATATCGTGACCGTCGGATTGTAAGTTACAAAATGTACAATGGTAAAGAAACACACTTTACCTAACTCTAACCTAACTCTATACTAGACCAAGTTGAACTTAACTATATCCTATGTGTCGGAATATCCTAACATTTCTGACAAAATTTGATTCTTCTTCTTCATCTTCTGGCACGTGACTTGCTTCATAATAATCTTCTTTGCCTGAAGCCTTGAAAGCAGCGTCTCTTTTGTCTGATGGACCTCCTTTTCTCATTTCATAAGTAGTTAGAATTCCGTGAAGCTGAGACATAGTAAGAATTCGTAGATTTTCTTTTTCTTCTATTGCAGACACTTTAGATTCAAATTTGGGGGACAATGATCTTAGAACCTTTTCAACCACAATAGCCTCTTTTATTTCTTCACCCAAGTTTTTCATGCAATTAACAATCTCATCTACCCTAAGGAAATAGTTAGCCACACTTTCATCATTATACATTCTGAGAGTCTCATACTTAATCCTGAGAGTTTGAAGTTTAGCACGCTTTACCTGTTCGTCACCTTCATAGCTCGTGACAATTTTGTCCCATATTTCTTTTGCGGATTTATAGTGCATTACCTTCATGAATTCCGATTGGGATATACATCCTAATAGAGTACTAACTGCTTTCGCATTTGTTTCATACTTCTTTTTCTCGGCTGGATCTGTAGGAGTAGCTGAAGGAAAAGTGTAGCCTGTCTCTACGATGTCCCAAACTTCTGTACCAAGAGATTGAAGATATGCAGTAACTCTTACCTTCCAATAATTGAATTTTGTCCCATCAAAAACTGGTGGCCTGATTGATGCTTCTCTCTCATAGTTTCTCATGATGAACGATCTACCTTCAAGCGATCAAGCTTCTCTGAAGGACCTGCTCTGATACCAATTGTTGGAAATAATACTGAGAGGGGGGGGGGGGTGAATCAGTATTATTAGATCAATAAAATGTTTTCAATACTCAGAAACATATACGCTACTTCAGTTAAGTGAACCAGCGTGTACACGCTACTGTGTGTAAAGCAACCAGCGTATAACCAGAAATCTTATGGTTCAGTTAGTTTATCTTCAGTAAATGCATCAGGACATTATTAACCATATTAAAAGTAAACAAGTGCAGTATAATAGAACAGATCATCACACAAAAGCCACACACATGAACACCATGATATAAGGTGGAAACCCAATGTGGGTGAAAACCACCTGCTGCAAGTTGTCTCTATCTTTCTTTAATAAGAAACTTCAGTTTACAATCTTTTGTACTGGTGCAGCCTTATACCAGTACGCAGGCTACAACCTGCAGAAGGCTACAACCTTCTCTCATTTTCCAAACTCTCCTGGAAGGGAGCTCCAACCCCCTTTGCTCTTGTACTAGCTAAGATACTAGTACGTAGGTGCTGGCCTACAATCTTCTTTCCTTCAGGTACCACTTTTCATCAATTTTCAGACTGGATACTCCTGAAGCACAACATTACAATCTGAAGACCACGATTCATTCACTTTTCATAACAAATCATTGAAGCACAAAACAACCAATACTAGCATCATCAATCTTTGAATCACTGAACCACTGAAACCCTGTCAACACCCAGTCACCAGAACACAGAGCAGACTACAGAACTCTTCAATAACAGTCAGACCCAACTGCAACCCCAAAAATTAAGCTTCAAAAGATATACGCTACTTCAATGAAACCAACCCGCGTATACACGCGCTTTTACCAAAGACAACCTGCGTACAGATCTAAAAATAATTTCTCATAACTTGCAGCTGTACCAGACATCAGTCATACCCAGAACATAATATTGCGTCAGTATGCAGATCTAAAAATATGCGTAATCAACCATATACCGATAGTTCATTTCAAACAATTTGATCCCGATCTATCCTTCCATCAACCGATGTGATCTCTCCTTAGCTCAGATCAAGCAATGTATCATCAACCCAGAACCTGCATACAAGATCTCTTTCTTCATTAGATATTCAAGACTTTTTCGATACCTTTGCCTAATGATCTTCTTCTCCTTATATAGCCTTAGGCCCTTCTCAATACCACGACCCAAAACCATAGAAATACAATACCATCAACTTCAAAACTCGGGATCAACACGACTGTCGAGATACTTTGGTCCAAAAACATAGGCTCAAGTACCGAGGACTAACTAACACGGACCAAAGGGAAGCTTCTCGACATGTACGCTCTTTTCTGTTCATGAAACTGCATGTATACGCGACTTTGTATATGGCGAGCCTGCGTATCCGCAACTTAGTATATAGCGTACCAGCGTGTATACGCATCTTGGGCTTAATGAACCTGCGTATATGAAATTTCTCTTCATTCTTGTAGTCTGGACTGAGATCTGTCATCAAAGAGAGTTGCCATCAACGACAACACCTGTACCGTAGCGCCACACCTGTGCCAAAATGCCAACATTCTTGGTGAGAAAGCCAGATGTGTTGCACTTCAGGATTTTTGGAGCCTCTGTGTTACCATATCTCTAAAGAATCAAGGAAGAAGCGTGAGCCAGTAGTAGAATTGGGGGTATTTATGGGTTACAAAAAAACTCCCCACAACTACCGTGTAATTTCCATCCCTCAGAATGACAGTTGTGCAAATGGATGTACAATTTAATGAGGCGAAACTAATGTGGTGCTCTCTTGAGAGGGAGCTTCAAATCCCACCAGAAGAGAAGATATTAGCTCCAAAGGAGGAGCCTCAAGAAGTTATGGAGTAACCACAAGTAGAGGAGCAGAGAGTGTAGCCATTCACTCAAGAAAAACCATCCATAGAAGGCAGGAAAAGGACCAACAAATTTGATATACTTTTTAAAGATGCAAGGGAGAATGTGTGAGCTCCTTCAAATTTATGCAGGAAGAGAAGGTCACGTAATCGGTAAATTGGCTACATAGCTCTAATGATTGAGATTATAGAGAGTGAGCCATCCTCTTTCAAGGAAATAATAGAGAAACCAGTATGGGTTGATGCAATGGGAGAGGAATGCGAATCCATTATAAAGAATAGTGTTTGGGAAGCAGTCCCAAGACTAGCAGATAAATTAATAGTGGGTTCAAGATAGATCTTTAAGGTGAAGAAAGAAACAAATGGAAGTTGTTGGTTGCTAAATATGCCTACTTTTTACCTTCCTCTTTACCCCTTTTATTCATCTACTTCATGTCCTTGCAAGGTTAATTTGTATCTCGAGCAATGAAGGTATATCGATTTGTCATGTCTTTGTGAATTATTAATCGATGAATCATAGTCCTAGGGGAGCGTTGCTTATGCGACTTTCTAACCCAAGTTTCTTTACAGATTTAAAAGGATGATGATCATAACACTACAATTCAGCGTATGGTTAATGATGAGATGGCAACACTATCTTAGGAAGCTGGCTATAACAATGATTCAACCAAAGAGAGTCCGTTGGACCAATGTATTTGCTATCTTCGTATTCTATTTATGTCTCAAATGATCATTGTGTATTTATAGGAAGACAACTACCATAATATTTGGAAATCATTAATACTATCTTTGTAATACTAAAATGTATCAGTAAGGTTACGAAGCTAGAAAAGCTAGTAAGAGCTAGAGAAAAACACGAAAGTTCTGAGAATGTAACAACAGGCTTATGTATTTTCCTTTGATTAATGCAATCCTGATCTTCTGAGTATTAACTAGTCTTCCATATTTTGCAACTTCCCTGATCAGGGAGTTGGGGCCACTCTCTTGATGAGGTTCTATTGGATTAGTGTGTGCATAGATTTATTTTAGTTATGTTTATTTTTTTATTCCTATAATGGTTCATTAAATTTGTATTGTTGTGAATTCTAATTTGTTGTCACTCTAATTGTTTTTACTTGTTTTTCTTCTTGTTACACATTGTTATATCATTGATTGAATGCTCAATGCTGGGTAGGGAAACTGTGGCCTGCATAGACTTTGCATGGTAGCCTTGAAATAACCAGATGAGCCCCAGGTTGACAATTAATGTGGGAAAAGTGTGAATTTTGTAATTCATATCTAAACACCAACATTTTGGCACTATTACTGGGGAGGCTATCGAAGGCACGAAAATACAAACAAATTGACCATAGGACCAATCTCTCATCCTGGGAAGGTAAGTATTCACATTGTTCCAGGTCCTGAGCACTAGATTTCTTTGGTTCTTTCGATTTCCTTTTTTTTAGGAACCCCTCTCTTGTCATGGGAAGGGAAGTTTGTTTACCCTATTTTAGGTCCCGAGCTTATATTTTTTGGTTGGTTTGTTTCTCTTTATTTTAACTTCTTCTTAAGGGTCACTATATCGTCCTGGGAAGGGAAGTTTCCACCCTGTTCTAGGTCCTGAGATTCATATTTATTTGAATGTTTTTATTTTTCTTCCTGATTGAATGAATAGAGACACAAATAAAAGAGGCAGAGGAAGACCCCCAAAAAGAAGGAAAGATCTAGGTAGAGTTACCTATATCCAAGAAATTATTTCAAGATTCGAGTCAAGATAATCATGATGAGCTATTGTGAGGGTTAGATCTCATATGAGATTTGGGGGGCAACCATCTTCACAACCAGAACCTCCCCCAATAATGGAAGAAAAATTTAGGGAAGAAGAAATAGGAAGTAGAGGATCTGAAGAATTGAGCATTCCTAGTTCAGAAGGAGAAGAAGAAGGCTTGAGGGAATTCACTCCACCATTTGATCGAGGAAGTGTTGTTGGATAGACTCCACCCCACACCATAGAACAACAAAAACCTATTGAGATTCCAAGTGAATATTGGGAAATTTTCATGGCTCATCCAACTTCCACGATCATATTCACAATTGGAGATATTAGAGGTGATGCGCCTATGAAGCCTATTCCTTTGACATCGTTACCTAATTTCCATGGTATTTCTTCTGAGGATATGAAAACATTCCTTTTTGAATTCGGTGTTGTCTGTCGGGGATATGATTATATTTATGATGCTAATAAATTAAAGATATTCCCTGCTACTTTGAAAGGAACAACTTTGAGGTGGTTTATGGGTTTAGGGGGGAAATATATTACAACATGGGATGACATGAAGACAATTTTCCTTGAAAAATATCAGGACTACTACAAATCTCGAGACATTAAGGAGGAAATATTTAAGATTGTAATATTTAAGATTGTTTAGAAAGAGGATGAGAACAAGGAGGACTTTGTGGAACACTTCAAATATAGTCTACAAATATTAGGCCATAGTGATCTGGATAAGGATATCTTAAAGATAATATTTCTCCAAGCACTAAGGGAGGAATATTTGGAACTCCTGAATGTGGTAGGAAAGGGAGATATCTCAAAGGAAGAATTCAACACCATCTATGAGTTTTGAATCAAATTTCACGTGGAGCTGCGAGGCATAAGCAAGGAGTCTGAGCGCTCAAGGCATCTAGCAGCGGGGTCACAAAAGAAGAAATTGGAAACTTGTTGGACAATTTGAGGACTTATATTCTAAGTAGATTGTCCTCATAGCTGGATGTTCTGAAGGAAAAACAAAAATAAATGGAAGCTGAGAAGGCAATGGCTATCTTCATCCTTAATGCAGGAAGAAGCACTCGCTGAAGGAATTCCCACTCAATACTATTGAAACTTGTGCAATATGTGAGCAGAGTCATTCTACTAGCACGTGCTCATCTCTTTCTGGGTTGAAGGTTGTCTTTTAGACATAAAACTAAGAGGTAGATCAAATTTACTTCATGGGATCAAATAAACCATGGAAACCATGACCATAAAACATGAATCAAGGTATGCCTCAAGACCCTTCTCAGTATTTTAATAATTTGAATTTTGGGCCTTAGTCTGTACCATTTTCACCTTCATGGTCACAATACTATCAGTATCCAATGCACTAGAAATCACGGTTTCCCCAACCTAGTCTAACCCCTTCATGGTCCTAGAGTTAGCACGAACCTCCTCTTCCTATAGGACAATTCTCCCAGCCTATACCACAACAACAATTACAACTTCCCTCTAACGCCTCCACTAGTAATACTCTTCTTCATGCACAACTTCCTATTCAATCCAACACGAACCTGAATAGTATGGGGCTCAACATGTTGTGATACTCAAGCTTCCCGCATACAGTATTGCCATCATAGAATGAAATGAAATGAATCTTCGATCCAGTTGGGTGGTAAACACTAAGAATTCACCAATAATTGTTGAACATACTGATGATGAAGCCTCAGAACCAGAACCTAGGAATTCCTCTAGAACAACCAAGGGTGATTCAATGCAGGTCCCCATGGGACAACAACCCCCTTCTAAAACAATTATCACTTGAGGATGCCAGACTGGTCCACCTTATCCTGAGATACTACCCTTGAGCAAACAAATTCCTTATCCTGAATTTGACCTTTTGGGGGAATTGCAAAACTTATTTATCAAGATTTCGTTACTTTAGGCTATGAAGGATGGATCGATTTATGCCAAAATGATCAAAGAGTTTTGTTCTAAAAAGCCTGGAAGAAAACCAAAAGACCCACTCACTATCCATTTCATGGGGAAATTATCAGACATAATGTTGGGAAAGCCTACACCTGTTAAATATGGAGATCCAGGGAACCCGATTCTTATAGTATAGATTAATGGAGTTGATATCCCAAATGTGTTGGTAGACCTAGGAGCTACAATTAATGTTATAACATCATCAACTGTACTTACCTTGGGCCTGCTTGATCTCAAACCAACTCCTACAGTCTTAGAACTTTTATAGTGGTCCACTATATGATTGGTAGGGAAGTTAGAGGATGTGGCTAACTCTGTAGATTCGTGGTAGTACCATGTCGATCTTCTGGTGTTACATACTCAATCTCTAGATGAGGGACATCCTTTGATTTTAGGAAGACCTTGGCTTGTGACCACAAACATTTATATTGGGTGTTGATAAGGAAATATGGTAATATCCAATGGGGAAATCACAAATAACCTTACCCTTTATCCCCCTACAGACTCGAATTTACTAGTTAAACTAGGATTTACCTTAATACAAAGGTATCCACCTACGAAGGACCCTAGGCCTGAAAATGAAGATATTAGACTGTTTCTTACCATCGGTGAATCCCTCTTTTTTAAGGATGAAACAAAAGATGATGCTATTAACACATTTATCAGTATTCCCAACTCCGTTTCTGATTCAAACTGCTAGTTATTATAATCAGTTATGAGTTTCAACATTCAGGAAACCATTGAACTAGAAACTGAAGTTGAAAACGTTCCTGTCATGGTACCCCATAACAATATTCCTATAGAAATTGATCCAGGGAAAATGCTGAATGTTAATCCTAACCTTTCACCTTCCCAGTTTGAATAATTGCTGAAATTCCTTCAAGATCAGAAGGAATCTCTCACCTGGGAATATACAAATATGAAAGGGATCCTTGCTGACCTATGTACCCATCACATATACATAAAAGAAGAATGCCGACTTGTTAGACAACCACAGAGAAGGTTGAATCCTGGCTTGCAGAACATTGTGAAAGAAGAACTACAGAAGCTACTAGATGTTGGATTTATTTATCCAATCTTAGACAATCAATGGGTATCCCCACTAGTCATTGTTCCGAAGAAAAATGGAAAGTGGAGGATCTACGTTGATTATAGGGAATTGAATAAAGCAACTCAAAAAGACCATTTTCCTTTACCCTTTATTGACCAGGTCTTCGATACATTAGCCAGGAAGAATTTCTTCTCCTTTCTGGACATATTTAGTGGATATAACCAAATCCAAATATCTTCTGAGGATAAGGATAAAACTAATTTTACTTGCCCTTGGGGAACCTTCGCATACCAAGTCCTTCTATTTGGCCTTTGTAATGCTCCTACTACCTTTCAATGGGAAATACTAGGAATTTTTTCTGATCTAGTTAATGATAGTGTTGAAATCTACATGGATGACTTAACCCCATATGGGGATTCTTTTGAAGAAGGTCTGGAAAACTTAGGGAAAGTACTTAAACGATGAAAACAAACACATTTTTATCATAGTACAATAAAATGCCATATGATGATGGAAGAATTAATAGTTTTGGGACACCTAGTTTCGACTGTAAGAATTTAGGTTGATCTTGCTAAGGTAGAGGTAATCTTAAGTTTTCCTACACCAAAGACACCAACAACGGTACATAGTTTTATTGGTTATGTTGGCTATTATAGACATTTTATAGAAAATATTTCTAAGATAGCATTTCCACTTTTCCAATTATTACCTAAAGATGCAAAATTTGTGTGGATAGATGCATGTGAAGTCGCTTTCTTGGAAATCAAAGAACTAGTTTGTAAAGCTCCAATATTATGTGGTCCTGACTAGAAACTGCCATTTCATATCTCCACAGATGCTTCTCATACAAAAGTAGGGGAAGTGTTGGGCATGGAATCCCCCCACAACATGTTTTAGGGCTCAAAGCCCAAGCTTTAGTCAAAGGTTTTGTAAGACTCCGCAATTTGCAGGCGCGGAGCACGAAGTATAGGTTAAGTCATAGGGCTATCTGCCCTAAAATAATGTAATGTAATGTAAAGTCATGTTGGCCTACCCATGATCAGCGGACCATGGGATTGTATAAATAGAGCGAGGCTCTAAGTTGTAAAGATAACGAAGGAAGAAGAGAAAAGAATATGAATGGTTCAAGCTTAGAGTAGGAGTCTAAGTGTATTGGGTCATAGTAGTAGGAAGAGGCTCTGCAACTGAGTGAATAGAGGCCTAGTAGAGTTCGCAGCTGAGTCTACGGACCCCTGCAGCTGAGTGCACAGGGTGGTGTCGAGTCTGTAATAAATATTGAATATAAATAAAGAGAAGTTGATTTCTATTTCTGTGTATTTGTTGTGCATTACCTTCTTTACGTTTATACTATTTTATTTATCACGTGCACTGATATGATTGCTGAATATGTTGTAATAATCCTTAGTCTTACATAAACAAGTTAAGTAACCAGATAATAACATATTAAATAGCACGAGACTTGGATATTACAGGTTTTGCCCAGGGTAGGGCTATGCGGAAGCAGCATCACAGGTTGCAAAGGGAGAGTAAGTGCGTATAATGACGTGTACGTAGGGTCAAACTGCGGAACCCTAAAAGCTCATCAAACATCCCCAGGGTGGGGAAACTTGGTTCTAGCACCCTCCCATACTACTTTGGGTGAGACCTCAGTCCGCGCTCCATGGACTATTGCTGAAAGGGCCAGTAGTATTGATATTTGCTTAGCTAAATCACTTCAGAACCTAGGTTAGGCCCATACATGCCAACAAATGGTTCCGTTATTGGGACCAGGATCTGCATAGAGGATGTTTGATGTCGTGCCACTGGAATCCAACGAAGAAATAAATTGAAGAGTGGTTGGACAATAAGATTCACGAGTTCGCAGGGTAGGAAAATAGAAATCTGCGGGTATCTAAGGAACAATGGTTGGAGCACTACTTGTATAAGGAAATCCATGAAATTTTCCTTGCATCCTTTCCTTATGAGCTGTATGAGTGGATCGCAAAGTTAGCAGAAAGCTAAGGAAGGTGTAGGCTCGACAAACCAATAGCGTGGACTCCGGAATTAGTGCACAGACTAGAAGCATCAGGGGATCAGATAGCATGAGCTGTGGACCATTGACTCGACCGAATAATAGGAGGATTTATCACTGAGTTCGCAGTCGACACGATCGTCAGCTACAGTGAGGCGGAATGACGTTTTCTAAAGGGACTGCGAGGTAAGCATATTAAATCTTTGAGCACTTGGATTAAGATGCTATTGTGTGAAAAACAGTTTATGCAAATAAATTAATGTTTGGAACTACGTGAAGCGGGAAGATCTACAGAAGCGGAAGTAATGAAGAGTTGGAAATAGTCCCTTAATTTCACCCTCGCAGGAAAGAGAGGAAGAGCTCGCGAAAGTTTCTTCAAGAAGCGTGATCAGTCTAATAAGGTAGTGTATCCCATGTTTACCACCTCCACCCACACCACCACCTATCTCACCCTCCTCACCTCCATCTCCACCCACCCCAATTCCACCACCACCATAGTTCAGCATGGCGAGTGTGATCAAACTACAAGTATTCAAAGGAGTGGGAAATGAAGATCTGGACGAATTCTGGTTCATGGTAAGAGAAGTATGGGAAGCACAGGGCGTTGTGGATGATAATATTAAAAAGGCTACGCTGGTAAGCACACTACAGGATCGCACATTAACGTGGTATATCAAGCATTCTAATGACCAAATGAACGTATGAATCGCAGAGATCCAGGCCGCACTGAATAGGGAATTTAGTAGACCTAAATCAGAAACATAATCAATCATCGAGTTTAAAGAGATCGTGATGCTCCCAGCCAAGACCCCCTGGGATCTCGACTAAAGGCTAAAGAGTATGATCCGCGAAGCTAATATGACATTAATGGATGCACAACATCGCGGATGGTTTGTGGCATCACTTACGCCACACTTAAGTATGGTGGTGTCATAGAAAAAACTTTCCACCCAGGCTGAAGTGTTGGAAATGGAAATGAGATTACATGAGACCCCTATACAAGACCCTGGGTTGGCAGTCCAACAAATCCACATGCAACTGCAAAATCTATGTATGGAAATGCAAAGTTTTAAATAAGACAAGAGACCTCGGCTGAAGGTCCACAAAGAAGTATGGTGCATAAAATGAAAAGGCCAGGGGCACGACAAGGACCACTTTCTAGTTTTCGCGAACTACTTGATGGGAGGAGAGCTGATGCCGTTAAGACCATAGGCACAGGTAGGGTCGAGCGCGATGTCTACCCTATGGTGTACGATCTGCCAGATAGGAGGAAAACACACTACGGACAATTTTCATCTGTTGCAGAAGTATACGTAGACATCCCAACAATTGTTTTGTAATTTCTGCAGGTTGGTAGGCCATGATGAATGCACCTGCCAAAGCTACAAACTAATGATGGATCAGACTCCTACCTACAGGGTGCAGACTGAAACGTGAGCCCTCGACCCAGATGCAGGGATGGCGCACGTTGGATTTCAGCGGTGTGGTCGGGGTCAGGCGGAATGGGACCAGGAAGGGGTCACAGACAACTAATTTGTTACAATTGTGGAGGGCTAGGGCATTATGCCTATGATTGTACAAACCCAACAAGAATATCATGTAGGTATTGTACATAGTTTGATCATGAGGCAGAAGACTTCCCTTCACTAATAGTGAGGATGCGCAAAAAGTGGGTACTCCAACCCCCTTTGACCCAGAATTTACAAATCATGAGGTCTGAGCCATGCGAAGAAGACCCAAATGTAAACATGATGCTAAGGAGTAGTATGACCATGGGAAATGATAAAGGGAAGCAACCAGAACAAAGCGCGTAGGTTCGCAAGGCTCCTACAAAGGAACCCAAATTTGATTTAGAACGTGCGAAGGAGACATTCATGGAAGCTAAGAAGAGCTTCACGGAGGCCTCCACTTCAAGTAATAAGGATCAACTAGAACTAGGGATGGATCCTTCAATGCTCACTACCTTTATGGAGACATGCATGAAACTGCTGTGCAACAACAGGGTGGTCAAAGGACTACAAGAACTTATCACTAGGTGTGCAGGGTCAGGAGAACTGTGCGTGGTCTGAAAACTTGGAAAACACACCTTACACACAGGAAGGGAAATGAGGTTGACTGCGCAAATAGGTGAGTACGAAATGGATTAGGTAATCTTGGATCTAGGTTCGGATGCAAATGTACTACCAAAGGAAACATGGGAATGCATGGGTAGACCCGCATTACAATGGTCCCCTATTAAGTTACGAATGGCGAACCAACAAAAGATTTTTCCCATGGGAAGATTGCAAGGGGTAACAGTCGATATTGAAGGTCCAAGTGCGCAAGCGGATTTTGAAGTGATAGAGATTGTCGATGAAAAAAATCCCTATCCCATGCTACTAGGAATAGACTGGGCCACCGATATGAATAGAGTCATAAATATGAAGAAGCACAAAATTATCTTTGAGACAAAGTCACTACGCGTGGTATTATTGCTCAATCGAGCTGAAGGAGCGCGATATACTGAACCGGTGCACAGCGATGATAGTGATAACGATCTTGATTGTATTTAAAAGATAACTGCACGAGAACATGATTGGGTGAATCCGACTTCAAATGGAAGGATTTCATGGGAGCACGAAAGCTCCTACACTTCGGATTCAGACGGAGAGATAGAACGATGGCAGAACCAACTGCACGAAGTAACAATGCTTAATTGCAACATGATGATTAGATCATTGCGCTGCATGACAACAGAGGCAAGGGAGCTACTGACATACGATGGATTAACAACAATGGATGAATTTTTGATCAAAGTTGAAAGCGCAGTACTAGAACAGCAGCGGTTCAATGCGCTGAAGTGGGCACTGTGCGTAACACCTGCACGATAGTGGGGTACGCATCAAGGAAATTTTGAGGACTGGCGCGGATTCAGAAGGATGATGCACCTACTGTTGGAAATAATACTGAGAGGGGTGGTGAATCAGTATTATCAAGTCAATTATTTTTTCATTTCACAATTAGTTTTGTATACGCTACTTCAGTTAGTGAGAATTGCATATGTACGCAACTACATTTAAGGAAACTAGTGTATAACCTATAGACTTATAATTTACTTTATTGTTCAGATGTTGATCATTAATATGTGCATCAGAACCATATAAACAGTAACCAGAAATAGTATAACAGAGCAGAAAGTCACAGACAAGAACACAAGATATAAGGTGGAAACCCAATGTGGGTGAAAACCACCTGCTGCAATTCGTCTCTTTCTTCTTTTAATTAGAAACTTATTTTTTAAATGTTTCTGTACTGGTGCAGTCTTATACCAGTACGCAGGCTTATACCTGCAGAAGGCTACAACCTTCTCTCATTCTCCAGCTTCACCTGGAAGGGAGCTACAACCCCCTTAGCTCTTGTACTAGCTGATGTACTAGTACGTAGGTGCTAACCTACAGAAGGCTACAACATTATTTTTTCTTTGAGGGACCACGTTTCATAAATTTTCAGACTGGATCCATCAATAACATCAATCAAACATCAAGTATATTTGCATCAACCAATCTCCTTCACACCCACCAAAACTGAATCAATCAATCACTTCTCTGAATGTTGTAACCAGAATACAGTAATAGTAACCACAAACTAATCTTGAGCCTAGAACACTGCAGCAATAAACAGAAGTAGCTAAAACATATTTTATGAGTCGTACCTACTTCAATATGTAGAACCTACGTGCATACACTTCTATATTGAGGCAAACCTACGTATACGCGTTTTTGAAACACCTAACCAGCGTGTATACGCGCCTTTTCTATGCGGAACCTGCGTACATATCTATAAAAGATAATTTACCCTTTACAAATATTCAAACATCAGATATACCCAGATTATCAGATTTATAGATCAAGTCTTGCACCAAATATAACAGATCAAAATCACACAAAGATACTTCTCTTCAAACCTTGAGATATTGACCCATCAATAGAACTTATCCTTCTCCTTGCGCTCAGGTTCAAATATAGCTATGCACCATAACCCAATGACCAGTATTATAGATCTTTCTCTTCATAAGATATTCAATGCTTGAGTGTCTTTGCCTAATGATCTCCTTCCCCTTTTATAGTCTTAGGCCTTACTCAATACCATGGTGTTATAGACATTTTTGGGCCCTACAACCCCAAGCATGAAATGTCCATAAACCAAGGGCTCCTAAGTCCCTAAAAGTGTTGTTCTAACCCCTAAAGGAACAAGGTCAACAGATTACAGCTTCTCCCAGAAGTTCTCCATGAGAAATTGCTCAGAATTGGTCAAAACAGGATCATTGCAACTGCTCCATTGGCTAGGTGCATTGCATCTCACCCAAATACACTGTGAGGGTGCGTTGCATTTCAAAAGTCCCTTCTGTGGGGTGCGATGGGTGAGAAATGACAAATGGCAGTGTCATTCCGTGAGGTGGAGAGGCAATGGATGCTTCCAGAATCTTCTCCTGTGACACTTGCCTCACTGAATTCGACCAAGGATGAGTAAGAGGCCCTCAGTCTCCAAGTAGAAGTAAGAACTATCAGAGAGAAGACACTAATCAAATCACAAGCTGAATCATCCCCCTTACAAATATCTATATATGGATCCCTCATCCCAGAGATCCAGAGGCTGGAATTTTGCATATTGTAAGGAATTGTTGTTGGTTTCTAGAGACAAACATCAGATTGTTGGGTGATCTAAGCTTTGCTTGAGGTGAAGAGGGGCTTCTTTGCTGGGAGGTTGATGCTGGGTCGGAACAACTGGTTGTAACTCCTCCTGGCTCTTTTCTTGTTTATCAATAAAAGCTATTTGAGTTTTCCTCCATGCTTTTGTATCATTGATTCTTGTTACATTTGTATGGTCAATTTACATCTGATCCTAGATTGTTTATGATTATAGATCCATGTCCTTGTATAGTGCTATGCTTCTATGATCTTACAGGTACTTTGTGAAGCTGGGCATGCAAGGGAGCAGGTAGCTAAGGACTATCAAAGAAGAGAGGGATTGAATCAAGAGATTAGCACAAGACAGAGGTTGGTCTTTTTGTTCCTCTCTATCTATAATTCATAAATGAAAAACAAAAGTAGTTTTTCTCTGCTTGTTTCTAAGGCAGCTGTCACACCTTAGTGGGATAGAGCAGTTCTAAATAGACCCTTTTCCTTGTAACAAAATGGCGACTCCACTGGGGACCTAATTAGTTTGTTTGTTTATCATTCTTTGTTGTTTGTTTCATAAACTTACGAATAGCATTCGAACTGCATTTGCCATAACAAATGCAAAGTAGACAACTACTACTTCAATCCATCCACTGGATCTGTTTATGATTTAAAAAATTGATTCACAAACTATCTGATTACCCTTGTGATAGCTCTTAAATCCTCCTTAGATCTACCCCTGATTGTTGCATTACTGATTGCTTTCTACTCGGCCAAAACCCAAGAACTGAACTGCAAACTGTGACCCGGAACCCAAACAGAGTCTCGTTTCTGGCCCAGCGCAGGTACTGTTCAGAGATTCTGAATTTCAGCGCACTGCCCAAGTGGGCAACCTATGCTGCATTTCAGATTCTTTGTGTTATAGGTGCGCTGATCAAACTAGCTCTGTGCAGCTATGGCTTCTGTGATTCATTCTTTCCAGTTCTATTCCTGAATTTTGCTGCCTGTGATCAGTATATGTCTGTTTGAAACCCCTTTTCCTTACTGTTATTCCGCCTCCTTTGTACAAAAGAACTATAGATGTTTTTTTGTGTTTGTTGAGTCGTTTACAGTTCTCCTTTGCAAAAGTAGCGTAATTGTACTATCGTCCTTTGATTTGAATCTGTCGCAAGTGTCAATTTCGATCGTAGGAAAGAGTTTGATTGTTGTTGATGGTCGATTATCCTGTTACTATTGCTTTTGGTCTGAATTTGTAATTTTCTAGTGTCGAGAACAAGTATTCGTTTCAAAATCATAAGGTGTTGTAATCGTCTCCATTTTTTAATTTCGAAGGAAGCTTGTTGATATTTGTCACTTGAAAAGAAATTCAGATTTGTGCATCAACTTTCTTTTTAGCATTCATATATTAAGAAAGTCAAAAAACAAATACATGCATGTGCATTTGCATATAGATAGTCTGATTGGCTTGATTTAGGAAAGTGCATTTAGAGTGTGCTCATTGCTCTTTGTGAAAAGATTCTGTCTTTCTTTTCCCTAGTAGCTAGGATTTTCATTGCATAAAGGAGATAAAAAGTTTCTTTATCATCTTAGATTGCATTTTAGGAATTACATCTACATCTCGTGGTGAACCCGAAAGGCAAACTTCATAAACAAGATCAACTTAAAATAAATTCAATGAATCTAACAATGCTTTGGAACTTAATGCACAACATTTAGAAGTCTAGGCTAGAGACGTATTCCGGCATCGTAAAGCTTGGTAACTGTTGTTCTCATTGATGGTTGGGTGATTCCTCCACTTTGAGACGATAAGTGCCAGTACGGACTTGTGCTCCCACGTACCGTCGAGTATATTTTGGGAGACCCCAATAGGCTTAATCCTTTATCCATAGGAAGCCGTGTCTGCCGCCCTATTGATCACAATGCACTGAACACAACATTCGGGAAGATTGACTGCCGTACCGTAAAAAGTATTCTGTAGTTTTGCGATTGGTTTGGTACTCCCTCTACCTAGATTTCCAGAGCAGTCCCTTTCGTTCCTTTTCAGACTCCTTAACGGAAAAGGTCCATCTGAGCACTTGTCACTTCAGGCTCATCAAAAATTGAAGGAGACTAGAGTCATCTTTTGTTTTTTCTCGATTCTTAAAAACTGAAAAAACAAGTTGTGTCAAAGCGTCTAAAATTTATTTTAAACAGAATATTCATTACCCCTTTCCTACGTTGATCTTGGGTTGAGAAAATGGAATCCACCAACCAAGGAATTCCCCTTGGAGGAAATCCTAGTCCCTTCTCCTCTTGGGGAGATGTTGGTGCACCCCATATGGCCACATTGTCGCTTCCAGGACTGATAATTGGTTTGCCTGTATGGCTCTTCTCAACCTCTGTCGTTCAGAACACCACAATTCCTGAACAATCAAATCAACAATTAGACGAGTCCAGAGTTACCCACCAACCTTCTACTTCCTCTAACTCTTCCTCTCCTTCCTCTTCGTTTGATGGGGCTGGTAAAGCCAAAAGTCAAGTGCCTAAAGAGAAGAAGGAAAAGAAGAAGAAAGAGAAGAGGAAGAAGGAGCCAAAAGCGAATGGGGTCAAACGAGTGTCGTCTAGCGAAAATCCACACACTGCACCGACCAGGCCTAAATCGCCATGTGTCATTTGCAAGGGAGACCACTATCACAGAGATTGTCCTTGTATCCCTCGGATCTTAAGGGACTAGTCTCCTCGTTTGCACAACCCGGTGTCGTCAAACTCTGATCATCATGTTGAAAACACACCATCAACTAGTGAAAGTGAAGCCCCAGGACAAAAAGGAAAATATAGATTTCCTTGTAAACTGTGCGAAGGCGATCATGCCGTCCACCATTGTCCCTTCTTAGACGAAGCTAAAAGAGTTTTGGACGATCGTCCGGTTTCACCGTTACGACTTCCTCCTGGATATAAAAAACTCTTGCCGAGTCCGTCACTAGTTGAAAATCTGGCTGGCCTGCTCAGGTGGTCGGCCGAAGCATCTATCATTGAAGATAAACCATCTGAATCCATACCAGACGAAAGTCAAAAGGTCAAGGCAGTAGTTGACACAGTCTTGCCTTCAGAGGTTCCATCTTCAGATGATATAGTCACTGAAGAGAACAAGGATGACACCGTCCAAATTCTTTTCATAAGCACAGACTCCAACGAGCATGGGGGCAATTTACCCGTTCCTTTACTGCAGAAGGAAGTTCGTCAGAGTCGTACCCGGCCGTCTATTCGGTCCCACCTCTAAGCAACCTAGTTGTCTCCTTCGACTGGAATCAACTAGGCAGACCCCATTTACCGGCTAGTGTACCATTCCCAATTATTGTTCAAATATATAGAATGGTTATGGCTGGTACCATCATAGATGAAGGGGCTTCTGTGAGTATCCTTTCCTCAACTTCTTGGAAAGTGCTTGGTTTGCCATCACTTTTTCCTGAGATGAGAAATCTAACAGGCTTTGATAAAGGAACCATCAACCGTTAGGGATCCTTCCCAATGTGCCCATAACATTGAGAGGGAAAACTGTTCACATGAACGTAATGGTAGTTCAAGGACCCCTGGATTACAATCTACTCCTTGGATGAGACTATATTTATTGCATGGGGGCAATTGTCTACTCACTCTTTAGAGTAATGTGTTTTCCGCACGAAGGAAGAGTGGTCAAGCTCGTAGACCAGCTTTCATTTCCCGGATCACGCATAGCAAATAGTCATATACCATCCCTAAATGGTCTTTTCATGCAAGAAATGTCTCAATCTCCAGTCCGTCCTCCCGATGAGCACGAGTGATTCAGGGGGACATGACTGAAACCCAGGGGGCATGCACCCTGGTCTGCTTTGGCAGGAAAACTTCGGGTATAGGGTAGGTTTCCGTGAGAGAATATGACTAGTCTGTACCCCCGTCCGTGATTGGAAGAGGGGGTTATTCTAGAACAAGATTCTCTTGTCAAAGTTATGTGAGTGGAGTAGCCTCCTTCACTCACCTTTGTCTATTTCGGTAGACATCGCCGAGGAAGTGTTTTGTTTGCGCTGTAAATAGAACAATCTTTGGTAACCTGTAAGAGGTAGGCCTCTCTCGGTAGAACAAATGTTTTAACGAACTAAAGAAGGGGTAACCTTGAAACTCTGTTTTATACCTGGGGGCATGCAAGCCTTTTGGCGTGCAAGCGAAGAGCGACTATTTATTTTTTTAAATTTTTAGGACCTCTAACCCTTTAAACTCGTAGGATTGGTCGTCTCCTAACTTGCATAAAGAAAGGATGTGGGGCAAAACTCTAAAAGTTGTCGTTTTATATGAGACATTCTTATCACACGACTGGATTAATCGAGCAGTTTTAGCACATAGTTCAAGCTCGTTAAAAAATAAACATAAGACATGAGCAAATGTTTCCACCCGCGTTTAAGCTCGTTACAAAATGAACTATTCCCCGGTAAATAACCATCGTGAATGTAGTACTTTAGCCGTTAAAGCCTTGGTCGTGTTTGCACCGTCACCTCCACTTTTTCATTGGCCGATCATTCACCTCCATTTGATTGTTTACCCATTTTGAGGAACAGCTGCGAAGAGTGATTTCACTAGCCATCCTTGTGACACTGCCGTGATTGGAAAATTCCAAACCTTACCTGGAATCAGCCGCTACCCGTTTTATCACTCGCTCCTCAAAAGACGAGTCTCCTTTAAGCTCTTTTCAACTGACTTGTAAAATATGAAAAGATTGCCGAACCATTGGCCTCTCCAGCTCGTTGGACAGGAAGTGCTATCCCTCCTCTAGATTTTAATCTTTTTGGACCTCAGGGATTATTACACAAAAAGATCGAGCGCTTGTTTTGTTTGGCTCGTTAAAAGTATCAAAAATTCATCCCTTCTGTATTGTTTTATACTTTTTCGGACTTAAGGGATTAGATGACGAAAAAGGAATTTTGGAGTTACCTTTACGTTCCTTTTCAGACTCTCTAAAATTGAAAAGGACCGAGTTATCTTTGTCGTTAAACTCGTTAAAAATATTAATAGCGACAAACTTGTCTATAGACGAGAACGAGTTTCACTATCGCTAGGATCGTTAAAACATAGCGATGGGTTTGCCCGAAGGGCAAATTATAGAACAAGCATATGTTATCCTCCTCAAGCTTGACAAAAATAAAGAGGTACTGGTCAGCAATGACTGGGGAAAATTGGGAAGAAAAATTAAAGAAACTTTGTTGGTAGCAAGTCGCTCTTGAACATGACACTTCCACTCCGTGTCCGAGTCGGGTTGGGTTGTTTCATTCACCGGTCACATCACCATGGTCACACCATACCATCTGCATTTGGGGTTAATGCTACCAATCCATCACATCAGTGTCGCCGATATGTTCAAGAGAAGTCATTCAGAGAATTCACCTGTGTCTCACCCACTACCATACATTATACTCCATTCTTTCATGACCGCCACCCTGAACCTTATATCACCATATCGTTTTCACCTCCATTAAAATCATTTGCTCCGTTCCGTGTCATTGATGTGGGATTCATTAAGGCCATCCTGTGACGGATCACTTCTTGTCAACATCAGCTCATTATCCAAGAAGTTGATCTAGGAACACCCCATTCAGTACTTTGAAGCTTGCATGCCTCAATGGCAAGTTTCTCACTTCCGGCGACAGGTTTACATCAATGGCCTTCGACCGAAAGATTTTGCGTGGTGTTCGACGCCAAGTCCTTTATTCACACCACGTGAATTGTACTGCAGTACCTTGAGGGTCATTATCATTATCGATGATTCCTCTCGCGCTTGTTAACAGTTTAGATCATTGACTGGTAATCAAGCGATGTCTTTCCATGTTCGACTTCAGAACATTTCTCACATGGATCGACTTATACTTTGAGTGAAGATCGGACGAGATTGAAGACCCTGGATCTAGTTTCATCCATCCGTGCTGTGATATATATTCAGGGAGATAAAGACATTAAATGTACATCATTGCAGCACAGATAATCATCCTATCAAAAGGATGATGGCTCTACTAGAATCGTCAGTCTACACTCAAACGATTATCTGTCCTATGTACATGAAAATAAACTTATAAAGTTGAGCATGGGAATGCCTGCCTCAGCTAGATCATGAAAGTAGTATGAAGATAATGTATTGTATTGTATCTTATTACAGGTCTCCTCCCAGCATTGAAAGAACTTCGGATCCTCATAATAAAGCATTTCACCCGACACCAAAAGATTAACGACCTCATACTTTAGGGGGCAACTGTTATAGACATTTTTGGGCCCTACAACCCCAAGAATGAAATTTCCATAAACCAAGGGCTCCTAAGTCCCTAAAATTGTTGTTCTAACCCCAAAAGGAACAAGGTCAACAGATTACAGCTTCTCCCAAAAGTTCTCCATGAGAAACTGCTTAGAATTGGTCAAAACAGGATCATTGCAGCTGCTCCACTGGCTAGGTGCGTTGCATCTCACCCAAATACACTGTGAGGGTGCGTTTCATTTCAAAAGTCCCTTCTGTGGGGTGCGATGAGTGAGAAATGACAAATGGCAGTGTCATTCCGCGAGGTGGAGAGGCAATGGAAGCTTCCAGAATCTTCTCCTGTGACACTTGCCTCACTGAATTCGACCAAGGATGAGTAAGAGGCCCTTAGTCTCCAAGTGGAAGTAAGAACTATCAGAGATAAGACACTAATCAAATCACAAGCTCACTCATCCCCCTTACAGATATCTATATATGGATCCCTCATCCCAGAGATCCAAAGGCTGGAATTTTGCATATTGTAAGGAATTGTTGTTGGTTTCTAGATACAAACATCAGATTGTTGGGTGATCTAAGCTTTGTTTGAGGTGAAGAGGGGCTTCTTTGCTGGGAGGTTGATGCTGGGTCGGAACAACTGGTTGTAACTCCTCCTGGCTCTTTTCTTGTTTATCAATAAAAGCTATTTGAGTTTTCCTCCATGCTTTTGTATCATTGATGCTTGTTACATTTGTATGGTAAATTTACATCTGATCCTAGATTGTTTATGATTATAGATCCATGTATTTGTATAGTGCTATGCTTCTGTGATCTTACAGGTACTTTGTGAAGCTGGGCGTGCAAGGGAGCAGGTAGCTGAGGACTATCAAAGAAGAGAGGGATCGAATCAAGAGATTAACGCAAGACAGAGGTTGGTCTTTCTGTCCCTCTCTATCTATAATTCATAAAGGAAAAACAAAAGTAGTTTTTCTCTATTTGTTTCTAAGGCAGCTGTCACACCTTAGTGGGATAGAGCAGTTCTAAATAGACACTTTTCCCTGTAACACATGGTCCAAAACCACTTAGAACTAATACTTGGGACCCAATACCTGGGTTCAACACTTCGGACGAGATACCATGGTCCAAAACCATAGGTCCAAATACCAAGGACTAAAAAATAATTTTTCCCACATGTACGCGTTTTTCCTTGCACGAAAGTGTGTGCATACATATATGTGCATTTTTATCGTCGATCCCGCATGTATACATGACTTGATTAAGAGGAACCTGCCCATGTATCTCTTTTTCCTTCATTCTGAGAGCTAGAACTATGATCTGTTATTTGAGTGAGTTTCCATCAAGGACAACACCTGTGTCATGAGCCAAACCTATGTCATAATGCCAACAATATCCCCCTTTGGACTTGATGGCAACCCTAAGTCACTCTAAGTCATTCTCCCCCTTTGACATCAAGGGCAAAGGGTTATGCTTCCCCTAAGTACATGCTGAAATCTTTATTGTGTTGTGTTGTCCATGCTCCCCCTGACTGTAGGCAAGGTCTACAAAAAGATGTTATACTAGAAGAACAGGACTCTATACATCATAAATGACCTTCTTATCACCAAAGACTCATACAAACATCCATCTCCCAACCAAATGGGGATTGATACATCCACCAACCAAGTGGGGATCCACCAAAAGTTTACACATGATAAAACATGAAAATCTGTCCCAAGCACAATGGGGAAACCAAAATAGGCCATTACATGACCTTGATAATAAAAGAAATACATGACATAGAGACTAAATATTTAAGACAAGATTATGATAGTCATAAAAAACTATCACCATCAGCATCTGCCAATCCTCATCCAGACTATTAACCATGATCTCCCTCTGCGCCTATTCCATCTGAAGCAAAAAACAACTGTGAAATAGAACCCTGATGTTCGATGTTCTAAGATAATGCCAACAATGCATTATTTGAAGTATATGCTCCCCCCGAACTTGTGCTAGCTAGTCTCTGTCAGACTTATATCAAACTCTCTTAATCCTGAGTCTAGCCCACTGATAATCTTCAAACCCACATATACACGACTGCATCCATAGAAACTGGCGTATTTATGCGGATACGCTTCATTAAACTCGAGTACACCAACTTTTCTCTGAAACAGATAAGTGTCAACAGCAAGATGATGCATCAACTACTCCCAGCTTCTGTCTAAGATATTCAAATGTCTCCCTCGGCAGTGGTTTGGTGAATATATCAACAACCTGTTCCTTGGAGGGAACATACTCTAATTTGACCTTTTGTTCAAGCACTTGTTCTCGATAAAAATGATATTTGATAGGTATGTGGTTGGTCTTGGAATGCATGAAATGATTCTTTGAGACACTGATTGCACTTGTATTATCACATAGAATGGAGATGGGTGGAGTACTGAACCAAGACACTAATCTAGATCCCATAAAGAATGCACCACCACTAGTGATTTTTCTGTCACCTACACTTCCTGCCCAATCTGCGTCTGTATATGCATGAAGTGTGAGATCAGTATCTCTAGGATACCATACGCCATATTTTTTAGCTCCTTGAAGATACTTGAAAAGACTTTTAACTGCCTGAAGATGAGTTTCCTTTGGATTTGCCTGAAATCTTCTCACTATTCCAATTGCATGCATGATGTCTGGTTGGGTACCTGTTAGATAGAGTAGACTACCAATCATGGATCTATAGGTTGGTTGATGTACTGCTGTTGATTCTTCATTTGCGTTGAGGCTGCATCATGTTATCATAGGGGTACATACTGGTTTCGACTCTTCCATGCCATATTTCTTCAAGATCTGATTGAGGTACTTGGTTTGTGATAGAAAGATACCGTCTTTGTTTTGTTGGAATTGTAAACCAAGAAAGTATGCGAGCTCACCAAGCAGGGACATTTCAAATTCTTTTTGCATCAAGAAGGCAAAGTTTTGACTCATGTCTTCTTCATTGCTACCAAAGATGATATCATCAACATACACAACAAGTATTAACAACTTATCATTGTCAATTTTTATATATAGATTGTTATCTGTTGATCCTTTTGAAAAACCTTGTTGATGGAGGTACTTATATAAACGATAATACCAAGCCCTTGGAGCCTGTTTAAGGCCATAGAGAGCCTTTTTGAGTCTGCATACAAGTTTTGGATCATTCCCAAGGATGAATCCATTTGGTTGCTCAATATACACTTCTTCTTCTAAGTCTCCATTTAGAAAGGCAGATTTCACATCCATTTGATATACTTTGAACTTCTAGAAGCTAGAAAGAGAAAGAAACATTCTTATCACTTCAAGTCTTGCAACTGGTGTAAAAGTTTCTTCAAAGTCTATACCTTCTTGTTGAGCATACCCTTTACAAACAAGTCTGGCCTCGTTTCTAATAACATCTCCATTTTCATTCAACTTGTTTTTGAATATTCATTTTGTCCCTATGACATTCTTATCACTTGGTCTAGGAACCAACTCCCAAGTGTTATTCTTTTCAATCTGCTCAAGTTCTTCATTCATGGCCTTGACCCAACAATCATCTTTGCATGCTTTACTAACATTTCGTGGTTCAACAGAGGAAAGTAATGCTAGATAGCTTGAAGCTTCTGTAATAGTTCTTATTGTTTGTACACCAGCCTCTTTCTACCCCAAAATTTTAGTCTCTGGATGGTTCTTCTGGACGTACCTGGATGGAGTCTTTTCTTCTATCCTTATCTGTTCTTCTGGTGCCTCATAGGTTTCTTCTTCATCATTAGTCTGATTTGATGTTGAAGGATAGTCCTCATCATCTTCAAAATCTTCGGATTTTACTTGCTTTGGATTGTTGCCTGCTTCATCAATCACCACATCAATACTTTCAACAATTTTTCAAAGTCTTTTATTGTAACATTTATATCCCTTACTTCGGGAAGAGTAACCAAGGAGAATGCCTTCATCTGCTCTAGGTTCAAACTTGCCAAGCTTTTCATCAGTCCTTTTGATGTAACATTTGCTTCCAAAAACTTTGAAGTATTTTACCGTAGGAGTATTACCATACCAAAGTTCATGAGGAATTTGAGTGCTGTTTACCCGAATGTTTGTTTTGTTGAGAATAGTAACAACGGCAAATGCAGCTTCACCCCAGAAGGTTGCAAGAGTTACAGACTCATCAAGCATAGCACGAGCCATTTGTTGAACCGTTTTGTTCATCCTTTCTACCACTCCATTTTTCTGAGGAGTCCTTGCAGTAGAGAATTCCCTTCTTATTCCATGTTCTTCACAAAAGTCGAAAAATTCATCTGAGGTAAATTCCCCTCCTCAATCAGACCTGAGACATTTGATTTTGCGATCTAATTCGTTTTCAACCAAGGCTTTGAAAGCTTTGAACTTTTCGAAAGCTTTGTCTTTATGCTTTAGAAGTCATATCCAACACATCGTGGAAAAGTTGTTAATGAACAATATAAAGTATTCTTTTCCTCAAGGTGACTTTTTCCTTGATGGACCACATAAATCAGTATGGACAAGTTCAAGTGGCTTACTAGCTGATCCTTCCTTTTCAGGGAAATGTGTTCTAGTTTGCTTACCAAACTGACATGATTTGCATATTGTATTGTCTGGTATTCTGATGTCTGGAAGATCACGAACAGCCTGATATTTGCATGCTTTCCTTATCTGAGGGAAGCTCAGATGCCCCAATCTTCTGTGCCATAGCCAGTGTTCATCACTTTTGCTTAGATAGCATTGTTGTTGTCCTCCCTTGAGTATGTATAAATTATTTGGAGTTCTTATGCCTTTGATCACTGTTTCTCTTGTATCAAGCTCACGAACAATACATCCGTTTGATCAAAAAACTACCTCATTCCCTTGATCACACATTTGACTAACACTCAATAGATTATGCTTTAAGCCATCAACATACATAACATTTCCAGATTTTACCTTTTCTTTTAAAAGAACAGAGCCTTTACCTTTTATGAGAGCAGGGGTGTCATTTCCAAATGAGACATTCCTTTCCTTTTCTAAGGCACTATATTACTGAAGTTTTTCTTTATCACCTGTCATATGTTTCAAGCATCCACTGTTGATGTACCAATGATTTTCCTGTCCTTCCACATATAAGGCTATACCACATCTTTTTGGTTGTGGTTCTTTCTTTCTCCATGTTTTGGGACCCAATGAAGCTTGATTCCTCTGAGATGTTTTCCGAAACCTACTCTTGCATTCAGAATCTTCATGACTAAAGTTTTTACAAATAGAGCATTCTATTTCATTTTCAAGAGCAGAAAAGTTATTGTAGGTCCTTTGCATGATCCCAGTCATACTCCTTTGATTTCGTGTTTCTAGAGTCAAGATGGTCTTGTAGGCAACACATTGAGCAACTTTGTGTCCAAAGTTATGACATGAAAAACATTGGCCATTGAAGAAATTCCTACGATTATCAAATCTACCATCCAAGTGAGTATAGTTTCCATTTACATTCATCCTTGAGACAAATTGAGAATGATTTACCTACGGTTGGTTGTAGCTTTTGTTCATCCTTGAAGTAGATTGACCCTGATTTACTTGGTGATCTCTGTTCATCCTTGAAGTAGATTGACTCCGATTTACCTGGTGATCTGCTTTATACCTTTGTTGTCAATTGTCAACCTGTTCATTTCTCCTAGCTGCATCAAGATAAATCTTGGAGGTGGATGGCCTTTGTGCTTGAGCTGCTTCTTTAGTATATCCAAGACCTGTCTTTATTATAGGAGAACGCTGCAATTTGATAATCTCATCTAAAGTTTCAGATCCTTTAGCAAATCTAAGATTAAGAGCTTTTGTTTTCTCAATATCTTTTCTAAGTCCCACAGTTTCACATTCTAACTTTTCATTATGTTTTTCCCTTTCAGTAAGTTGGAATGTCAGAGTATCTATAATCATACTCTTTTATTCTAAACAAATTTCAAGTTTAGAAATTTCTTCATAGAGATCATCTTCATCTATAGCATCTAAGAAATCATCATCTTCAAAAGCCATCAAAAGTCTATAATCATTACCATGTTCATCTTCATCACTATTTGAAAATCCATCATTGTCTTCATGTGTATAATAGCTCTTCTTACTTATACTCTATTTTCTATTCCATTTAACTGGTTCCTTACCTTTATGAGGACATTTGGCTACATAGTGACCGACTCTTCCACAAGCAAAGCATTTGAAAGGTAGCTTACCTCTGAATTTTTTAGAACCCCATTGAAGGTTTTTGACAAAGTTTGATTCTTCCTCTCCTTTTGACACATGACCTGACTCATTGTATTCTCCTTTGAATGCGGCTTCTCTCATGTCTGATGGACCCCCTTTTCTCATTTCGAAAGCAGTTAGGATTCCGTGCAGCTGTGACATGGTAATACTATGAATATTCTGCTTTTCTTCTATGGCAGAAACCTTTGATTCAAACTTATAAGACAAAGATCTTAGAACCTTTTCAACCAAAGTAACTTCTTTTATCTCTTCACCCAAGTTTTTCATGCTATTAACAATCTCATCTATACGTAAGAAATAATTAGCCACACTTTCATCATTGTGCATTCTGAGAGTTTCATATTGAATTCTGAGAGATTGTAGTTTTGCACATTATACCTGATCGTCTCCTTTCATAGCTCAAAACGATCTTATCCCATATTTATTTGGCAATTTTGAGCTGCATCACTTTGACGAATTCTGATTGAGATAAACTCCCCAATAAATTATTAATAGCCTTTGCATTTGTTTCATATTGCTTTTTACCAGCCGTATCTGTAGGAGTTACTGATGGAAATGTGTATCCTCCTTCCAAGATATCCCAAACTTCTATACCAAGAGATTGAAGATAGGCTGTGATTCTTACCTTCCAATAGACGAAGTTGCTCCCATCAAAGATTGGTGGCCTGATAGATGCCTCTTTTTCGTAGTTGCTCATGATGATATATCTTCCTTCAAGCAATCAAGCTCCTTCTAAAGGCCCTGCTCTGATTCCAATTGTTGGAAATAATACTAAGAGGGGGGGTGAATCAGTATTATCGAGTTAATTATTTTTTCATTTCACAATCATTTTTTTATACGCTACTTCAGTTACTGAAAATTGCGTATATACGCAACTACAGTTAAGGAAACTATCACATAACCTATAGACTTATAATTTACTTTATTGTTCAGATGTTGATCATTAATCTGTGCATCAGAACCATATAAACAGTAACCAAGAATAGTAAAACAGAGCAGACAGTCACACACAAGAACACAAGATATAAGATGGAAACCCAATGTGCATGAAAACCACCTGCTGTTATTCGTCTTTATCTTCTTTTAATTAGAAACTTCTTTTTACAATGTTTTTGTACTGGTGCAGTCTTATGCTAGTACATGGGATTCTACCTGTAGAAGGCTACAACCTTCTCTCATTCTCCAGCTTCACCTGGAAGGGAGCTACAAACCCCTTAGCTCTTGTACTAGCTGATGTACTAGTACATAGGTGCTGACCTACAGAAGGCTACAACCTTCTATTTTCTTCCAGGGACCACATTTCATAAATTTTCAGACTGGATCCATCAATAACATCAATCAAACATCAAGTATATCTGCATCAACCAATCTCCTTTGCATCCACCAAAACTGAATCAACCAATCACTTCTCTGAATGCTGTAACCAGAATATAGTAACAGTAACCAGAAACCAATCCTAAACCCAGAACACTGCAGAAGTAAACAGAAGTAGCTAAAACATATTTTACGAGTCATATGCTACTTCAATATGTAGAACCCGCGTGCATACGCTGCTATATTGAGGAAAACCTACATATACACATTTCTGAAACACCTAACCAGTATGTACACGTGCCTTTTCTATGCGGAACCTTCGTACATATCTGTAAAAGATAATTTACACTTTACAAATATTCAGACATTAGATATACCCAGATTATCAGATTTATATATCAAGTCACGCCAAATGTAACAGATCAAAAGCACACAAAGATAGTTCTCTTCAAGCCTTGAGATCTTGACCCATCAATAGAACTTATCCTTCTCCTTGCACTCAGGTTTAGATCCAGCTATGCACCATAACCCAATGACTAGTATTCTAGATCTTTCTCTTCATAAGATATTCAATGCTTGAGTGCCTTTGCCTAATTATCTCCTTCCCCTTTTATTGTAGAAATTTTGAATAATTTAACACATATTCAATGGAGATTATCCTGATCATGTACTATTGTGGAATATATGCACAATACATAAGCTCCTCTACGTTGATCATCAATATAGCAGCATCAATAACAATAAAACATCAAGATCATTCACACATTAACACAGTATGTAACCCGGGGAAAGAATCTCGCTAAAAACCCCAAATATCTGTATATTAATGATTGAGACCATGTAACATTACAAAGTACAATGCTTATTACAAGCAATCTAGTACCAGCTCCACCTGTTACACACAATACAGCTAAGATCTGATCTCCAAATCTATTCCACTGCTTGCCTGCCTCCACTACTCAACACCTGCTCAAGAATGAATGAGAATGGTTTACCAAACTCGTATTTCACCTCCAAAGAATCACTCACACTGTGTTAGACGTGAGCAGAGGCTATAATACTGGGAAAATACATGAGCAAACTCATTGGCATACTCAATCCCTTGATTGTGCAAGATCTGATGCACAACTATAGTCACAACTGATAGCAATCTGATTCTCTAACACCTGTCCCTGCTGAACTGAACATGCACTGACATGAAACTGAGTTAACTGATGTATTATATAGTTGTATTATGAGTTAATAATTAGTTTAACAACTCATCATTAGTCTATTTGCAGTTAGACTAACTACAACTAGTTTAACCAAGTCAAACTAAACACAACTCCATCAACTCCACAATCAACTCCACCAAACTCAACTGATTGAGTTCTAACTGAAGTCATGCATGAAACAACTCAATTGACTCATAAGAAAAGCGTACTTCCTTTTGACAACTACATGGGCCACATCTGTAGTGTTAGCGTTCGAATTTGCCTCAGGCTGAGGAAGGCCAAACTCGAGGCAACATCAAACCAAGCTCAGCCTCGTAGCTAGCCCTACGAGGACAGGAGAGGTCTCTCTCCGGTCAATCTCGGAAAAAGGTAATCAAAGAGGCTCGAGATGATTGAATTGATGACTAATTTTAGGCTAGGTATGAAATACAAGGACTATGAATTTTATTTTTTTGAATTTTTGTTGAATTCAAGGGAAAGGCAATTTTGGGTGCGGGGATGAGGCACAACTTTTGTAGGGGTCTACTTGGGGCAAGATAGGCGATTGTTTTGATGCCTTTAAAGTGATTGAATGAATAGAACTGACAGGTGAGGAGCTAAGGAGAGCAAGGAAGTCTCAAGGATTCTCCTTAAACTGAAGAAAACATGGAAAATTAAACAAACTTAAAGGCAGAGCATAGCAAATTTATGGATTCTACCTTAACACTTCATTTGTTTAATTGCAGAAGATTAAATAAGGAAATGTGGTACACATACACAACTTACAAGTACTAAGAGAAACACACCATCAACACATAAGGCCACATGAATCCCAAATAGTGCTGCAAAACCCTGGTCTATCCTTTGCCAAAAATGCAGATAAAATATGTACAATAGTGTATCAAGCTATTCCCAAGAGTCCAACCCTGAAAATGACTAAGAGAGTTCACGCTCTGCTTATTGTTGCTGAAAGGGCCAGTAGTACCAAGATTTTCTTTGCTAAATCACTTCTGAACCTGGGTCAGGCCCATACACACTAACAAGAAGTCTTGGGACAACAGGAGGACAAGAAACCATATGCGATTTACTATGTCAACAAGAACCTAACTCCTACTGAACTGAATTATACGGTAACTGAAAAAGAGTTTTTGGATGTTATTTATGATATTAATAAATTTTAGCATTAGATTATAGGTTATCCCACTTTTGTGTACACTGATCATTCATCCATTAGGTATCTGATGAATAAACCCATAACTCCTAGATGAGATACAAGATGGTTATTTTTGATACAAGGATTTGATATTACCATTGTAGATCAACCAGGAAGATATAATGTAGTAGTAGATTTCCTTTCTAGGCTAAATACTAGTGATGAAGATACATCTATAAAGGATAGTTTTCCGGATGAACATATTTTTGCAATTTCTACTCACACCCCATGGTATGCATATATTGCTAACTATCTTGCTACAAGAAAAGTACCTCATCATTTTCCATATAGGGAACAACAAAAAATCATCCATCATAGTGCCCATTACTCATGGATAGAGGGATACCTCTTCTATATAGGACCTAATGAAAAAATCTGATGATGTGTAGGTTAGGATGACATCTATGACATTCTGAAAGCTACCCACTATGGCCCTTGTGGAGGGAATTTTGCAGAAAAGTGGAAAGGTCATAAGGTGTTATAGATGGGGTACTATTGGCCCTCTATTTTTCGTAAAGCAAGGAAATATGTTCAAGGGTGCGATAGTTTTCAGTGGATGGGTCAACTTGGTTGGTCATATGAGATGTTGTTATAGCCCCAATTAGTTCTTAATCCCTTTGAGAAATGGGCTATTTATTTCTTTGGGCCGTCCAATCCTCCTTCACATTAGAAAGTTCACATTCTGGTCTACAAATATTACATGACAAAACTGGTGGAAGCCAAAGCTGTCACAAAAGCCACATAATAGGCTATTTCAGACTTTTTATTTGAAGAAATTTTCTCTTGGTACGAAGCTCCTAGAGATATAGTATCAGATGGAGGGGCAGAGTTCACATCACATCTAATAGAAGCACTTAAGAAAAAGTACAAGATCAAACACAGGGTGACATATCCATATCAACCTCAGGTGAATGGTCAAGTCGAGAGCACAAATAAGGTACTATAGAATATCCTCACAAAGACTCTAGCGAACCATTTCTGAAACTGGACTAAAAAACTTCTCGAAGCACTTTGGGTGTATAGAATGACATTGCGGAATATAATAGGATTTTCACCATATGAGCTTGTCTATGGGAAATCTCCTTTGTTCGTAGTGGAATTCAAAATTAATATGCTCAGGACAACTCTTCAAGTAGGTTCGGATCTTTCAACAGCCCAGAAACACCGATTAGAACAACTAAATGAGTTAAATGAAATTCATTTGATAGATGTATAGAATACTGTTGCAATTCAACAGCAGCGAACCAAATGGCATGACATATTCATCAAGAAAAAGGTGTTTCAAAGAGGATATTGGGCGTTACTATATGACTCTCAATTCAAGTAATTTAAGGGAAATCTCTGCTCTAGATGGATGGGACCGTATGAATTTGATACAATGTTTGATAATGGGACTGTTAAACTTGTAACAATCGATGAGGCACGTACTCCTTTGATTGTAAACGAACATCACCTCAGATTGTATCACCATTGAGCTTCTAGGGACTCCTTTATTAAGAATTTCTTTAATAACTTTGGTTTTGAAATTGTTTGTGCAGAGAACTCTTCCTCTGCACCTCTTATTTACAATATCTATATATATATATATATATATATATATATATATACACACACACACACACACACATATAATAATAATAATAAAATGTTGTTACTATTCTATCAATACTCCTTTTCTTGTAGGTGTTGTTACTCCACCCATTCTTATACTCTGTCAAGTTAAGTCTCCAGGTATGTCCCTGACTGACTTCATCGATTTGATTGGTATTTAACTTATGACATGACCAACCATGACCAAGGGCTGTCATCCCTTAGTTGGGGGGAGGTATCACATTTAATATTAAAGATATTGCATTTAATAGCAATAATTTCATACCATCATTTCTATTAAACCTCATGCCAACTCGTACATCCCAAGGTCATTACCACCATAATCCGTATCAATATTTGATACCCACCATACCCTGCACACTTATCAACGCACATTTGAACTTGAATCATGTATGAAAACATTAATTTGTGGTATTTTCCAATGCGTTGGATTAATTACTATAATCATCATGGATTTACCATTGGTTTTCCCATAACCTTTGTCCGAATTTCCCTGTCACCACATTCCTTATTACCGTAATCCCTGTCACTGCAACTTTATTGACTAACAACCTCGTCAACGGTTTGGCTACTACTCCGAGTGTTGATACAAAGCAACTGGTGTAATGGGTGGTCAAGGTGTTAGGCATGACCTGGAAGATACAATGCAGGTCCAACGTCACTTGGATGTATGGCAGGCTTTCCAGGATGCCGGATGCTACATCCACTTTGAGAGGTTGCAGGGTTTTGACGAAGGCCTAAGAGTCGAGTTTGCATTGAATGTGGAAGGGAATTATTCAAAATTCTACAGACTGGACATTCCTATAACAAAAGAGATTATCTCGACTGTTAACGGATTGCTGCAAGGATGGCAGAAATGGTTTTCCCGGAGAACAACCTTGCTAGAATTTCTGGAATTGTTCTTGTAGGCAAGAGAAACCATGGTTCAGAAAGGGAGAGTGTATGACAGAAAATATTTTTCTCATCCATGGGCCGAGGTTGCATGCTTCGTTATGTGATACATTACCTATGAATTTTGGCATTCTACTCTGTTTAAATATCATTTTAAGCTTCTTGCATGTCTTTGGTTCCGTTATTTGCATTATCTAGATATTCAATTCTTCCTTTGGAACAATCTTCAATTAATCACATAGTATGCACATCGGTCGTGCTAAGCATTGGCAATCCTCACAAAATATGGGCTTTTCAGGTTGTTGGTGGTGCATTCCCTATTACAGACCCCCGTGACTTGGCCAAAATTCATTGAACTAGTAGAAGAAGATCTTGCGACTATGATGCCAACAAGGGTTGAGGAGGAATTTTTGGCAGAGGAAGGAGGGCAGTCAACACTGCTACATAAGAACCAATGTCAACTGATAGACAATTGGGGGAAATGGGGGAACAAGCCATTAAAGAAGTAGAGGAAGGAAGGGAGGAAGAAAGGCCATAACTAACCAATTCAGGGGATGGAGAAGGAATTGAGGAACTTGAGGTAGAATTTGTTGGAAGAATGTAGATTCAGGAGTAAACCCCTCATTCTCCGCTCCCTACTTCCCTACCAAAAAGGGCAAGGAAATTTCACTCTCCTACCCGCACAGTAAGAGAAAGAATCTCTCCTCTGGTATTAAGGTTTGTAGGAGCAATTACAAGAGGAAGCACCACCGTTGACACTTTAACACAAGAACTAGTATCAACCACTAAGCCAATGGGAGAAGAAGCTACCCTCGACATGGTTACACAAGAACTAGTGTCAAATGCTGAGCCAATGGGAGAAGAAGCTACCCTCGACACTGTTACACAAGAACAAGTGTTGACTGGTGAGAAAATTGAAGAAACTATTGTCGAAACTGTTACAAAAGAACCAGTGTCGACTGGTGAGATGCTTGAAGAAATTATTGTCAACACTGTTACACAAGAACTAGTGTTGACTAGTGAAAAAATTGAAGAAATTGTTATTGACATTGTTACACAAGAACCAATGTTGACTGATGAGAGAAACAAAGAAACGGGTATTCTTGACCCTGCTCCACAAGAACCAGTGTAAACCCCCAAGCACTTAGAAAGAGACACAATTGTTGGTACTAACCCGCAAGGGCCAGAATCAATTTCTGAGCAAGAGGAAGGAGAAAATAGGGCAACATAATGACCATAGGAAGAAAGCATTGATGATACTACTCTTCAGGAACATGCAGTGGCTCTTGAGCCCTTAGGAGGAAATGTGGAGGCACTGAACCTGTAGAAGAAGGCACTAAATCCAAACCTTGAGTTGTTGAACAAGTGGAAGAACTAAGAGTAAAACAGGAACCGAATGATGAGTTCGCTGGCATCAAGCCACCAAATACAACACTGGCCATGAGACCGATGGAGGAGGTCATTATTAAACATGAATTTTTTACACAATGTGCAAAAAGAAAGCCGCCATCCAGGACTAGTACTGATTTCTATTTAGAGAAAACATGCAATTAAAAATGGAAATTACCAAGTTGAGGAGACAAGTATTACGCTTGCGGTGATGGGTGAAAGGAAAAATAAGAACATCAATCAAGCTGTCATGATTCCCAGAGCCAAAACAGCTTCGGAAGAAATACAAACTAAAGATAGGTCAATGACCTCAACAACCACACAGAATGAGTCATTCTTGCATTTGATTAAGTCTCAGGAGTTTTTGCTGACCACAGAGGTTCATAAATGGAAAACCATTGCGTCTCGTCTTCAGCGGGGATCTATTTCTTTGGAAGATCACCATGAAGAAATGAAAGTAATTCAGGAATGAGAAGCAAGAGTGGTGGCTAATCATGTCACCCAAATAGAGAAAGCTAAGCAGAAACAAGAAAAAAAACAGAAAAAGATTGAAGAATTACAAGGGCAAGTGCAGTTATAGAAGGCTAATAAGGATGAAATGTTTGCCCTAACGTAACAGGTAATGGTGTGCCAACCTCCTACTAATAGCTATGCTTTGTTTCTTCACGAGCAATATATATTTCTATGTCTGAAAAGTAACCATCGGGAAATTAGCCATGACATAGAAGACCCTATGTTGTTCGTGTGGATCTTGAGAGCTCACAATCTACTGAACCAACACTTGATGTGTGAACTTTATATGCATAATTATATCTTGGAGAATGATTAGTCGTTCAATCCAATTCCTTATGTGGGAGACATTTAGGCGAGAGCATTTACTTCCTTCATGATTGATCTGGTTAAATAGAAGAAAGCCTTTGACAAGTTCAAAGAGAACCAAGTAAATCGGCCAAACCTCCAGTGGGGGGAGAATTTCAAGCCATGTGCACATAGGGATCACATGTAGCCATACTTCTAGGTGTGAGGTGGGGTGATGTGAAGTGATAGTCCCAAGAGGGCTGAAATTGGGTAGGGTCTATTGTCACTCACTACATTATGAGTTGTCATTTGATCAAAATTTCCAAAGAGTAGTGAAGTTTGAATCCATCTTTTAGGCCAGAGGAGAACTTAAATCCACATCAGACCCTCTCCATTGCACAGTGCTTGGAAAGAACTTTCAAAAGGTATGTGGGAGTCCGAAAATGGACCTTTGGATCATAAGATAAGGCCTATTCAAGTTACCCTTTTAAATTCAGAAAACAGAGAGGAAAGGACCATTGGAGGTCCATGAACTAATCACAGATCACACATAAGAGGTCTAGGAGCTCATCGTAATCACAAATCGACGGGTTCTTCCAAAGTAAAACAAGGAGCATGCAAAATCTATGATCAACTGATCACAATATCGCATATCAGTGGGTTCAGTACATCGGCTCATCAGGCATATCGATGGGTCACAACATAAAGATAGAAAGGGGTGGCACATAGGCATTTGGACATGGTGTTTTAGGGAAAACTAGTGTCAATTCGAACTGCTAGTCCCACTAAGATGGGTAGCTATCTTAGAAACAAACAATGAAAGCTTTTCAAGAGTTCCTTTAAGTGTGATAGATGGAAGAGAAGAAAAGAGGACCAACCTGGATCTTTCGCTTTGATCCTAGCTTGATTTCTCCTTTCCTTGATAAAATTTTCCACTCCTTTCCTACTTGTCCCGCTTCACAGAGTACCTGTAGAGTCAAAGTAACAGCAAACTATCAAAGCATCTCCATCTAAAACATCATAAACAATGTGGAATCAGAAACACATTGACCACAGAATTGCATTCATAAACAATAAGATTCACAAATACAAGATCATATGGAGGAAAACTCAAAGAACTTTATAAATAGTAATGTAAGAGAGGATTATAACCTAGTTGTCTAATCTAGCATCATCCTCCCAGTTCTAGAAGCCCTCTTCACCTCATGAACAAGAAAATCACCCAACAATGCAATGTCTCTTCTCACCAACAAACCAACAGCACTTCCTTACAAAATACAAAATTCCAGCCCTCTAGATCCCTCAGATGAGGGATCCATTTATAGATGTCTTGCAAGGGTGTGAGTTAGCTTTGGGTTTTTGATTAGTTTCATTTCACTAATAGTTCTTGGTTCCACTTGGAGATTTCGTGATCTCTTACTCATCCCTAGGCGAATTCAAAGAGGCAAGTGTCACAAAAGAAGTTTCTGGAAGATTCCATGATCATCCACCTTGCAAACCGTCTCTGCCATTTGTCTATTCTCGCTCATCGCACCCCACAGAAGGCCATTTGAGTATGCATCACACTTGGCCAATTAGGCAGTCAGTATGCATCACACCTTGTCCACAGAGCAGTTTGTATGGTCCAGTTTTGGCCAGTTATGAGTAGCTTTTCAAGTGGAACTTCTGGGAAATGATGTAATCAGTTGAACATGATCCTTTAGGGTGTGAAACAACACTTTTAGGGACTTAAGGAACCCATAGTTTATGGACACATGAGTTTGGGGTTGTACTGCCCAAATATGTCTATAACAGCTGCCCCTAAAGCATGAGGTCCTAAATCTTCTGATGTCGGGTGAAATGATTTATTCATGAGGATCCGAGGTATTCAAACTAGAAGGTGACCTATATAAGATACAATACAATACAATACATCATCATCATATTATTTTCATGATCTAGCTGAGGCGAGCATTCCCATGCTCAACTTTATAAATTCATTTTCATGTACATAGGACAGACAATCGTCTGTTGTTGCAGACTGGTGATTCTTCGCATGAAGAGTCATCTTCCCTGGTTTAGATGACTATTTGTGCAGCTTCTGTGTACAATTGATGTCTTTATTTTCCTGAATATATCGCAGCCCAGATGGATGAAACTAGATCTGTGGTCTTCAAAACTCATCCAATCTTCGCCTGATGTACAACTCGATCAATGTGAAAAGATATTCTGAAGTCGAACATGGAAAGACATCGCCTGATTACCAGCCAATGATGTAAGCTGCTAACAGACGTGAGAGGAGTCACTGATAATGATGATGACCCTCAAGGTACTACAGTACAATTCACGTGGTGTGAATATATGAGCTGATGTCGAACACCACGCAAAGTATTTTGGTCAAAGGTCATTGATGTAAACTTGTCACCGAAAGTGAGAAACTTGACATTGAGGCATGCAAGATTCAAAGTACTGAAAGTGTTGTTTCTAAGTCAACTTCTTGGATAATGAGCTGATGTTGACAATAAGTGACCTGTTGTAGGAGGGCCTTGATGTATCCCACATCTACGATGCAAAATGGAGCAAATGATTTTTTTGGAGGTGAAAACGATCTGATGATATGAGGTTCAGGAATGGCGGTCATGAAAAATGAAGCGTGGATGTAATGTAGTGGATGAGGCATTTGCTAGATGGTGAATTCTCTGAATGAATTCTCTTGAACATATTGGCGACATTGACATGGACTGGTAGCATGAACCCCATGGATGGCATGGCGGACCAATGGTGACGGTGAACGGAAAAACCCAACCCAACTCAATCACGGTGATGGAGTGAAAGTGTCATGTTCAAGAGCGACCTGCTACCAATAGAGTTCTTCAAGTTTTCTTCCCATTTTTCCCCAGTCATTGCTGACCAGTACCTCTTTATTTTTGACAAGCTTGAGGAGGATAACACATGCTTGGTCTATAATTTGCCCTTTGACCAAACCTGTCGCTTTGTGTTTAGCAAGCCTAGCATCAGTGGGACTCGTTCTTGTCTGGGTGGACAAGTTTTTCGCTATTTTTTTAACGAGTTTAATGACAAATATAACTCGATCCCTTTCATGTTTAGAGAGTTTGAAAATGGATGAAAAGGAGACTCCAATAGTCCTTTTTCACGGCATAATCCCTTAAGTCCGAAAAAGTGTAAAATAATACGAAAGGGATGACTTTTCGATAGTTTTAACGAGCTGACAAAGATAAGCGCTCGATCTTTTTGTTTAATGATCCCTCAAGTCGAAAAATATTAAAATATATGAGAGGGATGACATTCCCCTTACTTTAACGAGTTGGGAAGGCCAATATCTTGACAATATTTTTATATTTAACGAGTCTAGAAAGAGTTTAAAAGAGGCTCGTTTTTTAGGAACGAGTGGTATTTCTGGGTAGCAGCTGGTTCCAGGTAAGTTTGGAACTTCTCAAAACATGGCAGTGTTAAGAAGGTGACAATCAGAATCACTCATCGCAGATGTTCCTCAAAAGGGTAAACAATCAAGTGGAAGTGTATGGTCGGCTGAATGAAATGGAGGTGACAGAAGGAACACAACCAAAGTTCAGAAAGGGCAGATAGCAAAGTGATCACAAAGGTTATTTACCAAAGGCGGGTTTATTTTTTAATGAGCTTGAACCTTGTGCCAGCATGTGCTCAATGCAGGTTGATTTTTTAACGAGATTGAACCTTGCGGGAACATTGCTCTTACCAGTCTTTTGATAATGTCTCTTGGTATATTTATTTTTTAATGAGCTTGAACACTACTATAACATGTGCTCATGACCTTTTTATGCAAGCTAGAAGTGACCGAGCTACGAGGTTAAAGGGTTAAGAACCTACAAACTAAGAAAATCAAGGGTCACTTTTCACTTGCATGCAAAAGTTTGCATGCCCCCAGGTCTTTTAGTAAAAGGAGAGTTTCCAGGTTATCAAATGGAAGTCCTTGCGGTTAGGCAGGATCGTTTCGGCTGGGAGACAAAAAACTCTTCCTTTGTGATGTCCATCGAAATAGACAAAGGTGATTGCTGTGAGCTTCCAATCACATAACGTACAAAGGTGAATGTTGTGAGCTTCCATTCATAATCATACAAAGGAAATAATCACGTCAGACTGATCACATAACCTATATAGGAATGTTATTCGGTCCAAGTATTATAACCTTTCAAGAAAATCTCTCTTTTCCTCTGGGTTCACCCGCCGAAGCAGATTAGGGTGCATGCACCCTAACCTTTAGAACACTCATACCTATGGTAATTAGGTGGATGGAATGAAGGTTGAAGAGACATTGTTGATGCGAAGAGACCCTTTAGGGACGATGGTTGATTCACAGTTGTGTTTGAACCAGGAAATGAAAGCTGGTCGACAAGATGTACTAGTCTGCCTTCATGTGGAAAACACATCACTTGGAAGAATGTCGAAACAATAGCTTCCATGCTATATATAGTCATGTCCAAGGAGTAGATTGTAATCTAGTGGACCTTAGACTACCATCACGTTCAAATGAATGGTTTTCTTTCTCAAAGTTATAGGCAACTTTGGAAGGATCCCTAATGGTCGACTGGTTCCTTTGTTGAAGCCTGACAAATTTTGTTTTTCAGGCAAAAGCGATGGCGAACCAAGTGCTTTCCAAGCAGTTGAGGAAAGGATACTCACTGAAGCCCCTTCATTGATGATAATGCCAGACACAATCATTTTGTAAACTTGTACTATGATTCAGAATGGTACATTAGATGGAAGGCGGGGTTTTTCTAGTTGACTCCAGTGAAAGAAAACAACTAGACTACTTGGAGGAGGTATCGGATAAATGTCCAGATAATTCTCATGAACTAGGGGGGGTATCTTATTGTTGTAAAGGAATGGGTGGATTGTCCCCAAGTTCATTAGACTCTGTATCGACAAAAAGAATTTGAAAGATGTCGTTCTCATCCTCTTAGGAAACTATATCATTTGAAGGTGGATTTTTTTATGGCAAGACTGGGTTGACTGCCATCTCGACCAGTTGACTTTGGTCTGGTATGGACTCAGAAGGTTCACTTTCAATGATAGGCGATTCGATTACAATTGAGTTATGTCAATTGGGTTTTCAACTAGCGAAGGACTTGGTAAGAGTTTCTTGTATCCAGGTGGAAGCTATTGCGGTGAAGCAGGACAGTAATCTAAAATGCTTTTGGCTTCATCCAGAAAAGGACAACGGTGAAGAGTATGATCACCTTCACATAACCTACATGGAACTCTAACTTTTCCTTTCTGTCGATTGACTTCGTTTTCACTAGTTGATGGTGCGCTGTCAACCTGATTGTCAGGAGTTTATGACATCGAATGGTGCAAATGGGGAGACCATTCTCTCAAGATCCATGGGATGCAAGGGAAATCTCGATGGTAATGTCTCTCCTTGCAAATTATGCATGGAGTTTTTGGTTTGGAAACTTTAGTGTGCGGATTTTCACCAGATGATGCATTGGTGTTCCCTTGTTTAGCTGGCTTCTTCTTCTTCTCCTTCCCTTTCTTTTTCTTCTCAGTTACTTGGTTTTTAGTGTGACTAGTTTCACCAAGAAAAGAGGAAGAAGGGGAAGGAGAAACAAATGAAGTAGAAGGAAAATGGGTAACTTCAATATCATCTAGTTGTTGATTAGATTGTTGAGGAATTACAGTGTTTTGAATGACAGAGGTCGAGAAAAGCCATACTGGTAGGCCGATTGTGATTCCCGGAAGGGAAAATGTAGCCATATATGGAGAACCAATATCTCCCCAAGAGGAGAAAGGACTCGGATTACCTCCATGAGGGATTCCTTGATTGGTAGACTCCATTATCTCAACCTCAGATCAACGTAGGAACAAGGATGTTATTCCGTTTAAAATAAATTTTAAGACGCTTTGACGCAAGTTGATTTTTCAATTTTTAAGAGTTGAGAAAAATCTAAAGGTGACTCTAGTCACCTTCGATTTTTAATGAGCCTGAAGTGACAAGTGCTCAGATGGACCTTTTCTTTTAAGGAGTCAAAAAGGAATGAAAGTGACTACTCTAGAAGTCTAGATAGAGGGTTTACCAAATCGATCGTAAAACTGCAAAATACACCTTGGTGATAAATGATAGAGAAATTACCAAGGACTTATGTACGGCAGTCAATCTTCCCAAATGCTGTGTTCAGTGCATTACGATCGATAGGGCGGTAGACACGACTTCTTAAGGATAAAGGATATCAGCCTATTGTGGTCTCCCAATATATACTTGACAGTACGGGGAGCACAAGTCTGTACTGGCACTTGTCGTATCAAAGAGGACGAATCACCCAACCTTTGATGAAAATGATAGTTACCAGGTTTTACGACGCCAAAACACGTCTCTAGCCTAGACTTCTAGATGTGTTGCGTTAGATTCCAAAGCATTTTTATGTTCATTGAGGTTTATTTTAGAGTTGATCTTGCTTATAAGTTTGTCTTTCAAAGTTCACCGTGTGATGTAGATGTGAAATTCCTAAATATGCAATCTAAAATGATAAACAGTCGTTTATGTTCTTTTAGCAATGAAAAACCTAGCTGCAAAGGAAAGAAGATGATGATTTCTTTTCTGCAGAGAGCATAGAACACACACTAAATGCACTTTTCCTAAATCAAATTTTGCAAGCAGTCAAAATGCAGATGCACATGCATGTATTTGTTTTCTGCTTTCTTAATGTGTGAATGCCAAAAAGAAAGCTAAGTACAGATATGAACTATTTTATTTCAAAGCGACAGTACCAACAATTTTATTTTCAAAATGAAAGGAAGACTAAGACGACACTTTTCGATTTTGAATTGAAAACTATTTTCGACACTTGAAATACTAATAATTTCAAAATCAAGTACAATGACAAAAGTACAATCAACTATCTAGAAGAGGAAGACTTTACGACACTCTTCTTTTGATTTAAAATGACAATTACGACACTTGCATCAAAAATGACAGTTCGATTAGGCTACTTTCGACAAAGGAAGATTGTAAATGATTGACAAATACACAAAAACATTTACAATTCCTAACTGATGGAGGCTGAAATAATGTGAAGGAAGATGGTTTCAACAAGAAGGTACTGATCATGAATAGAAAAAATACTGAATAAAGCTAAAAACAAGGGGGAAAAACCAAATTTTAGAGAAGAAAACAGTGTCACTCAATCATCGCACATGCAACACAGGGAAACAGGGATGCATCTCACCTGCAACACATGGGACGTGCGATGCATCTAGGTTGCACAATTACAAAGAGTGCGATGGGCCAGGGAGCGAAACTAAGCTTGGATTTTGCTCAAAATTTGTAGCTAAGTTCAGTGATTAAGGCTGAGTAATGATGGATAGTAAACATAAAGCATAAGGGTAGGATCTGGTGAGGTTCTGAGCTACCACAAGGGCATTTAGGATGCTTTGTAAGTCAGATGTTTAGTTCATAAACGAACCCGTAGATTGACTAAAGCAGTGTTTATCTACTTCGCAATTGCATAGCAAAGTCTTTTTGAAGGCTATCTCGCTAACTTCAGGCTTCGTCTGTAGTTTATAGACCAAACAATAAACAAACAAAACAAACTATTCGTTCCCCAGTGGAGGCGCCATTTTGTTTCAGGGAAAACTAGTGTTGATTCGAACTGCTAGTCCCACTAAGACGAGTAGCTATCTTAGAAACAAACAATGAAAGCTTTTGAAGAGTTCCTTTAAGTGTGATAGATGGAAGAGAAGAAAGAGGACCAACCTGGATCTTCCGCTTTGATCCTAGCTTGATTTCTCCTTTCCTTGATAAAATTTTCCACTGCTCTCCTAGTTGTCCCGCTTCAAAGAGTACATGTAGAGTCAAAGTAACAAAAAACTATCAAATAATCTCTATCTAAAGCATCATAAACAATGCGGAATCAGAAACACATTGACCATAGAATTGCATTCATAAACAATAAGATTCACAAATACAAGATCATATGGAGGAAAACTCAAAGAACTTTATTAATAGTAATGTAAGAGAGGATAACAACCCAGCTGTCTGATCCATCATCATCCTCCCAGTTGTAGAAGCCCTCTTCACCTCATGAACAAGCAAATCACCCAACAATGCAATGTGTTTTCTCACCAACAAACCAACAACACCTCCTTACAAAATACAAAATTCCAGCCCTCTAGATCTGTCAAATGAGGGATCCATTTATAGATGTCTTGCAAGGGTGTGAGTCAGCTCTGGGCTTTTTATTAGTGTCATTTCACTGATAGTTCTTGGTTTCACTTGGAGATTTCATGATCTCTTACTCATCCTTGGGTGAATTCAGAGAGGCAAGTGTCACAAGAGAAGTTTCTGGAAGATTCCATGATCATCCACCTTGCAAACTATCTCTGCCATTTGTCTATTCTCGCTCATTGCACCCCAAAGAAGGCCATTTGAGTATGCATCACACCTGTCCAGTTAGGCAGTCAGTATGCATTGTACCTTGCCCATGGAGCAGTCTGTATGGTCTAGTTTTGGCCAGTTCTGAGTAGTTTTTCAGGTAGAACTTCTAGGAAATGATGTAATCAATTGACCATGATCCTTCAGGGTGTGAAACAACACTTTTAGGGACTTAAGGAACCCTTAGTTTATGGACATATGAGTTTGGGGTTGCAGTGCGCAAATATGTCTATAACACATGGAAATCTCTAATCGTCGATATCGCATATTGCATATTGACGGGACTAGGCTTATCGACGATCGTCGGGCGCCGAGAGTTCATTGCAATCATAGATCAATGGGGGTACCTAATCCAAAATGGATCCAGTTTTGCCTCCAGATGAAGGTCTTCAAATGTAGTTGAAAGTAGAATCAAGTCAAAGTGCTCGTCGATACAATTCCAATGGTGTGAACAGTGCATAAATCCGAGCCCGGATGAAGAAGTTATGTCTAGTCAAAGTTTTTGGGAAAAATTAGGGAAAATGACAAAAAAGTCAAAGGTCAACGGTTAACCAGTTCAAAGCCTACGTCAGCAAGGACATGTGTCAACTCAAAAATGAGCCATAGGTCCTGGATGATGTCAGCAGAGGAGGTGACGTGGGCCAATTCGGTGTTGACATGTGGCAGCTCGGATTTTGCCCAATATCACCTGTTTTCCAAAATTTTGGGGATCAAGGAGGATCAAACCCCTGACCTCCCAGAAGGCTGAGTTTTCACCAGAAGGGCCGCACCAAATAGACTATGGTGGATCTTTTTAAGCTTATGGATGATTTTTTATTTATGGTGTGTTGATAGGGTTGCTAGAATAAAAGGCCGACGACCGAGGTCAACCCACCGGTCGTTGGTCCTCCTGCCGAGTTATCCCACATGGAATGGAAATTATTAACCCACATACCATATATATAATAATAGAACCATATATCAGCAATGACAAGGGGAACTATATCTGGCCAAACCATAATCTATGTATATCCAATGTAAAACACCGGAGTGTTGAGCGGGGGTTTCGACCCGCCGACCTCCAACATTATATACCAATGCCTTCACACATTTGGGCTAACCAACATACCATTTGTTCAGGCTTGAAACAGAGCCAAACTAATTTTTATTAACTGTTGTAGAGCCGAACCCGCCAAAACTAGGGTGTGCAGACCGAGGTGGTTTCCACAGCACAGAGGGTGGTTTTTGTCAGCGTAAAGTGCTTTTGCACATTCCAGGGGGTCTGGAGTTCACAGTGGCCAAATATGGGCAATTTTATACTCGTTGACTCAAAATTTCGAGATAACGCAATGGTGAGATTATTTTTCTCATTTGAGTCTCTATTTTTGAGCTCATGTCTGTAAAAGAATTTTGAAGACTAGTCAAGTGGTCACACTAGAAGCTAAGGACCTGGAGAGGTAGCCAGGAAGTCTGTTGAAATCCATTATCAAATTTTCAATGTGTTGATGCATATGTTTATATTTCAATTTTCTTATTTGTTTATGTTATTTGCATTCTTTTCGATCCATTGCACTAAGTAACATAATAAAGTCTATAATACCTTTTTCATTAAGGAATCAAGTGGTATCAGAGCAGCAAGGTTTTTAAGGTCTGACAAGATTGTGTGAAGATTTGAGTGCTTACTAGGTTAAGACTTGAACAAGGTGGAGGTGAACTTGTTGAGGGGAATCCAGAGATTCGATGGGTCTTTTCACAAAGAAGGATGGTGGATGAAACCCCACTTGGGTCAGAATCTCAATTCCTGGGTAGTTTCATGACGATACGTACAATGGTGGAAGAGATGTATCGTGAGTTTAAGAAGAACAAAGATGAAGGCACTTCATCACCTAAAGACCAAGAATATAAGGGAAATGGAGAAATTCTTCCTCCACCATCTCCTCCATCATCACCATCACCATCATCATCATCCTCTTCTTCTCATAAATCTAGTCCTTCTAAGAAGAAAAAGAAGAAATCAAATTTGATCAAATTAGATGTAAAATTTGATTTTCCAATTTATGATGGAGAACTTAAGACTGAAAATCTTGAAAATTGGATAAGACAAATTGAAGTGTATTGCAAGGTGTAGAAATTTGTTTCAGAAAGGAAGAAGATCCATCTTGCTAGCCTTTGACTTGGAGGAACCGCACTTGTATGGTGGGAATGCAAGACACATGCAGATCTCAAAAAGAATGGTAAAATTATTTCAACTTGGAATGAATTTGTTTCTGCTATTAAAAATCAAGTTTATCCTTTGGCTTATATGAAACAAGCAATGATGAGTTGGCAAACACTACATCAATTAAAAGGTCAAAGTGTTCAAAGTTATACTCAGGAATTCTGTAAGAGAGCTTTAACATTAGACATATCATTGGACTCACCAGAGACATTGTTGAAATACCTATGTGGTCTTCATAGTTATTTGAGGCATCCTATACTTATGTTTAATCCAACTAGCTTAGATGATGTATTGGTCCATGCAAGTCATCTATAAGATAGAGGTGAAAATGGAACCCATGATGTTGGGAAATCATCCAAACCTATTAAAAGAAAGAAGAAAGACAAGAAGAAACTTAAATGGAAGGAGAAGAAAAAAAACACTGTGAAGAAAGATAAACCTTCATGCACTCATTGTAAGAAGGAAGGCCATGATGAGGCACACTACTGGTCATTGCATCTAGAATTGAAGCCTAAGAAGTTTGGGAGTAAAGAGTGGAAGAATTTTGCTGCTATTCAAAAGGACTTGGGATCAAATTCAGGGGATGAGACAACAGTTACAGCCACAGGTATAAAAGGTAAAGATTCTAAGGCATCTACAAGTACTTCTTCGCATTTTGTTGATAATGATAATGATGAGAGGAAAAGAAATGATCTATTTCACATTAGAGTCATTTCCAAGCATACTAAAATTGATACTTTATTTGATAGTGGTTCACAAGTTAATTTGATTTTTGAAGCAATTGTAAAGAAGTTTGTTCTAGAAACAAAACCTCATAAAAAGCCATATCCATTAGGTTGGGTGTGTGATAAAACTAAGCTACAAATTACAAAGCAATGTAAACTTCGTTTTGCTATTGGGTCAAAGTTTCTAGATGAGGTTGAGTTAGACATAGTCCCATTGGACATATGTAGAATTGTATTAGGAAGTCCATACTTGCACGATATAAATGCTATCTTCTATCGAATTGAAAATAAGCATCAACTCACTAAGGATGGAATTGAATATATTGTAAGGGCTCATAAACTCAAAGATAACTTCTCTCTCATAAATTCAGGACAGATGAAAATAATTATAAATTAAAGTAAACAATTTTTACTTATGATTGTAAAACCAAAGGATATTGATAAATCCGGTGCTTTCCAAGGCTGTAATTCTAAACAGAAAGTAGATATAGTTAGAGTTGTTTTTGATTATGATATTCTATTTCAAGAGACTAAAGGAATTCCACCCAAGCGAGAGATAGAACATGAGATTTATTTGCAGCAAGATGCTCCACTACCTAACATTGGAATGTACAAGTTATCAGCTCTAGAGAATGTAGAGATAAAGAAGCAGGTACAGGAGTTGCTCAATCAAGGGTTTATTCGACCAAGCACATCACCGTATGGATCACCTATTTTTTTAGTGCGAAAGAAAGATGGTTCATGGAGAATGTGCATTGATTTTAGAGCGTTAAATAAAATCACAATAAATAATCACTATCCTCTTCCTCGTATTGATGATTTGTTATATCAGTTAAAAGATGCATTTTACTTCTCTAAATTGGACTTGTGAAGCGGCTACCATCATATCAAAGTTGCAGAACAGGATGTATCGAAGACTACTTTCAGAACAAAGCAAGGACTCTATGAATGGATGGTTATGCCTTTTGGCTTAACTAATGCTCCAGCTACATTCATGCGGGTCCTGAATGATGTATGTAGACCATTCTTGATGATTTTGTAATAGTCTATTTAGATGGTATTCTTGTTTTCAGTAGAACATGGGATGAACATGTAAAGCATGTAAAGCAAGTTTTAGATGTTTTGAAAAGAGAAAATATCTATGTAAAACTGTCAAAATGTGAATTTGGCAGAACATATTTGAATTATTTGGGTTATATTGTAGGGGGTGGTGAATTGAAGATAGATACCTCTAAGGTCGAAGTCATTGTAAATTGGCCTAAGCCCAATACTGCTACAAAAGTTAGAAGTTTCTTAGCAGCAGCACAATATTGGAGAAAGTTTATTGCTAATTTCCTTTGATTGCAACTCCTTTACATGCTTTGACAAGTGTGAAACAGGTGTTTCATTGGGGAGGCAAATAGTAGAAAGCCTTCGATACATTGAAAGAAAGGATCAGTACAATGCCAATACTAGCACTGCCAGATCTTCAACATGCATTTGAGATAGAGACAGATGCAGGTGAATATGCCATGGGGGTAGTGTTGATGCAATACATAAAGCCTATATGCTTTGACTCTGATACATTCACTTCAGTAGTAGTTAACTATCCTACATATGATAAGGAATTACATGCATTAGTTTAGAGTGTTAAAAAGTGGAAACATTACATAATGGGTAAAGAAACAATCATACATACAGATCATCAACCACTACAATACTTACACTCACAAACTAAATTGCAACAATCAAGACGCTATCAATGGATGGGTTTTTTACAACAATTTAATCTTGTTATCAGATATAAGAAAGGCATACATAATAAGGTTGCAGATATGTTATCAAAACCAATTATAAATGCATCCAGAATACTTAAGCATAATTCAATAATTCAAGAAAGTTACATTGAACAATATGCTCAAGACACAAATTTTAAGGATATATATGCAACTTTAAGTCATGGCAAGCAAGTAGAAGAATTGGATTATTTCATAAAGGACAAACTCTTATATCAGTTGGGAAAGTTATGCATTCCACAAACTGAAAGAGTTAATATAATTCGAGAAGCACATACTTATCCCATATCAGGCCATTTTGGTGTAAGTAAAACAATTGCACAATTACAAAGATTCTGCTATTGGCCATGAATGAATGAGACAGTTTCTAGATATATTAAAGGATGTACTATGTGTGCTACAAGCAAGCCAAGTAATAGAAAATTAGGCCTGTATAATCCACTTCCAATTCCTCCTCGTCCTTAGGAAAGTGTTTCCATGGATTTTGTTGGGGAATTGCCAAAGTCTAGAAAGGGTCATGATTATTTGTATGTAGTTTTGGATAGGTTTAGTAAGATATGTATTTTGACACCATGTAATAAACAGGTCACCACTGAACAAACTGCAAAGTTGTTCTTTCAAAATGTATGGGTTCATTTTGGGTTACCCACTTCTATTGTATCCGATCGAGATTCTCAATTTGTTGGGAAATTTTGGTTAATTCTATGGGAGTTAATGGACAAAAATTTAAGGAAGAGAATGACATTTCATCTACAAACAGATGGTCAGACATAAGTGGTCAATAGGACAATGATAAAGTTTCTTCGAGGATATTGCAGCAAGCATCCCAAACTTTGGGATGAGCATTTGTGTTATGTGCAGTGTTATCACTCTGATAGTTCTTTTGAAGTTAATGAAGAAAGAAAAATCAAAGTTAACCACAAACCACTTTTGGAGATTAGGACCTAGCCTTCCTAATGCTTAGAGAGGGCTCTATCTTTATAATTTAACTTTGTTTTAGTTAAGATGATTTTAGGCTAGTTATTACTTGCACTTGGGTTTTGTCTTGAAATTTGGTGGTGGGATCACTTTACTTAGATGAACATAAGTTTTCTTATATTGTTGGGCTATGGAGTCAGATGTCAAGCAAACAAGACTGGATTCAGTTCTAAAAGTAGTGTCTACAGGGCAAGATAGGTGAGTTACTATAGATATCAAAGGCTAAATGGTGGGATGGTTTCAAATTGGATCCAAGGAGAAATTAAGGGTTCCCTAGGCCGGACTTTGGAAGGAATGAAAGAAGTCAACTGGGATGGGAGAGAAATTAAGGTTTCTCAAATCTGGGTATCAAAGGTGTTAGAGTCGGTCTGGTCAGCCCTCCATCAGAGATCAAAACTCTTTGTGCATTTCAATTTTAGGTGTCCTGCTCCATTCACTCAGCTGCATTTCGCTAGGGACATGCCATGATCTGACGAAGAAAATCATGCTAGTCATTTTCCCTCATGTCTGGCCCTTGCTGGTTCAGGTCTTGGTCCATAATCATCGAAGCTCATGACAGTCAAAGTATGGTCCTTTAGAGGACAAAGTCATTTTTTATGATTGGGTCTAGGAAATCATCAATTTGGTCTTTGAAAACATGTCCAAAACAAGCCATGCAGGCCAGAGGGAGACCTTATACAGCTATGGTTCTGAAAGCTTCATCATCACCTGAAGAGACTTCGACTCTTCTTCAAAACTTTGTTTTGAAGAAAAGTCAAACAAGGTCAATTATGACAAAATTTTCCAGAAAATCGCCAGTTGACTTTTTCAGATGCACTCATGATTTCTATGGCTAAATTCCCAGTCACACAGTCCCCGAAAAGAAATGCCGAAAATCCCATCATGTGAGCCAAAATTTCAAAGAAAAAATGAAAATCAGGGTGTTTTAAAGTCAATTAAAAAAGTGCAAAACACAAACATTAGAAAGTGGGTTTTCAAAGAAGAAGAAAATCAAACCCATCTCTCCCAAGCCTATATATACTTGTTTTTGCCCAAATCAAAGCCATTGTGCTATTGCAAGCTTGGGAGAGACATTGCAAAGTTAAGAGAGGGAAATTTGGAGAATTTGAGTGAGTGAGAGCTGGTTTTCAAGGAGTGCGGTGCATACACCCAAGAGCACGGCACACACAGAGCACGCGTTGCACACGCAACTTGCCCGCCATTTAGTTTTATCAAGGGTACGACGCACACCCAGCGCACGGTGCACTGGGCTTGGTGCGCGACGCACATAGCCAGGGGCATAAAAAATTGCCAAACCGCTTCAAGTCTTGGTGAAGGCTAGCAAAACAAGAGGTAGGCCCTGTTGACACCTCTTCTCCATCAATTTTGTCATTAATATGGTGTGTATAAGATGTTTAAATGGTACCCAAAAGCACAATGGCCAACCATGAAAAAATCACCAAGAAAAACAATGGATGAGGTTGCAAGATTGTGATGTTAGCACCAAGGTCACTCCCCTCCCCTTTTTTTTTCCCTCTCCTCTCATTTTTCCCCATCTCCCCTTGACCATTTTTCCCTAAAGGCCACCCTAGATCCACCACTAAAACCCTCCCCCTATTCTTCCAAGCAAGTCTGGGTGACTTTGGCAGTGCGCGGCGCACACACGAGGAGGCGCGGCACACTGAGAGCACGCGGTGCACTAGGAGCCCGGCCACAGTGTAAAAATGCCACTGGCGTGGCACACTCAGAGTGCGTAGTGCACTGGGGAAAGCGCGCAGCACACAGAGGTATAAGCCTAGAAAACCACAAATTTGCCTAAAATTTTTGTGAATGCCTATCAAACTTGAAAGGTAGACCAACTACTTTCACTCTTGGCATTAAACTGGATGAGAATATCATGATTTTGAGACTATGAACTGAATGCAAAATTTTTTAAAGTAAACAAATGAAGACATAAAGGAATCAAGCTCCTAGGGTTCTTGATAGAGTGATAGTGTTGCCAAAGTATTCTTCTACCCCACCCCTATCAACTAATTTCCCTGTATCATTTTCCCCTAATCATCACCCTAACACCACTGTAATCATATTCCTTTTTCCCCCTCCTCCTATGACTCAAAATATCCAAACCCTACCTCAGTAAATTCAAACCCTACCCCATAAATACCATACCAAAAACACTCCCAAATCCCTGATAAATCTCTCCCTTTGGCCCCTATTCCCATTTCATCACCCCTCTCCTAATACCCCCTGTTTTATTGTCCCCTTGGTGACAGATTTTCAGAGCTTCTACCAGTTCCTTTGGATTCAGAGGGTAGCATAAAACTCAGGGTACCAACAACAGTAATGGCATCAGAAATTTCATCAGAGTATGAGGAGAGGACCCATAGTGACACATCTTCAGGAGAGAGTGCCCATAGGAGACATCACCGGAGTGGCAGACATCTTAGAGATGAGCCGAACACCCTCACTAAGCTACAGGCGTGCCCTCTTGCCATGTCTTGTTTCCAGCACTTGGCATGCTATGAATTTTGTCAAAGGGTGGAAAATGTCAGAGTCCATCATGAGTCGGCCCGTCTTTTTGCAATTCATCTACAGGGAGGTCAATCTGTCCTCGCTGGGGTCACTTTCACATTGACACCGGAAACCATATCAGTGGCAACAGGAATACTGAACATTGGGGAACAGTGGCAGAAGAAAAAGAAGGTGGAGAGGCATCATTATGAGCCTTACATCAAGGACAGCTATTTGAGCCAACTCACCAGAGTTTTTCCATTCAGATTTTTGAGGGATTAGTTTGCCCCCCTCATGAGGTTGATCATGAAGTACTTCAGTTGTGAGGGAAGGTTTTCTCACCTCTATGCCTATCACATCAGGTTTCTCATGCACTTCACTAGGGTGCGGATGATGAGCCTCCCATTTTTCATCTACGGGAACATAGAGAGGATGAAGAATTTCATGCAGCACAAGACCCCTCGATAGCAGCTAAACATTGTCTATCATTTTGCTCTCATCCGGATTTATGTGGACCATCAGTTGGGATTGCAGGGTATTGCTTGGGAGGATTTCATCTCTCATGATTTCTTCAGCGCTCCATCGGTGGTATCAGAGGTAGAGCATGAGGTTGGGGGTCCTTCACATCAGTTTGAGTGCCATGAGACTATTACCATGCCAGTATGCATGGCAGTAGACCGTTGTTCGCAGCAGCAAAGCGAGTGTTATCTCCACCCGGGGTGGAAGGGGCCTCACTTCCGACATCAGCACCACGGGAGCAGGGTAAGGGAAAGGAGCCAGTGTAGGAGGAAGGGCCATCAGGTGAGCAAGAGACCAAGTTTGTTCTCCTCCAGGATGAGGAGACAGATGCAGAACCTACGAATGCTGAGCTGGGAGAGATCATTCAGGAGCAACAATCAGTGATTGAGAACTTATCCCTAGACTTGGAGAGAGCCAAGTGGAACATGCAGTATCTGGAGCAGAGGAACAAGCAACTTGAGGATCTGATAGCTAAGATAGAGTTGCAAATGATCAAGGAAAACCGGCAACACATCATGGTAGCACAAGGCAGACCTATGGAGCAAAGAGACGAGGACCGGGAGTATGTGTTAGAGAAAGTGAACGTTCACTTGGAGCAGTGGTTGGATAAAGCTAACAGGGAGAAAGACATGTTGAGGTGGATGAATAACCACTACATGGCCCGAAACATGAGCTCCAAAGCAAGAATCAGGAGCCTAAAGGCAAGATTGAGCAAAGCGACAAAAGAGGCAAAGGAGGCAAAGGAGGCAAAGGAGAAAGATCAGATTCGAATCTTGGTTGAGGCTTCCTTGGCATAGCATAGCACTTCATAGAGAATTTCCAGCCCAAATTCCAAAAAATTTGGGCAAATTTTGGTCACATGGTGATTTTTTGGACAAAAAACAAGAAATTCCTCCCTGTGTGCTGCACCATTGGCGCGACGCTAAAATTATAGGGCTCCAATCGAGGAATGGCTTGCATATTTGGATTCAGCATAAAAAATTATGACTACTGGTGTCCGAGAAAGAAATTTTGACAAGATCTGGGTCTCCTAAAGGTCAAAAAATAGCCAAAAATGGCCTCTCTGCCACTTTTTTGACACACAGAAAGCAGTCTTGGGAGAATGAAGATTTGGAGGGGCAAATGAGCACCAAATTTGGAATTCTAGTGGGGTTAGAAAGTAGACAGGATAGGCTTTCCAAAAATCCCACTTTGGAACATTTTGGACACCTACAAGTGCCCCAAAACAAGCTCCAAAGTGGCACGACGCACAGAGAATTTGGTGCGGCGCATAGAGGAAAAAACTGCCAATTTGCTCCCATTTCGTGAAATTTCGGGTCGCGACTTCTCCAAGTGGGCCTGGTCATCTACACTGCAGTTTTTTGGCACCAAAGGTGGCATTTAAAAAGTTTTTTCTCCATATGGGCATCTATCCAAGTGGCAAAGGAATGCAAAGGGTCACCCCAGCCAAATGTCATGCTTGTGAGCGTTGCACCTGTAGCTAATGGTTGGCTCTCCATCTCCATTTTGTAATTATTCGAGTAACTCCCCAACCCTTGGGTGTTCTGTCTCTTCCTCACACATTCTATATATTATATGCAAGTTATTTGCAAAGGGTTGGCTGGCTTATAACTTCTAGGAGACTGTGGGAAAGAAACTATGTTTCTGCACTGTGTATTTTTGACAGAGAATTAATGAAAGGCAGCGGCTCTATTTCATGAGATTCTTGTGGTTGTGAGTGTGGAAAATGTGTTCTTATGTTCCATATGTATCTTGTTATGTTTCTTAATTCAATTTCATGTTTCATTTCAGTGAAATTTTCTAAGTGAGATTAGGTAGAATTCAATTTATATTGCTCTGCCTGTGGGAAAATTTCATGTACAGTGTTATTCTTCTGTTGAAAAGGATTCATGCGACTATGCCCTTTTCTTTTTCTTCAGCAATCTATCCATTCCACGTTACCTTAAACCGAAATTGCTGCACTTTCCGCCTACCTTGCCTCACGGAATAATCTGTGCCTTCATATTCAATTCTCTGTTCTTTGCTGAGTGTCAGTCCCATAACATCCCAGAAGCTCGGTCATTCATAAATTTGTTTCTAGAATCCCTATTTACTTACTAGCCTAAGGTAAATATTGCATTGTAAGTCATCTCAGACCGTCTTCGATCATCTATTCACTGAGCGTGACTCGGAGAGAGCCCTCTCCTACTTTGGTAGGCTAGCTACCAGACTGAACGTGGTTTGTGGTTACCCTAATTTTTGCCTTCCTTCAGCCTAAGGCAGATTTAGGTAATAACATAGTGGCGACTCCACTGGGGATCTAAGTTGAAAATCAAATCCCCTTGTTTCATAATAATTCTAAGCTTCCAGATGATGAGCTTAGGATTGGAAAGGCTAAGTAAGTTGGTTGTGTCCCTTAATTTCTCTCAATAGCACGCTGGCCTCGAGACGATATACCATGGCCAATCCAGACCCAGACCGTCCTCATATTTACGAAAACCCCAATTTGATCCCAGGACTCCTTCATCAATAAAGCAACATAACTCCCGTGTTCAAATCCCATTCATGTCCCGGCGTTTTTGAGTATCTTGAAGAGCTTGAGTTTGATGAACGATTTGAAATATCTTTGTTTGAGTCTAAATCCGAAAGGGCTGTTGATTATACCGTGCCCAATCCACAATTTCTTGTAGACATTGAAACAAAAAGAGCCAATAGATTAATTGATAATTACATTGCAACATAGCCCCAAACTCCAATTGCAAGCCCCTTGCAAACTGTGCACACTCCTCCAACACCTCCAAGGCCAAATCCACCGAGAATGATGGCTACCCGTTTCGCACCCCTTGTTTTGCCCCAAGTCCTAGATGACATGCCAAATGATTATCAAATTAAAATCCCATTTTTTGATGGCACTCCTAACAGCATTACTGCTCAGCAGCATTTAGACAAAATGGCAAACTTCTATGAACTTCATGAGATCGATGCGGAGAACGTGGCAATGAGGCTCTTTGTACAAACATTTGCAAGTGATGTGAGGAAGTGGTTCAGAGGTTTGATGGCTGCAAGTATCACTACCTTGGCTGAGCTACAAAGAAAATTTTTGAACCGGTGGGAAGTGAAAAAGAATCCCCTTCAAATTCTGGCCGAGTACAAGCAAATCAAACGGAATGCCGGTGAATCGGTCCAAGATTATTGTGTTAGATTCAATGCCATCTACAACAAAATTCCAGATCATCTAAAGCCACCTATGGGACTAGCAATTATGAAGTTTCCAGATGGTTTTGATGCTGACATTGCGTACCAATTAAGATAGAGAGAACTGGCTACAATGGAAGACATGCAGAAAATTGCGGTCAGCATTGAGGTAAATCTGTTGTCCAAAAGAGCTAGAGCGAAAGCAGAGAAGAAAACCACTGTGAAAGAAGAATCTTCTTCAATGGATCAGCTTCTCAAAAAGGTAGAACAGATGCTTGAAAGGGTAAAACTTGACAAGCCAGAGCCACAAGTTAGGAATCCTAACTTTCGTGGTCAGCAGAAGCCACAATATAGGATAAGACAAAGAGATCAGTGAACTCAAGAGTAGACAGCACAACAGCCGGTACAAACACCTTTGCAGCAAAATTTTGTACATGGACCAGAGTCAGATGAGGATGGGAATGTAATAGGCGAGGAAAACCATCTCTTTACTCTAGATGAGCTGCATACTTACATTACCGAAGAAGAAGAATGTGCAGTGAATTCAGCTACACACCAAGACATTGATTTCATTCTAGCTAGCGACACCGTGTTGGAGGAAGAATCAAAAGAATATCAAAGGGGGTATATGAATGCTTTGTCTGCACAACAACAACGATACTCTCTTAGAAAAAGAGATGTGTTGGCCAAACCAATTCAGAAAAAGAAGGAGGGTGAAACATCAAAAAATGATTCATCGGCTACACAAAGAAAAGGAAAGGAGGCGGTTGGTCCGGAGAGCAGCAAATCAAAATTAGCAGAACAATCACAGCAACTAGCCACATCAAAAGAGAAGGAAAGGAAAGAGATCCCAGTCAAAGAGGTAGAAAGAACTCCTGCTTTTAGCCTAGAGAATGAGATTTCTAAGTTAAAGGTATCCATCCCCTTGACTGAAATAATGAAGAACAATAGTTATAGAGGATAGATTTCTAAAATGTTGAATTTGGACCCAATGTCCGACATGGTAAATGTAGAAGATGTTTAGCCTAAAATGATTTTTGGACCAACAACGAGTGGTGAGTCTCACGATAGCGATGTGTCACCCTTCTAGATCAGTTTACAATTGCATGATTTTGTGTTACACAATGCCATGTTCGATTCCAGAGCTTCTCACAATCTCATGCCCAAGGCTATCATGGATAAGCTTCGTTTGGACATCACCCAACAATATCATGATCTCTATTCATTCGATTCTAGCATAGTAAGGTGTATAGGGCTCATCAAAGACTTAGTTGTGAGTTTAGATCAGCTTCCTATGAAAAATGTTCTGATGGATGTGGTGGTAGCAGATATTACTCCAAGGTTTGGCATGCTTCTTTCCAGGTCTTCGGTAGCGAAATTTAAAGGGACACTTCAGCTGGATTTCTCCTATGCAACAATCCTGATGTTTGGACAAATGAGGAAGTTATATCGGGAACAAAAAATGAAATATATGATCACAAGAAAGGAGAAACCTATGAATCATCCTTACAACTATGTACATAGAGATTTAGACTCTTTTGTTTTGTTTTTAGATAGTTTAAATGAGATAGATAGTCAGATAGTAGAATAAGACGACATACCGAGAATAGCAAAAAATTTCAGAGAAATTTTGAAAAAAGAAAGACAAGAAAAGCAGGAAAATGTTGGGCAATCAGCTGAAGGTACTGGACAACAAGCATACAAGGCACGACAAACAGATTTCCAGCACTTACAAGAGGAGGAAGAAGGATTTTGGACCATAGATTTCGATGGAGCAGTAGGGAATGATGGCGCTGGTATTGGAATTTGGGTACGCAGTCCTTTCTCCGCCCTAAACAAAGTGCCTAGCAGCGTGAGAGTTTTCTCTTACAAGCTGGCCTTTGAGTGTTCAAATAATGAAGCTGAGTATGAAGCTCTGATTGCTGGCCTGAAGATTCTTAGAAAGCTAAATGAAAAGAGGATTTCGGTATATGGTGACTCCGAGTTGGTAATAAAACAGGTCAGAGGTGAGTATCAAGCAAAACATCCTAGGATGCGGGCCTATCGTAATGCAGTTTTAGACATATTGAAGCTATTTTCTGAATACACCTTGACATGTGTGCCACGTATACAAAATAGTATTGCTGATGTTCTTACCAAGGCAGCGAGTAGCTTGAAGATCCCCATGAACTCCAACAATAAATTTGAAATCCATGTCAAGAATCGTCCAACCATTCCATACAATCAGCGATATTGGAAAGTGTTTCAAGATGATGAGGAGATTAAGGATATTCTGCTCAACAAAGGGAAGTTCAAAGAAACCTCAATTGATGTGGAGAACGATGAGGGCAAAGGGAATGGTACAGATGAAGTGCAGATCAATCAAATGGATGTATTACAACTGAAGAATAACATCATTCCTAAAGGCTTGATACCTCTAGAGGAACTTTTTGATCAGGATGATGTAGCCCGCAAGCCAACATTGCAGCCGACAGAGAAAGGTGTAGAAGAAGTCAACATCGGTACAGCTGCCAATCCAAAGTTGGTAAAATTGTCCAATGAATTACCACCAAAGATCAAGGACAAATACATCAGCTTGATGGCTTCATTTGCAGATGTATTTGCTTGGGATTATTCTGATTTAAAGACCTATGATACAAATATTATTCAGCACACAATACCTATCAAGCCCAATCAAAAGCCATTTAGACAAAAGCTGAGAAGGATAAATCCAAAGTTGCTGCCATCTATCGAAAAGGAGGTAAATAGGTTGTACAAGTCAGGTATCATTGTGCCCATCAGATTTTTAGATTGGATATCTAACTTAGTACCTGTACACAAGAAGACCAGTGAGATCCGCCTATGCATTGATTTTAGAAATCTAAATAAGGTCTCATTTAAGGACAATTATTCGCTGCCCAAGATGGACCATATACTTCAGTGAGTAGTGGGGGCATCTCATATGTTGCTACTTGATAGTTATTCCGGATATAACCAAATTTCCGTCCATGAAGATGATAGAGACAAGACAACATTCACCACTCCATGGGGAACCTTTCACTATGTCAAAATGCCCTTTGGTTTAAAGAATGCAGGTGCCACATTTTAGCGGGCAATGGACTTGGCGTTTGCAAATGATAAGGATGTATTTTTGGTGGTGTACTTGGATGATTTGACGGTATTTTCCAAATTTGATGAAGAGCACATGCATCACCTAAAAATTGTCTGTCAAAAATGCAGGACATATGGTCTATCGCTGAATCCCAAGAAGAGCTTGTTCGCCATGGAGGAAGGCAAATTACTTGGGCACATCATTTCAAAGGATGGAATTCGTATAGACCCAGCACGTGTGCAAGCAATTCAGCAAATCGATCTGCCCAGGAACAAAAAGGAAATACAATCATTCAATGGTAAGATGAATTTTCTGCGTCGTTTTGTGCCTAATCTCGCAGAACACTTGAAAGAAATGACCAACATGCTTAAGAAGGACAGCCAGATGAAATGGACAAAGGAGGCTATAAAATCTTTCAACTTAGTCAAATTGGCCATTTCTTCATCTCCAGTTCTAGTCAGCCTGGACTACACTTAGGATTTCATATTGTTTTCATTTGCTTCTGAGCACACTATGGCAGCGGTATTATTACAGAAGAGAGATGATCATGAAAGACCAATTGCATTCTTCAGCAGGGCTATAAGGGATGCAACTTTAAAGTACAACATCATTGAGAAGCAAGCCCTGGCATTGGTGAAGGCATTGAAGGATTTCCGGGTGTATACCCTACATTCTCACATTCTGGCCTATGTTCCTAATACTGTTGTAAAATATGTTTTAGTGCAGACCGATCCGGAAGGGAGAAGAGGCAAATGGATTGCAGCCTTGCTAGAATATGATGTGGAGATAAAGCCTACAAATCTGGTCAAAGGGCAGGGGTTGGCAAAGCTGATGGCCGAATCGAACTTGCATGCATTGGACATAAATCTGATCGTTGCCATGTCTGATGAGAATGAGGAAGGAATTTCAATTCAGGTATCCAAAATATTTGCTTTGTCCCCATGGTATTCTGATATAATATATGTGCTAAAAAATATATCACCACCGCCTAGAATGACTAGAAACAAAGTGAGAACACTCAAATTGAAGGCTGCCAAGTTTTGCATTTTGAATTTTGCGCTGTATTGGAAAGATCCTGGTGGTATTTTTTAAAATTGTCTGGTGGAAGAGGAGGCAAAGAAAGTCATGGAGGATTTCCATGGAGGAGAGTGTGGTGGTCATCTTTTTTGGAAATCAACAGCAAGCAAAATTTTGAGAGCAGGGTACTACTGGCATACTTTGTTTGCTGATGTACATAAGATGGTCAAGCACTGTCATAAATGTCATATTTTTTAAGGAAAACCGAAATTACATGCCACTTAAGCCTATTGAAGTGAGCGCTCCCTTCCAGTAGTTGGGGCTGGATTTCATTGGGGAAATTCATCCCGCCTCTTTCGGACAGCATAGATGGATCCTTACAGTGACAGACTATTTCACAAAATGGATTGAGGCAGCCCCTACCAGACAAGCCACAGACACAGTAATCATTTCATTTCTCGAAAATAACATCTTGTCTCGCTTTGGCTGTCCAAACAAATTAATCACTGATAATGCAACAGCTTTCAAATCGAAAAGGATGGTAGAATTTTGTCACAAATATCACATAATTTTGGGTCATTCAACTGCCTATCATCCACAAGGAAATGGGTTGGCGGAATCTTCGAATAAATATTTGGTCAACATCATCAAGAAGCTGCTGGAAATAAATAAGAAGAGCTGGAACAAGAGGTTGGTCCATGCGCTATGGGCAGATCGGATCAGTCAGAAAAAGTCTATTGGTATGTCCCCGTTTGAGCTTGTTTATGGAGTTGACACAGTATTCCCCGCCTCTCTTGCTACCCTGGTGGTCAGACTTCTTCAGGAGGCTGGTAGCGAAGAAGATCCCATGCAGAGAAGGCTGAATCAAATGATCCACTTGCAGCAAACAAGAGAAGAATTTTTCAAAAACACATCCAAGTTGCAGGAGAAGATAAAGATAATCTATGACAGAAAAGAAAAAGTAGATAAATTTCAGTTGGATGATGTGGTGCTGAAGTGGGATGCAAGGAATGAAGAGAAAGGCAAGCACGGAAAGTTCGAAAATCTGTGGAAAGGTCCTTTCAAAATTGCAGCATATAGGGGTCAGAATGCCTTCCTTCTGAAGGAAATGAACGGGGAAGATTTTCCTGGAGGGCCGATCAATGGTCGGCTGCTCAAATGATACCACTGCTGATCTATTAACGCTGCTTCCACTGTCATTTTAAATACCATTTTTATTTCAGTTTGGTTTCATTCTGTAAAGTCAGTTTTTGAGTCATTTCAATGTCAAGTTTGAGTCAATTTCTTGGTTATTCCAGTTTTATAAATAAGTCAGAGTCCTGTGCTGTTTATTAGAATGATGACTCCATAGCCCAATGGACAAAAGGCACTGTCTAGCTCCTCCAGAGATCTGCTATTCTTGGCACCTCCAAGGAGCTACCATCCCCCATTGGAGCCAATGTTAGAGTCGGTCTGGTCAGCCCTCCGTCAGAGATCAAAACTCTTTGTGCATTTCATTTTTAGGTGTCCCGCTCCATTCACTCAGCTGCATTTCACTAGGGAAATGCCATGATCTGACGAACAAAGTCATGCTAGTAATTTTCCCTCATGTCTGTCCCTTGCTGGTTCAGGTCTTGGTCCATAATCGCCGAAGCTCATGACAGTCAAAGTCTAGTCCTTTACAGGACAAAGTCATTTTTTATGATTGGGTCTAGGAAATCATCAATTTGGTCTTTGAAAACATGTCTAGAACAAGCCATGCAGGCCAGAGGGAGACCTTACACAGCTATGGTTCAGAAAGCTTCATCATCACCTGAAGAGACTTCGACTCTTCTTCAAAACTCTGTTTTGAAGAAAAGTCAAACAAGGTCAATTATGACAAAATTTTCCAGAAAATCGCCAGTTGACTTTTTCAGATGCAGTCATGATTTCCATGGCTAAATGCCTAGTCACACAGTCCCCGCAAAGAAATGCTGAAAATCCCATCATGTGAGCCAAAATTTCAAAGAAAAAATGAAAATCAGGGTGTTTTAAAGTCAATGAAAAAATTGCAAAACACAAACATTAGAAAGTGGGTTTTCAAAGAAGAAAAAATCAAACCCATCTCTCCCAAACCTATATATACTTGTTTTTGCCCAAATCAAAGCCATTGTGCTATTGCAAACTTGAGAGAGACATTGCAAAGGTAAGAGAGCAAAATTTGGAGAGTTTGAGTGAGTGAGAGCTGGTTTTCAAGGAGCGCGGCGCATACACCCAGGAGCGCGGCGCACACAAAGGGCGCGGGACACACGCAGCTTGCCCGCCATTCAGTTTTCTCAAGGGCGTGACGCACACCCAGCGCGCGGTGCACTGGGCTTGGCGCGTGACGCACACAGCTAGGGGCATAAAAAATTGCCAAACCGCTTCAAGTCTTGGTGAAGGCTAGCAAAAGAAGAGGTAGGCCCTGTTGACACCTCTTCTCCATCAATTTTGTCATTAATATGGTGTGTATAAGATTTTTAAATGGTACCCAAAAGCACAATGGCCAACCATGAAAAAATCACCAAGAAAAACAATGGATGAGGTTGCAAGATTGTGATGTTAGCACCAAGGTCACTCCCCTCCCCTTTTTTCCCCTCTCCTCTCATTTTTCCCCATCTCCCCTTGACCATCTTTCCCTAAAGGCCGCCCTAGATCCACCACTAAAACCCTCCCACTATTCTTCCAAGCAAGTCTGGGCGACTTGGGCAGCGCACGACGCACACACGAGGAGGCGAGTCACACTTAGAGCGCGCGGTGCACTGGGAGCCTGGACACAGTGTAAAAATGCCACTGGCGCGGTGCACTCAGAGCGTGCGACGCACAAAGGTATAAGCCTAGAAAACCACAAATTTGCCTAAAAATTTTGTGAATGCCTATCAAACTTGAAGGGTAGACCAACTACTTTCACTCTTGGCATTAAACTGGATGAGAATATCATGATTTTGAGACTATGAATCGTATGCAAATTTTTTTTAAAGTAAACAAAGGAAGACATAAAGGAATCAAGCTCCTAGGGTTCTTGATACAGTGATAGTGTTGCCAAAGTATTCTTCTACCCCACCCCTATCAACTAATTTCCCTGTATCATTTTCCTTACCCTACCACCACTGTAATCATATTCCATTTTGCCCCTCCTCCTATGACTCAAATATCCAAACCCTACCTCAGTAAATTCAAACCCTACCCCATAAATACTATACCCAAAACACTCCAAAATCCCTGATAAATCTCTCCCTTTGGCCCCTATTCCCATTTCATCATCCCTCTCCTAATACTCCCTGTTTTATTGTCCCCTTGGTGACAGATTTTCAGAGCTTCTACCAGTTCCATTGGATTCAGAGGGCAGCATAAAACTCAGGGTACCAACAGCAGTAATGGCATCAGAAGTTTCATCAGAGTATGAGGAGAGGACCCACAATGATACATCTTCAGGAGAGAGGGCTCATAGGAGACATCACCGGAGTGGCAGACATCTTAGAGATGAGCCGAACACCCTCACTGAGCTGCAGGCATGCCCTCTTGCCATGTCTTGTTTCCAGCACTTGCCATGCTATGAATTTTGTCAAAGGGTGGCAAATGTCAGAGTCCATCATGAGTTGGCCCGTCTTTTTGCACTTCATCTACATGGAGTTCAATCTGTCCTGGCTGGGGTCACTTTCACATTGACACCGGAAACCATATCAGTGGCAACAGGAATACCAAACATTGGGGAATAGTGGCAGAAGAAAAAGAAGGTGGAGAGGCATCATTATGAGCCTTACATCAAGGACAGCTATTTGAGCCAGCTCACTAGAGTTTTTCCATTCAGATTTTTGAGGGATGAGTATGCCCCACTCATGAGGTTGATCATGAAGTATTTCAGTTGTGAGGGAAGGTTTTCCCGCCTCTATGCCTATCACATCAGGTTGCTCATGCACTTCACTAGGGTGCGGATGATGAGCCTGCCATTTTTCATCTGCGGGAACATAGATAGGATGAAGAATTTCATGCAGCACAAGACCCCTCGATAGCAGCTAAATAGTGTCTATCATTTTGCTCTCATCTGGATTTATGTGGACCATCAGTTGGGATTGCAGGGTATTGCTTGGGGGGACTTCATCTCTCATGATTCCTTTAGCACTCCACCGATGGTATCAGAGGCAGAGCATGAGGTGGGGGATCCTTCACATCAGTTTGAGCACCATGAGACTGCCACCACGCCAGTATACATCACATACCAAAAGGGCAGTAGACCATTGTTCGCAGCAGCAAAGCAAGTGTTATCTCCACCCGGGGTGGAAGGGGCCTGACTTCCAACATTAGCACCACAGGAGCAGGGTAAGGGCAAGGAGCCAGTGTAGGAGGAAGGGCCATCAGGTGAGCAAGAGACCGAGTTTTTTCTCCTCCAGGATGAGGCGATAGATGCAGAACCTACGCATGCTGAGCTGGGAGAGATCATTCAGGAGCAGCAATCAATGATTGAGAACTTATCCCTGGACTTGGAGAGGGCTCAGTGGAACGTGCAGTATCTGGAGCAGAGGAACAAGCAACTTGAGGATCGGCTAGCTGAGATAGAGTTGCAAATGATCAAGGAAAACCGGCAACACATCATGGCAGCACAAGGCAGACCTATGGAGCAAAGAGACAAGGACCGGGAGTATGTGTTAGAGAAAGCGAACGTTCACTTGGAGCACCGGTTGGATAAAGCTAACAGGGAGAAAGACATGCTGAGGTGCATGACTCACCACTACATGGCCCGAAACATGAGCTTTAAAGCAAGAATTAGAAGCCTAAAGGCAAGATTGATCAAAGCGACAAAAGAGGCAAAGGAGGCAAAGGAGGCAAAGGAGGAAGATCGGCTTCGAATCTCGGCTAAGGCTTCCTTGGCACAACGTAACACTTCATAGAGAAATTCCAGCCCAAATTCCAAAAAAATTGGGCAAATTTTGGTCACATGGTGATTTTTTGGACAAAAAACAGGAAATTGCTCCCTGTGCGCCGCGCCACTGGCGCGATGCTAAAATTCTAGGGCTCCAATCGAGGAACAACTTGCATATTTGGATTCAACATCGAAAATCACGACTACTGGTTTCCAGGCAAGAAATTTTAACAAGATTTGGGTCTCCTAAAGGTCAAAAAACACCCAAAAATGGCCTCTTTGCCACTTTTTTGACACACAGAAAGCAGTCTTGGAAGAATGAATATTTGGAGGGGAAAATGAGCATCAAATTTGGAAATTCCAGTGGGGTTAGAAAGTAGACAGGACAAGCTTTCCAACAAACCCACTTGTGCACATTTTGGACACCTACAAGTGTCCCAAAACAGGCTCCAAATTGGCACGACGCATAGAGAATTTGTCGCGGCGCACAAACGAAAAAACTGCCAATTTGCTCCCGTTTCACGAAATTTCGGGTCGCGACTTCTCCAAGTGGGCCCGGTCATCTACACTTTAGTTTTTTGGCACCAAAGGCGGCATTTAAAGATTTTTTTTTCCAGATGGGCATCTATCCAAGTGGCAAAGGAATGCAAAGGGTCACCCCAGCCAAATTACATGCTTGTGAGCGCTGCACCTGTAGCTGATGGTTGGCTCTCCACCTCCATTTTGTAATTATTCGAGTAACTCCCCAACCCTTGGGCGTTCTATCTCTTCCTCATACATTCTATATATTGTATGCAAGTTATTTGCAAAGGGTTGGCTGGCTTATAACTTCTGGGAGACCGTGGGAAAGAAACTCTGTTTCTGCACTGTGTATTTTTGACAGAGAATTAATGAAAGGCAGCGGCTCTGTTTCATGAGATTCTTGTGGTTGTGAGTGTGGAAAATGTGTTCTTATGTTCCATATGTATCTTTTTATGTTTCATAATTCAATTCATGTTTCATTTCAGTGAAATTTTCTAAGTGAGATTAGGTAGAATTCAATTTATATTGCTCTAGCCGTGGGAAAATTTCATGTATAGTGTTATTCTTCTGTTGAAAAGGATTCATGCTACTATGCCCTTTTCACTTTATTCAAAAATCTTTACATTCCACGTTACCTTAGAACGAAATTGCTGCACTTTCTGCCTACCTTGCCTCATGGAATAATCTGTACCTTCATATTCAATTCTCTGTTCTTTGCTGAGCGGCGGTCCCATAACATCCCAGAAGCTCAGTCATTCATAAATTTGTTTCCAGAATCCCTATTTACTTACTAGCCTAAGGTAAATATTGCATTGTAAGTCATCTAAGACCATCTTCAATCATCTATTCACTGAGTGTGACTTGGAGAGAGCCCTCTCTTGCTCTGGTAGGGCTAGCTACCAGACTCGGCGTGGTTTGTGGTTACCTTAATTTTTGCATTCCTTCAGCCTAAGGCAGATTTAGGTGATAACAAGAGGAAAACATGTAAATGACTAATTGTGCAAAACAGAGTGTAATTAAACAAATTCTGAGTGATATTTCCTGTTAGTTCATTCAAAATTTAGAACATTTAAGATTATGAAAACACATAAGAAGGTAACAAAATCACACAAATAAAGTACTTCACTGTGTTGAAGCCACCAAAATCGGGTCGACAACAAGGGGGATACCCACCCGGTCCGGACCTTGGTTGGCAGCTCCTTATCCGTTTGGTATAGCGGGTCCGACTGGGGATAATGGGACTAGTTTCCCAGTTTAAGGGTGTGTGTGTGTGCAGAGTTGGATGATGCTGATCTAAGAGTACTTAAAGCTAATTTAATTCAAACTTTTAAACTAACTCTATGCTATTGTAATCTAATGAGAAACAACACATCTAAGCTATGCTAACCCGGGGTGTATTTCTTCTATTATGTGTTCTAAAGAGATTTCAAACAATAACTGGTAATAAAGATCATTCAGCTATCATAAGAATAGAAATCAATTAAGATAAACCACTTTGCATAAAAAGTTAGATAAAACAGTTGTGAACAGCATATCGCATAATAAGTTATTCATATATCAAACATAAATAAATGACTCCACCGTACAAAAGTGCCAAATGGTAACTCACACATTCATGTAGTAACATATAAACAACTAAAAAATGTATATCACTTTAAGAATATAAACAGAAACAGTCAAGAGATAAAAGTACCATTTATGACTGGTTCCGCTCATAAGCTTCAAGCAACAATGATTTATCTCTCCTTGCTCTAACATCTACTAAGAGTACAGAAGTGAAACATCAGTAGCAGATATCAAATGCAAACATTAATAAACCTTGATCCATCCATTCATCAAAACCCCCTCCGAGGGTGCAAAAGTGCATGTTCTGAGGACAAGTTTTTTGACAAATTTCTGGACCCTTCTCCAAATGCCTGAGAAGTGTTTAAATACTGCTAACTAATTAACTTAATTACATAAATTTAGGATACGGTTTTAAATGACCGTCCTTCTGCTAAAGCAAAACTATTTCTAAAAATTGAATCTAATTCCTAACCATTTCTGTATTTTCTCCTTAGTGCTGCAAGCATGCAACATTCGCCTGGGAAGAGTCGGTTGGTCGCCTTCTGCTTTCGTTTGAGCTATGAAAATAGAAATAACAAGCGCTGGCACCACTTTCTGGTAAACTAGAAGATATTTTGATGAATCTTCCTCTGGTTGGGTGCATTCACTGCGTGTATACTTGGTAATAACCCAAATTTCTCTCAAACTGATTCTGCTTTTGCTATTTCGGTTTTTGGCCTTGCGAATGACTGAACAAGTTAGGGACTTTGCTCTCTGAACAATTTTCTTAACGATGTTGCCTCCGTTCTTTGTTCTGGGCTTTTCTGGTGCATTTTCCTTCTTTAGCGCCTTTTTTCCTTTACCGGGCATAAGCTTCAGGATCTTTTGTAAACATGCTGCTTTTCTGCGCTTTTGAATCTGAGCGTTGGATGGCCTATTGACATCAGCATCTGTTGAGTGATACTCTGGAATCTGTGGTCATGTTGCATGCGGCATCCGTTTATGAAGGCATCTCTTCTATGTTCTCCGAGCATTGACGCTTTCGCCTTTTCCTTAGATGTTTCCTGCACATTGCTTCATGTTATTTCCTGTCTTACAGTTTACACAAAGGAAAAGAGTAATGATAATAAAGATTGTCATGAAAGCTTTAAGCTCTTATGAACGTATGAAATCATGACACCCATAGCGAACTGACTCTTCGAAAAACACAAAACTGTCATTCTTGAATACTTTGGCGTACATTCATTAATTTCTTTTAAGGCGCGCGCCCAATTTTGGTTTACGGACAGCTTTCCTTGAATACTGCGCCGATAAAAATTTGCGATGGGTGATTTCTGTGACTCGCATCGCAGCATCGCGGATCGCGTCATCAAGATGTGTCATCGCAGAAATTCATGATCTCATTTATCGCAGATCGCATTCATCGCAGCATCGCAGATCGCGCTTAGTCATTCAATCATTGTGTGCTGCTTACGTGATGTTGCGATATGCGACATCGCATATCGGCCGTCGGAGATTTCTTAAGATTTTTCATTTTAAGAGCGCTTCATAATGTATGTGATGCGATAAATTTTGCGTCGCTTCTTCGCAGTTTATTATGCTCATAAGAAAATGTTTTATTCTCTTCTCGCGATGCGATATAGTTTTAAGGAGTTGAATACAAAAATTTTCATAAAATGTTTTTTTTGGATTTTTTATTAAGGGTCCCCTTTGCTTGGTGTTATTGCTAATACCAAACAAAGAGGGGGGTTGTTGGTGGCCACAACAATGGCGATTCACTGGGAAGAACCAGTTATCTCTGCTTTTCTATTGAATTTTAACTCCCAAAGCAGAAAAAATTTCATAAGTCTAAATTTTGTTATGGACAGATAGAGTACATAATGCCTTATCCTATCAATGATATTTTGTTTCAATCTTTTTCTATTCCAATTGTTTTCTTCCTCAGGCTTTGTCCTTGTATTTACATCAGCCATTACTTGGTCTTTTAAAGATAAAATAAGGTCTTCTCTGTGTGCTGGCTTTTAAAATATGCTCATTTGTCGTAGGTAGAGCCTCTGCTGCCAGCAGGCGTCCATAGCCTCGACAGGGTTACTTGTTACCCAACAATGATCCTTTATCCTGCTTAAGGTTATTTACAACTTTTCAGAGAAAAACATATTTTGACACTTTTTTCCTTTTTTATTCTCTAAAGAACAATGTCCTGGTTTGGTGGCCAAATTATGACACAGTCATTCACTTGATTTACACTTTTGCTGAACAAGCTGGCTCGTGATGAGACCCCTTGTCTTTTGATTGCAACAATCTTGAGTCGTTGCCCTGTTTTGGTAGACAGTATTGGCAAAGTCAGCAAGTTATAATATCTGTGATCATGATAAGCCGGCTCGTGATGAGACCTCTTATTCTTTGAGATATAGTGTTTTCTCGGATTGTTCCTATGAATGCTGCGATTTTCTTTAGCAGGGAGGAAATCATTGTTTTTCCTTAAGAAAGCTCTGGACAACAATAATAGAGTTTGAAAACAGCAGTTTTATAGAGAATCTTTATTTTATTGTTGATACCTTTCATTGTGCTGATATAAAACAATTTTTTGCCAAAGGTTGCTTTCATCAAATTTTTTGAAGTTGAAAGTAGTATCATATGTTGAAATTTGGTACCGGAGGACAGGTGGTTCCCTAAGGCTTTGATCTTTGGCCTAGGGAAAAGTGTCCAAAAGAATTTAATTTTTCTCCTAAAGTAACTTTATAATTTTTATAAAGTTAAATCTAATTTGAAAGTGACTTTAAGTGATAAAGTTACTAAGTCTAATTTTAAAGTGACTTTATAAAGTCAATGAAAAATTAGAAAGGAAAAGTGACTTTGGAAATAAATGACTAAGTGGGTCTTTATTAAAGTGGGGTGAATTAAAAAATAGAAAGTGAGATTTAAATGAGCATTTAATCTCAGCCATTGATCTAAATCTATTTCAGCCATTGGATTTAGGGATCACCCAAAAGTCATTTAGGGTTGGGTTAAGGGAGGAAAAGGAGGAAAAGATCATTCATTCTTTCATGAGCAGATTGGGAGAAGGAGAGCAAGAGAGCAAGGGAGATTTCTGGACAAGGAGGAGAAAGAGGCAGCAGTTTGGCACACACACCAAGGCAGCACTTCAGCAAATCCGAACAGCATAAAGAACAAGCAGAAAAAGGCAGTTTTTGTGAGCAAAATAGTGGAAAAATTAATTTTCAGCACGAATATCGAGGAGGCGATTTTCTGCACTTTTTCCGAGGGCTGTCCGTACAAGTCCGTACGGCCGTCCGTACAGTCCGTACGGTCCGTACATCCGTACGTCCGTACAGTCCGTACATCCGTACGGTCCGTACAGCTCTTACAGCATTTTTCAGATTGTCGTTTGGGCTGAAAACAGATAAGTTTTGCTTGCTGGAAATTTCTGTTTTTGCTGAAATTTATTTGCTGAAAATTTTCTCTGTAAAAAGGCATTTTCCAGAAATAAAGAAGAGCTCTCAAACTGGTTTTCCCCAAGAGTTGTAGGGGGTTTTTCCAGGGTCAAGTTGACCAAAAATCACTGAGTTTAAATGTGTTTTAATGGCTGTTTTTAATTGCTGATTTTTATTTCTGCAATTTCCAGCACTCTGAAAAATTTCCAGAATTTGTGTTTTCAGCAATATTTATTTTTTCAGTCTGTTAAATGTATGGCTATGGGAATGGGCATTTAACTACATGGGAGAAATAAGGTGAAACTGAAAACCGGGGTGGGAAAACAGAAAATTTTACATCATATCTAGGCTAAAGTTTGTTTTCTTTTTTTCTTTTTTTTAACTCTATCTGTCAATAATAAAGATCAGATTTTTCGAAAAATTTTACTATTTGTACAAGCGAAAAAAAAACAAAAGTTGATAGAGAATTGGTGTCTTTTTCGTGAACCCCTGTAGTAACCATCTACAACTGGTTTTATTTATAAGGAAGAAAAAAAAAACTAAAACTATCCTACAAAATAGAAGAATAATCTTCTATGGAAAATATATTTTAAGGATCTGTCCATTAACAGGCAAAGAATCCCTTCTACCTGCTAAATCTTGCAACACAAACGTTGGTGGGCCTATGACTTCTACAATCTGAAAAGGACCAAGCCACATCTTCTGAAATTTTGTATGTTTGCCCTTTTCTTCATGAGCCTTATCCCATTTCAAAACTAGATCTCCCATCTGAAAAATTTTTCTGGTCATTATGCTTGAATCAAAAGAGGATTTTATTAGCGCTTGGTGATGAGCATGGGTTTTCTTAGCTTGTTCTCATCATTCTTCTAATTTAATTATTTCCATTTGTCTTAATTGTAAGGAGGAAGTAGATACTTCATCGATGTATTGTACTAAAGACAAGGAGGGGATCACTAAGTGAGTTGGGAGAACCACTTCCTTCCCATAAACTAAATTAAAGGGAGAAGTGTCGATTGAAGCTTTCTTCGTTATTCTATCTGCCCATAAAGCATTTACCAAAGTTTTGTGCCAATTCTTTTGGTTCTGGTCAACTGTTCTTTTAATAATCCTGATTAGGTTTTTATTTGTTGACTCAGCCAATCCATTACCTTGCGGATAGTAGTTGGCCGAACATTTTAGTTTGAACCCTCTTTTAAGTGCAAACTCGGTCATTGCATTCCCAGAAAAGTATCAGGCATTATCAAACATTAAAGCCATTGGCAATCCAAACCTAGTGATTATAAATTGATCTATAAATTCAATGATGTTTTCAGAATTAGTTGTCTTGAGAGGAACTGCTTCTACCCATTTAGTAAAATAATCTGTTGCTGTGAGGATGTATCTATGTTGCTTAGAAGAGTGAGGAATGATCTCACCTATTATGTCCAAGCCCCACTGACTGAATGGTTGCTCGATGTTTACCGGCTGTAGTGGCATGGACGGTTTCTTTTGTCTCCCTGCAGTAGTTTGGCAGACTTGACATTTCCTCATGTGACTGTGTGAGTCTTTGAACAACGTGGGCCAATAATATCCTGCACGTAAGATTTTATGTGCAGTAGCATCTCCAGCATAGTGTCCGCCTGCTGGTCCATCGCGGAGTTCCTGCAAAACCTTTTCGGCTTCAGTTTTCTCAAGACACCTAAGAAGAACAGAATCGTAATTCTTTTTAAACAGAACATCATTTATGAGCTGATATTGTTTAGCTTTCAATCTCAGAGCTCTTTTCTTAGTGTGATCCAGGTGTGATGGAGCATACCTGTTCTTAAGATAATAAATGGTGTCAGCATATAATGATTCTGCATCGTTTAGGCTTACCTCATACATTTGTACCTCTTCAGATGAATTTTCAGGAATTTGCGATGCTCCAGCCAACATTTTGCAGAAGCCTTGACCTCTTACAATGCTTGCTGGTTTGATCTCAAGGTCGTATTCTTGTAAAGCAGTGATCCAATTTGCTCTTTTTTCACCCACATCCTTCTGTACTAGAAGATTTCTTACCGCTAGAAACGGTACTATGACTTTAGTATGGGTTTTAAGTAAGAAAGGTCTGAAATATTTGACTGCTTTGAAAACAGCATATGCCTGTTTCTCCACATCTGAATAGTTGAGTTCAGCACCTTGTAAATTCGAGCTAAAAAATGCAATTGGAGCTTCTGCTTTCTCTTGATTTGCTTGAGTTAGAATCGCAGCATATGATTTCTCTGAGGCAAATGTGTATAAGATAAAAGATTCTGAAAAACTCGGGGTTGCTAAAGATGGAGCGTTAATGATAGCTTGTTTGATCAGGTTGAATGCTTCATGCTCATCTTGACCCCATTTAAAATTTGAATTCTTTTTAATCATGGTTTGCAAAGGAGAAACAATTCGTGAAAAATCTGGGACAAATCTCTTCACAAAATTGATTTGACCAAGGAAATATTGCATGGATTTTTTATTATGAGGTAGGGATATTTCAGAAATTTCTTTGATTCTGTCAGGCTCAATGTGAATACCAGATTTTGACACTATGAATCCTAGAAGTTTTCCTTCACTTAATGCGAAAAAATATTTCTTTGGGTTAAGTGAAATCCCATACCTTAAGCGTCGTTGAAAGATTTGTTTCAAGTCTTTGAGATGGTCGCTTCGCTTCTTGGAGTACACTGTTATATCATCCAAATAAATTACTACAGATTTATTGACTAAACCCTTGAATGCGATGTCCATGGCTCTCTGAAATGTAGCGCCGACATTGATCAAACCAAATGGCATCTTCTGATATGCGTATGTGCCCCATTTAGTTCGGAATGTGGTTTTTAAATGATCATCGGGATGTACCAGCACTTGATTGTATCCTGAAAATCCATCCAAAAAAGACATTAGTTCTGAGCCTGCTACTGCCTGTAATATCTGCTCCATAGGTGGGAGGGGAAAATTGTCTTTTTGACAGGCTTTGTTGAGATTCCGAAAATCGATACAGATTCTAATATCTCCGTTTTTCTTTCTAACGGGTACCATATTGGAGACCCATTTGGAATGTCTGACGGGGAAAATTATTCTGGCTTTTAATAACTTATTAAGCTCAGTTTTTATCTGATTTTCTAAATTGGGGTGGATTTTTCTAAGTTTCTGTTGGACAGGTTTTTCATTATCAATCATAGGGATAGTATGTTGAATGATAGAAGTGTCGTATGTCTTCAGCTCATCGTAATTCCAGGCAAAAACATTTTTGTATTGTCTCAAAAGACGAATATACACTAGTTTTTCTTCAGGGGCTAGGCCGTGGCCTAGATTAACATTTTGTGGTTTATCATCGGTTCCTAGGTTTACTAATTCGTAGTTCAGAGTTGAACTGTAGAGCTTAGAATTGGTAGACCTTTTAAACTGACTTTTCAAATCGTATAAGTCTTCCAACTTAACCACCGATTTAGGTATAGCATTATCAGTGCTATCTTGTTGTATTTGTCGATCGTGATGGTCTTCGTCAATTATTTGATTGGAGTAGGATCTTTCAGAAGTGAAGAAATTTACAATATCAGGATCATCATTGAATACTCTCCAATTTGTAATGTTGTCAGGGATGGACGGTCTAAAGATTAATTCTATTGAGAATCTATCTGGACTAAAATCTTCGGAGGGAATAAGTCTAGAGGCTACGTTAGCTAAAAGGTCTGCGCTCGCATTTTGGAGTCTTGGGATTGACGAAATATTGAATGCTATGAAATGCTCAGTCAGATCTTGTATTAAATATTGATAGTGTTTCAAATGACCTGATAGGCAATGTATGGTGTTACGTACATGTTTGACGACAATCTCAGAGTCTCCGAAGACTTGAAGATACTTGACGTTCAACCCGATTTCTTTGTATAGGCCTTGCACCAAGGCCCCATATTCCGCTGTATTGTTTGTGCAATCGAATTCAAGTCTGCACGTAAGCATGGTCTTATTTCCTTCTGGACTAATCAGAACGCATCCTGCTCCTGCTCCTTCGTTAGATTTAGAGCCATCAAAATATAATTTCCAAAACAAAGATGTATTTACAGGTTTATCTACAAAATTAACACACTTTGAATTATCAGTCTGGGAAAAATTTTCGACTTGGGAAAAAACTGAATTTTCTAAGTAAGGTGATGTATGAGCATTGAAATTGCTGAGGAAAGAATCTACCGAGTAATTGCCTATGATACTGCTGTTATATGCTATTGCTTCATTTTCTCCCTCCAATTCTGTTACTATGTACTTCTGGTGTAACTCTCGTTCACCCTTTATTTGATTCGGTTTACCATTGTAGGGTAACCACATGTGCGACCAATCGGTTGAGAAGTATCCATGGAGTTTTTCGGACCAATCCCTGCTAAGAATCAAGCCATAGAATTCTGGGATATCAGCTACTAGAATGTCAATAACCTGACATACCTTCCGGTTGGACGACAATCTTATGGTTACTTGATTAAGTTCACCAATCACTTCGACTTGAGATCGATCAAGCTGAACTATGCGCACTGTGGATTTTTGTGGTTGAACATTCAACTTGGCACATATTGATCTGGGTAAAATATTCGTTGAAGCACCAGAATCTACCAAACAATTGTTCACATTTTTATTGAAAATTTCGTAAGTGAGAAGGAAAGGGGGAGTGTGAGACCTTGATCTTCCTCCAATCAAGGCGATGTCATTTGGATCAATCTTATTGATCATGTTGGTTGGAGGTCTTCCCATGTTGTGGGAAGCTACAGCTGTAGGCAAAGATGTAGTAGGCACGGCATGCAATTCTTTCATCATTATCTTCTGTTGATGTTTCAATTTGCTCAATTCATAAAGAGTGATATTAGCCCTAGTCTTTTTCATGTCATCAATAATATTGTATTCCATTTCATCCGACACTATCAGTGTTCTTGATGGAGTTGTTTGATCTGGTTGGACTGGGCTAGATTGAGTCGCTTTAGCGGTCGTTTTCTTTGTTGCGACTTTATCTTTTGCTGCAGGGCTTGCGCTCTTCTGCTTAGGGGTAGTTTGGGGAGGATCAAGTTGATTTTTTCTTCGTGTGCTAACCGAAAATGCTTCTTGATCTTCTTCTTGTGGGAGGATGAAATCTCACATTCCTTGTAGTTCCACAACTTCTTCGTCATCGGTCTGCCCTTCAGTGGTACTCTCTTCTTCTTCCTCTTCTTCGGATTTGACATTTGAGATAGCGTTGGGTGGTTTCACATCCATTGAAGGGCCTCTTTTAAAAGCTCTGTAGGGCTTTTTTGAAGAAGTTTCTGCTACTTGTTTTTTTATGTCAATCATCTCATTGGACATGGTCTTTAATACTTTTTGCAATCCTTCCAAATCGAAAGGGTCTTTTGTTTGTTTCTTCTTGGAGTCTTCCTTGAAGGTGCCTTTTTTAGATTTGCGTTCCTCTATCGCAGATCTCTTTTCCAGGGCTACTACGCGTTTCTCTACTGCTATCGCCTCTGTCAGGTTTTCAACTAAGGTTGTTTTATTTCCCCTATCCACGAAGATTGCTAAGTTTGATGGTAAGGCCGTAATATACCATTCACATCGTACTTCTTCGCTAGGTTGGGAAGCAGTGGGAATTTTGTTGAGGATTTTATTGAACCGTAAATTGAAATCTTTGATGGGTTCTCTAGCCTCAGCTTTAAGATTGGATAGGTCATTGATTAACATTGCCGTTGATCGGTCATCACCAAACTTGGTAAGGAATTGACTTTGAAAAATGTCCCAACTTGTGATAGACCCGGAGGGTAATGAAAAGTACCATGACCCAGCTGTTCCTTGCATTGTATAGGGAAAAAGCCGGACAACAACATCCTCGTTGGTAACTCCGTTGAGATTGACGGAAAGCATGAAATTGTTAATGTGCTCTTCAACTAGCATGTCTGCTTCTGGATTGAATTTGGGTAGCCATTTCTCAGGATGGGCCGGTATTTGGCTCAGGGGTGGAGGCATTAAAACTGCCCCAGGATTGTTCCATGGAGACTGGGCCATCGTTGAGCTGCTAGTAAATGAAAGTGCAAAGGATGATCCCTGAGGCTGGGAAGATGAAGATATTATGATATTAGATGATTGAAGAAGAGGGGTTGTGGAAGATGGATGGGTGGTTTGGAATGAAGATGTGGGTGGCTGACTTCGCGGTGAGGTAGTTGAAATGGACGATGTAGATGAAAGAGTCTCACTGTCAGACTCTTGTGGTGTTTTCCTTTCTCTTTTCCTGGTGGGGAGAGGGAATTCAGTTGGCTGGATGCCAAATTTTTCACTCTTTAATATGGTCAGGGGATGAGCAGGATTGTACTGCGAAGTCACGCTGCTTTGAGATTTATCAGACCTCTGTGTAGAAATAGAAAATCCCTGGAGTTTTCGAATCAGAGTTTGAACTTCAGGGGGTTCAATGGTAGATTGGTCTGAAATATTAGGGTATGTAGCAGCGGTTAATACTCGAGTGACTTCTGACTCTGGATTTAAACGTACTGGGGAAGTCGGGGGAGTTGATGAGGGCGATTTACTCTCAGAATGGTATTTAGATTTTGATTTAGGTGCCATTCATAGTTCGGGCCCTCCTTCTAGGGCCAAATATGTTGAAGCCCCGAAAATCGGGTCGACAACAAGGGGGATACCCACCCGGTCTGGACCTTGGTTGGCAGCTCCTTATACGTTTGGTATAGCGGCTCCAACTGGGGATAATGGGACCAGTTTCCCAGTTTAAGGGTGTGTGTGTGTGCAGAGTTGGATGATGCTGATCTAAGAGTACTTAAAGCTAATTTAATTCAAACTTTTAAACTAACTCTATGCTATTGTAATCTAATGAGAAAAAACACATCTAAGCTATGCTAACCCGGGGTGTATTTCTTCTATTATGCGATCTAAAGAGATTTCAAACAATAACTGGTAATAAAGATCATTCAGCTATCATAAGAATAGAAATCAATTAAGATAAACCACTTTGCGTAAAAAGTTAGACAAAACAGTTGTGAACAACATATCACATAATAAGTTATTCATATATCAACCATAAATAAATGACTCCACCGTACAAAAGTGCCAAATGGTAACTCACACATTCATGCAGTAACATATAAACAACTAAAAACTGTATATCACTTTAAGAATATAAACAGAAACAGTCAAGAGATAAAAGTACCATTTATGACTGGTTCCACTCATAAGCTTCAAGCAACAATGATTTATCTCTCCTTGCTCTAACATCTACTAAGAGTACAGAAGTGCAACATCAGTAGAAGATATCAAATGCAAACATTAATAAACCTTGATCCATCCATTCATCAAAACCCCCTCCGAGGGTGCAAAAGTGCATGTTCTGAGGACAAGTTTTTTGACAAATTTCTGGACCCTTCTCCAAATGCCTGAGAAGGGTTTAAATACTGCTAACTAATTAACTTAATTACATAAATTTAGGATACGGTTTTAAATGACCGCCCTTCTGCTAAAGCAAAACTATTTCTAAAAATTGAATCTAATTCCTAACCATTTATGTATTTGCTCCTTAGTGCTGCAAGCATGCAACATTCGCCTGGGAAGATTCGGCTGGTCACCTTCTGCTTTCGTTTGAGCTATGAAAATAGAAATAACAAGCACTGGCACCACTCTCTGGTAAACTAGAAGATATTTTCGAGAATCTTCCTCTGGCAGGGTGTATTCACTGCGTGTATACTTGGTAATAACCCAAATTTCTCTCAAACTGATTCTGCTTTTGCTATTTCGGTTTCCGGCCTTGCGAATGACTGAACAAGTTAGGGACTTTGCTCTCTGAACAATTTTCTTAGCGATGCTGCCTCCGTTCTTTGTTCCGGGCTTTTCTGGTGCATTTTCCTTCTTTAGCGCCTTTTTTTTCCTTTACCGGGCATAAGCTTCAGGATCTTTTGTAAACATGCTGCTTTTGTGCGCTTTTGACTCTGAGCGTTGGATGGCCTATTGACATCAGCATCTGTTGAGTGATACTCTGGAATCTGTGGTCCTGTTGCATGCGGCATCCATTTATGAAGGCATCTCTTCTCTGTTCTCCGAGCATTGATGCTTTCGCCTTTTCCTTAGATGTTTCCTACACATTGCTTCATGTTATTTCCCGTCTTACAGTTTACGCAAAGGAAAAGAGTAATGATAATAAATATTGTCATGAAAGCTTTAAGCTCTTATGAATGTATGAAATCATGACACCCATAGTGAACTGACTCTTCGAAAAACACAAAACTATCCTTCTTGAATACTTTGGCGTACATTCATTAATTTCTTTTAAGGTGCGCGCCCAATTTTGGTTTACGGATAGCTTTCCTTGGATACTGTGCCGAGAAAAATTTGCGATGGGTGATTTCTGTGACTCGCATCGCGGATCGCGTCGTCAAGATCTGTCATCGCAAAAATTCATGATCGCATTTATCGCAAATCGCATTTATCGCAAATCGCATTCATCGCGGCATCGCAGATCGCGCTTAGTCATTCAATCATTGTGTGCTGCTTACGCGAGGTTGCGATATGCGATGTCGCATATCGGCCGTCGGAGATTTCTTAAGATTTTTCATTTTAGGAGCGCTTCATAATGTATGCAATGCGATGAATTTCACGTCGCTTCTTCGCAATTTATTATGCTCATAAGAAAATGTTTTATTCTCTTCTCACAATGCGATACAGTTTTAAGGAGTTGAATACAAAAATTTTCATAAAATGTTTTTTTTGGATTTTTTATTAAGGGTCCCCATTTGCTTGGTGTTATTGCTAATACCAAACAAAGAGGGGGGTTGTTGGTGGCCACAACACACTGCAAATGGCTCATCTCATGAATCTTGTAGCAAAATGCTTTTATTACTTGCTCCAATTTTTTGACATGGAAATGGTACAATCACCCTTAGGTTGAAGATAAAAATAACTCTACAAATGTAAAATAATCCACCATAATACTTCGAATTTTGAAGTATTTATGCAAAAGGAATTACAAAATATCTAAAACTGCTTTTAGAACTAACCTAGTAAAATAGAAATATCTTCTTGCAAGAAGATAGAGACAACTATTGAACTACTCCTTGTTGTCCATGTTATTAAGGTTCTGCTCAATTTTCTCTTTGATCTTTTGCGCTTTATGTTGCTTGGTTGTTTGGTCTTCACATTGGATGTTCTATTTTACTTTAACCTTTCACGTGATACTCTTTCATTTGATACACTTTAACCCTGTTGACCTGTCAATATCCTTTTACCTTGTTGTTTCACCTTTTATTATAGATTTATAACTAACTATTCTTTTACTACAGTAAATGATTGAGTTTTTCCCATCTTTCTTCATTTGGTAATTATATATTGATAATTTTTATGTATATCTCATCTGCCTCTGTATATTTAGCAAAATTGGGCTTATTAATAAATAGGTGTTTTACCTCATGCTGGAGGTAAAACAAGTTTTCAAACGTTTGGTACAACACTTTGCCTATTGGCATGCCCTTCATGGATGAAGTGATTACTTGTTCTTTGGCCACTTCCTTGATCTTCTTGTTGTAATCTGCCTATGTCATTAACTTGTCATTTATCACTAAGGGATTAGGTAATCCCTTTTCTTTCAAAAGTTCAAATTTAGCTATGAACTTGTCTATGGCTAGCTGCATGTTCTGACACTTATCTTCTAAATTCAACATCAAATTCCTCTTAGTGAGGACTCTTTTGACTTCAAAAATTGTACCTATCCTATCAGGTATCTCTATTTCTTGCAATTCATACTTATTATTGGAGTTTAGGGAGTGGATGATTCTTGTTGCTTCCTCTGGCATATCTCCAAGTTCTGTTTTAAACCTTTCAATGGCTTTTGTAGCCTACTTTTTTAAATCTATCTGCTCAAAAATGACCTGGATGGATGGCCAAATATCATTGACAATGTTAATGATATTGGCCCATAGTTGCTCTTAGCCTTTCCTATAGGTTCAGTCAAGGTCAGTTCTTTCTCCACGCCTTTTATCCTTTCATTCATACTTGTAGCCTTTTGTTGTTCTTCCTTATGCATGATATAGGCAAGCTTGAAATCTGTCTCAAGGCTATTGACCTTCTCTTTTAGTTTTTTCATCTCATTGGTCTAAATGGGCATTTCTTCCATTGCTTTGACCAGCCTATTTGTTTCCTCACTTGTGGAGGCTATTTTTGTTGATCCTGTTGCTGATGTAGTCTGTGCAGATGTTGATAGTGCAGTGGGAGCTAATGCTACTGCCAAAGTAGAAGGTGTTATAGCTCCAAATCTCACTCTTATGGTTTGTGATGCTACACTCATGGCCTAGGGCAACCCCTCCTTCCAGACCTGGTCCAAAAATTTTAAAAATAGTGTTTTATCCCTTATACGCGACATTGCCCTGAGTTAAATGCGTGTATACGCATGTAGGCATATACCCAACCCGTGTATCTGTATTAAAACACTTAAAAAATATAAAACTCCTTAATTTCAGGCGAAGATCGTGGGTTTTACCTGCTAATCACCTGTTAGTGCCCGTGGCCCAACTGTTCCCAACCAACTCCCAACTAAAAAACTATTTTGGGAGAAGTATAAAAAGGCTTCAATGGGAAGGCCTAAGGGGGAGAGAAGAGAGAGAAAGGTTATTATGCTGAGATTTCCCTGACCAGGTCTGAAGATCCTTGTGCCTCCTGCACTTCCTCCATTTGTACAGGAAACCCTTGTTTCCTTGTGTGTTGATGCCCATCCACTACTTGTGATATCATGGAGTAAGTCATGGAAGGAGTTTGTTAAAGGCCTGAGGCTGGACGAATTCGGAAGAAGGCTTTGTTTGGAGCCTGCGAAAGGACGACTTAGGTGAAATTATTCCTTTTCCGTACTTTTATTTGTCTATAATAAAAGAAACACATGTCTTGGTTCCTAATATAAATCTTCTTCATGTTTATGATATTCATGTTAGAATTCATATGTGAATGGTTTTTTAAATTTCATAACTAACTACCTTTCTTTCTAATATGAAGATGGTTTCTTTATAAGGTTTAGTCCATATACTGTTGTACTCTCCGGAATTGGTTGTTTTGCAGGTCAAAGGAGCAAAAGGAAATCCAAGAAGGGTTTGGACCCTAAAAGACCTTCTCAAACGTAGGACCTCAGGTAGGCCCCTTATCATAGAATTTTCTTATATTAGCATAATGGTTGTGTGAATGTGTGTTTCTCTGTATAGACAACTTTCAGTCTGCTAGGGTTTCAACCCAAAAGCCCTAGGGGAACATTTCCCTTAACAGAAGGTACAGATGTGGTCATTGTAGGAATGACAGTTGCAGGAGCATTATCAATGCTGGCTTGTTTGAGCTAGATCAAGCTATCCAACTCCTTCTCCATCTCCTTTAACAGGTCATTCAATTGCAACACCAAGACCATCATCTCCTCATGATTTGTCTAGCCGTCTAGGACTTCTTTTGTCTGTGGCTGCTGTAAGTGAGGCAATTTGAGTTGTTTCTTGAGGGCTGCTATGTCCTCATTATTCTTCTTGATCAATTTCTCTGTGGCCTTTACATCACTTGGGTCATGGCCCAGTTCAATAACCAAGCCCTCCAAGGACTTTATCTTGGTGTCTTTAGCCTGTGAAGAGGCTCTCTCCAACTTGAATTATGTTATTATATTTTCTAATGAATCATGCATCTTGTAATCCACCATGGCCTTTGCGGTGAGGGTGGAGTAGATCATTTCTCTAGCCTACTTATGAAATTTGATCTAATCAATGGGATGAACATCCCTACCCAAGACCTCAAAATTGGTCTTCTTGTAGTCTGCTAAGGTCTTCGGTTACTGTACAGTGGGCTATAGGAATGAGACTTGCATTTTTCCTCCTTTGATGTCAAAGGCCGACATCAGTCTAGTTTGGTTTGGTGGTGTGAGATTTAGGTATTGTGCATATATTTCTGCCTTCAATCTCTCATTCCTCATTTTGATTTGTTTGAATTTGTCTTTAATGTCTTTTTCCTTGTCATCTGGCCTGACATAGGAAGATATCTCCATACTTGGCTATCTATCTACCAACTGTGTGTTGGATGTTGAGGATTGTTGTGTCTCCTCTGATGCAGTTGCTTCTTTACCTTTCTATGCCATTGCTTCAAGGTCAATTATTTCTTCTGATGCAATTTTATCCTCCTGTTCAAAGACAGGATTCAATTTGGGCCTCTTTCTTGGCTCCATCAGTTCATTAGTAGTCTCAATAGCAAAGCTAGATGCCTCAACTCTACTCGTCTTAGGATTATTCTCCTCATTTACTGAGGTCTGTATGACTGGAGGAATGTTCATTGGCCCTCCCTGCTCTGGAACCTGCAGGAAAGAGTTATGATCAAATTGTCTCTCCAAATCAATGTGTATTTTCTATATCCACAACAGTGCTATCCATGTCAATCAAGGAGTTCCCCACCCACTCATCCTGGTTAGGAAATTGTTCAATGTCAGGCCTTGGGTGGTGGATGTATGCTGCCAACTTGACTTTGAGTCTGAGCTTGTTTATGACCCTATGAGGGTCATAGTGCCAGATGAAACTATTTTTGAATTTCATTAGTTGAAGTAATATGTCAGCCTCTGGTTGCAAATAAAGGGGCCCATCTGGTTCTTCACTTTGAACTGGATTTTCTCCCTATAAGCTAGGAAGTTGATATCATCAGAGTTGATCATCTTCCTAAAGTACTCAAGTGAAAATATCCTCATGGGGAGGTATTTGGGAAACTTGTAGGGGGCTAGATCACAGCCATAAATCCTAATCTCTGTGTGGTTTTGGTACAAGTACCAATCTCCCACCTTACTATTCTTGGCCAATTGCAGTACTCTTTTAATCTCTGGGCTAATTCTAGGCTGAGTCTTAGAAGTCAGTATGTTCATAACTGGGTATACAAAAGAGTGTATAAAGTCTTTGTAGCTGAATTAGGTGGAAAACTTGTGGACCAAGGGTGTCCAGTAGATGACTGATCTCTCCTTTCCCTTGGTGTCCAATTTTTGGATCCTCAAACGGAACATATCTGTCTGATAATACAAGAACGTATGAAACAACATTGAAGATGAAACAACATTTAAAGACTCTTTCAATGGGCAATCTAGTGAACTGTTCATGCATTCTGTCTACAATGAACTGGGCATAATCATACATGACAACACGAGGCTTACCTAGAGTGAAAATGGATAGGAAGGCCATGATGACCTCATCCACATGCTCATATAATGTGAATCATAGGATGCATGAGAGCGCGGTGATTATTCTCCTGCCAGTCTCTGAAAATAGTGGCAACATAGGGCAAAATGTCTTTAGGAGTATGTTTCTCCTCAATGATGAAATTTTGGAATATTTGTTTGATTTTGACTGGGCCCAGTGTGATGTACAGATCCAAAAAGTTTCCAATGGACAAAGGAGTTAGATTCGGACTAGGTTGGATTTGCAGCATCTAGTTGATGGATTCAGCAGTGATGGTGAATAATATCTCATGGTTTGGTGCCTCAATAGCCTTATGACTTGGAACATAATAGGCATGACAAAAATGTACTATGTCTGGGAATGGGTGGACTTCTAGGAATGTATATTTGGGAAAATTGGATTCCCAAAGGTTTATATCATCAGTATGCTTTAGGAACCTATCCTTGGCCTAATAATGGATTCTCAGAAGGTGGCTTGGGGTGGTTGTGTCTTTCATTTGAAAATCCCTGTCTACTAGGGCCAAATGGTCAATGTCTAAATGAGGGGTTGTCACTGGTCTGACATCCAAAGAGGTTGGGGCAGCCATATTTGTGATAAAATGTGGGAATTGGGCTTATACTGTCTGTGGGAACGAAGTCTTGATAAATCTAGTATAGGGGTAGGGTATTGGCAGTTTGCAGGTCAGAGTTTTGTTATTTTAGGAGAGGGAATACTCTCAATTTAAGGGAATTCAATTAAATTCAATCAATTATTTCATGAATTTTACTGTACATTTTAAACTGAGAGGGTCGTTCTGGTTTTATGTCAAAATACCTGGAATTTGTGATGGGGGCTGCAAACTGGTCTTTGAATGGTGGTTGCAGAAGTGTTCGTGGCTTCAGGTGTGTTGTGGATAGATCAAATGGGTGTCTAAAGCCTCTTTGGGCTGCAATTGGTAGTCAGAACTAGTCGAAAAAGCTCGGGGGCATAGGAGGGCTTAAAACTCTTTCATAGAGAAAATGCGTGAAAAGAGTGAAAATGGGGGTCTATGGGCTTTTAATTGGGAATGGTTAGAAAATTGGCGGGGAAAATGTTTTTATGAACAGTGATGGTTTTGCTATATGGCAAGGAGGTGGTATTTGGGGGATATCGCACCGCTTATGGGGGTTGGACAGTATTTTCCTGAGAGCATGCAACTTAGCGTAGTGCCGCCAGGTAACCCAAGGGGGCCCTAGCAATACTGCCCATATCACGTGCTATCGGGCTGGTAAAAGTCGGGTAGTGAGCGGGTGCGATATGGGTGAGGGCGTAGGATCTCATGGTGGACGATCTAATGGTCATCGTGTGGCAGAGATGCACAGCGGGAGATGGGGACGAGATTTAGCTGGGCCTATGGTTAATTACCCTTAAGTGTAATTAATGACTGTATAAACACGTGGTTAATAAAGTCATGCAGGTTTTATGGAATATAATGAGTAAAAGTGAATTTTTGGGATTAATAAAGTAATGCGGGGGGGGGGAAATAATAGTTAGGATAAGAGGTTTAGTGGGCTTTTTGGGCTTTTAAGGGAATTAATCAAAGGGAAAGTGATTTTTCCAAGGGGAAAAGGGTTTCACACTAGGGGAAAGGGGATGAATTTAGAAGGTAAATTGGCTAGGGAATGTGTGAAACCAAGGGGTAGGAGTCAAAATGAAGGGAAATGGTGTCTTCACAAGCCATGAAGGGGTAAAAGGGAAATTAGTAAGTATATAGTGGGGGGTGAAATGAAATGGGGGAAATTAGGCAAATCAGCTTATGAGCATATTTTTCTTTCACAATTCTCGTGCACACTGAAACATGTGATTAAACATGATAGATGTGCTTATGCCTCAAATAACTTGTATTTCTGCAACCTTTCTTCTACTTACCATTTTACTTACCCTAACATTTTTTCTTCACTTTATTGGGTGCACTTAAGCTACTAAACCCTTTTCTTTCCTTTTTATTTTATAAAACAAACTAACTACTTCTAACCTTATATCTTCCAAGGGCTCAGATTAAACTGATGAGCTCCTTTTATTTCTCTACCTATCTAATAATCTGCCAAGATTACACTGTTTGGCTAGATTTTTATTATCTAACTATAAACATGAAATTCAAAGCATGAAGTAGTCAAGATTAAACAGTTTGACTATCATGGGTTGTGCCATGTATGACAAGTTGCACATAACTATTATTTAAGATGGTAAAGTAAAGAGTAGTGGCACTTGGACTTGCACACTTTCATGATCTGTATTTATTTAGGGTTCATATTTTTTCATTTTTTTGGTCTTTTCTTATTTTTCTTGTCCTATGATATTTCTTTTAGGACATACCCTATTTACATTTTTTAATTTTAATATGGAAAAAAATTGCAGAAAGCAAAGGTATGTGCAATATTACAAGTTTTAACCTTAGCCAATTCAAAATTATGAATCCTATCACTATAGGACTTTAACAGTGTCTCCACATGGGGATTGAATTTGCTGGTGAAATGTCAAGAACTCTAAAGACCAGTAGCCCATGAATTGTGACTAAAGTTACCTTGTAAACTATCCTTCTATTATTCTGTTTTATTGATACTTATGATAGTGAATCCTTTAAAGCTCTGGGCCTTATCTCCGGGCTTCAACTTCAAAGGATTACCATCCAATCCAATCTACACTTTGTAATGTTATCTACAGTGATGCAAAGTAAAGTGACCTATTGTAATTTAGTGGAAAAATAATTGTTGGCTTGTGTGGGCCTGACCCAGGTTCAGAGGTGATTTAGCCAAGCAAATCCCAGTACTACTGGCCCTTTCAACAACAGTCCGCAGAGTGCGAACTAAGGTCTCACCCGAAGTAGTATGGGAGGGTGCTAGAACTAGATTTCCATACCCTTGGGATGTCTGATGGGCTTCTGGAGGTCCCCTGTCTGACTTGTCACTACGCACACTTGTGATCCCTTCGCAACCTGTGGTGCGGCTTCCACACAGCCTTGCTTGGGGCGTGATCCATATAATACCCAAGTTCCTTGCTAATTCACCGATTATTTAACTTCTGTGTGTATGATTTATGGTTATTACAACATATTTAGCAATCATATCAGTGCGTGTGATACATAAACTAATACAAACATAAAGAAGATAATGCACAACAAATACACAGAAATAAGAATCAACTTCTCTTTATTAATCTTCAATCCCGCTTATAGACTTGACACCGCCCTGTGCACTTAGCTACAGGGGTCCATGCACTCAGCTGCGGACTCTACTAGGCCTCTGCGCACTCAGCTGCAGAGCCTCTTCCTACTACTATGACCCAATACACTTAGAATCCTACTCTAAGCTCGAACCATTCCTTCACTACTTACTCTATCATCAACTATCTTTACAACTTAGAGCCTTGCTCTATTTATACAATCCCATGGTCCGCGGACCATGGGTAGGCCGACATGACTTTACATTACATTACATTACTTTAGGGTGGACAACCCTATGACTTAACCTCTACTTTGCGCTCCGCACCCACAATTCGCGGAGTCTCACAAAACCTTTTATCAAAACTTAGGCTTTGAGCCCCAAAACTTGCTGTGGTGAGATTCCATGCCCAAAAAGCCCCCCACACATTCATTGTGACTCATCTTGAGTCACTCTGCTGGTGCGATGATCTTGGCATAGAGCCCCTCCAATTGTTCCCGTACCGCCTAGAGGTCCGCGACGCACTATTCTATTGTTTGCTAGACCTGCTACATGCGCTCTTTTATTGCTTCTTTGTGAAGCTCCGCTATCTATCTTAGTGCATATAGCCCCTACATCTATGCAAGCTTGCCCTCAATCTCGGCCGTAATGGTGAAGGCCTCATCAATCCAAGGTTGGACGCATACTTTGAGAAGGGCCTCTTTCTGCCTTGCAACATCCACCTGCTCCTTCAGTGCCCTTCCCTGCTACATTTAGCCAGCCATTGGGTGAGGACGACTATCTGTGCTATTCCCCTGACATTGTCATACTGCTATTGACCTCTGATTCCAGGCGATGTATGTTGGGGTCCTCTTGTAAGGATGTGAGGACACCAGACGCTTGGTCCAACATATGGGTGCAGTCCTGTACTGCCTGTCCAATTTCTTCCAATCCTATCTGAATCACACTAACGAGCTATTATTTAACTTCCAGAGGAGTGGAAGGTTGTGCCTTCATCTGTAGCTCAGCAATTTGGAGGTTCAGCTCCAGCTGTACTCGTGTTGTTTCCTTGCGCGCGCTTCAGATCCCAGTTTCCAGACAGTGGATCCGCATCTCGAATGGTAGGTCTACGATGATGGATAATTCTAGAATGCGCCGGCATGCTTCATCCATTGTTTGCGCGATTTGTCAATTCCGTGACACTAGCTCGTCACGCTCCAGGCCGAGCTGTCTGATTTTTATCTTCTTCTCACTCAATACCTAGATTGCGCGGCCTTCCCAGGCACATAGCTCTGTTGTTATGTCATCCTGCAACTGGTACAATGTGTCCTGTTAGCCCTGAAGTGTAGCGCTACTATTTTGAAGGCTAAAGAATGGAAAGGGTCTACTCTGCTGTCATGAAGAAGTTCTCATATGGTCCATCACTTCACTTTTCTCACTCATCCACTCTCACCCACTCTCATCCACATTCATTCATGACCTAACCCAACCCTCACATCATAACAAAACCCACTTTCACCTTGGCCCTACACGAATTAACCCATTTTTTCTCCAAAAACCTTACCTTTCCGCCCATATGCGCCCTTTGCACATTTCTCGAGGTCATCCCGTACCCTCGTTTCCCCCACCGTCAATCTTCCCACTGATCCAATTATTTGCACTTCACCCGACCAATGTGATATGCTCGATCAATCATCACCATTAGATCACTTCCACTAGATCTAACAACTATCGTACTTATTTCTCGGTAAACAAGAAAGAAGGATACCTGCCCGATAAAGGTGGTTTCCTATCTCTCCTCCACTGCTACGTGGCGCCCAACGAATGGAATTGGGTGGGCTCCGATCTTTACCACTTACTGCCCGACAACCACCTGATTGAAACCGTTCCCGCTTGGGTAAAACTACTCCTGGGCATTATCTCTCAAGCACCTCCTCCACCCAATAGCCGTTCGACCTACCCACCCAAGATCTGACGACTCGGATTTATTCCACTCTTGCCATGACTTCAAGCCCCCGGTGATCGATCTCCTCTGTCCATTCCTCCCGATCCAACGACCCGCATTCACGATCACCACAGTTCATCCTCCGCCGCCCAACCAACATCCTCACCATCGATCCATCCCATCCAACAGCCCACATGCCTCCGTACCCCGCTTCCCATCAGTAACCCTGTGAGGAAATTTGTTGGCTATGTCAGTGTTTGTGATAGTCGAACAATTGAACTGAAATAATGGAATACAGGGCCGAAAGGGGTAGAACAACAACACAAGGTAGACGAACCAACAAAATTGATCGTGGAGCATCCATGGCATGAGTGAGTCACCTGATAGCATGGCGAAATTACCAGAATTTGGTTACTTTGTTTGTTAGGAAAGGAGACCTCTGAGCTCATGTTTTCCTAGTTATGGCATCAAGTAGTTAGAAGACAGAGGGGATAGATTAAGACATCTCAAGCCTCAGAGAGCCCTACGGAATTGTAAAAAAGCCTCTAAATGGCTGAAAGTTAGAAAAAACAAAGGTTCAACTTTTGGAGACTGTGGATACTATGTTCCTTCCATCTTCTCATCTTCATTCCAGTAATACAAGCTTATTTTGCTGTTACATGTTCAATTTCCTCTTCTCCTCCACTATAAGCTTGCATATGAATAGGTTATTCTTCATGTTTTCTTCTGTGTCTAATGCTAGATAACTATCATCTTATCTCTGCGTTGATAAATTAGATCTGCAAGCTTCATTTACTTTCTATAGCTAGCCATTCATATGTGTTTATGTATGCATCTACTAGTACAATCAGGATTTTCCACCTATTCACAGAATCTATAAACTATTTAAAATTAGTGGTCTAAAGCCTTGTCAAGTTGAGGGTGTTCATGCATGTCTTGAGTGAAAATAGAGTTGAAACAGTCATCTGACTTGATCCAAACCCCAATCCATTCCAGTAGTTTAGAGAACGATATTGAAGATTTATATGTTACCAGGCATCTCTGAGCTACAACCTAGGAGAGTTTCCTGGAGTGCTAATATAATTGGCACTGTTGCCGAGGAGAGAAGACTGAAGCTTAGCTTCACTGGGGGATGACACAAATCTAGCTTTGATGATAGACAAAGTTTGGACACTATTTGGGTTGTAATCATCTATCTGGTGACTCTACTTTAGGAAGAACCTCTTGGAGACTCCACTCCATAGTTCTGGCTCAGTTCAGGAGGCATACTCAGAGAAATCCTTAGAAGCCACGAACCGACCCAATACTTGACCCAGTCACTCCTCAACCCTCTTTCATTCAGACTGCCACTACCCTTATAGCCACCACAACTATAGCAGGACCACAAGCACTTACCAAAATGGAAAGAATCATAGCTGCTAGGTATGGACCCCTAGTACTGCCCACTCTTTTGAATGCCATGCCTATTGGAGAATATCAGAAGTATATGCCTAAGTTCACTAGGAATGAAGGTGTTATAGTTGAGGAACATCTTGAATCATTCTATAGCTATGCTGATAACCTAGACATTAGTGAAGTTGATGTATGGATGAGAGTATTTGTCCAAAGTCTGGATGGAGAGGCTAAAAAATGGTTCAGAGAACTAACCCCAAGGACTGTAGCAGATATTGCGGCCTTAGATGATGTATTCCTAAAGCATTGGGGGGATAAGAAGTATCTACTCTACTACCACACCAAGTTTGGGAACTTAAAGAGGGAAAATGGCGAGTTGTTGTGTGATTTTAATAAAAGGTTTAACCGCATGTACAGCAGGATACTAGCTGAAGTAAAACCCACCACTACCTCTGCTAAACTCACCTATGCCAGTGCCTTTGACTCTGACTTCTGTCTACTGTTGAGGGGGAGATGATGTGCCACCTTGGCTGATATGCAGGATGCAGCCTTGGAAGTAGAATCAAACATCATGGCTGTAGAGAAGCTCAAGGAAAATGTTGATGGAAGGAGACAAAGGGGTGAACCTTCATCATCTTCAAATCCCTAGATAGATAAAATGACCAAGATGATAGAGTCATTAACCTCTGAAATCTCCAAATGAAAGGTTAAGTAGCACCCTGGGAAAGGAAGAGCTCCCAATACCTTTGCTCCTAGAAATCCAAATCCATATAGAAAAGCTAATGAGCAGTTACAGATTCTGCAAAGAAGCAATGATGCCAATGAAGACCAAAGGGTGAAGACCCCTTTCCAGAATGTAGTCATGGAAGAAGAACAATTTGAAGAAGATGATGAGATCCATTGTCTAGAATACAAAGGCAATGAATCCTTTTTGACCTTAGATACCTATGAAATTTCATTATTCAATGACCAGATCAGCCAAGAGTGGGATGGTGGAGCTGTTTTGCAAGCTAGTGATCAACACAGATATGATCTGAGGTTGAAGATGAATAATGCCAAGGAAACTGTTGTTCAGAAAGATGATTTCCCTGCAATACGACAAGCTAATAAGTAGAAATGACTGGCAGTTAATCCCATCATCCTCAAAGCTCCAACTCATGAGGTAAAAGGCACTGACAAGTCTCCTTCTCATTTCAATTTTGCATCAGAAATCCAGAAGCTAAGAATACCTATACGTCTTATTGAACCAATGAATAATGAGTCCTTCAAGAGATCTATCCTCGAGGACCTTGAGCCTAAAGCCATCCAAGCCTCCACTAACTATGTAAATCTACAAGATGACAAACCAAATGTTGTTCTCAGCCCAATGATTGAAAATTATAATGATAATTCCCCATCATTCTATATCTCTTTAACTATTCATGACAAAATCCTTCATAATTGCCTTCTGGACGCAGGAGCCAGCCATAATCTAATACCCAAGGTTGTCATGGATGAGTTGGGGCTTGACATTACCAAGCCTTATCATGACCTATATTCTTTTTACTCTAGAAAGGTGAAATGTTTGGGATTAATCAAGGACCTAGCCATCACCTTGTCTCAACTGCCCATGAAGAGCATGATGATGGATATTGTGGTAGTAGATGTACCCCACAAGTTTGGCATGTTTCTTTCCAGAGGTTGGATCAAGAGATTAGGTGGAACATTGCAAAATGATCTGTCCTATGCTACTGTCCCAGCTTTTGGAGGTGAGAGTAGAAGATTATACAGAGAAGCTCAGTTGGCTTATATCATCAGTGATGAAAGAAATCCCACTAATCATCCCATCTATGCTATCGAAATTGATTTTTGAGCCTGTATTTTTCAGATTGAAGAATCCCAGTTGGCCTCCATTTAACTTTGGAAATTGGTTTGCCAAATCACAGAGGAAAAAGGCCCACATGTTTGGGACATGTTATTTGATGGAGCTTGTTCTAATGAAGCTACTGGAGTATGTGTAGTCCTTGTGTCCCCCACACAATAAATTAATGCATTCATTTATCTTTCAAGTTAACTTTTCAAGTCACAAACAACATAGCAGAGTACGAAGCCTTGATGTTGGGCTGCTAAAGAAATGGGCATCAAAGGTCTGAAGGTGTTTGGAGATGCAGATCAATTTCTTCCTCTATAAGTCAAATCATTACGATTGCCAAGAAGAATAGTGTATAAGTCCAATGAATTTTTGTTAATGGTCACATAACATTTATCTGCTAAGTTTCTACTTAAAATTGGAATTTTTTTTAATTGTGCTTTGAGTAACTTGTCCTCCTCATGGGTTCCTTTTTTCCTTCCCTTGCACAATGACATGAACCGAATCATTGTTGATATATTCATTTTCTTGCCAAGCAGGATAATATTTATCTCTAACTAGTTTCTATATTGATTTCAACCAGCATGATCAAGAAAGGATCATCACCATTCGCTTGGATGTATTTACTCTTAGAAGCAATAACATTCCGATAGCCATATTCTGAGCAAGCGTTTTGTTCACAGCCTATTATAATGCTTTTATGAGTTTGCATGTTTTAGAGTAGATACACTAGTAGCCTTAACCTATTTAAAAAATATGAAAATATTGGTGGCAATTAATGATTGGTTTGCTAATCAAAATTCATATCTATGACCCTATAACCCTACCATCATAAGCTTCATGGATGTATTCTCTATGTCTCCCATCTATAGAGCGAGGGTTAAGTTTTCTTACTAAATTAGTTAGGTATTGTTACAACCATGTGTTTGGCTTGCAACCCTCTATTATATACTACATACATATAGTATGAAGCTATTAAGAAGAAAAATGTTATGTGTAATCATTCATATATATTTAAATAGATATTTCCCTTCCCACCTTGGGTTTGGCTCATGACCCTCTATTATATACTACATATATATAGTATAAAGCTATTAAGAGTTGAGAATAATTAATATTATTTTGTTATTAATGGAGAAAATAGTTACGTTGTTGTAACTTTCTCCCTAGTTTAGGATTAGTTCCTATAATTATGGGGTTTGGGTGCAACTTCCTATTTCCTAGTATTGTATTTATTGATGTAATCTTTGATTGATTAATTAATAGAGTGGACGAGAGTGATCTCTCAAGTTTTGTGAGTGTAGTCTCCAGGTGCAGGCCACACCTGAGAGCTACAACTCTTTCTTTTCAATTCTGTTCACATTTTATCTTGGTATCAGAGCTCAGATTGAGTGAGCCTGATCTTTTGTCACCTGTGAGGCTGAAGTGCCTGTAGTAGCTAGCTTGCCTGTGTGGCTGGAATAGCCTGTGTGGCTTGAAGTGCCTTTGTGGCTGTGTGTACACGAGAGGTGTGTGCTCGATTGAGCAGGTGGACTGCAGAACACCTGGCTCGGACTCGAAAGTTTTGGCGCGGATTTTTCACGGATTGGCGCGGATTTTGCGCTGACAGTCGCGCCAGAAGAGGAATTAGCGCGGTTATTGAGGAATAAACTGCGCCAGAGTGCCAAAAAGCCCGATTAGCGCGGGATTTTACCGGGAAAGTCGCGCCAATTGAAATACTCTAAGCGATTTTCAGTTAGCGCGGATTTTTCGCTCGGGGTAGCGCCAAGGGGATTTGTGAATAGCGTGAACTTCGTTCGGCGGTCTGCAAACGGTGCAGATCGGCGGAGTTGTAGATCCGTTCGGGAGAGACAGATCGGGAATGCGCCAGAGGAGATCTGCGGGAAACCTCGACTTCGTTTGGCGATCTGCGGGAGAGCAGGATCGGCGAAGTGGCAGATCAATCCGGGAGAGGTGGATCGGATCAATTGTGATCAGATCATTGTTTCGGCTGTGTTGGAAACGCCGAATTTGCTCATTGGAGCGGGAGTGCCAGACACTGCAGATCGGTGGCAGAGGTGACAGATCGATCTGACAGGTATTGTTTTTGTTGTTAAGTAGATTCATAATGAGTAATACGATGGAATCTTACCTTAACAAGTCTGGTAAACTCAATGGGTCTAACTTCACGAATTGGAAGTTTAAGATCCAGACCCTGCTCAAAGGTGCGAGCGCTTGGACTATAGTGACAGGCGATGAGCAGAAGCCGACTGCGAGCACGCAGAAGGAAGACTGGGAAAAACGAGAAAACAAGGCCAAAGTCTTGTTGAAGAGGTCTGTGAAAGACAATGTCATTGCACACATCAGAGACTGTAAAACGTCCGCAGAGATTTGGACGAAAATCAAGAATCTGTATGAAACCCAGAATACAAACAGAGTTTTGGCTCTGAAAAGCAAGCTATTTTCAATGAGGATGGACGAAAGGGAGTCTGCTACTGCATTTGTCGCGCGAATTAAGGATGTTAAAGACGGATTGGTGGCCATTGGAGTGGCGGTGGCTGATGAAGATCTTGTTGCAATTACAATGAATGGGATGCGTGATGATTTCCAAACCTTCATCACTGGAGTCTCGGCAAGGGAGAAAACACCCACGTTTGATGATCTCACTGCGATCTTGCAGCAAGAGGAAGAGCGACGACAGAATCTGAATCTGAACCCCCAAAGTGACGATCTTGCGCTGGTGGCAAAACGACGACTATCCAAAGGGAAGCAGTCAAAGCAGCAATCAGTCCAGAAAGGAGGAACAACACATAAACATCACTGTCATAAAGGTATGCTTGCAAATCATTCTGAAAAGAAATGTTTTTATTGTGGAAAGAAGGGTCATATACAGAGAGATTGTTATCATAAGAGGCAGGCTGATGAGGCAAGGAGGAGACAGGCAAATCCAAAACACAGAGGATATTTTGTTGAAGAAGAAGACTTCAGTCATGAATTTCGACTGTTCACAGTCGACTGTGCCCTTTCTGCATCAAATGAAGATGACATCTGGTATGTCGATTCCGGAGCATCCTCTCACATGACAGGTAATAAAGAATTTTTCGACAGTCTTGAAGAAATTATAAATGGATCAAAAATATATCTAGGGGATGATAATGGATATCAGATTAAAGGTCATGGGGTGATTTCAGTTAAGTTACCAAATGGAAAAATTAGTCACCTTTCAAATGTTTTATATGTACCTGGATGATCAGAGGTCCATCACATGTTATGCATTTAACATAGGTTCCGGGGTAATTGCATGGAGAAGCAAGAAACAAAGTACTGTAGCTTTGTCGTCATGTGAAGCTGAATATCAAGCATTGTGTGCAGCAACATGTGAAGCAATCTGGTTGAGGAGACTTCTTAATGATGCAGGAAAAGAACAGAAGCAACCCACTTCTATCAAAAGCGACAACCAGAGCACTATCAAATTAGCATACAATCCAGTGTTTCATAAAAACACCAAACACATAGACACCCAGTTTCACTTTGTTAGAGAAAAAATACAGTCAAAAGAAATTGCTGTCGAATATTGTAAAACTTGTGACAATGTGGCTGATATTTTTACAAAGCCTCTTGCACGAGTGAAATTTGAATTGTTTAGAAAGATGCTAGGAGTTCAGGAGAACCCTTTCTCCATTAAGGGGGGGAGTTGAGAATAATTAATATTATTTTGTTATTAATGGAGAAAATAGTTACGTTGTTGTAACTTTCTCCCTAGTTTAGGATTAGTTCCTATAATTATGGGGTTTGGGTGCAACTTCCTATTTCCTAGTATTGTATTTATTGATGTAATCTTTGATTGATTAATGAATAGAGTGGACGAGAGTGATCTCTCAAGTTTTGTGAGTGTAGTCTCCAGGTGCAGGCCACACCTGAGAGCTACAACTCTTTCATTTCAATTCTATTCACATTTTATCTTTAAGAAGAAAAATTCTATGCCTAAACATTCATATAGATTTAAATAAATATTTCCCTTCCTATTTGAGTAGTAAAGGATGTAATTTTTAAAGAGAAATTTATAAGGTTTTTAGGCCTTGGTTAGAAGATCAATCTTCACAAAACATCTACAATAACACAAAATATTGTTACTCATGAATATGTATATTACCCTTGTGAATTTGATATCATATGTTTGAAGTATTGGGTAAGGGTAATTACTTCCTAAGTACAAGAGTAGTTTATTGCATTAAAAATGCAAAATATAGACTTGATTAAATGTTGTGGCATATTTAGATTGCTTATACATATAGGAAATGTGTATATACCTCGATGGCCATGCTTATCCCTAAGAAGAGATTAATAGATGCTCAACAACTTATGTTAAAGGAAATTTGTACGTTTATTGATTTATGAAAGTTGTATGATTATCTATGGCCTTTTATTATTGAACTTCACATATGCATGAGTAAGATAGATTTCCAGGTAATGTTCTAGTTCTAATATGCATAGTTGAATGATTGAACCATTTCCCCTCATAATGATATGCAATAAAGCGATGCCATTATGTTAAGGACCTTGACTCCAATTTTGAATCACACATATGTTTATGATAATTGTTTCCAAATCTATGATTAATGTATATGAGAATATGGTCAGTATTTAAAATCATTAGTTATATATATGTGTGTATGCTGGTGGGGGGGGGAAATGGGGTGGTGCGGGGGCAAATGGGGTGTGACTGAGGAAATGTCAACATATTAAGTAAATAATATAGTTTGACATGATGGAAGAGAGTTTAAGTCCATTTGAAGTTGAAATGTCAAATTATATTATCAATGTAATTAGATAAAAAATACGTGTTTAATATGAATACTTTATGGTCTTGGGATCATGGCCTCCTACGTCTTACTAGGAATGAGGCACTTATACTTTATTTGAGGTTCAAATATTTAGATTTTCATCCACTATTTTGAGTAAGAATTTTATGTAGGGGTTTCATTTCAAACTCTTATGACTAATCAAGTTGATTGTAACGCCATAATATGCCTTTTGATACCTTAATAAATCTAATTAAGGTCTTTGTGGATTATTCTACTATTGGGACTACCTTAGGGAAAATTTGGGAAAGTTTGGAAGAGCTTAAGGGCCATTAGAGGAAATTTTAGCCTAAAAGTGCCCATGAGATTTTCATGTAATTTCTATGTCATAATATGTAAACTATTCAAAATTCCTTTAAATTTAAAAAGAGGTACATGTAAATATTTTGGAGGGAAAAGAATATTTTTTTTAATTGTATTTTTGGCTTATCTCATTATAGGTTTACTCAAATTTCAAGTATAGTGTTACAGGTGATTTTTTTGCATTCAAACAAATAGCCATGAACCAAAATCTATCATCATCCATTTACACCTTGCAATCATCCCTACAAAGCCAAAAGCATTCTCTCTCTAGAAGTTATAAGAATCTTGGATTACATTGGCTAAAAACCCTAATTTAAGACCTCATCGCACTTACTCTTTTGGCAAACTGTGATGGCGCAAGCTGCACAAATGGAACTTGCATTGGTCAATGCAGGTTGCTCTTACAGAAAGTGTGATGGCACCTCGAAATGAGTAAAAATAAAAATAAAAAATCAAATTTTCTCTCTCTAGAAGATTTGGGAGTGGATTTAACCATTTACTATTGGATCTGATCTCAAACTCCTACTAAGGAGGTCTTATCTCTTATCTCATAGAGATTACCTCCTTTTAAAGTGGATCGAAGCCATAGTATGGTAAATCCAAAACTGCACCATTTACCCTATAAATGCAACACCTTTCTTATAGTCTGGGCTGACTTTTGGAGACTCTAATTATGCCTTTATGTTGTCCATTTGTGTCTAGAGGTCCATGATCCATCCATGTGTTTTAGGTGTGATTGAAGGCTTACCATTGTAGCAATGGAAGGACAAGAAAGTTGGGAGAGATTCAAAAAGTGAAGGCCTACAAGGGTTGTAATTTTGTCCTACCATTATTAATACAAAAATGCATTATTTCTCCTATACATTATGTCTTTATTATACATATGTAGAACATAAATCCTTGAATTCTTGTTTATAGTTGTTTGTATATATTATCTTGTATGTTTCTTCTCTTGCTTTTTTTGGATGATTTGCAGGTTCCACTTTTAGAAATTGAAGTTGGAGTTGGAGCTAACAAGTAAGGAGAAGAAGGAAGCTTGCATTGGATTCCATGTAGGTTTTCCTTTCATATTCTAAACATCTCTAAAGAAAAACATTGTAGTTTTGTCTTGGTTGTTTCTAGGCTAAGCCACTATGTCTAAGGAGATTACTTTTCTCTGCAGAAGGAATTTATCCACAAAACAACTTGGCTACTCCACTCAGGAACAATATGCTCTTTAGTAGTTTTATTTTCCATAACCGTTTAGCACCTCTATAGTTGACCTTATATGTCTTGTTCACACTGTCATTGGATTAGGAAAGTTTAATTTCTAGCTTAGTTAGGGTTTTTCATTCATTTTTTAAGTGAATTTACCCCATCACACTTGCCCTTTTGAGGTAGTGAATATCAGCGTAGTCTCTATCTTGAAGTAAGTATGATGAATCACACTGGTTTCCATATGTTAACTACGATGATCCTGAAAGTATAAAAAAAATCGTTTTCCCTATCTTGCTCTAAATTTTGTCTCACTTGCAGTGTCTCCCTGAGTCCCTGGTTTGTCCAAGGTCTCTATAAAGCAAAAAACTTGTGTCAAATTGAGTGTGATTTCTTTTTTGATAAGATAGTGCTTCTTTTTGCTTCTTCTTGTCAATTAAGGTTTCTACAATTTGACTTGGTTATTGATCTGTTAAAGGAATTTTCATATTATAGTTCCATCTATTTGAATTCTTTTCAATTCAATAATCTAGTCATATTTTCATTTTTCTTTGCATTGAAATTGAAAGAAAAATAAAAGAAAGTTCCATTTTCCCATGCATAAGTGCTTTGAACTTTTCAATTGGAATAGTAAATTTTAAGATCTTGTTAGGAATTTGTTGTTTTCTGCATCATTGTTTGAAAATCCTTTCCTTCTTTAGTTAGATCTTCATCGAATGAAATAATTTATTTTTCATGATAATTTCATTTTATGAGTTCACATGAAATCGTTTCAATCCGTGAAACCAGAACCTTAATCAGGATAAACATTAAAATTTATCAATGAATTTAAGGAGCATTTGAAACATTAAAAACACCTTTAGTGTTTTAGGCTAGAAGACATGTTTCGATGTCTCTAGACATAGGATCTGTTGTTAATGGTCTATGTTACATCTCACGGATGGTTGGTTTTCCACATACTTTATATAAGAACATTCTTCCACATACCCTTACGTATATAGGAAGGTGATCCATGTATGACAAGTTTATAGGAATGCCCCCATCACGGGGTTATGCATTAGATGCTTCCATGTACCCTCGAGTATATATTGGAAGTCCCCACTCGATTGAAAACCCACCATAGGTAACCACATCGACCGCCTTGTCATATGTGATACACTAAACACAACATTCGAGGAGATTGCCTACACACACCTAATGATATATTGCAGTTCACAGTGACATGGTAATCCTTTTATGCCTAGCTACCCTTTTTATTTCTACTATTTCTTTGATTTATTTCTCACCTTTTACTACTTAGTTGACCTTAGGCTGCGTCTGATGCCAACATTTTTGGAGTCTTCTAGTTAAGGAAACCCCTTCAATGGGAATCCTGGTCCTTTTCCTTCTTTTGGAAATATTGGTGCTCCTTACATGGCTATGTTGTCTCTTCCTGGATTCACCATAGGTTTACCAGTATGGTTGTTTTCAACCTCCTTAGTTCCAAATGTCCAAATGGCTCCACAACCAAGCCCTCGACCTAAACAACAACAACCTCAAGTTGATCCTTTGCCTTCTTCACCCATTTTTTCTTATTCCCTTTCTTCTTCCTCGACTGGTGAAAGTATTAATACTAGTAACCAGGAGGCTAAGAAAAAGAAGAATAAGAAGCAAAATAAGCAAGGGGGAAACCAACCAAACATTAATATGAATGTAGCTACTGCTTCCAAGCCTCGTAAAATTAAATTCCATTGCAATATTTGTGAGGGTGACCACCTTCTTACGGATTTTCCTGTTATTCCCCAAGTATTAGAAATGTGGTCCACATGCACACATCATACCTTTTGATCATCCTATGGAAATCATGCTAGTTACAAACCATCAACCAGTGATAATAAGGTTCCTGGGGAAAAGGGTAAAGTTAGGTTTCCCTGTAGGTTATGTGAAGAGACTCATCAAACTCACCTTCGTCCTCATGTAGATGAAGCCTCCAAATTGTTGGAAAACCTTACTGCTTCTCAGCAGCAACTGTTATCTGGCTACCACAAGTTTTCCCCCAATCCTCCATTAGTTTATGAAGTAATTGAACTGAATCCATCTTCATTCAATCCCACTCTCCCTTAGTATGAATCCCATAAGTCATTTTCTAAGCAACCATTGGTTGTGAAAGTGGTCGACTCGATTCCATCTTTAATATATTGTAAAGTTAATGCCGCTCAAGTTCTTCTTGTTACTTCAGATCCCATCGAAAAAGGTGGCATTTCTCTTGTTCTCATGAAATCCCCTCCAAGTAATGAGGTAATTTCCTTTGATTGGAGTCAACTGAAATAAACTTATCTCCCTTCTTACATGCCCTTCCAAGTCATGGTGAAGTCTTGTGGTAAAAATGTATATCACGTTGTTGTAGACGAAGGCACTTATGTTAGAATTTTATCCTTGATTGCTTGGAAAGCTTTAGGTTCCCCTCAACTTGTGTTTGTTAATCTAAATCTGTTAGATTTTAAAAGAAGAACCAGTGAACCTATTGGGATCCTTCCTCAGTTGTGTAACCCTCCTCCCACATTTACCTAGTTTCACTGACCTTCCAGGGTAAACATGAGACGAAGAGTTACTATGACATGACCCAACCTCATAGGTTCATTTAAGGAAGTGGAGCCAACAATTAACCACATACTAACATACTACAATGGCTACAGGTCACTCAGGGGTTCAACAACCAAAGTAGGTGGCTAATCCCTGAGTTTGACACTCTTTTTCTACCGTGGGCCCACAACCGCACCCACAACAAGGCCTCCATGTAGTTGGAAGCCTCCAACCACATGCACAACACTGCATCCATGTGGTTGTAGCCCAATTTCTCCAGTTCTAAGCATGCGGTCCCGGGATCAGTGCCACCTTTTCAAGCTTACCTCCAAACCACTACCCAAAATTTCTTGAGACTTTCCATAATCATATCTAACATGGAAACAAAGCTAAACATTCAATCTCAACTCAAAACTTAACCTAGACTGACCAGAACATACTAGGCATTTCATCAAACACATGGAAAACATGTAAGCTACAAGTCATGAATGCATATCTAACCATAAAAGTATAATATTCATCTGAGCATCACCGAGAAGACCCTATTCCCTCCCCACATAGCTTCAATAACATTTATTATTCCATACATTCATTAATCGATCAATAGCTAAACAATTAATGACATGAGCCACAGAATATACAAAGCATATGAACAACATATAACCGGAAAATAACTAGCATATAAACTATGGAAATCCAGCCATAATATCACCAAGATATTGCCAAAATTTATACTAGAATCAAAATAGAAGAACAACTCTTAGTAACATATGAAATTCCAACCAAGTCAAGGAATTCCACGTGCCACCCAACAATAGATTGGGCTAAACCAAATCTCTATTTCATCCAATCACCCTCACACCATATTCCAAGAATGAACATGAGATCTCATGGAAAAAACCAAATCAAAACCAAACCAAGGCTTCTAGAGGCCAAACCACCTCAACCCTCAACCACTGATTCCAGCAATTTGGCGATCCATTTTCCCCTCTTACCATTAGGATTTGCCTGAGATAGAATGTCTTTCACCACAATACTTAAAACATATGCCACAATGTGAGAATGCAGAATGTAAATTCTGAAATCTTTAATAGCTTTCACCAAAGCATAGGCCTGCTATTCTAGAATATTATACTTCAGCTCAGCATTCACTAATGTTCTACTAAAGAAAGAAATAGGCTGTTCAGTACCTTGCTTTCCTTTTTGAAGCAAAACTCCAGCAATTGTATTTTTGGAAGCAAATGTAAAAACTAGAAATTCTTTGGAGAAATCTGGATTGATGAGTACCGATGCTTGTGTGAGTGCCTTCTTAATTTGATCAAAATAATTCTTTGCTTCAGTTGTCCATTTAATATCAATTCCTTTATTTAACATCCTTGTTATATCTTTAACAATCTCAGCAAAGTTAGGAATGAAGCACCTAACAAAATTCACTTTCCCAAGAAATGATTGAATCTCTTTCCTACTTCTTGGCAAATCTACTTTTTGAATTGCATTAACTCTGTTAGGATCAATCCTAATTCCATCTTCAGAAATAATATGACCAAGTAATTTTCCTGTAGTTAAAGCAAAGATGCTTTTAGTAGGATTAAGAGAGATACCAAACCTTCTACATTTCAACAAAATTTTTTCTAGGTGTTTCAAATGATCTTCTTTCTTTGAAAAGACTGTTATATCATCAAGATAAACAACCATCGTCTTGTCCTTTTCTTCAGAAAAAGCAATGTCCATTGCTCTTTGAAAAGTAGCTCCCGCATTCATGAGACCAAAAGGCATCTTGGCATACATGAATGTGCCCCATGGTGTTGTGAAGGTTGTTTTCTCCTGATCATCCGGATGCACAAGAATCTGATTGTAACCTGAAAAACCATCAAGCATAGACATTCTTTGTGAACCAACAATATTTTGCAGAATTGAATCCATCTTGGGAAGAGGATAGTTGTCCTTTAGTGAAGCCTTATTCAAATTTCTAAAGTCAATACAAATTCTGATTTCTCCACTCTTCTTTCTAACCGGTACCAAATTTGCAAGCCAATTTGAGAATCTAATTGGGACAATGATTTTAGCATCAAAAAGCTTCTTAATCTCCTTTTCAATCAATGGCATGAGAAGGGGATTAATTCTCCTCAACTTCTGTTTGAAAGGTTTCTCATTTTCTTTGATAGGAATAGTATGTTGAATAATGGAAGGATCATATTGTTTTAAATCAGCATAACTCCAAGCAAAAACATCAATAAACCTCTTCATCATCTCAATATATTTGATTTTCATATCAGCTGAAAGAAACTTTGAAATTTTGATCATTTTAGGCAAAGTTGATGTACCCAGATTATAGCTTTCCACTTCCTCTTCATCAGCTTGTATCTTTGGTGATTTGAAAACATCATTCTGATCAAAAAGCTTCTCAAGAGGAATAAGACCCTTTCGTATTGAATTATTCTTTAATTGCAAAACTTCATAATTTTCTTTAGACTCAACAAGCATATTTTGTTTATCTACTTGAGTACTTTCAAAATCTTCTTTCAGCTCAATAAAATTCTTTACCTGTTGATCATCTTCAAAAACTTGCCAATTGGTGATATTTTCTAGTATAGCTAGCCTATGACGAACTTCAATATCATATTTCTCAGAAGAGTGAATAGGAATGACAAAAAGACTTGTCGAAACAGCAACAATGGAATTTTGGTCTCTAGTTTTGACGACGAAAGAATAGGCTTGAAAATTCTCCAACATGTTTAAAACTAGATTTCTGTATGCTCTCATTCTTACATCCTTTGTTTGATAAACACCTTCAACTTGTCTAATAACCAATTCAGAATCTCCAAAAACAGAAATATTATGAGCCTTCATTCTTATCAAAACATCTAGACCCAAAATCAAAGATTCATATTTAGCCATGTTGTTTGTGCAATCAAAATTCAGTTTGTAAGAGTAAAACTTACTCTCATCACTTGGACTTGTAATCCAAATTCCTGCTCCTGCCCCTTCTTTTCCTGTTGATCCATCGAAGTACAATGACCACCATCCCTCCATCTCTTTGTTATTTACTTGCTGATTTCTTATTTGCTGATTTTCTGAGTGCTGATTTTCTGCTCTCATTTCTTCCTCAACACTATCAGCTGACTCATTGAAAATAATGGAAAATCCAAGTTCAGTATCAAATGCATAAATAGGAAAATTCTGAGGTTTATCTTTGCTACTTACCATATAAGCCATTCTAGTCTCCCGATACAATCTCCTTTGTTCACCAAAAATAGGAATTGTGGCATAAGTAAGGTCCATCTGCATTGTGCCTTTGATTTTTGCTGCCCATGATCTTGATAGTAACATCCCAAACTTTGGCAGAATATCAGCCACAACAATGTCCATAACAACCGTCTTTGCTGGGATTTGTGTTAGACCAACAACAACATCTTTGATTAAACCAATACATTAAACTCTTTTTGAGTCAAAAGAAAATAAATCCTTATATGGTCTTGTTATTTGTAACCCTAACCTTTCCATAATTACTTTGGGCATGAGATTATGAGAAGCCCCTAAATCCAACATAGCATTATGTAAAGTCATATCATGAATACTAATGCTTACATAGAAAGGAGGAAACTCTTCATTTTGATCATCTTCTAACCATAGACCCAAATATACAGTGGGATTATCTTCTTGGACATTTAAAATATCAGTAGCTCCTGGTTGTGAATTCAACATCTCAACAATCTTTCTTCTATATTTATTTACCTTGAGAATCTCACTAAAAGGGACTAATATTTTAATCTTTGAAATTTCATTCTCAAGGTTGAAAACAGAAACAGATTTTTCAGCTTCTTTGATAAGAGGAGGAAGTTGAGTGTCTTTCTTACCAAGCGAAGTGTCTTTCTTACCTTCAGCAATCTTTGGGGTATCATTTTTAGCTTCAACAACCTTTGGAGCATCTTTCTTAGGCTGCGCTTTGTTTGCAATAATCGACACATTTCTATTTCTAAGATTATATTGTTTTTTCATTTCAAAGATGGCATGTTGATACCCTTTAAAATAATCTGAAGGTTCTTCTACTTGATTGGCCAAATCTGACTTTTCATGCTCTTCTTTGGTCAAGAAAATTCCTGACATCTCTTCGTCAAGACAATGGATAGAATCTTGAGGAATTTCAGGATCATCTTCTTCATCAACCAAATTCTGCTGAAAAGGAGGTCTCACTTGAGGATCAAGCTGTTGGTTTCTATTTTCTCTTGGTCTTTGTTGGTTTTGAGGTCTCCTAAATTGAGGATTTTTAAATTGAGTTTCATGTTTCACAAGAGGAGCAGAAGTGTTTCCAAGAGCTAACCTATCCATCAACTTCTCCATGGTTTTCATCATTGAGTCCAATTTATCTTCAGAAGTTGAAGAGGAAGGTTTCTCTTCTTCTTTCAATTTATGTTTTTCCATTTTTGACTTTTTAGTAGCTATCATGTTTACCTCTACCTTTATTGCATCACTTTGCATTTCAGTAAGTGTAGGTGATTCTCTTTCTCTCAACAAGATAGAAAAGTCATAATCAAATGCTTTAGCATATCTCATCTATGCTAAGGCTTCTGGAGGTTTCAAATGAGCTGGAATTGAGTTAAAAACTTTACTAAATCTTTTTGAAATTTTTTGAAGAGATTCATCAGGTGCCCTTCTAAGGCTGTTATATTTAGTAAGTGCTTGAATTGGATTAGTTCTATTTCCCCATTTTCTTAGAAAATTATCTTCAAACTCAACCCAATTTCAAATGCTTCCCAGTGTAAGATCTTTAAACCATTTTCTAACTTCACCAATAAAGCTCTGTGAAAATAGTCTTAACTTCACATCTTCATCATCGACTTCTTCTCTGTCAAAAAAATCATTAAATCTGTCTACATGTTCTTCTGCTGTAATTTCTTCATCACTACCCCAAGTAGGGATCCTAGCAGCATATTTACTAGGAAGGTCATGCAAAACAGTAGGGAGCACGAGTGGTGCATACCCAGTAGGTGCAGCCATGATTAAAGGATGAACACTAGTTTTAGGAATAACAGGAACAGAAGATGAAGAACTGATATGAGGAGGACTGCTTGGTTTCTGTAACTGACTAGGAATGACAGAAACATAAGATGAAGAAATGATATGAGGAGGACTACTTGGCTTCTGTAAGCCACTAACAATTGAGCTCCAATTTGGAAGGGGTAAACCAGCTTTAGATTTCAGCAAAACTTCGAAAGGGTCAAGTTCTTTCAATTTATCTAGAGACTCTTTTTCTAACAATAGTTTAGAGGTGACAACTTCCCAAAATTCTTCTTTGTCTTCTTGTGTTACTAGGGCTGAAGTGTCAATTCCTCTCTTTTGCAGGTCTAAGATAATATCAATGAGTTCCTTTTCACTTTCTGATCTAAACAACACTTCATGAATTTTATCATCAACTTTTTTGTCTTCAGGACTTCTTAAGAATTCAGAGAGCAAAGACTTCGAATGAGATGGAGTACCTGATATTTCTGAAAATCTTTGACTGCCTCTTGAAACAGTGTTTGGATTGTCCACAATGGTAGGTGGATTGGGATCGGGATTGCTCCATGTGTATCTCCTTCTTGAAGCCACCTTTAAACCTTTGAAAATGTATGGAGTCACCAAGGTAGATTGCAACCTTGAAAAACTTTCTGAGCTCCTGCTACCTTCAGAAGTTCAGCTTCTTGATTTCGGGAATGAGTAATCTTTAGCCTCCCGGCAGACACACCAAAATGTTATCACAAAATTTGACCCTGATAGGCTACTGATCAAGTAGACTCTGAGTAACTCTTTCAAACCAATCTTTTGGTTGAGGCTTAGCCTCCTCAACCTTAGAGGGCTTTCTCAATAGGTTTAAGATTTTTGATTAATGATTAGATGGCTAACTCTAGGAATAAAAATGGACAAAAATGTATAACTGGTTGAATCAAAGATTAGAAAACATCTATTGGGCTATGGAGTCAAGATAGTCTTCAACAAAACATCATGATCAGCAAAACATGGAAGTCAAGGCACTTGGAGTTTAGGTTTATAAGTGAAACAATAACACAGTGAATAAACACAGTTTACAAGCATGTGAAGGAAGTTAGAGCATTTTCCAATGAATTCTAAGCATCACAAGCTCATACCACTACAAATAAGTAATTGAAAAAGGCCATAGAAACATCAAACACATAAACCCCTTGTGAATCTTGAGTAGTAAAACTGATCTCTGTATTAAGTTTGAAAAAAACATAGTCTCTTACAATAACACAACTTTCTTTTGCTAATAAAATTGCCAACCCTGAGGAATTCGATTCTCATGCTTTATATAGAGTTTTTACAACCTTGGATTCTATGATCCATCCTTAGGAGAATTCGAATTTCTAACATTGACACCTATCTATTCATAAAACAAACTTCTTAATTACAAACTGACAACTAACTGTCTTTAGGAGTCCTAATACAAATAGGAGTGAAACTCCTAAAACATGTTTCAACAACCTTATCTATGACTTAAATACATTATTTAATAGCTGCTAATCCATGTCTTTGAGCTTTATGATGTCTCCAACATTGTTGCAAACCCTATTGATTCATGACCTAACTGTCCTAAAAACAAGGAGACAGAGTTCCTCCTTTTAAGCCCTTAATCCTTTATGCTTATCTTCGAGCAATTTTGCTGGCATTGATGATTGTTTCATATATGTGGCATGTGTTAGCAATCCATTAAAACTTCAGTTTTCCACCTGTGCAAAAAAAAGGAACCTCGAACAGATGGAGAAGAGGATGAAACATGATTGTGCTACAAAAATACTATGTTTTCGTAGCGCAGCTTTTATATCACTTGTGAAATACTTCTTTGAACCATTCTTTCTACATCTCTACCATCTGAAACTTCATCTATGATCTTCGTATGTCTACCAGCAGCATCAAAACTTGAAGCTTATCAGACCTTACCTTCAAAATACATCTATAAAGTGCTAAAAATTCACCTTCAGTACTACGAAACTGTTGTGTATGCTCTTTTTTCAACACAGTTTTCAAAAATCTACAATTTGGGGATTTTAAAATTTTCATAAAGACTGATATGATCACCAAAAATCAAGCAACTTAACCTTATAAGATGTTCTTCTTCACAAATGACCTTCTTTTTAATACCAAAACTGATTTAAGATATATCCTTTACTACCCTTTTTCATCACCCTGTTTTATTATTGTTGTAGCCTTTCTTCAGATTTTGTTAACTATATTTCTAGGTCTTCAACCTATCTCTTCGATCTCCTATTAGTAGCTCTCAACTAAACATTCATCATCCTTACAAATCTGGCTTCTTTAATTGCAGGAGCATTCCAAGTAAAGTACTGAGTTTCACAACGAATTATTTCTAGTTTGGAAAAATTTTCAACTTCCCAGAGAGCCTTTATCCTTTTGAAATCTGTCTTCTCAGCAGCATGCCTTCTTGCTCTCATCCTTAGTCTAGCAATTTCATTATTAGCTGCTCTTAACCTTTCTTCCATTTCTTCATAACTGGTTTTTTCTGTTTGAGTGGAAAAAACTCTGTTTTTGTCACCTTCAGGTATTGGTGATGAAAGGTCTATCAACTCTTCTTGAATAGTGGAAGCTTCTTCTGTTTTCCCTAACTCAATATTGGACTCTTGCATCTTTTTATATTGCCTAGTTAAGGGCTTTCTGGGCTTGAACACAAATGTTGTAATTTCATCCTCAAATTCTAGTTTCTTAGAAGATTTCATCTTCTTTTATTTTCCTTCATCAAATTTTATGACATCTGCCTACACCAAAGGGGATTCTAAAATATCAATGGATTTTAAAATATCATTTAAATTACCCTTCAAGCCTGGACTTTCTCCCGAGATCACTGATTTACCCTTCTCCTTTGTAATTTGACTTCTAGTCAATCTCCTTTGAACTGGTTTGTTAGCTGACTGTTCTTGTGTCATTTCTTTAACTTCAGCTATCTTTTCCTTTGTAGATTGAGGAGTCTCAAGAATAACCACTGATGTTTTACTCACTTGCTCTTTCACCTGCTTTCTAGGTTTCAGCTTAACAAATCTTTTTGACCTGATCATTACAGGCTTACTGGTTTCTGCTGATGGAGTTTCTTTAGCCTTAGGGTTAATGCCTGTATCTTGATTTTCCACTCCAAAACCACATAAAAACAAAAATGAATACCATTCTCTATTGATCCTTTTGAGTTCATGTAAAACTATCAGTTTAATTAGACCATGATGAAAAAGGGAAGTTTCATATATCCTTGAGATTTGATTTGCTCTTTATCTGCCATCTTAACTATACTTCGATACAGGAAGAAAGGCATATCTAAAGAAATCATACCAGTAAAATGCAACATGAGTTTAAAATGATATGAATATACTTTATGATATCTTCCCTCACAGGTAAAATACCTTTGAATGTTGAAGAGCAAGTTGGCATAGATGTCTTTGATGTAGTTCCTTGGAATTGCCTTGGTTAAGTTTGTTTCTGCAAACTCTGGCTTTAGAAACACTTTACATGGTTCCATGTCAAATCTGAATTTTTTGAACCATCTATCTTGTCCCCTAGGAATCTCTGTCACCAAAGCTATGATCTCAGGAGTAATTGGCAAGTTTAGGATTCCAATTTTCGTGTCTGAGCCAGTGAAATGTAGGGCAAACTCCTTTGTCACCTGAGTGTGTCCTCCCTGCAATTTTTCACAAAATTTCCAACATCCTGTTTTCTTGAAGGCTTCCATTACTGATTTATCTCTGGCTAAGACCTCAATGCTTTCGGGCTCTGTTCTTAAACAATGACCAGACCTGTGTTTCTTCCTTTCTTTTGTCATCTTTGCCTCTGAATTCCTGTAACAAATCAGCCTTGCTTGTTAATGGTAATTAGCCTCGCTTGAATTATAGATGAGAGAAACTTTGGTAAGGGATTACCATAAGCTTATCAGTCGAAAACAATATGTTTGAAGGTTTGCATGCAAACTGCAATAAGAAACTAGCCAACCCTTTCGAATTTGAAATTACCTATCATGATGACCCCTAAATTTGAAATGATGAATTTGGATGGCTGCATGCTTAAGAACTGACTCCTGGCTGACACCTAATAATGAAGGATTAATGGTATTTGAACGAATCAATGTTTTTACAAGACTACCTACAAATCTGCGCTTTTGTAGCGTGCTTAGTGTATTTTCGGGGAAGAGTGCTACAGAAAGAGTAGCATTTTTGTAGCACAAAATAGACCTTTTACATTGTCTACGCTATGAAAACGTGGTTTTGGGGTTAATTCCAAAACATTTTCAAAATAGTTAAAGATATGGGTTCTAAACAGCATGTGAGACTTCTAAGACATGGAATAAGGCTGATTTAACTTTATTTGGATATGAAAATGAGACTCGTAACCTACCCATTAAAACGTAAAATGACTTAACAGTTATCTATGACCATGATTAGGAACAATGTAAACATGTTCAGGTTTAAAAAAAAAAATATTATGGTGATAACACATGACGTATATCCTCAACATGTCCAAGGGAATCTTGTTGACCCTCTCTGTATGTACATCTATCTGTGGATGATAAGTTACACAGAAGGCCAACTTTGTCCCCAAACCTACAAACAGCTCCTTCCAAAACCTAGAAGTGAACTTGACATCTCTGTCTGACACAATCTTCCTAGGAATAACATCTAACCTCATTATCTCCCTAATGAATACATGTGCTACCTCTCTAGCTGAATTTGTAGAATTCACTGGAATGCACTGAGCTACCTTAGTCAACCTATGAACCACAACCATAATAGAATCATGTTTTCTAGATGTCCTAAACAAACCTATAATTAAATCCATGGAAATGACCTCCCATTTCCACTATGGAATCTAAATTGGATGCAATAAACCACTTGGATGATTACGCTCTGCTTTTACCTATTGAAAATCCAAACATCTCGCAACATACTCAACCACCTCTTTCTTCAAGTTTGGCCAATGGTAGAACATCTTAACCGTTGTCAATGATCCAAGAAATTTTCATGAATGCATTAAAAAAAAATCTCCTTCATACAAGACCTTTTACTGACACTTACATTTTCTTATGAAATCATGAGCAATGCATATTCTAAACAACTTCAACAAACCATCAACATGAAATAAGAAGAAATAATCATGAACAACCATAAAATCAACAATATGATAACAAATTTTACCTAGTGTGGGCTATGTCTTCGAGCTCGGTGTCAATAGTGGGGAGGCTAATTCATTAGTTGCAAGAATATGGTGAGTACATGGTGTGTTCTTTGTCAATAAAAGGAAGAACTCCCCCAACTAGAGTGGCATGTCTCTCTACGAGACGTTATTCTATAATAACTCTCACTCATATAATCTCTCCTTTAGCATGACAAAATATCAAACTCTCACATGAAGGGGCATACAAGGATCCTCCAACAAAGTGGAAAACAAGGATCTCAGCATCAAATCATCATCTCAGAAAAAATCAAAAGAAGTCATGGCATCAATGCATCTTATACCTCTATTACTTGGGATGGCCTAGAAATACACAACTCTACTAAGGAAATGAATAACATAGTTGAATTATTAGTAAAAAATCATGAGATATGACTATAAACTCAACCCCCTTTTGACTCGGCCAAACTTGGGCTCCTTGGCAATCTTAAAGATTCCTCAAAGATTATCTTCTGTGGGCTGAATGAAATTTGGCTGCTCACACGAAAAAATTGATCACACCATCGCATTGCTTGTAAAAAACTGAGAAAAATGAGTATAAAGTCGGCTTGGCTTTGAAATTTTCATTTTTGGGCCTCAAGGGAATCTTTCAGATTCCTTGCATCAAGGGTCCAACTTCATGGTTTGCCCGAGCAACATTCTACTTCTGAAAAATCTTCTGCTCAAATCATAAAACTGATCATGCCATCAAACTCCTCGAAAAATTTTGGTTCATTTGAGTATAAACTTGGCATATTTCTGACTCTGTCAAGATTCAGCTCTAAGGAATCTAAAAGATTCTTCTAAGATACCTTGTGTCAAGGTTTCGCCCCTAGAACTACGTGATATTTCTCCATTGTGTCATAGTTCCCACTAGCTCTTGACTCTATTATGGTTCTTCTCGGCCCTCCATCAGGTTTATATAAAATTTGTGTGGAATTATTCTCAAAGTTAAGCCTGACAGGTTGTTGGCAAGTGGCATAAATGTGGAGGGGCAGGCCCGAGATCCAACCCTGTGGCCTCCCCAAGATAGTCTGAAACACCCTCCTCCCACATCTATCCAAGTAGCCCGCCAACTGAGGTAAACATGTGACGAGAAGTTACTATGATATGACTCGACTCCATGTGTGTTAGTTAAGGAAGTGGAATCATTGGAAACACATCATAGAAGACCTCCTGCACCTGCTATAGGACTCCCAGAATGCATTCCAGTCATCTCCTAACCACCCACTGGGTCTCACTGAGCTTTTAGACAACTAAACCCTCAAATGATCCCTTAATATGGACAAGGGTACATTTGAAAACCTCCGAACACATACACAACATGGGCATGCATGTGCTTGGGGACTTTTTCTCCTCAGACCTGTGCCTGCGACTCCAGGATTTGTGCCACTTTTCAAGCCTAGGATCCAGGTCACTACCCAGAAACCCTTGTACCTTTCATAATCCATAATTTACATAATTAAAATACCGACATATCAAAAAATAACTCCAGGACTAGGCCAGACCATCCCCAACAGGGACTGACATTCTGTCAAACACTTGGCATCAATGCAATATATAGGAAATGAATACAAGACAAAGCATAAATGACTGAAAACTCAAATGAGACCTGAAAAGAAGGATCACCACTCTCTTCCCTTAACTATTTTGACATCAATTAGGTCTTACATCCATTATCCTTTCAGTTACAAGTAAATACATGAAATAACCGTGACTATAACAAGTCACATAATGAAGCTTATAACAAACATTAAAACATCTAAATAACAATGAAATAATAGTCATTAAAGCCACATATTAACAAGTACAAAAGAAAGAGAACTTAACTTTTATTAAACATAGGAAAAGCCAACCAAATTCAGGACTTCCACATACCACTTGATCATAGACATGGCTGAACCAAATCTTTCTTTCAGCCAGTCACCCTCGTTCCATATTCCAAGAATGAATGTGGGATGTCATAAATAAACCAATCCATAAAAAACTAAGGGAATCCAAAGGTTAAACCACCTCCACCCTCATCAAATAGTGATCTCACCAAAACCAGCACCGAGATCATAAAACCAAACCGAGATTGGAATGCCTCTGGGCTCCATCATTATCCTTGAGGAGTTTTTCCATCTCCTTGTCTCTAGGGCTTTACTACAATCCAAACCGGATCACTAGGCCCTAAAATGACACACCAGTCTCTTAGACTTTACCACAATCCACACTGGATCATTAGGCCCTAAACCGAGACTCCACCCTCAAGCTTGACTGTGTATCCCGCCAAAGTCGATCGGGGGATTCCTAGGCCTTTGGGAGTTTTCTTGAGACCACCTCTACCCCGGATTCTAAAACCATCCCGCAATTCCAAATCTCAAAACTGAGAAAACAATCCCATCACACCGTGGCATCTGGAAAAAGGAAAGGCAAGGTTGAAAACCATTGTCATAACCTGGAAAAAACATGCCACAGACAACAAGAGAACCATATACCAACATGCAAAGCCATGCATGTCAAAACAGGCTAGGAGATCACACATGAAATATGTTACCTTCAAGTATTCCTGCTGAAGCTTCTTAATCCTACTCTTCCTGGCTTGATCTTTTCTTGTCTTTCCTTTCCTTGTCCGTCCTTTTCTTTCTTTTCCCTTCCTTGCTCCAAAGCTAGAATGCTCAAAGAAAAATCTAATTGTCCAAGAGTGAGAGAGAGAGAGAAAGAATAATGAGATAGCTCTAAAATTGAACTCACAAAAATCCATGAAATTATCCTCAGAAGCCTTTTTATCAATGAGGTCTTTATTTTCTTCATTTTCCATTATTTTCATTCATTTTTTTCCTCACATGCAACCTGTGACCTTTCAAATTCCTTTTCTCCTATTTTCCATTATTTGCATAAATAATTGTGCCAAATACCTTTTTACCTCTTTAATGCCTTAGCCATTTCCTTTTTCCAATTTCCTTTAGCCTTAAACACATCCAATGATGCACATTAGGATATATTTTCCCAAAATTCAACTTGGAATAAGTGTCCCTTAACTATGGTCTTATTTTTCCTTTATTAACTTTTATTACATGAACTTTTAATCAAAGGTTTTTATAGACGCCTCCCCTTTGAGGAACACCATCCTCATTGTTAAACCACACCAAGTGTTGGACATAGATTGTCATTGATGTCAATATGGCAATATTCAAAGAGTAGACAGAGCCAAGAGGAGTAGATAGAGCCAAAGAAGAGGAGAAAATAGCCATCGGAACCAAGAGGAGCAGATGGAGCCAAGAGGAGCAGCTGGAATGGAGCCAAAGGAACTAACAGAGAAAACAGAGCCATTGGGAGGATTATAGTGTATATGGTATCAAAGCATAATTATATATATATATATATCAGGCGGAATACACCATAGCATATGTAGCAAGTGGAATACACTATCGGGAGCCCATAACACTATTGGCGGCCAAAACTATGAATCCCCGGCAAATACACTATCGGAGGAGTAGTGGACGCATTTAACAGCAAACAAACATGAGCCGTCAGATTTCTAGCGAAAATATCCGACGGCTACCAGGTGATAAAGATGCACGGTAGATAGTGAGCGGGGATGGCGGTAAATGATATTGTTCGAACCGCCTTTGGAGGGTGCGCAGTAATTGTACGCGGGCGAGCGATCACAATCACCGGGCGACGCGTGGCAGATGGGACAGGGCAAAAACCGCTTTATCGCGAGTTAATACACGGGCGGTTCGCGGGATCAGGAGGAGTGAATGTCGTCGGTTCGCCTGATGAATGATTGGACAGCAGGTTTAACTTCACGTGTTTTTTGACTGATGTGACAGGAGATCGGCGGAAAAGTTTATATATATATATATATATCGACATATATATGTATATCAGCGAAACCCCCGATGGAGATGAACGGTTGTGGACCCAACGAGAATATCAACTGCTGCTTAATATAATGTCGCGTCCAGTGGAGGATCGGTCGTTGGCCATCGGTGGAGTCATGGGTCTGATATATAAAGGACCCCGGGATTCACAAATTGCCGATTGCGATTTAAGCATGGACTCGATACAGGTTTAAATGCGGGTGTAATATTTCCTGAAGTCCGCCCCTTCAGTCTTTTCGACTGTTTCACACATATTTCCTGTGTAATCGAGTTTTTTGGGTTGCGTGGGGTTTTTGGGCTGAAAGGCCTATGATAACTGTTCTGATGAATTAGAAGGTTGAGCGTCAGTTACATGGGGTGTATCAGGGTGATGGAGATTGCGATTGGAGCATAACATCTCCGTTAAACTGGAAAACTCTGTGTATGCCTGCAATCATTGTCAAAGGAGCACTGTTACAGTTTTAACCAGTAAGATGTGTTCTCCATGGAGTTTTGGACCTCTCAAATGAATCTACGTGTCCTCAGAAAGTCAATGAACTTGCATAGCATAGAGGAAGCCAAAGAGCCAGTGAGTAAGCGGAAACTGTTGGCATTATGATTCTGGTATGGCTCTATGATACAAATTTTGTACTTGATGGCAACACCCTCAAGTGGAAATGCTCTGATCAGGCTCTCAAAATGTTGAAAATTAAGAAGTACGCAGGAGAATAGTTCAAAAGGTGCGTACCCGCAGGTACGCCGTGAAGGGACTGTGGCTGCACACGCAGGTCACCCGTTCAGAAGGTGCGTACCCCCAGTTCACTTACTTCAAGGCAGAGAAGCATGCTCACGTGGGGTTTCTTATGTTTGGCCCGTGGTATTTAGCCCACCGTTCTTGATTCTATGGTTTTGGCCCGTGGTATTGCTTTATATTATTATTATTATTGAGCCCCATGTTTTTGGGCCCCTTGTATTGGTTATCTATGGTATTGATCCATGATTTTAGGAAGAGCTTGCCTATATAAAGCAAAGGAGATCACTTGGCTAAGCATCTTTTGCAAATTGAATATCTTAAGATCTGAAATATTGGGTTATTGTTTCAAAAAGCTTGATCTATATAAAAGTGAAGTTGAAAGCGAATCTATGAAGGGTGATCTCTCGAGCGCATGATCAGATCTGGGCATCTGACGATCTGTAGCACACTGGTGGACTGCCAATTCGGCCCTAACCAGAGGTACGCAGGTGATTAACAGTGCAAGTGCGTGGGTACGCAGAGCAGAAGAAGGAGAAGTGCGTGGGTACGCAGAGCAGAAGAAGGCGCAGTGCATGGGTACGCAGCGCGACAGAGGTTCAGGTGCGTAGGCACAGGGAAAGTACGCGGCGCTTCAGAAGCCGCAGGTGCGTAGGTACGCGGCGCGATAGCATCTGTGGGTGCGTGGCTACAGTAGCAGTACGCAGCGCGATAGTATCTGTGGGTGCGTGCCTACAGTAACAGTACGCAGCGTGATTGAAGAAACAGTGCGTGGGTACGCGGTGCGGCAGAAGGGTCTCTGCGGGTATACGCAGGGGAGCAGAAGGTGAAGTGCGTATGCACGCAGGCCAGAGAAAGAAAAACTGTGTATCTGTCTTAAGATCTTTTGTTGGCTGAATTTTTCTGTTGATAATGTGTTCTGGGTTTAGTTTACTGTTATTGTGGATCTGGTTACTGCAGTTGACTGGGTGATTTACTTGTACTTTTTGATCTCTTGATGTTTATGGATCCAGTTTGAAAATTTATGAAAAGTGGTCCTTGAAAGAAAAGAAGTAGGGGGTTGTAGCTCCCTTCCAGGAGAGACTGGAAACGAGAGAGAGTTGTAGCTCTCTGCAGGTTGCAGCCTGTGTACTGGTAAAGGACTGCACCAGTAAATAAACCATTGTAAAAAGGAGTTTCTAATTTGAAAGAAGATAGAGACATATTGCAGCAGGTGGTTTTCACCCACATTGGGTTTCCACCTTACATCTGGTGTTCTTTGGTGTGACTATCTGTTTTCTTTGTCCATGCTCATTATTTTATGATACTGACATGCAAAAATAATTCAAAGTATAAATAAGGAAGATTTATTAAAAGAATTTGATAATACTGATTCACCCCCCCTCTCAGTATTATTTCCAACAATTGGTATCAGAGCAGGTCCTTCAGAGAAGCTTGATCGCTTGGGGGAAGATCATTCATCATGAGCAACTACGAGAGGGAAGCATCAATCAGGCCACCAATCTTTGATGGGACAAACTTCAATTATTGGAAGGTAAGAGTTACTGCCTATCTTCAATCTCTTGGTACAGAAATTTGGGATATCATAGATACAGGCTACACTTTTCCTTCAACTACTCCTACAGATTCGACCGAGAAGAAGAAATATGAAACAAATGCTAAAGCAGTCAATACTCTGCTAGGATGCTTATCTCAAACAAAATTCGTAAAGGTTATGCAATATAAATCCGCAAAGGAAATATGCGACAAGATTGTCTTGAGCTATGAAGGAGATGAACAGGTAAAGCGTGCTAAACTTCAAACTCTCAGGATTCAGTATGAGAATCTCAGAATGTATAATGATGAAAGTGTGGCTAACTATTTTCTTCGAGTAGATGAGATTGTTAATTGCATGAAAAACTTGGGTGAAGAAATAAAAGAGGCTATTGTGGTTGAAAAAGTTCTAATATCATTGTCCCCCAAGTTTGAATCTAAAGTGTCTGCAATAGAAGAAAAGGAAAATCTACGAATTCTTACTATGTCTCAGCTACACGGAATTCTAACTGCTTATGAAATGAGAAAGGGAGGTCCATCAGACAGAAGAGAAGCTGCTTTCAAAGCTTCAGGCAAAGGAGACTATTATGAAGAAAGTCACGTGCCAGAAGAAGAAGAAGAAGAATCAAATTTTGTCAGAAATCTTCAAAGGGGTTCTGGAAGGTTCAGAGGTAAGCTACCTTTTAAATGCTTTGCTTGTGGAAGAGTAGGTCATTATGCTGCAAAATGTCCTTATAAGGATAAAGGAAAGGAACCTGCTAGATGGAACAAGAAACAGATTGCAAATAAGAAAAGCTACTACACTCATGAAGATAGTGATGGTCTATCAAATAGTGATGAAGATGAACGAGGTAATGACTATAAACTTTTAATGGCATTTGAAGATGATGATTACATGGATGCTATAGATGTGGATAGCTTTTGTGAAGAAATTTCTAGACTCAAGACATGTATAGAAGAAAAGAATAGGATCATTGATACTCTACAACTTCAAATTGATGAAAAAGAAAAATATCTTGAAACGTTAGAAGGTGAAATTGTTGGTCTTAGAAAAGAGATTGAGAAAACAAAGGCTATTAATCTTAAGTTTGTCAAAGGATCCGAAACTCTGGATGAGATCATCAATGTACAGCGTTCTCCTCTAAACAAGACAGGTCTGGGCTATAATGGAGAAACTTCTCAAGCATCCACCTCAAAAAGTTATCTTGATGCAGCAAGAAGGAATGAGCAAAAGCACAATGGAGATCACCAGGTAAAGTAGGGACCAATTACAAACAAAGACTATCAGGCAAATCAGGGGCAATCCGTCTTAAGGATGAACAAAAGCTACAACCAGCCACAGGTAAAATCCTCTCAATTTGCTTCAAGAATGAATGACAATAGAAATTACAATCGTTTGGCCGGAAGACTGGATAACCGCAGAAGTTTCTTCAATGGACAATGCTTTTCTTGCCATAACTTTGGTCACAAAGCAGCTCAATGTGTTGCATATAAAACAATCATGACTAGAGAAGCTCAAAAACAAAGAAGTATGACCGGGATTACAAAAAGGACCTATAACAACTTTTCGGTTCTTGAAAATGAAGTTGAATGTTCTATTTGCAATAACTTTGGTCATGAAGATTCTGAATGCAGGAGCAGGTTTCAGCAGACAAAGGAACAAGCCTCAAGCACCAAAACATGGAGAATAAAGGAACCACAAACAGAAAGATGTGGAATAGCATTTTATGCAGAGGGACAGGAAAATCTATGGTACATTGACAGTGGATGTTCGAAGCATATGACAGGTGATAAAGAAAAACTTGAATCATATTCTGCTCTAGAAAAGGGAAAGAAAGTTTCTTTTGGAAATGATACTCCTGCAACTATAAAAGGAAAAGGCACTGCTCAATTAAAAGAAAAAGTCAAAGTTGGAAATGTTTTGTATGTTGATGGATTGAAGCATAATCTTCTGAGTGTCAGCCAGATGTGTGATCAAGGAACCGAGGTGATATTTAGATCAAATGGATGTCTTGTTCGTGATCTTGATATAGGTAAAACGGTGATCAAAGGTAAAAGAACTCCAAATAATCTATTCATATTTGAAGAAGGACAACAACAATGCTATCTAAGCAAGGATGATGAACACTGGTTATGGCATCGGAGGTTGGGGCATCTAAGCTTTTCACAAATAAGGAAAGCATGCAGATATCAGGCAGTTCGCGGTCTTCCAGATATCAAAATTCCAGACAACACCATATGCAAATCATGTCAGTTTGGAAAGCAAACCAGAACTAACTTTCCAGAGAAGGAAGGATCAGCTAGCATACCTCTTGAGCTTCTACATACAGATTTATGTGGACCATTCAGGAAAAGGACACCTCGAGGAGAAGAATACTTGATATTATTCATTGACGATTTCTCCAGGTTTGTCTGGTTAGGACTTATGAAGCACAAAGATGAAGCATTCGAAAAATTCAAATCCTTTAAAGCCTTGGTTGAAAATGAATCAGGATACAAAATTAAGTGCCTTAGATCCGACAGAGGTGGGGAGTTTACCTCAAATGAATTTTTCGATTTCTGTGAAGAACATGGGATAAGAAGAGAATTCTCTACAGCTAGAACTCCTCAGCAAAATGGAGTAGTGGAAAGAATTAACAGAACAGTCCAACAAATGGCTCGTGCTATGCTTGATGAGTCTGGAACTCCCGCAACTTTCTGGGGTGAAGCTACATATGCTGCGGTTGTTATTCTCAATAAAACAAATGTTCGGGTGAACAGCACTCAAACTCCTCATGAGCTCTGGTATGGTGAGACTCCTTCGGTAAAGCACTTCAAAATCTTTGGGAGCAAATGCTATATTAAGAATACTGATGAGCAACTTGGAAAACTTGAACCTAGAGCAGATGAAGGCATTCTTCTTGGTTATTCTCCACACAGCAAAGCATACAAGTGCTACAATAAAAGACTTGGAAGAATTGTTGACAGCATTGATGTAGTGGTTGATGAGAAGGGATACATTCCTAGGCAAGTAAATCATGAAGATATCGAAGAAGATGAAGACTACCCTCAAAGACAGAACGATGAAGAAGAAGAACCTCAAGAAGAACCAGAGGAGCAGATAAGGATAGAAGAGAAGACTCCATCCAGATATGTTCAGAAGAATCATCCAGAATCTCAGATTTTGGGGCAGAAAGAAGCAGGTGTACAAACAAGAAGAACAGTTGCAGAAGCTTCAAGCTATTTGGCATTACTCTCTTCCACTGAACCACAAAATGTGAAAGAGGCATGCAAAGATGAATGTTGGGTGAAAGCAATGGATGAAGAACTTGAGCAGATCGAAAAGAACAACACTTGGGAGCTGGTTCCTAGACCAAAGGATAAGAATGTTATAGGGACAAAATGGGTCTTCAAAAATAAATTGAATGAAAATGGAGAAGTAATTAGAAACAAGGCCAGACTTGTTTGTAAAGGGTATGCGCAGCAAGAAGGAATAGATTTTGAAGAAACCTTTGCTCATGTTGCAAGACTTGAGGCCATCCGAATGTTCCTTGCTCTCTCAAGCTTTCAAAACTTCAAAGTATTTCAAATGGACGTGAAATCAGCCTTTCTAAATGGAGACTTGGAAGAAGAAGTATACATTGAGCAGCCAGATGGTTTCATTCTTGGAAATGATCCAAATCTTGTATGCAGATTGAAAAAGGCTCTCTATGGTCTCAAACAAGCTCCAAGGGCTTCGTACAATCGGTTGGACAAATATCTTCATCAACAAGGTTTTTCAAAAGGATCAGCAGACAACAATCTTTATATAAAAGTTGAAAATGACAAATTGCTAATACTTGTTGTGTATGTAGATGACATTATCTTTGGCAGCAATGAAGAAGCTATGAGTCAAAGCTTTGCCTTGGTGATGCAGAAAGAATTCGAAATGTCCTTATTGGGAGAACTGACATATTTTCTTGGTTTGCAAATCCAACAAAAAGAAGGAGGGATCTTTTTGTCTCAAACCAAGTATCTCAAGCAGATTTTGAAGAAATATGGCATGGAAGATGCAAAACCAGTATGTACACCCATGGTCATAGGATGTAGCCTCAGGGCAAATGATGAATCAGCAGCAGTGCATCAACCAAACTACAGATCTATGATTGGAAGTCTACTTTATTTGACAGGTACCCGACCAGACATCATGCATGCAGTAGGAATAGTTGGAAGATTTCAAGCAAATCCGAAGGAAACTCATCTTCAGGCAGTGAAGAGAATCTTTAAATATCTTCAAGGGACTCAAAATTATGGCTTATGGTATCCTAGAGATACAGATCTCACACTTCATGCTTATACAAATGCAGATTGGGCAGGAAGCATGGATGACAGGAAGAGCACAAGTGGTGGTGCGTTCTTTATGGGTTCCAGATTAGTATCTTGGTTAAGCAAGAAACAAAGTTTGATTGCCTTATCTACAGCTGAAGCAGAATATGTTGCTGCTGCATCTTGCTACACTCAACTCCTTTGGATGATGCAGACCTTGCAGGACTTTCAAATCACTTGTACACCACCTATCTCCATCTTATGTGATAACACAAGTGCAATCAGCATTTCAAAGAACCCAGTCATGCATTCAAAGACCAAGCACATACCGATCAAGTATCATTTTCTCCGGGAACAAGTACTTGAACAAAAGGTCAAGTTGGAGTATGTTCCTTCTAAGGAACAAGTTGCTGATATACTCACCAAACCATTGCCCAGGGAGACCTTTGAATACCTCAGGAAAAAGCTGGGGGTTGTTGATGCATCATCTTGTTGAATCTCTTCTGATGGTTACATGTGCTGGGTTGCGGATTGGTTGAAGATCGAATGGCACAGGTTCAGGGGGAGCATATAATGCATTGTTGGCATTATGGAGGACGTACAGAAGGAGATCATGGATGCTGGTCTGAATATTGCTGCAATATGTCTCTATCTCTTTCATGGTCATTTATGGTGTTTGGTGGATTATGGTTCTTCTTTGCAGATCTGGTTTATATTCAGGAGGAGCATGTTCTTAGGGGGAGCATAACCCTTTGCCCTTGATGTCAAAGGGGGAGAATGACGTTGAAGATCTTGAGGTTGCCATCAAGTCCAAAGGGGGAGATTGTTGGCATTATGATTCTGGTATGGCTCTATGATACAAATGTTGTACTTGATGGCAACACCCTCAAGTGGCAATGCTCTGATCAGGCTCTCAAAATGTTGAAAATTAAGAAGTACGCAGGAGAATAGTTCAAAAGGTGCGTACCCGTAGGTACGCTGTGAAGGGACTGCGGCCGCACACGCAGGTCACCCGTTCAGAAGGTGCGTACCCCCAGTTCACTCACTTCAAGGCAGAGAAGCGCGCTCACGTGGGGTTTCTTATGTTTGGCCCGTGGTATTTAGCCCGCCATTCTTGATTCTATGGTTTTGGCCCGTGGTATTGCTTTATATTATTATTATTATTGAGCCCCATGTTTTTGGGCCCCTTGTATTGGTTATCTATGGTATTGATCCATGATTTTAGGAAGAGCTTGCCTATATAAAGCAAAAGAGATCACTTGGCTAAGCATCTTTTGCAAATTGAATATCTTAAGATCTGAAATATTGGGTTATTGTTTCAAAAAGCTTGATCTATATAAAAGTGAAGTTGAAAGCGAATCTATGAAGGGTGATCTCTCGAGCGCATGATTAGATCTGGGCATTTGACGATCTGTAGCACACTGGTGGACTGCCAATTCGGCCCTAACCAGAGGTACGCATGTGATTAACAGTGCAAGTGCGTGGGTACGCAGAGCAGAAGAAGGAGAAGTGCGTGGGTACGCAGAGCAGAAGAAGGCGCAGTGCGTGGGTACGTAGCGTGACAGAGTTTCAGGTGCGTAGGCACAGGGAAAGTACGCGGCGCTTCAGAAGCCCTTGGTGCGTAGGTACGCGGCGCGATAGCATCTGTGGGTGCGTGGCTACAGTAGCAGTACGCGGCGGGATAGTATCTGTGGGTGCATGCCTACAGTAACAGTACGCAGCGTGATTGAAGAAATAGTGCGTGGGTACGCGGTGTGGCAGAAGGGTCTCTGCGGGTATATGCAGGGGAGCAGAACGTGAAGTGCGTACGCACACAGGCCAGAGAAAGAAAAACTGCGTATCTATCTTAGGATCTTTTGTTGGCTGAATTTTTCTGTTGATAAGGTGTTCTGGGTTTAGTTTACTGTTATTGTGGATCTGGTTACTACAGTTGACTGGGTGATTTACTTGTACTTGTTGATCTCTTGATGTTTATGGATCCAGTTTGAAAATTTATGAAAAGTGGTCCTTGAAAGAAAAGAAGTAGGGGGTTGTAGCTCCCTTCCAGGAGAGACTGGAAAACGAGAGAGAGTTGTAGCTCTCTGCAGGTTGCAGCCTGTGTACTGGTAAAGGACTGCACCAGTACAAAACCATTGTAAAAAGGAGTTTCTAATTTGAAAGAAGATAGAGACATATTGCAGCAGGTGGTTTTCACCCACATTGGGTTTCCACCTTACATATGGTGTTCTTTGGTGTGACTATCTGTTTTCTTTGTTCATGCTCATTATTTTATGGTACTGACATGCAAAAATAATTCAAAGTATAAATAAGGAAGATTTATTAAAAGAATTTGATAATACTGATTCACCCCCCCTCTCAGTGTTATTTCCAACAGAAACGAATGGATAAAGGCATGAGAATGTATAAAGCAGTAAAAACATAGAATTGTTGGTGTTGTTATTGTAATGAAGAACTTGAGTGTGAGATAGTGGAAGCAGCAGAGGCAAAAGAGGTAGCAGAAAGTAGTGGAGGTGGTAGAGGCAATAGAAGCAACAGAGGCAGGAGAGTAGGAGTGAGAGAACCTCAGCTGAATAGAGTGCAGCAGCATACCAGTGTATACCAAGGTTGGGTTGGAGCCCAAGAGGTTGGATCCTCAGAACTGAACAGGACTAAAGTAATTACGGGTAGGTGCTCCTAAGTGCAGAACCACTGCTAAATAGAGTTGGTGCTCTGGAGGTTGGAGCCTCACTAAAGTCCAAGTTGGAGCTTGGAAACTATTCACAGTCAGATATATACTTATATTGTATTTATTTCATTGTATTGTCTTGCGTTTTAATAAAATCATTTATTATGGCTGCTGGTTTCTGTGTTCTGTGTATACATATACATATCTATATATGCTCAATCACTATAATAAAAAATGTAAGAAATACTTATTCACTCCCCTCTCAGTATTTCCAACACCAAGACCTAAAGAAAACCACTGAAAAGGAAACATATTTCCAATGGAGCTTTATAACTTAGCTCGTTGCAGTATTTACAAAGAATGACCTGCTCAAAAGCAAAAAATCATGACAACATGACAAGATAACAGCCATACTATTGATTGGAGATTTATAACTTAGCTAATGGAGGTATTTACAACCATATACATATGTACATATACCAAAACATCAACAAAACATATGCCAAATATATACCAAACATCACACCAAAACTTCTTTGCCTCCATCGGCAAACAAAGAATGATACATGGGTCGCATCTGATATGCCATCTTCCATATAGCTTCTTCAGGCCCAAAGTGCTTCATTGCACTTTAAGTTGCTCTATGGCATGCGCTACTTCTGTTGCAATATGCATTGAGGCTCTAGCTGGAATTCTCCTTGTCGCTCCACTTGCAATACAAACCAATCATGTGGGTTTTAACCTCGTACAGAAATTACCTGCATACGAATTTGAAAACACAGAAAATAAACAATGTGAGAGCATAACACATAAAACACATATACAAAGAGATTTTCCCTAGGATCCCAAAACTGGGACTACCAGCTTGATTTTTCATTATATTCCTTCAATGTTACAATACATATATATACATGTCGAAGCATCCAATACCATGGATCGAAAACCATAGGTAGGTTTGCCCAACCTAATATAGGGTCCAAAAAAAAATTTCCCGGGGCACTGCCCTAGACCCTGTAGAGGGGGGCTACCCACCCCCGTCAAAACCCCCGGACAGCGGGGGCTGCCGCCCCCCCCTGCTGCACAATCGGCGCAACGAAGGGGGGACTCTGCCCCCCCTCTAACCCCCCGGTTCACTACGTAGGTTAATCGTGGAAAGAATATAACACAACCCAAAATTCTCCCACTTGTTGTTTTCTTTCCACAGGGGGCCACAGAAGAGTTTAGTCATTTTTCCAGCCCTAAAACGCCCATTGTTTCTCTACACCAGGAGAACTTCTCAGAGCTCACAGATTTTGTCAATGCATCTACAATATTCTTCAAAGTGTCCACCTTTACTAGCAACACCTTTTTGTCTTCTATCATATCCCTCACAAAGTGATACTGAACATCAATGTGCGTTGTCTTTGAATGATAAGTAGGGTTCTTTGCCAAGAAAATTGCACTTTGGCTGTCATAGTCTACCCTTATAACTCCCTGTACTAACCCCATACTTGAACACAATCTCTGCAACCAAACTACTTCCTTGCTTGCATGAGTGGCTACCATGTATTCTGCCTCTGTAGTTGATAGTGCCACTACATATTATTTCTTACTCATCCAACTGACTGCAGCTCCAAATAGGTTAAACACATACCCACTTGTAGATCTTCTCTGATCCAAATCTGTAGCCTAGTCTACATCAACAAATCCATGGATATCTAAAACTCTATCTAATCCTAGTCTTCCTTGGTAGCATAAATCATAATCACTAGTGCCACACAAATACCTGAAAACCCGCTTCACTGTTGTCCAATGCTCCTTCCCTGGTTTTGACATAAACCTGCTCAATAATCCCACTGCATGTGCAATGTCTGGTCTAGTATAGACCATTGCATACATCAAGCTACTGACTACACTTGCATATGGAACACGGGACATATCCTCTTCCTCTTCTTGTGTCTTGGGGCACTGTTCAGCATATAACTTTACACGTACAAGAATAGGAACCTTCATCGGTTTACTATCCTGCATATTAAACCTCTACAGTATTGTCTCAACATACTTCCTCTAGTTTAAGCATAGCTTCCTCTTTGCCTGATCTCTTTTAATTTCCATGCCCAAAATATAGTTTGCAGCACCAAGATCTTTCATGTCGAATTTGGAGGACAATTGGGTCTTCAAATCCTGGATAATTTCTTTGTCATTTCCAACCAGCAACATATCATCCACATACAAGACCAGATAAATAACACAATCACCAATTAATTTAAAATACACACAGTGATCTACTTTGCTTCTGGTGAAGCCAAGTCCCTGTATAAATGTATCAAATTTCTAATACCACATCCTTGGTGACTGTTTTAACCCATACAGAGACTTCTTTAATTTTCATACTAGTTCTTTCTTACCCTTCACCGCAAAGCCTTCAGGTTTCTTCATGTAGATCTCCTCTTCCAGATCCCCGTGAAGAAATGTTGTCTTCACATCCATCTGTTCTACCTCAAAATCAAAATCAGTAGCAACAGATAAAAGTAACCTAATAAAAGTTACCTTGGCAACAGGAGAAAAAATATCACCAAAATCAATTCTCGTCACCTGGGAATAACCTTTTGCTACCAACCGAGCTTTGTATTTCTCCACCTTTCCTTCTGCATTTGTCTTCTTCTTGAACACCCATTTGCTGCCAATGGGTTTCCTTTCAGCCGGCAACTCCACCAGATCCCAAGCCTCATTTTTGTGCAAAGATGCCATTTCATCAACCATGCCCTCTTTCCAGATTTTTCCATCCTCTGAATCTACCGCTTCCTTCACAGTTCTGGGATCATCATCAGTAATAGATAAACAAAAAATTGAATAGAAAGCAGTTGTACTATACCTTTCCGGCTGCCTTCTTTCTCGAACTGATCTTCTTACAACCGGAGTTTGTGGCTCTTCATCTTCTGATTCCTCCTCTGCTGTAGAGTCTGATTCTTCCTCTTGTAGCTCAAACTCTATCTTCTCAGGTTCCTTTGGTTGGACTTCATGTTTAATAACATCTTTCACCTCTCTAAACACCACATCTCGGCTGTACACAACCTTCCTTGTTGCTAGGTTCCAAAGCTTATAACCTTTTAAACCATCCTCATACCCAATAAAGATGCACTTTTCAGATTTACTATCCAACTTGGTTCATTTCTCCTTTGGAATATGTACATATGCATCACATCCAAATACTCTCAGATGTGAAAGAGAGGGTTTTTTACCAGTCCATACCTCTTGTGTATTCTTATCCTCCAACGCTGATGAAGGTGATCTGTTGACTAGGTAACATGTTGTCTCCACCGCCTTTGCCCAGAATTCTTGTCCTAACCCGGCACCACTAAGCATGCTTCTTGCCCTTTCCATCAACGTCTTATTCATTCTTTCTGCAACTCCATTTTGCTGAGGTGTATAAGGAGTAGTCTTTTGCTATGCTATACCACACTTCTTATAGAATTCTTCAAATTCCTTACTAAAAACTCTCCACCGTTATCTGTCCTCGGCACCTTTATCTTCTTCTCTGTCTGGTTTTCCACCAGAGCCTTAAATTCTTTAAACCTGTTAAAGACTTCAGATTTATTTTTAAGGAAATATATCCATGTATTCCTTGAGAAGTCATCTATAAATGATACATAGTACACAGACTTACCCAGTGATGGAACCTTCACAGGTCCAAACACATCACTGTTCATAAGCTCTAATATCTGTTTCGCCCTCTTACCACCAGAGGGGAAACTCACCCGATTCTGCTTCCCATATACACAATTTTCACAGAAATCAAAATCCAGAGAGCTATTACTCATACCTTCTACCATACCTTTACCATGAAGTATTTGAAGGCCCTTCTCTCCAATATGTCCAAGCCTTTGATGCCACAACATGGTCTTCTCTCTAAAGACACTAGATTTTCTTCTCCACTTTCACGAACCACAGAACTATTACACCCATCAAAAATAGTGCTACCTTGTAGCTTGTATAGAGTTCCAATCCGAACTCCCCACATCAATACCAGTGCTCCCCGAACCATCTTGCAGGTATCCTTCTCGAACACTGTTTTTACACTTGCATCATCCAGCTTGCTTACAGAAATCAAATTTCTAGCCAATGCAGGAATATGCAGAACATCCAGAAGTTTTCTAACCCTTTCACCTTGCAACTTCAACTTTACAGTTCCATGACCAACGATTCTAGCCTTCCTATCATCCCCTAAGAAGACATCACCACCATCGTATTTCTCATACTCGCAGAACCACTCTCTATGGGGAGCGAAGTGAAAGGATGCACCTGAGTCAATCAACCATGCCTCATGATCTACATGTGTACTTGAAGAAGCCAAGTACACATGCCCACCTTCATCTGAGGTGGTTTTCGCCTCTGCAAAAGGAGCATCCTTAGATCCCTTTCCTTTATCAGGAGCTTTAGATTTACAGTCCCTTTTGTAGTGCCCTTCCTTTCCACATTTCCAGCACACCACCTTTACAGGTTTTCCTGGAGATTTAGATCTCCCTCTAGATTTAGATCTCCCACTCGATGACTTATTTTTGTTTTTGTTCTGGGACCATCCTCGTACAGACAAGGCATCACCATTCTGGCTCTCCATATTTTTCTGTCTCAACTCCTCTGTCAGCAAGGAAGAGACTATTTCATCAAAATGCAAGGCAGTTGCATTGCTACCTATTACTGATGCACTTATCTTCATCTGAAATATTAATATCAACAAATGCTAACTGACTTACCACAATATCAAATGGGTTCAAATGCTCTGTCACTAAGTCTCCATCTTTCATCCTCAGGTTATACAGCTTTTTCTGCAAGAACAGTTTATTCACCAGAGACTTAGATTGGTACAAAGTCCCTAACTTGTCCAACAAAGCCTTCGTCGTAGCTTCCCTTGATACATTCAACAATACTGAATCTGAGACACACAATCGTATTGTGCTTTTTGCCTTCCGATCCAACTTCTTCCATTCTTCATCCAACACTCCCATTGGTTTAGTACCTCGATCTACTGCGATCTATTTATCTTTATCCACCAACAGATCCTCCATCTTGAGTTTCCACAACTCAAAACTCTGACCATTAAATTTCTCGATCTTTATCTTTCCACTTCTTGCCATCTTCTTTCACCACCAGAATCGATCTCGTAGATCTCCCACTGAACAGGGTCTATCATAGGCCCGAGCGAAACCCTTCAGCAATAAAGGCATCCCCTTGAAGCCAAAATAGCTCTGATACCAAATGTTGGTTTTAACCCCATACAGAAATTACCTGCATATGAATTCTAAAACACAGAAAATAAACAATGTGAGAGCATAACACATAAAACACATATACATAGAGATTTTCCCTTGGATCCCAAAACCAGGACTACCAGCTTAATTTTTCATTATATTCCTTTCAATGTCACAATACATATATATAGATGCCGAAGCATCCAATACCATAGACCGAAAAACCATCACGTACAAAACCATGGACCGAAAACCATAGGTAGGTTCGCCCAATCTAATATAGTGTCCAAAAAAAAATTTCTCGGGGTGCTGCCCTGGACCCCATAGACAGGTGCTACCTACCCCCCTCAAACTCCCCAGACAGGGGGGGCTGTCGGCCCCCGGCTGCGAAATCGGCACAACGAAGGGGGGGCTCCGCCCCACTCTAACCCCCTGGTTCACTACATAGGTTAGTCATGGAAAGAATATAACACAACCCAACAAATCAATAACATGATCAACTTCCTTTATATACCTTTTAAGCAATGAAACATGGAAAACATCATGTACTTTCATTGTTGGAGGTAGTGCAAGTCGATAGGCCACTGGTCCAATCCTCTCAAGGATCTTAAAAGGCCCGCAATACCGTGGTGCCAACTTGGCACATGATCCAATCCTCAAAGAGCTCTTCTTGGGCTTGATGCACAAATACACATGCTCCCCAACTTTAAACTCCTTGAACACCTTGTGCTGGTCCGCATAACTCTTATGTATATCTTGTGCTGCCTTTAGATTCTTCTTTATAACCTGCATTTCTTGTTCCATGTCTTCTAACATATCTGGTCCAATAAGTACCCTGTTCACTAGATCACTCTAGCTGATGGGAGTATTACAACTCCGCCCATACAGTACCTCAAAAGGACTCATCCTCAATGACTCTTGATAACCAATTTTGTATGTAAACTTAACAAACTAAAGATACTCCTCCCATCTTCTTTGTTGTTGCATCACACACATCCTCATCTGATATGAAATGGAGAAGTTTATTAATGTTCTGCTAATTCCCCATTCAGAATAAAACCCAAGATGCTTATCATTTACTTATCAAGTGCTTAAGGCTTCTCCATTTTTTTTCTTAATTAACTGATTCCCATGAGAGTTTTTTATGTAAATGTTATAAACAATTAACAGAAAACATATGCTGAATAAGAGTAAAATAACAACAAAAACATTAAAATACAACACACAACACAGAGATTTGATAAGGATTTCACCCCTCCTAGGCTATATCTCCTTGGTCTAGCTTCCAATGCTTGGGCCTCTCTATTATGCTCAAAATTACAACAAAAGTGTGTTTACAATGCTCAAATTCCTCTGAAACCTGTCTCCATGAGTTCAGAATACTAAAAAATGGCTATCTAGCCTCCTTTCACATCCAATTTGGATAACAACTGAAGAAGTTATGACTTCTCCTAGTTCTCCCACTATTTGTTCCACAAATTGCTCCAAAACCGACATAATCATACAAATTCACTCCAAAATCTGCTAATTGAGCGAGAATTTGGCCATACTGTAGGCCATAACCAATTGGCCATATTGCAAATCGAAATCGACATAAAAACTCGGTGGATGGTTTTGTAAACAAAACGGCGATTGTGCGATGTGATATCTGCGGACCCGACGGGAATTTAAACTATGGCTCATATATGTATCTCATCTAGGAGCTTATCACACATTGCAATTGGCAGAGAACTGGGGTCTTAAATTATGTGGCCTTGTTTTTCCTGTGATATGCAATTGCGATATCGCATCTCAACCAAACCTGCCGGGGGTCAATTTCCGTAATACATTCTCCTCGCCGATTGCGATTGCGATTTCCGGTTGCCTTATCGCATCACAACCCTGGCTGTTCTGGGGTCAATTTTTTAATGCCTTTCTACCTGTGACTATGATTAGTGAAATATGGGGGCCAATAGTAGCCTGCCACTTGGCACCTCCTCATTCGCTGAAGACCTTGCCACATCATCCCAATCCTGCCATGTAGACAAATCAAATATGAACTTTTACTTGCTCTAAATTCTGCATACGAGCTCAGATTTGAGTGTGGTTCACACCATTGGATTCAGAATGACGAGCTCTTCGATATGAAGCTAAGTTTAACAAATTTTTGACACTTAGATTTTTGAGCATAAACTTACGCAGTTGATCACTCCTCCCCAGTGGAAGCCTTTTGGACCCCAAAAGATTATTTTCATTTATTAAACAGCTGAGGGTATTGTTCCCTCACCTTTCCCTCTTCAATCCATTTGGCCTTTGATGGATTTGTACCTTTGAGACCCACTCGAAGATAATCAAAAGTTCCGCTCTTTGATGACCTCATTCTTTTGTCAAGTATCGTGTCTTACTGAAGCTCATCAACAAATTCTGGAGAAAAATATTCAATTGATGGAATTTGTACACATTCTCCTTGACCTTCAATCAAAGGAGGCTCATACAATCTCAAATTTGCAACATTAACAACATAATAAATTTTCATATATGAAGGAAAATTAAGCTTGAAAGAATTATTACCAGCCTTTTCTAGAATTTTAAATAGACCAGAACAGATTGGTTTCATATTTTTACCTTCACCTTGAAGCCTTTCCTTGATAATGTATAGCCAAACTTCATCACCTACTTGAAACTGATGATCGACACGATGCTTATCATGCCTTGCCTTATACTTGCCTTGACTCTTTTCTAGTTGTTCTTGAACTGTTTGGTGAATCAATTGAATTTTCTCAATGAATTTATTTGCTCTGTCTATGTCGCTATGTCCATCTATAGCTACATCTTTCTCAAAGATGAAATCCAAAGGCGATTTATGAAAATAACCAAGACATGCCTCTAAAGGAGAAGTTAGAGTAGAGGAGTGTTTTGCTTGGTTGTAAGCATGTTGAATATAATGCAACTATTCACCCCACAACTTAGGATGTTTGCTACAATATCCTCTTAGAAAATGAATAAATGCCCTGTTAACCACTTGAGTACTGCACTTCTCCCAGGAAACTCCTTACTTCTGTGACTAATTTTGGTATTGGCCGATTCACAATGACCAAAACTTTAGAGGGGTCAATCTCTAGCTCACCTCCTCCAACTATGTGGCCCAAATGCACTAAGGAAGTTTTCACGAATTCACATTTAGACATCTTCAGAAATAACTATTATTTTTTCAATACATTGAACACTTTCCTCACATGCTTGACATGCTCTTCTCATGATTTTTTGAATATCAAAATATCATCTAAATAGACAATTAAAAAATCATCAAGAAAGGATCTTAAAACATCATTCATAACTCTCATGAATGTAGTTGGAGTGTTTCAAAGATGGAAAGGCATGACCAACCACTCAAACAATCCCTGTTTGGTTTTAAAAGCAGTCTTCCAAATATCCTCCTCAGCTACTCTAACTTGATCATATCCACTTCTCAAGTATAATTTAGTGAAATATTTTGCATTCTTCAACTGATCTAGCAAATAATCTATAGTGGGTATCGATTCTTTATGGTAATTTTATTCAAAGCTTGATAATCTACACACATGCACTAGGTTCCATCTTTCTTGGGTACCAAAACAATTGGTGAACCACATGGCGAAGTAGAGGGACGAATTACACTTTTATCTAGCAATTCCTAGACTTGTTTCTTAATTTATAAACTTTCTAGAATTGACATTCGATACATATCGATGTTTGGGAGTGGACAGACTTGCTATAGTTGAATTTCGTGTTGAATTCCCCTTTTTAGTGGCAATCCCTTTGGTTCTTGAAACATATCTCCATATTGATTGACCACATCAACCAATTCAACTTTCAACTTCACGTCATTGCCTGCAAAGGATTCATGCTCTATGTCATTCTTCTACTTGATCATAACGAGCATGAGATTCTTACTGGAATTGACTAGTCGATTCATTTGACCTGTTCTTAACAAAGGCAGATTAAGCTTACTACGATGTGCTCTCACAATATATTCCACTCTGTCTTTGAACAAATGATATTTGTTCTCAAATCTATGGAAAACGGCTTTCCTGTCATACAGATACGGGCTTCCCAACACAATTCCAGAAATATCCAGTAGCACCACATCTAATTCAACTTCATCAACAAAATCGACAGTAATTTAAAACCTAAAAACGCATTTCCGTGTGACATGAAGATTTTCATTCTTGGTTATCCAACCCAACGGATACGGTTTATGATGAAGCACGGTTTCCAGATTCAATTTCTTGACCAAATCTGTAGAAATTAGACTTTCCTAGGATCCATTGTCAAACAATGTATCAATCTTGGTGTGTTTGGAAATAACTTGGATGTGGAACAACTCAATTCTATTTTCCTCATTCGAAACATTGTTGGAGTTATTTGTTGTGTTGGTGCTTGCCACGACTTCCTCTTTTCTTTCTTTTGCAATTACTTTTCCTTTATTGTACAACAACATTTGTATTATGTTTCCCTTTATTGTTAAATTTCTTTGGTCTTAATTTAGGATGAAGCTTCTAGCAATGTGTTTCATCATGGCCCTCTTTGGAAAAATTCTTGCACACGGGTTTCTCCCTTCTTTCTTAACAGAAGCATTTTTCTTCTGCTTTCCTTTAGATTTCTTTCCTTTTTCACCACTCTGGAATGGCTTCTTCTTACCTTCTTCTTGTATATTTTTCCTTCTTATTTTGAGGTGTGTAGCTTGAAGACAAAACTCATCAATATTTGTGGGATTAAGCATAAGAATGGTGTGTCAAAGATAGCTACGCAAACCTCCTATATATTTCAGCAAAGTATCTTGTGACTGCAAGTCTACTCCTAGCATAAGAGCTCTTCTCCTAAACTCTTGAGTATACTCTTGCACATTTTGACCTTTTAACTGTCTAAAATTTTTCCAATTCATGATAGCTTTTTGCATATGGGCTAAAGGGTATAATTGTCTTTTTATAGCAACAATGAAATCAGACCAAGTAATAGAGATCTTACCATGTTTTTTAATCTCCTCTTCGGTCCTTGATTCCCACCATACAAGTGTTACACCCTCCATTCTCAAGGAAGCTAACTAAATCTTTATGTCATACTCTTGAAGGTTTTGAATCCTACAATATACCTCCAAATGATGAATCCAGTTATCCAACTTTTCTGCATTCACTTCACCATTATAAATGAGCAACTCGAATTTAACATCAAGTTTTAGAAAAGGTGATTTACTAGTTCCTTTTGAAGAATGATAATGAGTAAGAGTAAGGGTTGTATTAGTGGAAGAGTGTGAAGATGTTTGTGAAGTTGAAGATGAATAAGATGGTGGAGAGGGTGGAGGTTTGTCTCCATTCCCATTACCTCCTTTTCCATTACCTCCTCCTCTTGAAGAGCCTTCTCCTTTGGGAGGTTTGGAACTTTATCCTTGCAATCTACTATTCCTCTCTTCATAGAGGACCTTCACCATCTTTGTCATATCAAAGAAATCCTTTTTGAAGGTCTTCTCATCTTTTGTCATTTTTGTAGGTTCTCCTTCATGAGACATGGTCTCTAAAGACTCAACTACAACTTGAGGTTGAAATGGTGTAGAATACTTTGGCAACCTTGCTCTTCTTCCAATTGACCCAACCTCAGGGCTTCCAACCAGCTTTCCTTCACCTCTTTTGAGTTTTAACCTTGTCAGCATGACACAAAAATAGCAAACAATTAAATCCTTCTTTTGCACAAGAAAATCTAGTAAGAAAAAATCAGTGTTGTCATACCAAATTGATCTAAAATGAAGAAGATTAGTAATGCTGTGCTAATTCCCCATTTAGAATAAAACCCAAGAATATTATCATTTTCTTATCAAGTTCTTAAGAATTCTCCATTTTTTTGCTTAATTAACTAATTCCCATGAGAGTTTCTTATGCAAATGTTATAAATAATTAACATAAAACATATGTTGAATAGTAGAAAAATAACAAAAAAGAACATCAAAATACAACACACAACACAAAGATTTGATAAGGATTTCACCCCTCCTGGGCTACGTCTTCTTGGTCCAGCTTCCAATGCTTGGGCCTCTCTATTACGCTCAAAATTACAATAAAAGTGTATTTACAATGCTCAAATTCTTCTAAAACCTATCTTCATGAGTTCCAAATACTCAAAAATGGCTATCTAGCCTCTTTTTACATCTAGTTTGGATAAGAACTGAAGAATTTATGACTTCTCCCAGTTCTCCCACTATTTGTTCCACAAATTGCTCCAAAACTGAAATAATCCTACAAATTCGCCCCAAAATCCGCTAACTGAGTGAGAATTTGGCCACGTCATGGGCCATAACCCGTTGGTCGTATCCCAAATCACAATCTTCATAAAAAGCCGATAGATGGTCCTGTAAACAAAGTGGCGATTGTGTGATGCGATATCAGCGGATCCGACGAGAACTTAAATTGTGGCTCATAAATGTATCATGTCCAGGAACTTATCACTCATCGCAATTGGTAGAGAACCGGAGTCTTAAAGTCTGCGGCCTTGTTTTTCCTGTGATATGTGATTGCAATATCGCATCACAACCCAACTTGTCGAGGGCTGATTTCTATAATACCTTCCCCTCACTGATTGCGATGGCAATTTCTGATTGCCTTATCGCATCACAACCTTGGTTGTTCTGAGGCCAATTTTGTAATTCCTTTCCACCTATGACTATGATTAGTGAAATGCAAGGGCCAATGGAATCCTACTGCTTGGAACCTCCTCATTTGATGAAGACCTTGCCACGTCATCACAATCCTACCATATAGACAAGTCAAACTTGAAATTTGACTTTCTCTAACTTCTGCATACGAGCTTGGATTTGAGTTTCGTTTGCACTAATAGATTCAAATTGACGAGCTCTTTGATCTGAAGCTAATTCTAAAAAAATTCTGACACTTTGATTTTTTATCATAAACTTGAGCACCTGATCATTAGCATATCCTCCAAGATCCTGTAAATCCTCTCTATCTATCCATCTTTCTTTCGATGATAAGTTGTATTGAAGGCCAACTCTGTACCCAAACCTGCAAATAGCTCCTTCCAAAACTTGGAAGTTAACTTCGCATCCCTATCCGAGAAAATCTTCTTCGGAACACCATGTAATCTTATGATCTCCCTAATAAAATTATGTGCCACCTCACTAGATGAATATGTATTCTTCACTGGAATGAAGTGAGCTACCTAGCTCAACCTATTGACCATGACCATAATAGAATCATGCTGTCTCACTATCCTTGGAATAATTGTAATGAAATCCATGGAAATGACCTCCCATTTCCATTCCAGAATCATAATAGGTTGTAGTAGACCGCTTGGATGCTTACATTCTACCTTTATCTACTTAAATCCAAGCACCTAGCCACAAACTCTACTATGTCTCTCTTCAAATTCGACTAATAGTAAAAATTCTTCACCACTGTCAACATCTTTTGATATCCTAGGTGACCCGAGTATGGCTTGACATGAAACTCCCTCAATATAAGCTTCTTGAGCTCATTGCAATATGTCACATAGATCATGTCCTGGACTCTCACCAAACCATTTTCCATGAGACTATAGTTTGCATCCTGATCACCTGTACCTGTACATGTACCTATACATGTACATGTACATACTTGTACCTATACCCATACTTGTACCTATACTCTACTGAAACATGTGCATAATCTCCATATACTTGTCATCCCATTATCCTTCCTACAAGATCCTATCCTCTATCTCTGTTCCATAAGAGCTCATAGCTACTATATGATTCACCTATACCTTCCTGCTAAGAGCATATACAACCCATTTCTCCTTTCCCTTAATGTATCTAATCTTGAAGCCAAACTCACTATGGTTAGCCAACCATCTAGCTTGCCTGATATTTAGATTCAACCGGTCAAACAAGTATCTCAACCCACTGTGATCGCTCATCAATACAAATCTCCTACCAAGAAAATAATGCCTCCATATCCTCAAGGCGTGGATAATATATGCCAACTCAAGATCATGAGTCACATAGTTCTTCTCGTGCTCATTCAACTTTGTGGAATCATAGCACACCACCTGTCCCTCCTGCATAAGGAATCCACCAAGTCCTCTTTTACATACATTTGTACACACTTCAAACTCTTTATTTGGATCTGCAATATTAAGAATTGGAGCATTGGTCAAGAACTACTTCAAATTCTCAAAACTAGTCACACATTCTTCTATCCATTCGAACTTATTACTTTTCCTCTGCAAGGATGTCATATGATATGCAATGCATGAGAATTTCTTGATGAACCTCCTGTAGTAACCTACCAATCCCATGAATGATCTCACCTCATCCACATTCTTAGGAGTTGTCCACTCCATGATGACCCGTATCTTTTTTGGATCTACTGTTATGCCTTCCTTGGAAACAACATGTTCCAAGTAATGCACCTAGCATACAACTGATGATCTCTTAGCAATCTCAACATTGTTGCTAAATGCTCGACATGCTCTTCTTCATTATTCGAAGTACATCAAGATGTCATCAATGAATATAATGACAAACTTGTCCAGATAAGGACACAACAAATTATTCATCAAACACATAAATGTAATTAGGGTATTAGTCAAATAGAATGGAACTACAAAAAACTCATAATTCCCATACCTGGTCTTGAAGACAACCTTGTAGATATCCTCTTCCATGACGCGTACCTGATGGTATCCTGATCTCAAGTCGATCTTAGAGAAAACTAATGCTCTCTTCAACTGATCAAACAGATTGTCAATCCTTGGCAATGGGTACCTTTTCTTGATCGTTACCTTGTTCAACTACTTGTAATCAATGCACAATCTGAGAGTACCATTTTTCTTCTTTACGAGAAACACAGGTGCACCCCAAGGTGATAGACTTGGCCTAATGCATCCCTTGTAAGGCATCTCCTTTAACTACAATTTCAACTCTACTAGCTCTAGGGTACTCATCTTGTAAGGTTCCTTTGATGTTGGTGTTTCCCCTAGCACCAACTCAATAGAGAAATCTACTTCCCTGTGAGGAGGTAACTCTGGAATCTCTACTGGAAACACATCCTGATACTATTGCAATACAGGGTACCTCTTGAAGATTTCTGCATCCTCAACATCTTTACCCTTGTCACTAGATATATGCATTGCAAACATCACACAACCTTTTCTACAACTACGCTTAGCCTGCATAGCGGTAACCATCCTCACTAATGTAGGCTTCTTATTTCCCTACAAAATTCTCTTTTCCCCATTATCATCCAAGCACTCAATGGCCTTGTCAAAGCAATCCACTTTGGTCCTATGAAGGTACAACCAATCCATACCCAAAATCATGCTATATGATCCCAATGGCAGTACATTCAAATGTGTTGTTGTAGGAATACCATTTAACTCAAATGCACAAGCTCTTACCCAATGGTGAACTCTCTTCTTTGTACCTGTAGCCAACTATACCAACCAAGATTCTGCATGCACTTCTTTTCTCAAACCACACTTATCCACCAAGTCAAGATTAATATAACTATAATTAGATCCAGGATCAATCAAAATAGAAACAACTTGATCACAAAGCTTACTGTCCATCTCAATGATAGATGCCTGATGATCTGCCTTCCTATTGTCCACAACTGCATAAATCTAAGGAATTCTATGACCAACATCCCCAACTGTATGCACCTCTTGAGCACTATATATTTGGGGTCTACCACCCTGATATTGTGCACAACCCCTCTTACGATGATCCTTACCACATATCCAACATTGCAATGACGCTCTACCATAGCCTCTATTTTTCTACTCTCAATATCTCTTCTCAACTGTATTGAAATTATTGTAAGGGACTACATTTTATTTCACACCTCCATCTTGAGGTTTTCCTTGCTTTGGTGGCCATTTTCCTTTAAATTTCTCATTTCATTTCAAGTCACACTTATGCTTGCTTCGACTACTCATAACAATGTTTAAGCTTTCGGATGGCCTCCTCCAATGATATAGGCTCATCAAACTCAATCCAGTCTCAGTGTGCTACTAGAATTCCACTGATGAATATCTTAAACTTGGCCTTCTCCTCCTTGAGGTAATGCACATATCTCAACAACTCCAAGAACCTGCTAGTATACTCATCATCTGTCATGGAACCCATATGTAACTCATACAATCCTTAGCTCTGTCATCATAGTACCTTTCTAAAAATTACTTCTTCTTGAAGAGCCTCTCAAACTCATTCCAAATCAATTCATCCTCTTGAATACTTTTAACATTCTTCACATCCTCCTACCAGATATATGCTTTCCCTTTAAGACTGAAAGTGGTTACCTTTGCTTTCATTTTCTTTGAATAATCGTGCAATCTGAAGAACTTCCTCATACCAAGTAACCATGCCTCTACATCCTATGATTTCTTCATCTCTTCATCGAATTTTGGTGGCCTGTCTTTCTTAAACTCATCTGGAAAATATTCCTTGTCACTCCTCCTATAAGGATGATAATGACAATGATCATAATGCTTGTTAGAACCAAAACTAGAATAGTACATGTTTCTATCACCTCTCCTATCTAGAGTATTCAAGGACTTTCCATCTCTTATGATTTCATCTCCATCCAGCTTATACTCACTGTGAGACCTGCTACCATATGCCCCATTAGTTCTATCCTCCTACTGATGGCTGATCCAAAGCGGACCCTATCACTACAATTCTAGAAAAATTTGGAGTCTCATTGCATTTACCTCTGCTTGTTTCTCCTATTCCTATATGATTTTGTCATTGTATACCTTATAACTCCTTATTTATGCCTTTAAGCTTATCAGTGTGCTTTCCAAATCAGAAGAGTTCCCAACACCATGTTTCTCATCTGATCCATAGGGAGAGTCTTAGGAACTATAGTCTACCATCTTGCTAGTCATATTTGATATTCTTCCATAAAGATATATGATGTCGGCTAAACCAAATCATAATAAACCAACGTATCTTAGCATAATTTTGGAAGGATACCTCATCTGCAAGATCAACAAATCAGCATAATACATGTATAACATAATCGTTACAACATACAAAAATACAACACATAAGCATATAACCATATAACCATCATTCTAGCTAGATTCTAGTCATCAATGCGTGACCATATCAACTACACATACCATGACCTCATTCATGACAACAACTACCACATCACTGCACACTTGACCACTTGTAAGCACTGACACACATAGTAATGCATAACCAATCATACACTCATGATGACACACTTGGCAACAACAACATCCGCTTTCACATGACAACATCACCACAACTATGTATGACACCATGCATATGGAACAAGCATATAGACCACAGGGATGATTAACACACGTGAAACTAACATGAATGCATGACCAACACACAATCCATCCAGTCCGAGGGGTGAACCATGCTCTGATACCACTCTGTGGTATCAGATATGACCCAAAGAGAGCACAACCTCCTATGATACCACTCTGTAACAGCCTCCTCCCACATGAATACCTATGTCATTTTGTCAAACACTTGGAATCATTGCAATCTACAGGAAATTAATACAAGACAAAGAATAAATGATTGATAACTCATATGAGACTTGAAAAGAAGGATCACCGCCCTATTTCCTTAATTTTTTTGACATCAATTAGGTCTTGCATCCATTATCCTTTCAATTACAAGTAAATACATGAAATAACCATGACTATAACCAATCGCATAACCAAGCTTATAACCAACAATAAACCATGTATATAACAATGAAATAACAACCATTAGAGCCACATATTAAAAAATACAAAAACAAGAGAACTTAGCTTTTATTAAACATAGGAAAAGGCGACCAGGTTTGAGACTTCCATGTACCACTCGATCGTAGATATGGATGAACCAAATATTTCTTTCAACCAGTCACCCTTGTGCCATATTCCAAGCATGAATGTGGGATCTCAAGTATAAACCAGTCCAAAAACAACCAAGGGAATCCAAAGGTTAAACCACCTCCACCCTCACCAAACCGTTAACTCACCAAAACCAACACTGAGATCACAATACCAAACCGAGCTTGGAATACCTCCGGACTCCATCACTATCCTTGAGGAATTTTTTTGTCTCATCTCTCAGGCTTTACCGTAATCCACACCGGATCACTAGGCCCTAAACTGAGACACTAGTCTCTCAGTATTTACTGCAATCCACACTAGATCAATAGGCCCTAAACTGAGACTCCACCCTTAGGCTTTACCATGTATCCCACCAAAACTGATCAAGGGATTCCTAGGCCTTTGGGAGTTTTCTTGAGACCACCTTTACCCTGGATTATGAAACCATTCGCAAATTCCAAATCTCAAAACCAAGAAAACAATCCCATCACACCATTGCTATCTGGAAAAAGTCAAGGCAAGGCTAAAAACCATTGTCGTAACCTAGAGAAACCATACCACCGATAGTAAGAGAACCATATACCAACATTCGAAGTCATGCATGTCAAAACCAACTAGGAAAACACACATGCAATATGTTACCTGCAAGTATTCCTGCTGAAGTTGCTTGATCCTACTCTTCCTGGCTTGATCTTTGCTTTCCTTTCCTTTCCTTTCCTTGTCCTTCCTTTGCTTGGTTTTCCCTTCCTTTCTCCAAAGCTAGAATGCTCCAAGAAAACTCTAAGTGTCTAAGAGTGTGTGTGAGAGAGAAAGAATAATTAGAGAGCTCCAAAACTGAATTGACAAAAATCCATGAACTGATCCTCAGAATCCCTTTTAGCAATGTGGCCTCTATTTTCTTCATTTTCCATTATTTTCCTTCATTTTCCTCCTCACATGCAACCTATGACCTTTAACCTTCCTTTTCTCTAATTTTCCTTTACTTGCATAAATAAATGTGCCAAAATACCTTTTTACCTCTTTAATGCCTTAGCAATTGTATTTTGCCAATTTCCCTTAGCCATAAACACATCCAGTGATTCCCACTATGACATATTTGCCCAATATTAAGCTTGGAATAAGTGTCCCTTAACCGTGGTCTTATTTTCCTTTATTAACTTTTATTACATGAACTTTTAACCAGAGGTTGTTACATAGTCGGCATTTTTTTTTCCATTGTTGTTTGGTTGGTGATGGCAGTTTGTATGTTTTGGAGGTTTCGTTATGGAGCTGGTGCATTGGGCGGGCTAGCCACATGGTTGGCGCGGGTTCAATCCCCGTTGGCCCCCCACAATATTTGGCCATTATGGCCACATTATAACATATGTTATATAATACATAGCAACTGGGAGGGATTGGCGGGGGTGGTGGCCTGCCACCCCACTTAATTATTTTATTTGTTTTTATAATAATAACATTGAAAACCAATTGACAAATTTTTAGGGGTTATTAGAAAAATTAACCATTTGACAAATTAATCAGTTCCATCAACTGCAAAGTGCCAAATTGTCACCTATTTAGTGGCCACCAAATTTAATGGCTTCTGCCAATTTCAATCAAGCATCCAATTTTAACATACCTACAAATTTAGTTGGCACTCTAAGTAATTTAGCCAGTAAGGCCTAGTTGACCAAAACTTTTACTATGAATATCTTAAGCATACAAACTTGAATTTGAGTGTCATTTTCAATGTTGGAATCAAGATGACGAGCTTTGCGTTTTGGTTCTAGTTTTGATGAAATCCGAAGATTTTGAATTTTGAGCTTTTTTGGAGCCACCATTTCTTTTTTAGCCTTCCTGGAGCCACCTTCATCATTCCCCCTCACTGAGGAGATTTTGGTCCACCAAAATCATGAACACAATCTGCGTTTTGTTGTACTCCCTCATTTGCATCACAAGTGCCTTGACATGCCACACTTCCTTGTCCTTCACATGTATACTTCAAAACCATAAGTGGTGAACCGACACATGTATCATGTGCAAACATGTAGTACATCTTGTAGAATACATGTTCTTTTTAAAAGACCAAACATGACCCAAGGAATCCCCATACTCGTTAAGAGTTTATAACACACTCTTTGGTCAATTTTACATCATAATCATAATAGAAACCAATACCCAAGCTATCAAATCAAAAGGGCCATAAATATCATCATGTTATATTCATAAGTGATGGAAAACACTTCATCACTTTTAAAATCATTGTAAAACATATGACATACAAAATACAGCCATGGCAAGATACTATCTCTAATAAAACCATATTTCACTCAACAAAGTGAATGGATCATCATTCTAGAGTTGATTCTCTTGTCGAAAAACTTCATTTACCAATTCCTACATAGGTGCTTTGTCATTCTTGAGATATTTCTCTGGATGGAGCTCCAAACATGTGGCTCTTTCATGTCACCTCTTTTGCAATGAATGCAAATATTCTTCTTCCTCCAAACCTACTTAACCTTCTTCCTTCCCTGATGTGGAGAAGGCCTTTCATGTCTTTCCCTCTTTCTTGTCGCCATTCTTTTCCAACACTTGGCAACTACATGGTTTTCTATGTAATAAATTTTTCTCATCATTAGCAACATGTTTGTAATCAAAAGGAAGATTAGCATACTGAGACTTTTTATACTTGGATTGGTTGTCTCTGGTGTGATCCTAGTGTTGAGAGCTTTCCTGAGATCTTCCTCTGCAATGTGCACTGTCATGGGAAGATTGTGATGCGTTTCCATCATCCTCTTTCCTTGATGGTTTCGACAATGGCTTGGATTCTTTGTCCAAAGAACCCCTTTCTTCTGCTGCATTCGAACACTCTCCTTCACTATACCCCAATCCTGCAAATCAAGTTTTGTGTACAGCTTCTAATGGCTAAGTCATTCATTGGCAATTAACACCAAGTCCTCCTCCTTTATACCCCATCTTGGTAAGGAGTCTCATGCCAGTTCTTGAAATGGGTACCTCAATCCTTCCAACAAAAATAACATCATGTGAAAATTAAACTACAGAATTACTAACACTGTTTAACTCAGCTATTGATTCTAAAGAAGGTGATGATAGCTTTGGAAATCCTTCATTGTACTTCAACTTTTCCAAGGTCTCTTCTGTGGCCTATAATTGAACTTGCAATCTCTGCTTCTCCTCTTCTTCTTCTTGTAGAAATATCTTCAATTCAACATTCTCTGCTTGAAGGCTCTGGTTGATCTATTCATTTGAACGATGAGAAGAAGATGAAGAAGAAGAATATTCTCTTAAAGATGGAGATGGAGCATTGTCCTCAACGCTCTCTCTCTATCTCTCTTTCCTGTTTTGTCATTTTCTTCTCATAATTTGCATACATTATATCTACCATGTTTTCCATATTGTAGAAGGCCTTGTAGAGATCTTTGTGATTCTCCATTTTCCTTCTTATTGCACGCTCAATTCACAATCCCTGGCCAAAAGAATAGACCACTCTGATACCACTTGATCAGAGAAATTTTCGTGAATGATTTCAAATAAAAATCTCCATCATACATGACCTTTTACTGACACTTACATTTGCTTGTGAAATCATGAGCAATTCATATTCTAAATAACTTTAATAAACAATCAACATGAAACAAGAAGCAATAATCATGAACAACCAATAACTCAACAATATGATAACAGAGTTCACCCAATGTTGGTTACTTCTTCAGGCCCAGTGTCAAGAGTGGGGATGATGATTCATTAGTTGTTACAAGAAGATCATGAGTACATGACGTGTTCTTTATCAATATAAGAAAGAACTCCCCCAACTAGAGTGGCATGTCTCTCCATGAGATGTTCTTCTATAAGAACTCTCACTCATATAAACTCTCCTTCAACATGACAAAATATCAAACATAATCTTTCTTTTCAGTGAGAAAAAATCCTTCAGGTTGTTATATATATACCTCTTCTTCTAATTCTCCATTTAGAAAGGTTGATTTCATGTCCATTTGATATACTTTGATCTTCCTTGAACATGCATAAGCCAAGAACATCCTGATAGATTCCATTCTAGCAATGGGAGAAAATGTCTCTTTGAAATTGATTCCTTCAACCTGTGCATATCCTTTGCAAACCAACCTTGCTTTTTTCCTGGTAACCTGTCCATCCTCATTCAACTTGTTCCTAAAAACCCATTTTGTGCCAATGACATTTTTATCCTTAGGTCATGGAACCAATTCCCAAGTATCATTCTTCTCAATTTGATCCAATTCTTCATTCATAACAGCTACCCAATGTTCATCTTAACTGGATGATCAAAGTTGTTTGGCTCAAATGTGGCTAAGAGAGAAAGTTGGGTCTATTGTGGTGCACAAAGCTGTCGGTTTCTTCTGGTCCCTATACCTTCATTGAGATCCTTAATGATCTAATTTTAAGGATGATTATTTTGATACCATTCTTTAGGGGTCTTCGAGGGTGATTTTTGTTCAACTTGTTGTTCATCTCTTCTCTCTTCCTCATTGGTAGTTGTTTCTTTGTTTGATTGTGCTTGCTCCAGGACTTCCTCTTTGACTTTGTCTAATTCATACTCTCATGTCTCAGATGTGCTTAAAGAAGAGCTTTCTTGTTCAATCTTTGGACCACAATATTCATTAAATCATTCATTGATTCTTTCAACTATTTGATTGAGCCTCTAATTGTAACATCTATAAGCTTTCCTTTTGTGTGAATAGCCAACAATAAAGATTCCCTTATGTATTCGAGAATCAAATTTTCCTGGTTTCTAATCCTCTTGTTTGATGTAGCATTTTTTTCCAAATACCCCCAAATGTTTGACATTAGATGGTCTTCCTCTCCATAGTTCATATGGAGTCATATCACAACTACTTTGAATCAATCCTCTGTTCAAGATATACATTGTTGTATCAACTACCTGAACCCAAAATTTGTCATCCAATTTTGAATCATTTAGCATTTTTTTGGCCATTTCTTGTACATTTCTATTCTTCCTTTCAACAACTCCATTTTGTTGTGGTGTCCTAGGTGTTGAGAATTTCCTCTTTATTCCATGTTCTTCACGGAAATGATGAAATGCTTTGGGTGTGAATTCTCCGTCATTATTTTATCACAAACTTTTGATCTTCAAATTAATTTCATTTTCTACCATTTCCTTTAATATTTTGAAACATTTAAATGCCTTAGACCTTTTCTTCAAAGAGCTAATTATTGGCATCCTAGTATAATCATCAATCACTGGAATAAAATACAATTCACCATCCAATCCTTTAGTATTCATTGGTCCACATAGATCAGTATGTATCAATTCCAATGGTTTTGATGTGGAATGTTCTTTTATCTTAAATTCAACTTTTGTGTATTTTCCATGCCCGCAGTGTTTATATATAGTACTGGTTGGCTTTGAAATCAGTGGCATTTCTTTCACAACTTCCTTTTTGATGATTCTAACAAGGTTATCAAAGTTTATATGTCCCATTTGTCTATTCCAGAGCCAACTCTCATCTTCTTTCGCCAAGAAACAACCTTTGGTAATTTAATATAAATACTCATAGATGTATAATCAATGATGTCTACAATAACAACAGAATATGAAGTTAATGATTGGCTTTGCACATATATTCCTTGAGGATACTCACTAATAAATAATGAGATTATCATGAGAAATATTGTCATATATTGACAACAATAGGTGAACAAACTTCCTATAGTAGAATGTTAGTGCAAAAACTGGATTAGGCCTTTGAAGAGGAATGTAAAAAAAATACTAGCTGATCTAGGTGGATGTTGGTGGCCACCCACCTATCCCACTTGGACCCCCACAACTATCTCTTTCAGTTTTTAAGTTTCCTCATTTGTAGCACAATTTACTATTTTTAGCAGTTTTTCGGGTCTTGAACTTCTAAAGCCGTTTTTAAGCCCTAAATGATGTTTTCTTGGAAACCTGGGAGAAAAATGGGTCCATGAACCGATGTTTCTCTTCCCAAAGTTGTATTCCTCGAATAGATCTTTCTAATGAGGTATTGTGCACATCAAACGAAGATCATATGCCAAAGTTACGACCCCGGGAAGTTGATGTACCAATTTACCCAAAATGGGGCCCATAGTTTGGCGCTTCTTCTCCTAGGGTTAGGTTTTTGGATGTTTATGGTTTTCCATTGTTCATCAACAATAAATAGGCCTTTGAGCCTCATTATAAGACAGTTAAGAGGTATGTAGCTGCCACATCTCTTCTCATAGATAAGCTACCATTGCCCTAGCTAGTTTATTTAGATTTCTGTTTTTAAGCATATTTCAGTAGTTTAAAGTAATGAAATGAAGTATTATTTCTCCTGCATCTCTGTATGTATGGTTACATCTATAATTTTTTTCATTCCTGGTTAAATCTGGATCAATGGTATCATAGCGGTCTTCTCTTTCTTTGTTTTTCTTTGCATGTCCCCAACGAGGTCGGGATATAAGGAGTTATGGCTTGAACTGGTCGAACCTTTGCAATACCAGCCTCGCAAATCCCGATGGCCTCCCATGGCGGATGAAAAGAAAGACGAGGGCGCAGGAGATCCTATCAAAATCTTGCTCGAAGAAGCCCTCGAGCAACAAAGGAATGCGATGATGGAAAACTTTGGCGAGATCCTTTAGCGGCTACCCAAGGTTGACACATCAGCTTCCAACAGCTACTTTGGAAATGCCACACCCTTTAAGGGATAATTTAATTTTGAAATCCCCATATCTGAGGGTCAGATAGACGCAGATGCCATAGATAAATGGTTAAATCTGCTAGAAGGGTATTTTTCTATTCATGATTTTTCCAGCCAACAAAATATCACTTTCGCTCTTATCAAAGCCACCCCCCACGTCAAGGATTGGTGGGAAACCTTCTGCGAGCAGAAGGATGAAAGTACGAACACACTGTTTCAGCTGCTCCCACTTGGAATTCATTCCAAGACGCCATCAAGGAGCAGTATTACCCTATCAAAAGCTATGAGGACAAATACATAAAGTGGACCACGCTACAGCAAGGAAGGGACCAAGATGTGCCAAAGTTCACCAATATTTTTCATACCCTTCGCACAAAGTTGGGTATCAAGGATTCTGAGCTACATTTGGTACTCAAATACCGTGGCTGCTTACATAGGTACATCCAGGACGAGATGGAGTTCCTGAACATCTCCTCGCTCAGCACGACATACCGATATGCTGTCAAAATTGAGCAAAAGTTTAAACAGAAGAAACAAGACTTTGGATTTGCGAATCTGAAACAAGTGAAAGGCTTCCCCAAACCACAGAACCAAGGACAAAGCCAAGATGGGGCGACCCAAGACAACCCGTCGAAGCCAAAAGAAAAGAACAACACTACAAATTCATAGAAGGACACACGAAAGTGGTGTGAGTTCCATAAGAGCCCCACTCATAACATAAGTGAGTGTCAGACCAAGCAGTCGCTAGTGGCCGAGTTGAAGGCTTCTGAATCAAATGCATGTTCCGACCTTGAGTCAGAACCTAACAAGGGGAATGGAAAAGGGTAGCAGATCATTGATGTGGAGCCCAGCACCACTATTGCCACCACCAAGATCGAGATGAATGAGCCCAAAGATCAAGAGGAGGGGGAGTGAATTTTCCACTCACAAATGTGGGTGAAGGGTTCACCACTACAATTCATTGTTGACAGTGGGAGCCAAAAGAACCTCCTTTCAGCAGAGGCCGTGAAGCGGCTAGGACTACCGACCATACCACACCTGCAACCATATAGCAATGAGTGGCTTCAACAAGGATGAGATCTCCAAGTTCGCCAGCAGTGTCGCCCTCCCTACAACATAAACCCTTCACAGACAAGGTATTGTGTGATGTTGCACCTCTGGATGTTTGTGATGTATTATTAGGCCAACCATACTTGTGGAGGCGACATGTTGTGTATGAGTCAAGGCCTCGCGCTGTTATTGTTTCTTTGGGTAATTCATTATACAGGATACCGGAGGTAGCCCCACCTATCGCCACCTCTTTGATCACTGCTAAGAAATGCAGCAAGCTCATCTTCCAAACTAGGAAATTCATTTTCTATCTGGTTCGCCCAAAGTAAGGGGAATATCGTCGCCACATCCATGACCCTCGCGAAGGTTTCCTCCACGTAGCAATAGCAGCAGAGGGATACGGTCATGAAATAAGACAGGGACATCTTCTCCTCACCCACAGGGGTACCATTGCACTGTCAGGTCAAGCATTCGCCTGATCTGAATTCAGGAGCTCCTCTCCCCAATGGGCCGATCTATCGCCACTCCATTCTGGGAAATGCTAAGTACAAGCAATGACATGATCAGCATCAAGTACACAGAAGTTTCAAGTGGGTGATAAAGTCTAGTTCCATCTACAAAAAGAACACCTTACAAGAGCCCATCAGAAGCTCAGACCACTCTGACATGGTCCTGTTGAAGCCCCGAAAATCGGGTCTACAACAAGGGGGATACCCACCCAGTCCGAACCTTGGTTAGCAACTCCTTTTCCGTTTGGTATAGTGGGTCTGACTGGGAATATGGGACCAGTTTCCCAATTTATGTGTGTGTGTGTGTCAAGAATTGATATTTCCTTTCTAAAAGTTCCTAAGTGAGATGCTCTAATTCTAACTCTAATCTAATAACATGAAAATTGTATTCTAATAAGCAGAAATATCTAAGTCTACACTAACCCAGGGTGTAATCCTTCTGTTATGCGATCTAAAATGATTTCAGATAACAATTGGTAATAAAGATCATTCAACTGTTATGAGAAAAGAATTCAATAAAGATGAACCACTTCGTATAAAAAGTTAGATGAAACAGTTGTGAAAGGCATATCACATAATAAGCTACTCATACATTAAGCATAAATAAATAGCTATCACCGTACAAAAGTGCCAAATGATAACTCAGACATTCACGCATCAATATATAAACAGCTGAACATGAATATCACTTTTAACACAAAGGCAGAAATAGTTAAGAGATAGAAGTACCATTTATAACTAGTTCTACTCATGAGCTTCAAGCGATAATGATTTATCTCCTCTTAATCCAACATCCACTAAGAGTACAAAAGTGCAACATTAGTAGCAGATATTAAATACAGATATCAATAAATCCTGTTCCATTCATTCATCAAAACCTCCTCAGAGGGTACAAAAGTGCATGTTCTAGGGATAAGTTTTTGACAAATTTCAGGACCCTTCTCTAAATGCATGAGAAGGGTTTAAATACTACTAACTAAATCTAAAAATAACTTATTACAAAAATGTAGGATGCGGTTTAAATGACCGTCCTCATTTCAGGCAAAAAATAAAACAAAATTAAAACTAAAACTGAATCTAAAATTAAAACTACTAACTAATTATTTATGTATCTGCTCCTTGAAATTGCACGCGTTCAGCATCTGTTTGAGAAGAGTTGGCTGGCTGACTTCCGATTTTAGCTGTGCTGTGAAAACAAAATCGGCAAGAGCTGGTGCCATCTTCTCAGCAGAATTGATGATACACTTGAGAGTCATGCACTGGCTGTGTGGTTTTACCAAGTATGCCCAGTAATAATCCCAATTCAACTTGGTTAACCTTTGGATTGATTCTGCCTTTTCTTGAGCCTTCTGTCTCCAGTCTGTTTGTAGTTGCTGTACTTTCGGTAGATACCCTGGAGTGGTTTCTGATATCAGATTTGCCCTGTGCAAATTTTCATTTATGCAGTCAATAACACTGCTTGCTGCTGTGGCTGCTTCTTCTGCTGCTTGTTCTGCTTTTCTAATTTGCGCATCCCATTTGTTAAAGAGCATTTCTTTGTGATTGTCGTTGATTATTGGTGTGCCTGTTCTTTTTCCCTCCTCTGTTTCTTGCCAAGCCAAATATTCAGTAACTCGTTTATCAATTAAATCATAATCATGTCGTAAATCCACGACTTGATTAGTGATTTTATCACTTATTTCGCAATACGAGTTCCACTGTGATATTCTTTGGCTTAATGCTTCCTGTTGCTGTAGTAGTTGTTCGTTCAAGGAAATGGATTCTGTGATGAATTCTATAAGTTTAGGGTCATCCTTGTGCATCTCCTGCATATCTTGTGCAAAATCGAACAAGATAGCTCTGTAATGGATGCCTCGGAAGAACCATGTGAGCCCGCAGTAGCCTCAACCTCCATTACTCTGAGATTCTCTTCTTCAAGTAGATTATACATGCCTTCCCAAGTAGAAATACTAGCATCTCGGTTACAGGCGGTGTCTGTATACAAGGGCGCCATTTTTTTCTCTTCAGAGCTCGGGGCTTTGCCTTTCTTTTCCATAGTATCCTGCATACTGCTTTATATCATTCTCTGCTCTCCGTTCCTGCAATTTACAAGTGAAGTGAGAATAATGATAAGGAAAGGTGACGGGAAAGTCTTAAATGCCGAAGGCGTATAAAATATACCACCTTACGTGAAATGGCTCTTTTGATAAGCACGAAACCCTATTTCATTAATGATTGGCAACTAACTCATTAATTAGCATTAAAGTGCATAACCAAGTCTTGGTTTATGGAAAATACTTTTTTGAACAACGAGCCCGAAACATCTGTGATGAAGCGATTTGCGATTTGCTTCGCAATATCGCTCTATCGCTTTATTGCATTATCTCTTTGCCTCTTTATCGCAATATCGCATAATCGCAATATCGCAACATCGCATCATCGCAATATCGCAACATCACAAGATTGCTACATTGTAACATCGCAATATCGCAGGGGCGTGCCATATGACAATTTTCGTTAATCTGTTTTCTGCAAAATGCGATTTGTGATATGCACCATCGCATATCGGCAGTTTAAATTTTTTCATCGTAAGCGATCTTTGATGCATGCGATGCGATATTTCTTAAGGAATAATTTTACTTTATCATAAAACTTAGATTTTTTAGATTTTTCAAGGCGATTTTCCTAAGTTTATGATGGTAAGTTTTATTAAAAAGGAAATACAAGCACTAATTGATTTTTTTAATTTTTTACTAAGGGTCCCCACTTATTGAGTATTAGGAATAACACTAAATAAGAAGGGGGGTTGTTGCTGGCCACAACAATTGGCGATTCACTTGGAAGAACCAGTTATCTCTGCTTTTCTTTTGAATTTTCTAAACTTCCAAAACAGAAAATTTTCCAGAAAATTAAACTTTATTATAGAAAGACAAAGTACATTATGCTTTTACCTATCAATGATATTTTGTTTCTTCTATTTTTAAATTTGATTATTTACTTCCTCAAGCTAGTCCTTGTATCTACATCAGTCATTACTTGGTTTATAAAGATAAAAACAAAGCCTTCTCTGTAAATCAGTTTTGAATATGCTCATTTGTCGTAGGTAGAGCCTTTGCTATCAGCAAGCGTTTATAGCCTCAACAAGGTTACCTGTTACCCAACAATGATCATGTATCCTACTTAGAGAAATTTACAACTTTCAAAGAGAAATCCACGTCTACACTTATTGCTTTCATTTTCTTTTTTACCCTTAAAGAACAATGTCTTGGTTTGGTAGCCAATTTATAACACAATCATTAACTTGATTTATGGCTTTGCTGAACAAGCTGGCTTGTGATGAGACCCCTTGTCTTTTGATTGCAACAATCTTGAGTCATTGCCCTATTGTGGTATGCAATATTGGCAAATTCAGCAAGCTATAATATCTATGATCATGATAAGTCGGCTCGTGATGAGACCTCTTACTCTTTAAGTTAAAGTGTATCTTTGGATCATTCTCTGAACATTGTAGTTTCCTAGGTGGGGAGGAAGTCATTGTTTCCTTAAGACAGCTCTGGACGACAATGATAGAGTTTTTGGAAAGAGCTTTTCTACAGAGAATCTTCATTTTTGTTATTGATACCTTTCATTAGACTGATACAAAACAATTTCTTACTAAAAGTCGTTTTTGTCAAAGTTTATACAGTTGAAACTAGTATCATTTCTAGGCCTAGAGTCTTTAACTGTATCTTTCAATAATAATGATCAATTTTCTAAAAGAATTCTATTTATACAAGTGAAAAAAAAAATCTAAAAGAGAATTTGTGTCTTTTTCATGAATCTCAAATGTAACCATTTACAACCGGTTTTATTGTCTATGATCTCCTATGGAAAATATTTTTTGAGGATCTGTCCGTTAATAGGTAAAGAATCTCTTTTTCCTGTTAAATCCTGTAACATAAAAGTAGACGGACCTATGACTTCTATGATTTGAAAAGGGCCAAGCCACATTCGTTGAAATTTTGTATGTTTCCATTTTTCCTCATGAGCCTTGTCCCATTTTAAAACTAGATCTCCCATCTGAAAATCTTTTCTAGATATCATGTTGGAATCAAAAGAGGCTTTTACTAATGCTTGATGATGAGCGTGAGTTATTTTGGCCTATTCTCGTTGTTCTTCTAACTTAATTATTTCCAGTTGCCTTAGTTGTAAGGAAGAAGTTGGTGCTTCATCAATATATTGAACCAAGGCCAAAGAGGGGATTGCTAAATGAGTTGGAAGAACCACTTCTTTCCCATAAACTAAATTAAAGGGAGAAGTGCCAATGGAGGCTTTCTGCGTTATTTGATCTGCCCATAAAGCATATATTAAAGATTTGTGCCAATTTTTATGATTTTGGTCAATGGTTCGCTTAATAATTCTTATTAAGTTTTTATTTGTAGATTCAGCTAACCCATTCCCTTGTGGGTAATAATTGGTAGAGTATTTAAGCTTGAAACCCCTTTTGAGTGCAAATTCAGTCATCACATTACCAGAAAAATATGATGCATTATCAAACATTAAAGTAGAAGGCAACCCAAACCTGGTGATTATGAACTGATCTATGAACTCGATGATATTTTCAGCATTAGCCGTCTTGAGTGGAACTGCTTCTACCCATTTAGTAAAGTAATCTGTTGCTGTAAGGATATATCTATGCTATTTAGAAGAGTGAGGAATGATCTCACCTATTACGTCCAATCCCCACTAATCGAAAGGCTGCTCAATGTTAACTGGTTGCAGTGGCAAGGATGGTTTCTTTTGTCATCCAGCAGCGGTTTGACAGACTTGAAATTTCCTCACGTAGTTATGTGAGTCTTTGAATAATGTGGGCCAGTAATAGCCTGCGCGTAAGATTTTATGAGCAATAGCGTCTCCAGCATAATGTCCGCCTGCTGGCCCATCGTGGAGTTCCTGCAAGACTTTTTCAGCTTCAGATTTCTCAAGACATCTAAGGAGAACATAATCATAATTTATTCTAAAAAGAACATCATTCACGAACTGATATTGTTTGGATTTCAACCTTAGAGCTCTTTTCTTCGTATGATCGAGGTTTTAAGGAGCGTATCCATTCTTTAAATAATAAATGATATCAGCGTATAATGACTCAACATCGTTTAGGCTTACCTCGTACATTTGTATCTCTGCAGAAGGAATTTCGGAGATCAGCGATGCTCCGGCCAGCATTTTGCAAAAGCCTTGACCTTTTACAATATTTGTTGGTTTGAATTCCACGTCATATTCCTGTAAGGCAGTAACCCAATTGGCTCTTTTCTCACCTACATCTTTCTATACTAGAAGATTTCTTACCACTGAAAACGGTACTATGATTTTTGTATGTGTTTTGAGTAAAAAAGGTCTAAAATATTTAATTGCTTTGAAAATAGCATAAGCTTGTTTCTCCACATCTAAATAATTTAACTCAGCCCCTTAAAAATTGGAACTGAAAAAGGCGATTGGGGCTTCTGCCTTTTCTAGATTTGCTTGAGTGAGTATCGCATATGATCTAACAGAGGCAAATGTATATAAAACAAAAGGATCGAAAAAATTTGGAGTTGCTAAAGATGGAGCATTAACAATTGCTTGTTTGATCAGATTGAATGCCTCATGTTCATCTTGGCCCCATTTAAAATTTGAGTTCTTTTTAATCATTGCTTGTAAAGGAGACACGATTCTTGAAAAATCTGGAACAAATCTCTTTACAAAGTTAATCTGGCCAAGAAAAGATTGCATGGCTTTCTTGTTGTGAGGTAGGGGTATTGCGGAAATCTCCTTGATTCTGTCAGGATCAATGTGAATTCCAGATTTTGACACTATGAATCCGAGAAGTTTTCCTTCACTTAATGCGAAAAAGGATTTTTTCAGGTTAAGTGAAATTCCATACCTTTGACAATGTTGGAAGATTTGTTTTAAATCTCTAAGATGATTGTTTCGTTTCTTGGAATATACAGTTATATCATCCAAATAGATTACCATTGATTTATTAACTAAACCCTTGAATGCGATGTCCATGGCTCTCTGAAATGTGGCACCCGCATTAATCATACCAAATGGCATCTTTTGATATGCGTATGTGCTCCATTTAGTTCGGAATGTGGTTTTTAATTGATCATCGGGACGTACCAACACTTGATTATATCCTGAGAATCCATCCAAGAAAGACATTAATTCTGACCCCGCGACTGCCTGTAGTATTTGTTCCATGGGAGGCAAAGAAAAATTATCCTTTTGGCAGGCTTTGTTAAGATTTTGAAAGTCAATGTAGATTCTAATATCTCTGTTTTTCTTTCTAACAGGGACCATATTGGAAACCCATTTGGAATGTCGAACGGGAAAAATTATTTTGGCTTTCAATAACTTATTGAGTTCAAATTTGATCTGGTTTTCTAGATTGGGATGGATCTTTCTCAACTTTTTTTGGACAGGTTTTTCATCGTCAATCATTGGAATAGTATGTTGGATTATTGAGGTGTCGTACTGTTGTAGGGAAAAGTATCCGACTCGGATGACCCTATCCCACTCTAAGGGTGATAGTACCTCAGCAACAACTGTAAAGAAAACTACTTAAGGTTTACTTCTTTATGAAAGAAAGAGAGAATGAAGAAATGCACTAACCGTTTGCCTTGCGCTTAATGTCGAATCCAAACTCTTCTCTTTGTTGCTTGCTCCCAGCTCCTTGCTCTTTTGCTGGCCCAGCTACAATGAGATCCTGCAAAATAACAAAGGAGGAAACTACAAGAAGCATGCAATCATAACTGATTCAAGGATTAGCATAAATCAAATATACAATCATCACAATACATCATTGAAACAAGTGCATATAGAAGAACCTCAATAGCTTTTATTAATGGAAGAAGTAAAGTTCTGAGAAGGTTACAACCATTGAAGGCCCCAATCCAGCAACACCTCCCAGCAGAAAGAATTTCTCCTCTTCACCTCCTTCAAGCAATCACCCAATAGTTCTATAGTGAAACCAACAACATATCATTACTTTGCACAAAATTCCAGCCTCCTGAGCTCATAGGAGAGAGCTCAATATATAGATGAATTGAGAAAGGATGAGTCAGCTTGCAACTGATGTGTAGCTGCCTTGTGTCCTCTCTCTCTTCAGTTGATCTTCAGTTCTTGAGTCCACTTGGAGAACCTTGCTTCCACTTGGAGACACAGAGCCTCTGACTCATCACAAGGCGAAATCCCTGATCCAAGTGTCATTTTTGGAAGATTCCAGAGCAATGACTCAGTGTGCCACTTGTCCCATCTCGCTCAGCACGGGTGGCCTTTGTTCTACCTGCTTTGCAACGCAGGTACACCATGGAGGAGTTGAGTTTCAGCGCAGAAGCCTAGTGGAGCACCTGCTTTGATTTCAGGATTGCTCGTTTGTTGTAGGGAAAAGTATCCGACTCAGATGACCCTATCCCACTCTAAGGGTGATAGTACCTCAGCAACAACTGTAAAGAAAACTACTTAAGGTTTACTTCTTTATGAAAGCAAGAGAGAATGAAGAAATGCAGTAACCGTTTGCCTTGCGCTTAATGTCGAATCCAAACTCTTCTCTTTGCTGCTTGCTCCCAGCTCCTTGCTCTTTTGCTGGCCCAGCTACAATGAGATCCTGCAAAATAACAAAGGAGGAAACTACAAGAAGCATGCAATCATAACTGATTCAAGGATTAGCATAAATCAAATATACAATCATCACAATACATCATTGAAACAAGTGCATATAGAAGAACCTCAATAGCTTTTATTAATGGAAGAAGTAAAGTTCTGAGAAGGTTACAACCATTGAAGGCCCCAATCCAGCAACACCTCCCAACAGAAAGAATTTCTCCTCTTCACCTCCTTCAAGCAATCACCCAATAGTTCTATAGTGAAACCAACAGCATATCATTACTTTGCACAAAATTCCAGCCTCCTGAGCTCATAGGAGAGAGCTCAATATATAGATGAATTGAGAAAGGATGAGTCAGCTTGCAACTGATGTGTAGCTGCCTTGTGTCCTCTCTCTCTTCAGTTGATCTTCAGTTCTTGAGTCCACTTGGAGAACCTTGCTTCCACTTGGAGAAACAGAGCCTCTGACTCATCACAAGGCGAAATCCCTGATCCAAGTGTCATTTTTGGAAGATTCCAGAGCAATGACTCAGTGTGCCACTTGTCCCATCTCGCTCAGCGCAGGTGGCCTTTGTTCTACCTGCTTTGCAATGCAGGTACACCATGGAGGAGTTGAGTTTCAGCGCAGAAGCCTAGTGGAGCACCTGCTTTGATTTCAGGATTGCTTGTTTTTGAGTGTTTTCAGGTGGAGAACTAATCTGAGAGCTGTTGGTTTGCTGACCTTGTTCCTCTAGGGGCAGGAACATCATGTTTAGGGACTTTGGATCCCTTGGATTATTGACAATTCATGCCTGATGCTGCCAGGCACAAAATTGTCTATAACAGATGCCCCCTAAAGTATGAGGTCGTTTATCGGGTGAAATGCTTTATTAGGAGGATCCGAAGTTCATTCAATTTGCTGAGAAGTGTCCTGTAATAAGATACAATACAATACATTCTTTTTCATTCTTTTTCATGATCTAGCTGAGGCGGGCATTCCCATGCTCAGCTTTATAAATTCATTTTGGTACATAGCACAGACGATCGTCTGATGATAGACTGATAATTCTCTGCTGAAATTATCATCCTTTGAGAAGGATGATCATCTGCTGCAATGATGTACATATCAAATGTCTTTATATCCTGAATATATATCGCAGCCCGGATGGATGAAACTAGATCCGGGGTCTTCAATCTCTTCCGATCTTCACTCGATGTACAAGTCGATCCATGTGATAATTTCTTGAAGTCGAACATGGAAAGACATCGCTTGATTACCGGTCAATGATGTAAACCGTTAACAAGCGCGAGAGGAATCACCGATAAGGATGATGACCCTCAAGGTACGGCAGTACAATTCACATGGTGGGAATAAAGGACTTGGCGTCGACCACCATGCAAAATCTTCTGGTCGAAGGTCATTGATGTATACCTGTCGCCGGAAGTGAGAAACTTGTCATTGAGGCATGCAAGCTTCAAAGTATTGAAGGGGTTGTTCCTAGATCAACTCCTTGGATAATGAGCTGATGTCGACAAGGAGCGATCCGTCAAAGGAGGGCCTTAATGAATCCCACATCAGTGACACGGAACGGAGCTAGTGATTGTGATGAGGTGAAAAACAAACTGTGATGTATGATTCAGGGTGGCGGTCATGAAATGGATGAAGGACAATGTATGGCAGTGGATGGGACACGGTTGACTCTTTGCAGAACAACATCTCTTGAACATATAACGACACTGATGTGATGGATTGGTAGCATTACCCCAAATGTGGATGGTGTGGCGAGGACCATGGTGATGAGACCGGTGAATGAAACAACCCAACCCGATGTGATACGGAGGACAAAGTGTCTTGTTCAAGAGCGACTTGCTACCATTAAAGCTGTGAGGTTCTCCCAATTTTTCCCCAGTCATTGCTGACTAGTACCTCTTTATTTTTATCAAGCTTGAGGAGGATAACATATGCTTGTTCTATAACCTGCTCTTCGGGCAAGCCCATCGCTATGTTTTAACGAGCCTAGCGATAGGGAAACTCGTTCTCGTCTAAAGACAAGTTTGTCGCTATTTAATGAATTTAACGAGTCTAACGACAAGGATAACTCGGTCCTTTTCATTTTTAGAGAGTTTGAAAAGGTACATAAAGTCAACTCCAGAATTCCTTTTTCGTCATCTAATCCCTTAAGTCCGAAAAAGTATAAAACAATACAGAAGGGATGAATTTTTGATTGCTTTAACGAGCCGAACAAAACAAGCGCTCGATCTTTTTGTGCAATAATCCCTCAGGTCCAAAAAGATTAAAATCTAGAGGAGGGATAGCTCTTCCGGTCGTTTAACGAGCTGGAAGGCCAAAACTCGGCAAACTTTTCATATTTTACGAGTCAGGAGAAAAGAGCTCAAAGAAGACTCGTCTTTTGAGGAACGAGTGATAAACAGGGATAGCAGCAGATTCCAGGTACAGGTTGGAATTTTCCAATCACGGCAGTGTCACAAGGATGGCTAAGTGAAATCACTCTTCGCAGCTGTTCCTCAAAAAGGGGTAAACAAACATATGGAGATGAACGATTGGCCAAATGAACGGATGGAGGTGATGGCATATAAACACGACCAATGGCTTTTAATATGGCTGTCAAAGGTTACATTTACCAAGGTTATTTACCGGTTCATTTTTTCTGGGTGAGCTTGAACTCTAGGGGAAGATTGCTCACAACTTATGTTTATTTTTTAACGAGCATGAACTATGTGCGAAAACTGCTCGGATCTTGCGTTTATTTTTTAACGAGCATGAACTGTGTGCTAAAACTGCTCGAATATACCAGTCATAATATAAGAAACGCCTCAGGTGAGATAGCTATTTTTTAAGGAGCTTTATCTCACGAAGCTATGCTCCTATTTGGCAAGTTTTGACTTTTGCCCCACATCCTTTCTTTATGCAAGCTGGAAACGGCTAATCCTACGAGTTTAACGGGTTAGACCTACAGGTTTAAAGGGAGGACCTAAAAATTTAAAAAAATAAATAGTCGTCCCGTGCTTGCACTCCAAAAGGTTCGCATGCCCCCAGGTATAAAGTACAATTTCAAGGTTACCCCTACTTCTTTCCGCCAAAACTTTCGTTCTACCGAGAGAGGCCTACCTCTTTCTGGTTACCCGAAGAATGGTTTTATCCGTTGCCGCAAATGAAACTCTTTCTTCGGCGATATCTATCATTAGGTTACACAAGGATGGTTACAATTTGTTGCAGCAATAGAAACTCATTCTTTGGAGGCTGCCCCTACTTATCCTTTAAAACATTTGTTTTAATGGGTGAGGCTTGCCTTTTATCCAAAGACGGTTACTACTTACTGCCACAAACGGATCCCCTTCCTTGGCAGAGCCTACTTATTTAGATAAAGATGAATGACCTTTGTCAAACAAGTAACCTTGACAAAAGAATCTTATTCTAGAACAACCCCTCTTCCATGCCGGACGGGGTACGGACTAGTCATCTTCCTCCGCGGAAATTGACTTTATACCCAAGGTTTCCTCTGCCCAAGGCAGGCCAGGGTGCATGCCCCCTGGGTCCCAGTTATATCTTTCCGAATCACTCGCACTCATCGGGAAGTAGAACCAGGGGTGGAGGCATTTCTTGAGTGAATAAGCCATTCAGGGATGGTATTTGACTATTTGCGATGCGAGATCCCGGAAATGAAAGTTGGTCTACGAGCTTGACCATCTTTCCTTCCTGTGGAAAACACATTACTCTAAAGAGTGAGGAGACTATAGCTCCCATGCAATATATATAGTCCCGTCCAAGGAGTAGGTTATAATCCAAGGGTCCTTGGACGACCATGACGTTCATATGAACTGTCTTCTTCCTCAATGTAATGGGAACATTGGGGAGGATCCCTAAAGGGCGACTGGTTCCTTTATCAAAACCTGATAGATTTCTCATCTCAGGTAAAAGTGTCGGGGAACCCAGTGCTTTCCAAGCAATAGAGGAAAGGATACTCACAGATGCCCCTTCATCAATGATAGTTCCAGCCATTACCATTCTATAGATTTGGACAATGATTCTGAATGGTATATTGGCTGGTAACCGGGGTCTGCCTAGTTGGTTCCAATCAAAGGACACAACCAGGTTGCTTGGTGGTGGGACCGAATACACGGCCGGATACGACCCTGACGATGTTCCTTCCTGCGATAAAGGAATGGGCGCGTTGCCCTGATGCTCATCAGAGTCTGTGTTGATGAAAAGAATCTGGATGGTGTCATCCTTATTCTCTTCAGTGAGGGTGTCATTCGAAGATGAATCTTCAACGACGGTGTCATTTGAGGATGAAACCTCTGAAGGAAGAACCGGGTCAACTGCCGTTTCGACCTTTAGACTTTCGTCTAGTCTGGATTCAGTAGGTTCATTCTCAATGACCGACACTTCGGCTGACCACTTGATCGGGCCAGCTGGATTTTCAACTATCGAGGGACTTGGCATGAGTTTTTGGTATCCAGGAGGAAGTCGTAACGGTGAAACCGGACGATCTTCCAAAACTCTCTTCGCCTCATCTAAGAATGGACAACGGTGGATGGCGTGATCGCCTTCACACAGTCTGCAGGGTGATCTTGGTCTCCCTCTTTGTCCTTCACTCTCGCTAGTTGACGGAATGCAATCAACATGTCTATCAGAGGTTGATGCTACCGGATTGTGCAACCTGGGGGACCAGTCCCTTAGTATCCGGGGAATACAAGGACAATCACGGTGGAAGTGGGTCCCTTTGCAAATGACACATGGCGATTTAGGCCCGGTCGGTGCAGTGTGTGGATTTTTGTCAGATGTCTTTTGCTTGCCCCCAGTCGCCTTCGCCATAGGCCCCTTCTGCTTCTTTTCTCTCTTCTTCTTTTCCTTCTTCTCCATGGGAGGCTGACTTTTGCCGGCTCTACCTTGCGAAGATGAAGGATCAGAGGAAGAATTGTAAGAAGTGGAAGGCTGGTGGGTAGCTCTAGACTGGTCTGACTGTTGATTCGACTGCTCAGGATTTGTGGTGGTCTGAACTACATTAGTTGAAAAGAGCCATACAGGTAGGCCAATTGTCAATCCTGGAAGTGACAATGTGGCCATATGGGGCGCACCAACATCTCCCCAAGAGGAGAAGGGACTGGGACTTCCACCAAGGTGACTTCCTTGGTTGGTGGGCTCCATACTTTTCAACTGAAAGATCAACGCAGGAATAATAGGTGATTATGTTCCGTTTAAAATAAATTTTATTAACGACGCTTTAGACACAACTTTGCTTTTTCATGTTTTAAGAGTCGAGAAAAAGCTAAAGATGACTCTAGTCTCCTTCGATGTTTTAACGAGCCCGAAGTGACAAATGCTCGGATGGACTTTTTCAGTTATAGAGTTTGAAAAAGGCCAAAAGAAACTGCTCTGGAGTTCTAGGCAGAGGGTGTGCCAAACTTTTCGCGAAACCACAGAATACGTTTTACGGTACGGGTGGTCGATCTTCGTGAATGCTGTGTTCACTGCATCGCGATCAGTAGGGCGGCCGACACGGCTTCCTATGGATAAAGGCTTTGTTCCTATAGCGGTCTCCCAATATATACGCGACGGTACGTGGGAGCACAAGTCCGTATTAGTGCCACCGACTCTCAGGAGGAATCACCCACCTTCGTAGAGATCGACAGTCACTACGTTTAACGACGCCGGAACACGTCTCTACCTAGACCTCTATGTGTTTGCGTTATGTTTCAAAGCGTTGTTAAGTAAATTGGATTTATTTTAATGTTGATCTTGCTTAGCAGTTTGCCTTTAAGGATCACCACGAGATGTATGTAACAAATTCCTGAATGCAGTCTAAGATGAGAAGCAAACTTTTCAATCTTTCAACTTTGAAAATCTTAACTACTGAGGAGAAGAAAGGCAAATCTTTTCACACAGATCATAGAGCACACACTAATGCAAAATTTCCTAAATCAGCATGCAAACAGTCAAATGCAAAATGCACAATGCATGTATTTTCTTTTCCCTTTCTTAATGTTGATGTATTACAAAAAGAAAGTTGTTATATAACTTTGATTTCGATTTAAAGCGAAAACAAACAAGCTTGTCCAAAATCAAAAGACACCTTAAGATTTACTTGTTTAATCACTGGAAATACATGAAATCAAACCATAATGACGAAAGTAAAAAGACTAATCAGCTATGGACAGCAAACAAGCTAACTCTTTAGACCAGCGAAATGCCTAACACAGGTTCAGATCTAAGAGGCCAAAGCAAGACTAGTTCACTTTCGTTATGGGAAATTGTAAATGATGTAAGAAATACAAAAGAACAAGTACAATTTCGTTATATAACAGAGGCGGAATGATGGCAAGTAAGGTTGGTTTCAGAACAGGTACAAGACTGGTAACTGGCTGCAAAATCTATAATGAAAACAGGCAAGAAAAAGGGAGGAAACCCCAAATGCACAAGGCAAAATTGGGCCAACGCAGGTGCTGCACAGCCAGTCTGGCTCTCAGCGCAGGTAGCCCCTTCGGGACCTGCGTTGCAAAGCAGGTAGCCTGTGTACTACCTGCTTTGGAAAACGAAAGTTGCGTTTTCTCAGTTTCCGGGTCACAATTTTCTCAAAAATTCACAGTTTTTGCTCAAATCAGAAGCTATCAGTCAAGCACACACTAAGGGATGACAAGGAAGATGAAAAGCTATCGCTAAGAGCTTACAAGGATCCTTGTAGATCAGCTCTTCAAATCATGAACATGCTCAGGAATGAGCTAGAGTAGCTGCCCTCTACTTTGCTTTTGATATAGTCAAAAGCTTTTCGATTTGGTACTCTTTTGTTCAGGAAATGAATAGCAAAATACTACAAACAATCAAATAGATACGATCCCCAGCGGAGTCGCCAGTTTGTTGTAGGGAAAAGTATCCGACTCGGATGACCCTATCCCACTCTAAGGGTGATAGTACCTCAGCAACAACTGTAAAGAAAACTACTTAAGGTTTACTTCTTTATGAAAGCAAGAGAGAATGAAGAAATGCACTAACCGTTTGCCTTGCGCTTAATGTCGAATCCAAACTCTTCTCTTTGCTACTTGCTCCCAGCTCCTTGCTCTTTTGCTGGCCCAGCTACAATGAGATCCTGCAAAATAACAAAGGAGGAAACTACAAGAAGCATGCAATCATAACTGATTCAAGGATTAGCATAAATCAAATATACAATCATCACAATACATCATTGAAACAAGTGCATATAGAAGAACCTCAATAGCTTTTATTAATGGAAGAAGTAAAGTTCTGAGAAGGTTACAACCATTGAAGGCCCCAATCCAGCAACACCTCCCAGCAGAAAGAATTTCTCCTCTTCACCTCCTTCAAGCAATCACCCAATAGTTCTATAGTGAAACCAACAGCATATCATTACTTTGCACAAAATTCCAGCCTCCTGAGCTCATAGGAGAGAGCTCAATATATAGATGAATTGAGAAAGGATGAGTCAGCTTGCAACTGATGTGTAGCTGCCTTGTGTCCTCTCTCTCTTTAGTTGATCTTCAGTTCTTGAGTCCACTTGGAGAACCTTGCTTCCACTTGGAGAAACAGAGCCTCTGACTCATCACAAGGCGAAATCCCTGATCCAAGTGTCATTTTTGGAAGATTCCAGAGCAATGACTCAGTGTGCCACTTGTCCCATCTCGCTCAGCGCAGGTGGCCTTTGTTCTACCTGCTTTGCAACGCAGGTACACCATGGAGGAGTTGAGTTTCAGCGTAGAAGCCTAGTGGAGCACCTGCTTTGATTTCAGGATTGCTTGTTTTTGAGTGTTTTCAGGTGGAGAACTGATCTGAGAGCTGTTGGTTTGCTGACCTTGTTCCTCTAGGGGCAGGAACATCATGTTTAGGGACTTTGGATCCCTTGGATTATTGACAATTCATGCCTGATGCTGCCAGGCACAAAATTGTCTATAACACGTACGTTTTGAGTTCATCGTAATTCCAAGCAAAGACACTTTTGTATTGTCTCAAGAGACGAATATACGCTAATTTTTCTTTAGGAGCTAGACCAAGGCCTAGATTGATATTCTGTGGTTTGGTATCAGTTCCTAGATTTACTAATTCATAGTTCAAAGTTGAACTTTGGAGTTTTGAATTGGTAGATATTTTAAACCGATCTTTCAAATCATAAAGGTCTTCTAACTTGACTACTGACTTAGGTATGGCATTGTTAGTGCTATCTTGTTGCAATTGTCGGTCATGTTGGTCTTCGTCAATTATTTGATTGGTATAGGATCCTTCAGATGTGAGGAAACTCACGATATCAGGATCGTCGTTGAAAATCCTCCAATTGGTAATGTTATCAGGAATAGATGGTCTAAAAATTAATTCAATTGAAAATCAATCAGGGCTAAAATCTTTTGAATGAACTAGCTTGGAAGCTACATTTTCTAAGAGGTCTGCACTAGCATTCTGGAGTCTGGGAATTGATGAAATATTAAATGCTATAAAGTGTTCAGTCAGATCTTGAACTAAAGATTGGTAATGTTTTAAATGACCTGATAAACAATGTATAGTATTACGTACCTGTCTGATTACAATTTCAGAATCTCCGAAAACTTGAAGGTATTTGACGTCTAATCTGATTGCTTTGTATAATCCTTGGACTAAAGCCTCGTATTCTACGGTATTGTTGGTGCAATCAAATTCGAGTCTACAAGTTAGCATAGTTTTATCTCCCTCTGGACTTATTAACACGCATCCTGCTCCTGCTCCTTCGTTAGACTTAGAACCGTCAAAAAATAATTTCCAAAATAAAGATTTATTTATAGGACTATCTATAAAATTAATACATTTAGAACTATCTGTTTGAGAGAAATTTTCTACTTGAGATAAAACAGAATGTTCTAAGTAAGGCGAAGTATGAGCGTTAAAATTTCCTAGGAAAGAATCTACTGAGTAGTTGCCAATGATATTATTGTTGTGTGCTACTGGTTCATTTTCTCCCTCCAGTTCTGTTACTATGTATTTCGGATGTCTTTCTCTCTCAACTTTTCTCTGATTTGGTTTACCATTGTAAGGGAGCCACATGTGCGACTAGTCAGTTGCAAAGTATCCATGAAGTTTTTCTGACCAATCCCTGCTAAGAATTAAGCCATAAAATTCTGGAATATCAGCAACTAAAATGTCGATAACTTGACATACCTTTGGGTTGGATGACAGCCTTATGGTAACCTGATTTAATTCGCCAATCACTTCGACTTGTGATCGATCTAATTGAACTATGCATACAGTTGATTTTTGTGGTTGAATGTTCAATTTTGCACATATTGACTTTGGTAAAATATTCGATGAAGCTCCAGAATCCACTAAGCAATTATGCAAATTTTTATTGAAATTTCATAAGTAAGAATAAATGGGGGAGTATGGGATCTCGATCTTCCTCCAATTAAGGCGATATCGTTTGGATCAACTTTATTAATCGCATTAGTTGGAGGTCTTCCCATGTCATGGGAAGCTTGAGAGATTACAGCGGCGGGCAAAGGTGCAACTGGTACAGCATGTAATTCTTTCAAAAGTACCTTTTGTTGGTGTTTTAACTTGCTCAATTCGTAAAAAGTGATATTTGCCCTAGTCTTTTTCATGTCTTCTATGATATTATACTCCATTTCGTCCGAAACGATCGGCGTTTTGGATGGAGTTGATTGGTCTGTTTGGACTGGGCTGGTTTGAGTCGCTTTAGGTGTAGTTTTCTTGGCTGCAACTTTATCCTTAGTCATCGAGCTTGCACTCTTTGGCTTAGGTGTAGGTTGAGGAGGATCAAGTTGATTTCTACTGCGAGTACTAACTGGGGATGCCTCTTGATCCTCTTCATCTGGGAGGATGAAATCCCACATACCTTGTAACTCTACAACTTCTTCTTCATCGGTATGTTCTTCAGTAGCAATTTCCTCTTCTTCTTCTTCGGATTCAGCACTTGTAATAGCGTTAGGGGGTTTGGAATCGGTCGAAGGGTTTCTTTTAAAAGGTCTGTACGGATTTTTAGAAGAAGTTTCTACCACTTGTTTCTTAATGTCGACCATCTCGTTAGACATGGTCTTCAAAACTTTTTGCAATCCTTCTAAATCGAATGGATCTTTTGATTGTTTTTTCTTGGGATCTTCCTTGAAAGTAACCTTCTTGGATTTTCGTTCTTCTATCGCGTTTTTCTTTTCTAGGGCCATAATACGTTTCTCTACTGCTATTGCTTCTTTCATATTTTCAACTAAAGTTGTTTTGTTAGCCCTATCAACAAAGATTGCTATGTTTGATGGTAAAGCAGTGATGTACCATTCACTTCGCACTTCTTCGCTAGGCTTGGAAGCAGTAGGAATTTTGTTTAAGATTTTATTGAAACGTAAATTGAAATCTTTGATAGGTTCTTTTGACTCGGCCCTAAGGTTAGACAGGTCATTGATCAGTGTCACCGTAGACCTGTCATCACCGAACTTAGTCAGGAATTGTTCTTGGAAAATTTCCCAACTAGTAATAGATCCAGACGGTAATGAGAAATACCATGATCTGGTTGTTCCTTGCAGAGTATAAGGGAAAAGTCGAACAACAGCGTCTTCGTTGGTAACTCCATTGAGATTTATGGATAGCATAAAGTTATTTATATGTTCTTCCGCTAGCATGCCTGCCTCAGGGTTAAACTTAGGCAACCATTTTTCAGGATGGGCTGGTAGCTGACTCAAGGGCGTAGGCATTAAGACTGCTCCTGGGTTATTCCATGGAGATTGGGCCATTGCTGATCTATTAACAGAGGAAAGTGCAAAAGATGATCCCTGCAGTTGAGAAGATGAGGATATTACGACTCCAGATGATTGAGAAGGAGATGTCGGAGCACCGATGGACTGATGGACAATGATCTAAAATGGAGGAGTGGATGGTTGACTTTGCGGTGAAGAGCTTGAGATGGATGATGATGATGAAAGAGTCTCGCTATCGAACCCTTTAGGAGATTTCCTTGCTCTCTTCCTTGTGGGTAGAGGTAACTCAGTTGGCTGAACACCAAACTTTTCGCTCTTTAATCTGGTAAGAGGGTGAGCAGGGTTATATTGCGAAGTCACGCTGCCTTGAGATTTATCAGATTTTTGAGGAGATATAGAAAATCGCTGAAGTTTGTGAATCAAAGATTCAACTTCAGGAGGTTCAATAGTAGATTGTTCTGAAATGTCAGGGTTTGTAGCAGCGGCTGTTGCTCCTGCGACTTCTGGCTCTGGATTTAAAGATTCTAAATGCAATGGAGAAGTTGGGGGAGATGGTGAGGGAAATTTACTCTGAGAATGGTATTTAGATTTAGACTTGCTTTTCATTCACAGTTCGGGACCCTCCTTCTAGCGCCAAATATGTGGAAGCCCTGAAAATCAAGTCTACAACAAGGGGGATACCCACCCGGTCTGGACCTTGGTTAGCAGCTCCTTTTCCGTTTGGTATAATGGGTCCGACTGGCGATATGGGACTAGTTTCCCAATTTATGTGTGTGTGTGTGTGAAGAATTGATATTTCCTTTCTAAAAGTTCCTAAGTGAGATGCTCTAATTCTAACTCTAATCTAATAACATGCAAATTGTATTCTAATAAGTAGAAATATCTAAGTCTACACTAACCCAGGGTGTAATCCTTCTGTTATGCGATCTAAAATGATTTCAGATAACAATTGGTAATAAAGATCATTCAACTGTTATGAGAAAAGAATTCAATAAAGATGAACCACTTCGTATAAAAAGTTAGACGAAACAGTTGTGAAAGGCATATTGCATAATAAGCTACTCATACACTAAGCATAAATAAATAGCTATCACCGTACAAAAGTGACAAATGATAACTCAGACATTCACGCATCAATATATAAATAGCTGAACATGAATATCACTTTTACCACAAAGGCAGAAATAGTTAAGAGATAGAAGTACCATTTATAACTAGTTTTACTCATGAGCTTCAAGCGATAATGATTTATCTCTTCTTAATCCAACATCCACTAAGAGTACAAAAGTGCAACATCAGTAGCAGATATTAAATATAGATATCAATAAATCCTGTTCCATTCATTCATCAAAACCTCCTCAGAGGGTACAAAAGTGCATGTTCTGGGGATAAGTTTTTAACAAATTTCAAACCCTTCTCTAAATGCATGAGAAGGGTTTAAATACTACTAACTAAATCTAAAAATAACTTATTACAAAAATGTAGGATGCGGTTTAAATGACCGTCCTCATTTCAGCAAAAAAATAAAACTAAATTAAAACTAAAACTAAATCTAAAATTAAAACTACTAACTAATTATTTCTGTATCTGCTCCTTGAAATTGCATGAATTCAGCGTCTGTTTGAGAAGAGTCGGCTGGCCGACTTCCGATTTTAGCTGTGCTGTGAAAACAGAATCGGCAAGAGCTAGCACCATCTTCTCGGCATAATTGATGATACACTTGAGAGTCATGCACTGGCTGTGTGGTTTTACCAAGTATGCCCAGTAATAATCCCAATTCAACTTGGTTAACCTTTGGATTGATTCTGCCTATTCTTGAGCCTTCTGTCTCATGTCTGTTTGTAGTCGTTGTACTTTCGGTAGATACCCTGGAGTGGTTTCTGATATCAGATTTGCCCTATGCAAATTTTCATTTATGCAGTCAATAAGACTGTTTGCTGTTGTGGCTGCTTCTTCTGCTGCTTGTTCTGCTTTTCTAATTTGCGCATCCCATTTGTTAAAGAGTATTTCTTTGTGATTGTCATTGATTATTGGTGCCCCTGTTCTTTTTCCCTCTTTTGTTTCTTGCCAAGCCAAATATTCAGTAACTCGTTTATCAATTAAATCATAATCATGTCATAAATCTACGACTTGATTAGTGATTTTATCACTTAGTTCGCAATACGATTTTCACTGTGATATTCTTTGGCTTAATGCTTCCTGTTGTTGTAGTAGTTGTTCGTTCAAGGAAATGGATTCTGTGATGAATTCTGTAAGTTTAGGGTCATCCTTGTGCATCTCCTGCATATCCTGTGCAAAAATGAACAAGCTAGATCTGTAATGGATGCCTCGGAAGAACCATGTGAGCCTGCAGTAGCCTCAACCTCCATTACTCTAGGATTCTCTTCTTCAAGTAGATTATACATGCCTTCCCAAGTAGAAATACCAGCATCTCTCTTACAAGTGGTGTCTGTATACAAGGCCGCCATTTCTTTCTCTTCAAAGCTCGGGGCTTTGCCTCTCTTTCCCATAGTATCTTGCGTACTGCTTTGTATCGTTCTCTGCTCTCCATTCCTGCAATTTACAAGTGAAGTGAGAATAATGATAAGGAAAGGTGACGGGAAAGTCTTAAATGCCGAAGACGTATAAAATATACCACCTTACTTGAAATGGCTCTTTTGATAAGCACGAAACCCTATTTCATTAATGATTGGCAACTAACTCATTAATTAGCATTAAAGCGCATAACCAGGTCTCGGTTTACGGAAAATACTTTTTTGAACAACGAGCCCGAAAGATCTACGATGAAGCGATTTGTGATTTGATTCGCAATATCGCAGATCGCAACATCGCAATATCGCTCTATCGCTTTATCGCATTATCTCTTTGCCACTTTATCGCAAAATCGCAATATCGCATCATCGCAATATCACAACATCGCAAGATCGATACATCGATACATCGCAATATCGCAGGAGAGTTTCATATGACAATTTTCGTTAATCTATTTTTTGCGAAATGCGATTTGCGATATGCGCCATCGCATATCGGCAGTTTAAAGTTTTTCATCGTAAGCGGTCTTTGATGTATGCAATGCGATATTTCTTAAGGAATAATTTTACTTTATCATAAAACTTAGATTTTTTACATTTTTCAAGGAGATTTTCCTAAGTTTATGATGGTAAGTTTTATTAAAAAGGAAATACAAGCACTAATTAATTTTTTTAATTTTTTACTAAGGGTCCCCACTTATTGAGTATTAGGAATAACACTAAATAAGAAGGGGGGTTGTTGCTGACCACAACAGGTCCTTACACCAATACCAAGGTTGTGGGAAACAATACTTTGGAACACATCACTCCCCCATTCCTTCGCTTGCACCGAGTGTTCAATGTGGACTGCCCTATACTATGCTCCCCACCATTACTGGACACATTAGAGATTGCATAATAGCTCACCAGGGACCAAGTTTAGCAGAAGTTTCCCCATCTCATGGAGGAACTGAACGCAATGGGGACCATTACTTCCTAGGGGGGGGGAATGATCTAGGTGGATGTTGGTGGCCACCCACCTATCCCACTTGGACCCCCACAACTATCTCTTTTAGTTTTCCAGTTTCCTCATTTGTAGCACAATTTACTATTTTTAGCAGTTTTCCGGGTCCTAAACTTCCGGAGCCGTTTTGAGGCCCTGAATGACATTTTTTGGGAAACTTGGGAACAAAGTGGGTCCATGGATTGATGTTTCTCTTCCCAAAGTTGTAGTACTTAGATAGATCTTTCTAACGAGGTATTGTACGCGTTAAACAGAGATTGTATGCCAAAGTTACGACCCCGAGAAGTTGATGTACCAATTTACCCAAAACGGGGCCCATAGTTTGGCGCTTCATCTCCTAGGGTTAGATTTTTGGATCTTTAGGGTTTTCCATTGTTTCTCAACAATAAATAGGCATTCGAGCCTCATTGTAAGACAATTTAGAGGGTGTAGCCTCCACATCTCTTCTCAGAGATAAGCTACCATTGCCCTAGCTAGTTTGTTTTTATTTGTAAGCATATTTCAATATTTTACAGTAATGAAATGAAGTATTATTTCTACTGCAGCTCTGTATCTATGGTTATATCTGTAATTTTTTGCATTCTTGTTTAAATCTGGATCACTCGCATACACTCAACATGACTGAGCATCAAAACTAAAACAACCTGATCATAGGCGTAAAAAAATATAAAAGGGACCATTGTCCTATGATGTCTGTAATGTCTTAGCTTGAAGTACTAAACCTTGATCGTCCACCTGCAACTATAAATCCAAGATACAAAATAAAAGGTAAATTGTCTAAACCAAAAGTTATCTTGACTTGTGCTTCACGTCTAAACTAAAAGAATATGTACATAGACTCAAACCTCCACATATACGATTCCTAAAAGTTAGTTATGAAATCTTTCACTCTCTTTACAAGGTTCTGAAATAAGTACCTGTACCAAAATAATCAAAATATCACCTAATACATAGCCCTAGTCATGAGAGAACCAACCCTATAATAGCCTGAAACTAGATGGATAGCCTTGCCATTTTGTTTCTTCTTGAAAGCCTTGAACTTTCTCTCTATTTCCAGATGATAAACATCGAAAGATGAAATTATGAGGCAACTTTTCAACCTCAAAACCATAGGCTTGAAACTCAAAACTGTTGAAATTTGGTACCGAAGGACAGGTGGTTCCCTTAGGCTTTGATCTTTGGCCTAGGGAAAAGTGTCCAAAAGAATTTAATTTTTCTCCTAAAGTGACTTTATAATTTTATAAAGTTAAATCTAATTTAAAAGTGACTTTAAGTGATAAAGTTACTAAGTCTAATTTTAAAGTGACTTTTATAAAGTCAATGAAAAATTAGAAAGGAAAAGTGACTTTGGAAATAAATGACTAAGTGGGTCTTTATTAAAGTGGGGTGAATTAAAAAATAAAAAGTGAGATTTAAATGAGCATTTAATCTCAGCCTTAGATCTCAATCTATTTCAGCCATTGGATTTAGGGATCACCCAAAAGTCACTTGGATCACCCAAAAGTCACTTAGGGTTAGATTAAAGGAGGAAAAGGAGGAAAAGGTCATTCAATTCTTTCATGAGCAGATTGAGAGAAGGAGAGCAAGAGAGCAAGGGAGATTTCTGGACAGTGAGCTGCGGAGTTTCAGCAGCGGAGTTTCAACAGAGTGGAGTTTCAGCAGAGCGGAGTTTTAGCAGCGGAGTTTCAGCAGGGCGGAGTTTCAGCAAGTCTGTACAGCGGAGTTTCAGCAGGGCGGAGTTTCAGCAATGCTGAGTTTCAGCAAGCCTGTACAACGGAGTTTCAGCAGAGTGGAGTTTCAGCAAGGCGGAGTTTCAGCAAGGCTGAGTTTCAGCAAGGCTGAGATAAGTTGTAAAAGTTTGCTTGCTGATTTTTGCTGAATATTTCTCTTACTGTAAAAAGGCATTTTCCAGAAATAAAGAAGATCTCTCAAACTGGTTTTCCCCAAGAGTTGTAGGGGGTTTTTCCAGGGTCACATTGACCAAAAATCTCAGTGTTTAAATGTGTTTTAATGGCTGTTTATTACTGATGATTTTTATTTTTGCAATTTCCAGCATTCTGTAAAATTTCCAGAATTTGTGTTTTCAGCAAATTTATTTTTTCCAGCTTATTAAATGTATGGTTATGGGAAAGGGCATTTAACTATATGGGAGAAATAAGGAGAAACTGAAAACCGGGGTGGGAAATGAGAAATTTCTACATGTTATCAGAGTTTGAGTGCTGAAGGACAGTTTGGGACAGCAAAAGGAAAAATTACAGCTGCTGATTTTTCACTCAAAAAATTCCAGCAAGCTGATTTTTTTCATAAACAACAGTTTTATCTTTACTACAACAGTGCTATTTTTCAGTTTTAGGACAGTAGGATGTCATAGGGATTGATGGTGGAGGATAGGCTGGATGGGCATACAAATTACAACGTTTGGAAGGAGAGAATGCAAAGTATCTTTGAGGAGGCAGAAGTCTGGGATATCATGGTGCATACCACACAGAACCCTGTTGTTGTGCCTACTGATGCTACTCAGTTGACATCTTATAATTAAAAGAACAACAAGGGTAAGAGGCTGATTCTAGACGGAATCAAAGACCATTACATTCTTCATGTGAGAGGAAAGAGCAATGCCCATGAGATGTGGACAGCATTGTCCAATCTCTACCAGAGTACCAATGAGAACCGGAAGATGGTCCTGAAGGAGAAGCTGAAGAACATTAAGATGGGCAATGATAGTGTAGCTGAATATCTCACAAAGATTATTAATGTGAGAGATGATTTGGCAGCGATTGGAGAGGCCATTCCACCCACTGAGTTGGTGCGGATTGCAGTGAATGGCCTCCCCCGTTCATGGTTGAACTTTGCTGATAGGGTTTGTGCACGTGAGACCCTTCCCACATGGGAGAGGTTTTGGGATGATTGCATTCAGACAGAGATCAGGAAAGGTCAGCTTGGGGCAGCCAAGCCAGTTGAGCAGGATGAGGATGTAGCACTGGTGACAGGAGGCAAGAAAGGCAAAGGGAAGAAGCAGGCTTCCACAAGCAGTGGGGGGGGCAAAGGCAAAGGTAAAGGTAAACAGGGGAACACACAGAAGGACTATTCCAAGGTGAAGTGTTGGAATTGTCAAAAGATGGGACACTATGCAGTTGTTGGTCCGGAGAAGAAGAAGAAGAAGGGGAAGAACCAGGACGTGGCAGCTTTAGCAGAGATTGAGGACTTTGCAGGTCGTTTTGACTGGGAGTTTGCGTTCACTACGTGTGAGTCCTCTAGTGTAGGATCACCTGCCACACAAGTTCAGAGGGAGCATTCTTTTCCCTCGATTAGCGGAGCATCTTCAGGTATCTGGTATGTGGACAGTGGGGCTTCACGTCACATGACAAGAGTCCGTGAGTACTTCTCAGAGCTTTCAGAGAGTGGCACTGATATAGAGGTAGTACTCGATGATGACAGAGTTGTTAGAGCAGTCGGGGTGGGGACACTGACATTTCAGAGGGAGTCCAAACCTCCCTTGAAAGTGTCAGATGTTCTTTATGTGCCAGGGATGAGGAAGAACCTCATATCCGTCTCAGCTTTGGAGGACAGAGGATATGAGGTACTATTCAGGGGAGGATAGGTGTTGATATATCCCAAGGGCACTCTAGCTAATTCAGCTAGAGTGATAGGTGTGCGCCATGTAAAGGTGTACAAGTTTGCATTCCAGCCCCTTTTGGCATTGAGCAGTAGTACCGACAGCAGAGCTAGCAGTTCTGAGCTGTGTGAGATTTAGCACCGCAGGATGGGACATATGTATCATGGAGCCTTGAGGACATTGCGGGAGATCACTATAGGTGTGCCAGATTTTAGTACTGATCACTTTGATACTTGCAGAGGTTGTGCGATGGGCAAGTTTGTCAAATCCCCTTTTCCCAGCAGTGACAGCAGAGCGACTGGGATACTTGATTTAATTCATTCCGATGTGAGCGGTCGGATGTCTCATGTTTCCTTAAGTGGATATGAGTACTATGTTTTATTCATTGATGATCACTCCAGGAGGACCTAGATTTATTTTTTGAAGACCAAGAGTGAGGTCTTCAAGCGGTTTCAGGAGTTCAGAGCTCTTGTGAAGACACAGACAGGTCGAAAGACCAAGTCCCTGAGGTCGGACAATGGAGGAGAGTACACCCTTGGAGAGTTTGTTGACTATTGTGCGGAGGTAGGCATTAGGAGGGAGTTCACTGTTCCTTACAACCCCCAGCAGAACGGGGTTGCAGAGAGGAAGAACAGATCCATCATAGGGGCTGCCAAAGCCATGTTACATGATCAGGGGTTGCCATTGTTCTTGTGGGCAGAGGCCTGCAACACAGCTGTTTACTTGCAGAACAGGAGTCTGCATCGTGCCTTGGAGCACATGACTCCGGAAGAGGCTTTCTCTGGAAAGAAGCCTGATATTGGTCATCTTCATATCTTTGGATGCATTACATACTCCTATATACCCAAGGAGAAGAGGACCAAACTAGAGCCCACCGCAGAGAAGGGTATCTTTGTGGGCTACAGTGAGACCTCAAAGGCCTTTCAGATTTACATTCCTGCACAGAAGAGAGTTGTTGTCAGACGGGATGTGAAGTTCGAGGAGGACAGGGCCTTTAGGAGGTCACGGGAGTTAGAGTATCTGGATCAGCCAGACCCTCAGCAGCAGTTGAGTCAGTCGCAGGGATCCAGTGGGCAGGGATCAGGAGGATCAGGAGGATCAGGAGGTACATCTATGAGGATGTCAGGTCCATCAGTGAGTAGTGGCTCACCGAGCCAGAGGGGTGGTGCTCCGGGCAGCATGCAGAGCAGTTCACTAGGGAGTCCAGTGATGGACAGTTCACACAGTACCTCAGCTTCTACAGGTTCAGGTGCAGGCAGGAGGACAGCAGACAGACAGTCAGGAGTTCAGGCTCTTGATGATGATGAGGAGGAGGAGTTTCATTCTCTGGTGGGAGAAGTGTGCTCAGGGAAGAGGAAGCGCAAGTGGCTTCAGGACACCTTGAGAGATGCCTCATCTGTTGTTGAGCCGAAGAGGCCGGTCAGAGAGAGTAGACCACCTGAGAGGTTTTGTAGCTATATGGCGATGGTTACCAGCATCCTTAACTCTGAGCCTTCTAGCTATGAGGAGGCAGCTAGCCAGCAGGTCTGGAGAGAGGCCATGCAGGAGGAGTATTCTTCTATCATGAAGAATGATGTTTGGGAGGTGGTGCCGAGGCCTAAGGGAAAATCCATGGTTACTTCCAGATGGCTTTACAAGGTAAAGCATGTTGCAGATGGCAGCATTGAGAAATTCAAAGCAAGGTTTGTGGCTAGAGGGTTCTCCCAGGTAGAGAGAGTTAATTATGAGGAGACCTTCGCTCCCGTGGCTCGATATACTTCGATCCGCTCCATTATATCGATAGCAGTAGAGATGGGTTGGAAGATCCACCAGATGGATGTGAAGACTGCATTTCTTAATGACTTCATACAGGAGGAGGTGTACATTGAGCAGCCACAGGGCTTTGAGGTGCATGGGAAGGAGTCCCATGTGTGTAGACTGAAGAAGGCCCTTTATGGCCTGAAGCAAGCTCCCAGAGCTTGGTACTCCAGGATAGATACATATTTACAGGGGATGGGTTTCACAAAGAGTGAGGCAGATCCGAACCTTTACTTTATTGTGATTGGTGAAGAGCCTCTCATTCTGGTGTTGTATGTGGATGACTTGGTCATTACAGGTGCAGAGAGACTCATAGAGCACTGCAAGAGAGATCTTGCGACAGAGTTTGAGATGAAGGAACTCGGCTTGATGCATTACTTTTTGGGCTTGGAGGTGTGGCAGGAGGAGGGGCATTTCTTCCTGGGGCAGGGGAAGTATATTGTGGACATCCTTAGCAGATTCCACATGGAGGATTGTAGACCCATGTCGACACCGATGATCACCAACTGGAAGAAGCTTCATGCTTCGGATTCCGAGTTGGTGGATCCCACATTGTACAGGCAACTGATTGGTTCCTTGATGTATTTGGTCAACACTAGACCAGATATCTGTTTTGCAGTCAACACGATGAGTCAGTTTATGTGTGAGCCTAGGAAGGTTCACTGGGTGGCTGCAAAATACATTTTGCGGTACTTGCAGGGGACAGTGGATTATGGGCTGGACTACGGGTAGGGAGATGGAGTGAGATTGGCAGGATACACTGATTCTGATTGGGCAGGTTGTGCTTCTGATAGGAAGAGCACTTCAGGGTGTTGTTTTGGGTTGGGTTCAGCAGTAGTGTCATGGTTCAGCCAGAAGCAGCAGTCAGTAGCACTGAGTTCAGCGGAAGCAGAGTATATGGCAGCCAGTCTAGCTAGTTGTGAGGCTATCTGGCTTCGTAAGATGTTGTTTGGCTTATTTGGTCAGCCGTTGAGATCTTCAGTGATTTACTGTGATAATCAGAGTTGCATTAAACTCACGGAGAATCCAGTATTTCATGATAGGTCAAAGCATATCGAGATCAGATATCATTTCATCAGAGACTATGTTTAGAAGGGAGCTGTGAAGCTTGAGTATATTTCCACTGATGAGCAGGTTGCAGATATTCTTACCAAAGCCTTACCACGGGGCAAGCATGTCTACTTCAGAGACAAGATGGGTGTGGTGAGGAACACCTTCCTCGGTAAGAGGGAGTGTTGAAATTTGGTACCGGAGGACAGGTGGTTCCCTTAGGCTTTGATCTTTGGCCTAGGGAAAAGTGTCCAAAAGAATTTAATTTTTCTCCTAAAGTGACTTTATAATTTTATAAAGTTAAATCTAATTTAAAAGTGACTTTAAGTGATAAAGTTACTAAGTCTAAATATAAAGTGACTTTTATAAAGTCAATGAAAAATTAGAAAGGAAAAGTGACTTTGGAAATAAATGACTAAGTGGGTCTTTATTAAAGTGGGGTGAATTAAAAAATAAAAAGTGAGATTTAAATGAGCATTTAATCTCAGCCTTAGATCTCAATCTATTTCAGCCATTGGATTTAGAGATCACCCAAAAGTCACTTGGATCACCCAAAAGTCACTTGGGGTTAGATTAAAGGAGGAAAAGGTCATTCAATTCTTTCATGAGCAGATTGAGAGAAGGAGAGCAAGAGAGCAAGGGAGATTTTTGGACAGTGAGCTGTGGAGTTTCAGTAGAGCGGAGTTTCAGCAGAGCGGAGTTTCAACAGCGGGGTTTCAGCAGGGCGGAGTTTCAGCAAGTCTGTACAACGGAGTTTCAGCAGGGCGGAGTTTCAGCAGGGCGGAGTTTCAGCAAGGTTGAGTTTCAGCAAGCCTGTACAACAGAGTTTCTGGAGGGCGGAGTTTCAGCAAGGCTGAGATAAGTTGTAAAGGTTTGCTTGCTGATTTTTGCTGAATATTTTTCTTACTGTAAAAAGGCATTTTCCAGAAATAAAGAAGAGCTCTCAAACTGGTTTTCCCCAAGAGTTGTAGGGGGTTTTTCCAGGGTCCATTGACAAAAAATCTGAGTGTTTAAATGTGTTTTAATGACTGTTTATTACTGCTGATTTTTATTTCTGCAATTTCCAGCATTCTGTAAAATTTCCAGAATTTGTGTTTTCAGCAAATTTATTTTTTCCAGCTTGTTAAATGTATGGTTATGGGAAAGGGCATTTAAATATATGGGAGAAATAAGGAGAAACTGAAAACCGGGGTGGGAAATGAGAAATTTCTACAAAAACACTTTTGTAACTTCGCTCGAATAATCTTGCAATATATGTACCTCAAAATTGTCCTAAAGATTTCAAAGAAGGTCCTAAAAGGTGATTTGATCCTTTACAACCCTTGTAACAAGTTGCATGCAGAAAAACAATAACTAATAGCTATCCCAAACCCTTTTCTGATTTCAGGATTCAATGTTCTAGAGTGGCCTAAAATTTCAGACTAGATTATTCACAAGTTCATACACGCTTTTTTCTTAATTATGTGAGGGATAATATGTTTCCTTTTATAGACAAAGAAGGTCTCCAAATGGATGATCGTTGGAGATTAGTAGGGGCTCTAAGAGAGATTAAAAACATTAAAAGGTTAAGTAATACTTATCTTATATATTAAGTTAAGAGGGCCATTGGTTTTGAGGATGATGTATATGGGTTTCTTCCATTATTAAATGATGCGAGATACATCCTATAAGTAAAAGATAATTTAGTATCCTACCTTAAGATAAATAGTAATAAATAACTTTTATATTAAATATTTAATGACCATCAACCAATAAGTATGTGACATGTCACCACCCCATGGGGTTTTAGCCTACTCATGGGGGTCTCCGACATCCAACGTAAATATCTCTCAAACCATAAGGAACTACGTGGGATGCCATATAGCACAGGAAAGATATTTCTGAGGAGAAACCAAATAGAGTGATTTGGATGCAAGAAACTACGAATTTCCATGCCAAATGTGTTCATGAAGATCAGGGTAGCACTAGGTGCTACTTTGGTTGACATCAATGACAATCACCTTTCAACACATAACCTTGACTCTGAATTCCAGTGGGTGAAATTAACAAAACAGGCGACTCTAAAATGCATATATCCTGTAAGTGAAAGTATAAGGGACTGATCCTTGAACCTCTAGAAGTTGTTCCATGAGTAATAGTGAATATGGAGTCTCAAGGTATCCCTTGTTTAGGGTTTACTTAAAGGTGACGTCTCAAGGCCAAATTCACACTGGGGCTTCACTGGGGGAGAAACACCATACCACGTGTGTTCATATTAGGAGGATACACATTGAGGAAAAAAATGACATAATATATTGAGCATATAATAGGGGGTAAAGTGTTTTTATATTAGCAAGTATAAAGAATGGAGCTCAAAGTTATTGAAAAAATATAAATGGTTGTAAGACATGTTAATGAAAAAATGTATACCTACAATATCTAGTGAAAGTAGGAGTTTTTTAATTAGGAAGGTGTATTATATTCATATTGGTAGGGGGTTAAATAATGTGATTCTTAAAGTTATTTCCAATATGTAGTAAAATTAAGGGTATTGTTTAGTATGCCACAAATGCATGTGATATGGGATAGGTTCATTGAGTGAAGCCCCCATGGGTTTACAAGAGAGACATATGACGTACTTCTAGCTTTGTAGCCTTTTGACAAGTTAGTTAAACACCTTTAGAGGCTTATATTCATTCATTGCACAAACATAGAATTGCGTAGTAGCATAAAGGAAATCAAAGTTTGACCACACACATTATGAGTCCATTGAATCTGTTGATAACTTCATTTAATTCCATTACTGTCAAGCAATAAAAAGAGAGAATATAACGTATGGGTTAGCACATTATTCTTGATTGAGCAATTATCAACACCGCCTAGGTGGTCATTTGTAGATCATGGATAAGGCAGTACTCCAGAGTTCAAATATCCAAGGTTGATAACACTGCATGGAGAGTCATATATCTTCTAGCAAAGAAACTGTAAGTCCTTCAAGTACATGTGTCATTGTCGTCTTTAGACATGCCAATCAAAAAAGAAAGGGAAATAATATGCATGTTTAATATCTCAGCCATAAACATGCCATTAGACAAAATGGTCCAATCACCCATTAGAACCATAAACATACATGATAGCTGCAAATCATAAATATGGGAGAAATCTTCATAGTTCAAGCACACAATTTATATTCATAAATGCATAAGACAACCGGTCAGTTGTTAATGTTAATACATTAGTGAGGATCATGTATTCATTCATGAACCTACAAGATTATGTATTAATGTTAAGCACAACAAACAATATCATAGTCCAGAGTCTAATATGCATGAACAAATATACTTATCTGAGTATGTTTAATGAAGGTTGACCACTGAGATGGAGTCCACTTTGGAAGTGATCCATGGTGTGTTTTGTTGTGTCTAAGGGAACAAAATGTTTTTCCCCTCCTTTTGCTTGCGCTCTCCTCTCCTCATTTCTACCCTATTGTCACTGGTGACTAAGAAAACGCTCTTTGCTCTTCTGTCTGCTTGCTCTCCACTCATTCATTGTCTTCTCCTCTATGTGAGCCTCCTTTTATATGAGGCAGTCGTCCTCGGCCTTGATCAACGAGGGTGATAGGATGGGTGTGGTAATCTGCCGACACTGCCCACGACTCACAACGAGTTTTTCTCCAATCACATCTCATAAACAATATGTCATGATGTGGTTTTCCCGATTTGCAAGTGATTCTAGTTATTAAATTTAAGTTTGGTTCACAGCCTTGAAGGCACTCACACAAGCAAGCAAGCTTCTGAATAAGTTACATTTAATTTATTTTAAAAACTTGATTAACATATAGCCAACCATAACTCTCCATACTAATAATATATAATTATAATCAAATATTACCTAAACAAAAGAAAAGCTAAAAATGTTACATCCTCCCATCATTTAACTCCTGAATAGGCACACAAACTAATCACAAGAAGCAGCTACAACTTGTAAACCATTTTATTAATTTATTTATTTCAGTAACCTAATAGTTATAATATCTTTATAGTTTTTAATAAAATTTCAGAGCACCTGCCAGAAATATTATGAAGAATTCTGGCAGAAGTGAAAGTCTACCGTACATGAACCGTAAACGGTGCTCAATAAAAACCTTCTTCCGAACATCCACATGTTATGCCAGAAGAAAACATTAACCTAGCACCGAAAGAGAGTACAAATTACAAAATAAATTCATGGGTATTTTGGACACCAAAACAATAGAGTTGATGCACATGAGTATAAAATAAAATCTGAAAAGAGGCTTCTACACTATATACTCATCATCTTACACCGTTGAGGCGGCTGCAGTCAGCGAACACCCGCGCAATCCACGGCTTCACGGAGTTTTGAAAGTGGTATTACATCTCCAGAGGTTCCAACTTTTAACAATCCTAACAAAATTAATATATGTCATTTTCATCCGCTGTGAATTTAATGCAAATATCTGCAACTCGGGAAAAGGAATCCTTTTTCTCCAACTTGATCAATTGGATTTGCTATTGAGCGAGGTGGTGATGGTTCCATCCCGATGTGAAGAAGTGGTGTTATAATAAAGAACTTGAATGCCGCACTTCGATATGTCATTTTCATCCGCAGTGAATTTAATGTAAATCCCTGCAACCCGTGAGAAGTAAACTTTTTCTGATACATCTCTCGCATTAAAAGATTTAGAAAGTAATCGACAAATAATGTGTTAATATTACAGAACTGAAGACGATTGTGAATCCATGGATCCCTAGCAATACTTTGCTTCTTCACCCTTAATGCCCATCTTTTTGGATGAATGATGAGGGGCAGTGTTGTTATTTGCGTTACATGGGTGAGACTTACAGTTGCCTCTCCACCCGTCCAGAAGGCGGTGCACATCAGAAGTGAAAACGGTGGAAGAGGAGGAGGCTGCCCCTTGCTCATCCGAACAGGGCTTCCACACAATTCTGGCCATCCGACCTGAATTTGGATGCCGAGGAGCTATTCTCTCATAGCGATCGATGGACAAGAGGGAGAGGGAAAGATAGACCTCGTCCGTGCTCCACTTTTGCTTCGAAGAAGACGAAGTGCCGTTCCATATTGAACCAGATTTCGAATTCTTGTGATTGCTTTCGTTTCTGGAGAGAAGAGGGTGTAGGAATTTGACGTAGAGACGCTTGAATCCGCCGAGGCCCACGACCACGGATTTCAACTGCCCACTCTGAAGCGAGGCGGTGGATGGCCAATGGCGCATGCAGATGCCTTCCCACAGACCCTCGTCATCGGTGACCTCCTTCCATTTGCTGGTGACGCAAGAAGCCATTCCCAAAGACGGCGCATCCAGAAACTTGAATATCTCGTTCAGGATGTCAATATTGGTGGCGACCTCATCCTGGCATAGCGCCACTTTCTTGTATTTGCCCGCTGCGATTCGATCCCGTGACTCTTCGTTCTCCCAGGCCATGACTCAACCTGGACGACCCCTTCGGCTCTTCCAAAAAAACAAAAGAAAAAGAAATAGTGGAGATGCAAATGCAAAGGAAAGGAGAATGAGAAGACGATGGATGCGCGCGAGAAGAAGAAGAAGAAGCAAAGGGAAACATTGGTGCAGGTGGGGAGGCACACGGAAACGGGAAACATTGGTGCAGGTGGGGAGGCACACGGAAACGACAAAGAGGCGTCTATTCAACAGCGCACTACCCGCGCTTTCCACATGGGGACAACTAACAAAAAGGAGGACCCACCTCGCTATCCGACAAAATAGCAGTAGTGGAGAACCCAATCACAAAAACATTAATAAAACATGTTTTCGTAGTCACTTGGCCGGCGGCCACTTTTCCTTACAATTTTGGAAGGGTCTTTGAAGATATGGTTTTGGTTGTTATTATACATGCTGCAGTTATGGTGATGCGATATTAGTTTGTTTTTACTTAAAAAAAAAATATAGTATTTATTCTATAATTTAATATTAGGAGTTGTCTATAATACGATTTTTTGGAAGAAATTCAGGTTAAATCTTGATTTGTTGCAGTTAAAATGGTTTTTTTCACTGCATATTTGGATTCAGCACCCTGGAAAACCCCTGGGACGCTTTCATTGTGCAGAAACTAGCTATCAAACTTGCGATTCCAATAAATTCCTGCCGGATTTTGACCGGAAAAACCCGCGGGAAAGGCTTTCAAAGAGTCGCGTTATAGACAACTGCATTTATTATAGTATTTATTCTATAATTTAATATTAGGTATTTATTTTTTTGTTTTTTTATTATTATTTAAATTTATTTATTTTTAATGTGATTGGTAGAAGTTTTATTATGATGGGTTGTTTAGTAACTTCCATTTTTATTAGTTACTAATTTTTTGTTTTAAGTTTTATTTTCATTTTATTTAATTTTTTTATTTTTTTATTTTATTTTTTGATTATTTTTATTTTCATGATTAATAATTTTTTTCACAATATTTTCAATTTAAAATGACCTCCTTTTTTTTAAGTTTTATTTCCTTTTTATTTATTTATTTTTTCTCTTTTTTCTATTAATTCCATTTCCCTAATTATAGTCTTTTCTCCATATTTTATGACAAAATTTAAAGAATTTAAATATTTTAAAAACATTTTGAATATTATTATTTTTTTTTCCGTCTTTTTCTTTGCCTTTCATTTTTATTCTATTTTCAATACCAATTCCTTTAATCACGGTTCTTTTTTGTTAATTTTTAATTTGACTTTATTTTTTTCCCTTCACCTTTCTATAATTTTCGAAGCCACAACTATACAATAAAACTTCCATTTCAATAAACATAATTAAATTAGTAAAAAAAAAATTCTAAAAATAAGAACTTAATAAAATTTAAACCAAATTTGAGTGTAATTTTCTCCATTGTCTTATATATATACATCTCATTCTTCATTCTACTTCAAATCTTAAAGACCTATTGTCATTATTGGGGACATTCAAATATTATAGATTTGGAAAATGACAACTTGTGAAGTTGAAGTTGGCAATCTTTGTAATTTTTATTTATTTATTTCGATTATCCTTAAATTGTAGATTTCTATTAATCATTATTTTCTTATTATTTACAGATCCTGAATTCTAACAATGGGTAAAGATTTTCACACTGATGACATAGGGCACTTGTGCCCAACCACTATTGTGTTGCCCAAATCCCATTAATAGGTAGAATTTTTGTAAAGTATTGTAGAAATCTATTCATTATTACTCATAAAAGTTGTCATTTAAATAATGAATGGGGAGTAACTTTGTTTTAAAAACAATTTTGGATGGAATAGATGAAGTATCTAAGTAGAGATAATTTGGATGAGAACGTCTCTTCTTGCTTGTCATTGCTTTTAGTCAATAGTAATTATTCATTTATATGGTGATCAAAAGCATAGAAAGTGTGAAAGCTTAGTATTTGATTAGTGTTACCGTTTGCTAGGTTTTCTCAAAATAGTGAAATTTATGATTTCCTAGAAAGTGTTTTTAATTTTATTTTATATTAAAGTGTTCAGTTTTGTCTTTTAAATTTAAAATTTAAAGTTATTTTAATTTTTTTTTTTTACAAAATGCTAAAGAGCTAAGAGGAGAGTTTTGTATTTAAGTTTAACGATACAATTTCTAAACATGTTCTAAACATGTTGTTATTTTTGTTTATGAACATTGATTAGATTTTTACAATAGTAATATTGAAAGAGATACCAATTTCAATATCGATGTTACCTTGATTTTTTAATTTGCAGTGTAAGTTTAACAATATATAAAAAATTTACTTCGAGATTGGTATCATCTTAATTTTTTATTTCTTATTGTAAGTCTAGCCATATACAAAAAAAAATTAAACATTTTTTTTCAGATTTTTGGAGTTGCAAAATATCTAATTTTTTAGATATTAGCCTTTTACCATGTTAATACTGAAACAACACAAACTTCAAATTGATATTACCTTTTTTACATATTATATTTTACCATAGTAATACTGAAACAACTCAAACTTGAAATTGGTATTATCTTAATTTTGTATTGTATTGAGAGTCTTACATATTTGGAAATGCATGTTTTTGCGATATCCAATACATAAGTGGATTAGCTTTTGTGCATGATTGTTTACATAGTTGAAAATGTATGATTATGCACTGTCTCCCATATAAATTGATTAGTTTTTTTTTCATGACTCTTGATTACCCTGTTACCATAATAATACTAAAACCAAGTAGCTTCAAAACTGGTATTATTTTAATTTTTAAATAAAATTCTAAAGAAATAAAAATTAGAGTAATGGAAAATTAATATACAAGATATACTTTATAAATGTGTTTTTCATTAGTACTCTTGTTTAACTTATTTTTGGCTTGTGGGGAGGCAGCAAGAAGAAGAAGAAGCAAAGTGAAACATTGGTGCAAGTGGGGAGGCAACCGAAAATCGAAAGAATTAGTTGTGAATTGTGATAACTAGTTAAATTAGAAAACCAATAATAAATTAAAAATAAAAGAATTTTCTGTAAGTGAGGTTTTTTGAAAAGATTTTTGGTATTTTTCTGATTTAATTTGTCTAGAATTTAAGAGGGATTTATGAAAATTACAAGTTTGACCAGAGAATTTTTCACAATCAAAGTGCCCCAAAGGTTTGTGAGGGTGTTGAATCCATATATGCAATCGAAAAAACCAGTTCAAACAACACAAATTAAAATTTAACCACTAATATTTTCACCAGATTTAAAAACTCACTTATAGACCAATCTTTTTTATATTAAATTATATACACAATAAAAACACAATAAATCATAAAATTCACATTTAATAAATCTCTCTTAAATTTAATTATAAAAATACAAATTAATTATTTAACCTCATTTCTATCGATCATAAACTTATATCTCGAAAGACAAAAACAATTACCGAACAATTTTGCTTTTCCCTAATACATATTGTCGAAACGAAAAATTAATTAGGTTATAAACATCTCTCTACCTAAAAGACCTGCCGATTGCGCTGTATTTCATTGTTGTTAGGACCATTATTATAAGTTATTAATGGTGGTGATACTATTATATTATATTATTATGTGTTTATAAATTTTTAAAACAGCGCAAAAACTGGTTATCAAACCCATTAATTTTATAAGTAGTCAAACCCAGTAATTTTACAAGTTATTTTACCAGTTATGAAAGTTTATTTGGGGTTATATTATTATTCGTCTTTTTCATTAAGAAAAACACCTCGTAAGAGAGAAATATTATGGATAACTTTGCTAGTTGCATCACATGACTTTTGATGTGGCAACATCCAAGCACCTTTCATTAAAATCGAAATCCAACGCTGTGAAAGAGGAAACTTGGACAATCATTGTAAACCGGGGCAAATTCTATTTAAACAGAGCTTAATTGATGGAATTGATAAGGCGTGATTAACTTAATTGATGGAATTGATAAGGCATGATTAAATGTAATTATCTGCCATGTATGCATGTAGAGAGATTAGGGGATTTGATTGAGTGATTGTGGGAGAAACTCATGGATCTTAAACGATCCCTCCTTTTCGTAATTTCCTATATAAAAGAGTCTTTGTTGTGTAAAAGAGAGAGAGATAAAGTACGCAATGTAGCCGCAGGGCAATTTGTGAGTTAAGGCCGTGACGTCTTAGCCTGTAATCGAGTTCTGTACATAATTGAAATATGAGTGTTATTATACATCTGCGTGTTATCTGAGTTTTGTGTGTCTGTGTCTTTATATATACATTCTTTCCTGTAAAGTTGATAAATTGTGTGTGTGTGTGCGAGTGTAAAGGACGAAGTTCCTATGAACTTTGCCTTAGATAAAGTAAGGCAGATCTGTGTTGTAATGCGAGTTCCATCGATAAGCAAACGAGAGATCCATTGTGTGAGTGTAAAGGACGAAGTTCCTATGAACTTTGCCTTAGATAAAGTAAGGCAGATCTGTGTTGTAATGCGAGTTCCATCGATAAGCAAACGAGAGATCCATTGGATTGAGAATAGATCAACGGAGGAGAGGTGTTCAATCGAAATGAGAGTTGATTGAACAGCACAAGAGAAACCGCTGAATCATCTAGATTAACGGATAATATTGGTGGAACGAGAGAACATGACTAAATCGTGGGAATCCGAAGGAAACATCATAGCCATCCGATGGAAGAACATCCATGGTGATCGCGTGGAAACTTGCAAGCAAGTTATGTCGGCTAACAGACTTGAGAAAATCATTACAACGAGTTTAAACTTAAGAGTGATTGGACCATCCGTTAATGGGTGATCGAACGCATATTGCATGCCAACAAGCACGACCGTTAATTCCAAAATCGAACACGATGAGGTCTTATACAACGGGATTAAAACCTCGTTGAGTTCCGACCATCGAGACCATTTGTTGATTGAATGATCGGACAAAAATCACGCTTGAATGTGCGCGTGGGTTAACATTTCTGGCAGACCCGATAAGTTATGAACTGAAGTTTATTTCCTTTTGGGTTCCGGCCATAAACATTCAACGAAGGGCCGACAATGATTGGTCGAGTTTTGTTGAAGCCTGTTGATTTGAAGGCTTCCAATATATACGTGGGCCCATAACCCACAAGTCCATGCACGAAATTTATAAAGATACAGCTTTGTTGTATTAAGGCAGCTCAGTTGTCATCATTTTTGGTATTAGAGCAGAAGAAGATTCTGCATGCAAAAGACGGAGGTACAGTTATGTTGAAGATTGGTGAGTTTATGGTCTTATATTTCTGTACAGATAGAGACAGAAGAAGGTGAGAAGATTGCAGCAGCCTAGAACTTGAAGTGCTCAATTGGTTCAAGAAGAGAGAACCAGAGAGATGTCGAAAGACTGAGCTCAGAGGAGAGAAGCTTAGTGAGGTATCATGTAGCAAGGAGGAATTGTTACTGCAGAGGTTTTGTTGCAGCTCACGGAAAGGTCATAAAGGCAATGCCACAGATGATGTGGGTAGAATTGCTAAGGGATGGAGAAGCATATGACCAGGAGGTCATAAATTTTTGTGCCTTGGGAGTCTGATGCAGGAGCATCCGAGCACCCTTCATTAAAATCGAAATCCAAAGTTGTGAAAGAGGAAACGTGGAAAATCATTGTAAACCAGGGAAAATTCTATTTAAACAGAGCTTAATTGATGGAATTGATAAGGCATGATTAAATGTAATTATCTGCCATGTATGCATGCAGAGAGATTTAGGGGATTTGATTGAGCGATTGTGGGAGAAACTCATGGATCTTAAACAATCCCTCCCTTTTGTAATTTCCTATATAAAAGAGTCTCTGTTGTGTGAAAGAGAGAGAGATAGAGTACGCAATGTAGCCGCAGGGCAATTTGTGAGTTAAGGCCATGAGGCCTTAGCCTGTAATCGAGTTTTATACATAATTGAAATATGAGTGTTATTATACATCTATGTGTTATCTGAGTTTTGTGTGTCTGTGTATTTATATATACGTTCTTTCCTGTAAAGTTGATAAATTGCGTGTGCTTGTGCGAGTGTAAAGGACGAAGTTCCTATGAACTTCGCCTTAGATAAAGTAAGGCATATCTGTGTTGTAATGCGAGTTCCATTGATAAGCAAATGAGAGAGCCGTTGGATTGAGAACAGATCAACGGAGGAGAGGTGTTCAATCGAAACGAGAGTCGATTGAACAACACAGGGGAAACCGTCGGATTGTCTAGATCGACAGATAATATTGGCGGAATGAGAGAACACGACTAAATCATGGGAATCTGGAGGAAACATCATAGCCATCTGATGGAAGAAGATCCACGGTGATCGCGTGGAAACTTGCAAGCAAGTTATCTTGGCTAATGGACCTGAGAAAATCATTAAAATGAGTTTAAACTTCAGAGTGATCGGACCGTCCATTAATGGGTGATCGGATGCATATCGCGTGCCAACAAGCACGACCGTTAATTCCAAAATCGAACGCGATGAGGTCTTATACAACAGGCTTAAAACCTCGTTGAGTTCTGACCATCGAGACCGTTCGTTGATTGAATGATCGAATGGTAATCGCACTCGAATGTGCGCGTGGGTTAACATTTCTGGCGGACCCGATAAGTTATGAATTGAAGTTTATTTCCTTTTAGGTTCCGGCCATAAACGTTCAATGAAGGACCGACGGTGATTGGTCGGGTTTTGTTGAAGTCCCCTGATTTGAAGGCTTTCGATATATACGTGTGCCCATAACCCACAGGTCCACACATGAAAATTGTATAAGATGCATCTTTGCTGTATCAAAGCAATGTGAGCTGTCATCACCTATAAACGTTTGTGGTACCATTGCTAAATGTTTTACATATTTCAGAGTTGTTTGATCTATCATAATCAAATTTTTAAACATTTTGAATATTTCAAAGTTGTGTCGGCCGTATTTGACGATTAAATTGTCCCGTGACAAGCAATTTACCCATCAAATTCTAGCACAAACCAAATGACGAAAGAACAGTTAGTTGGTGGCATGGAAGCCACCAGAAACGATGAAGAGGCATCTGGGCAACATCGCAATTGCGACTCTTTGCACGTAGCAACAGTTGAAAAAAACAGGTCGTACATCGCAACCATCAAATAGCGGTGGTGGTTAGTGGTGGAGGACAGTGAATAAAACATGTTGCCTCTTTCTTTGTACTCACTCAGGGGCCTCCTCTTAACTAAACCCCTCTCTCTCAAGTAAAATTCTTTGAGTGGGTTGCATACTTTTCATTTTCTTATTCTACAATATTGGATGCATGAAAAGTTTGATGTTCATGTATGTGAGAAATATGATTCTGATATTGAAAGAAAGAAAAAATAGAAGTTATTTTAATGTCTATTAGGCTAAAGATAATCTATTGGTGCAAGTGGGTTATTGGAAGGTGGATGTATTGGAATTTTTAAAATTATAAATTATTAATTTTGAATAATGTTGATTCTTTATTATTTATATTAATATATATGTTTATTTTGGTTAAAATATTTAAAATTGTAATTTAACTATCAATATTGGAAAATGGATGTATTGGAATTCTTACAATTATAAATATTACGGACATACCCATTTAATTGCAAAAATGGGCATGTCTATAAGTGTCATTGAGCTCTTATTGATATTGTTGTTTTAATATGTTTTTCTATTAGATGTTATTTTAAATGTATATATGTTTGACTCATATATTACCTCTTTTATAATCATTAAAGACACATCTTAACCACAAATCTTTCAACTATCGAGAGACAAATCTCTTGAAGTGCAAAACAAAAACAAAGTTTTGAATTTGATCCCTCTCTATGGTTAATAGATCGGTGATTAAGATGGATTTGTAATAGTTCTCTCTATATCTATATTCATTATTTAGATTCCATTTTTGAATACATAAATCATTCCAAAGTCTCATTGGACACTTGAATTGTGTAGACTACACAACTTAAACTTGCAGTTCCAACGAATTTTTATTGGATTGTAGGCAAAATTAAGCAAAAAATACACCTCAAAAGAGGGCCAAAAAAAACTTTTATACCATGAGAATTTATTTTACACTTGAAATCTTTTAACCATAAGAATTTATATTTTCAGTTGATTTTTTTATAATATATAGATAGATATTTTTTTTATAGTTAACTTGGAAATATCTTACTTAAACATGGGAACTAAAATATTTTATTTAGGGACCTCATTCCGTACATTTGATTTATAATCTACTTATTAGTATTATCATTAAAAAAATTAAATGTTACATATTAATTTTATATAAATAATTGAATGAATTACACTTCTCTCTCTCTCATTACTCTTTATTGGAACTAATTTAAAAAAAATTATTTTCAATTACTTCTTCTCTTTGCTTATTAAAATATTTTGTTATGATCAACATTGATTTTAATACTTTCTCTATATACATATATAAAAAGTTCATATTAAAATAAATTAGTTAACATAGGTATTCAAGTAGTTTATTTAAGTTCTTTATTAAAATACAAGAATTATACATATGTCATATTCAAAAGTAATAATATATATATATATATATATATATATATATATATATATATATATATATATATATATATATATATATATATATATATATTTCTTTTATTTTCAATTATTTTATCTCTTATAAAATTGGTATAAAATTATTTTACTTCACATAGATATTGAAATATTTTATTTATGGGTGAGAGTGAGAGTTAAATATGTTGACCACATCTCCTTTACACAAGGTTGTAAAATAGTGAACATATGGGATTCAAAGGTAGTGAAATGGGTGTTTTTTTTTAGGTAGAAAAGGGACATAGTTGACCACATATTCTACGGTGTCAAAACGATTCTCCATATATATATGTGTGTGTGTGTGTGTGTGTGTGTGTGTGTGTGTGTGTGTGTGTGTGTGTGAAAATCTTCAATTAAAATATTGTTCACACTCACTATTAGTCAAATAATATTACATATAAATACATTTAGCGTTGTCTCAAGATATGCAACCTATCCCAGACACACAATCACTTGGTTGAGAGAATATATCAACCAGACATATTAGAGTAACATCTAGGTCTAAACAACTCCTAGAGAATAGTAAAAACCTCCTTTACTTAGAAAGCATCACACCTAAGACAAATAGGAATTATATTTTGTAACTCTCCCACTTAATGACTACTTGTATCAGTCTAAATCAACAAAGTCTAGCTATGGTCCAACTTGGTGTTTACAAACATGATAAAAAAAAAAATTTGACATCTATATAAAGGAACAACCATACAAGGAATGCATGGGTACCCAACCATTGCAGCTGTGAATCTACTAGGATGTCCTTCATGTACATGGTTCATTCAACCTTATATCTGCATACTTGATATTGTACCTGCAAGGGCCCCTCCACCACTATCAACCTAGATTTTCTTGGATTACCCATAACCATTCTCTGGGTCTTATCGGCTTACCCTAAACCATATTCATGGTTTTGTCGGTTGGCCCTCAACCATGCTACAGTAATCCCTATCCACTTCACTCTCACAAGTGGTTTGTAGCTTACCATAAAGCTACACTACAAAGTGGTTTCTGACTTACCATAAACCTGCACTTACAAAGTGGTTTGAAGATTACCACAAATTTCAAAGGAGTACACATGCCTTATTAGGTTTACATCATAACTGACTCAGGTACATATTATTACAAAATTTTTAAGGACCACTATAAAACATTATAAACTTGCTTACAAAGAATGTGTGTGACTCACATACGGTAATGGGTCTACTATTATTCTACACACACATTCAATCTTGTCAATTGCCATTTAATCTTTGTTGTGGCTCCAACCACTATAATTTTCTTTTCTTTAAATCTTTTTCGTGCCTCCATAATATATGGTAGTCAGTAATTCTTGCAAATAAAGCTTGTTTATTGTCTCAATGGCCAATTTCAATAGAGACTCAAACTCATAACAATAGTTGGATAGACTAATTTCACTTCAGTGACAACCAAACTTACCATGACATGACATACTAATACATACAACAATGCACTGCAAACTTACAAGCTACAACATCTAGCAAAAAATCATTCACATCTAGTGGTTATCTTTGGACAAATCATTAAATTTGGTTGCTCAAATTCAGGCCAAATCATAGGTTAGGTTTTGCTTCTCCCAAGGCATCACTGAAATATTTGAGTTGCAAACCAATAAAATCATTCTCTACATGTGCTAGAATAAATATAGAAGAAATTCCAGGAACCAAAGCCATATTTCTTACATGATAAACATGAAAAACTACACTTTGACAATGCCTTTGGAGTGGCCAACTGGACTGATGAAACCTCGTGCATGTGATATGACCAAACAGATTAACCCAAGATCTATGCAAACTTCGCACACAACAATAAACCAGTGTTTTGGTAGAATCCAGGCACTTTTTGCTAAGGCAGGTCTAAAATAGTCAATGTGAATTGATAATGATGGTCCACCATGAGCGTCCTTCTTGTGAGGATTATATTGAGCACACTCCCTCATTCAATTGTATAAAACAAAAAAATCATGAATAGCTCATAGTGCCTTCAAAATAGAGCTCTAATAGATCTAGTTGCTCCACAATACACCCAACATAAACACCATCACACACATAAAAAAAACATGAGTTTTAGGTCAAAAATATCTACATTGTAGCAGATCCTCCACATAATTCACTGACACATATTTTTGTTCTTCCATGCAAAAGATAATGCATAATATCTCTTTCACAAATATGTAGGTCTGCCCACATGTGTAACAACCCCTCATTTATTTTCCATGTAAAAGAATATAAGAGCAAGGTCATGGGACACATATTCCAAGTTGAATGTTGGGCAAAACATCCTAATGAATGTTCATTTCAGTTTATTATGGCTAAGGAAATTGGCAAAGGAATTTGCAAAGGAAAAGAGGCATTAATTGGCATTTATTTACAAAAATAAAGGAAAATAGGAGAAAAGGGAGTTGAAAGGTCGCAGGTTTGCATGAGGAGGAAAACTAAAAGAAAATAGAGGAAATTAAAGAAAATATAGGCCTCAATGATAAAAAGGATTCTAAGGATCAATTCATAACCTTTTGTCAATTTGAGCTTGGAGCTATCTCCTATTCTATCATTCCATCATACTCTTTCACACTTAGAGAATTCTTGGATCACTTTAGCATTGGACAAGGAAGGCAAAGCAAGGAAAAGGAAGAAAAAGAAAGCAAGGCACACACAAGGAAAAGTTGGATCAAGCAACTTCAGCAAGAAGACTTACAGGTAACAAGTTGCATGTGTGATTTCCTAGTTGGTTTGTGAATACATGGTACATGCATGTATGTATTTGGTTATCTTGTTATCATTGACATGGATTTTACTAGGTGTGATGGTGGTTTTTCCTTTGCCTTTCCATTTTCTAGATAGTCATGTTGTGGTGGGGTTATTCTATTTGGTTGAGTTTTGGATTGCTAGATGGTCTTGGATTCGGGTGACGTGGTCTTAGAAAAATTCCCAAAGGTTGAGGGTGGAGGTGGTTTAATCTCCAGGAAGCCCTCAACAGGAGGGTGGAGACAGGAAAATTCCTCAAGGTATTGTTGAATAAATTCTAAGGTATCCAATCTCGTTTTGGTCTCAGTGATCACTTGAATGGTTTTGGTGGGATCACAGTATCTTGAGGGTGGAGGTGGTTTAATATTCGGGAAGCCCTGGTTGTTTATGTTTTGGTTTTCTTATGTTATCTCTTGATCGATTTTGGCAAAGATCATTAGAGCATGAGGGTTGAAGTGGCTTAATCTCCAGGGAACCCTAGTTGTTTATGTCTTGAGTCCAATATTCATGATTGGAATATGTCACAGGGGTGATTGGCTGAAAGAAAGATTTGGTTCGGCTCAATCGATGGTCAAGTGGTACATAGAAGTCCTTGACTTGGCTGGATTTTGCATATGTTAATAAGAGCTCTTTTCCTATTGTATTTCATAAGTACTTGTACTTGTTATTATGTGGCTTTTATGGCAGTTCTATCATGGTTATTATTTTGGTTATATGTTGGATATAAGCATGGTTGCATAATAGGTTCAAGCTATGGAACTTGATATGTTTTGATTATTTGATGAATGGTTAATAAATGCATGAGCTAAGAAACATTATTGTAGTTATTATGAGAGAGAATTAGACCTTGTTAGTGATTCTTAGATACGTTTTAGACCCTCAAATATCCATTCATGATCTATAGATTACATGTTCACCACATGTTTGAAAAAATGACTGGCATGGCTAGGCTTGGTTAGGTTAATTCCTTGATCAAGTTTTGTATGAATGGATTTTTCCTGATGTTATTTATCATTCTGGAAAGTATCATTGAGTTCCGGGTAGTGGTCTGGAGGCTAGGCTAAAATGGTGGCTTAGAATCTAGGACCACACCCTCTAAACTGAAGAATTTAGGTCACAAACACAGCCTGGTAGGCCTATGCATGTGGTGGAGGCCCTCAACTACATGGAAGTCTTGTAATGCATGTGTTTCAGAGCCCAGGTCACTGAAAAGCATTTCAACTCAGGGTTTGGGCATTGGGAGTGATTGTTTAGCTCTTGGGTGTCATGTAGCTCTATAGGAAGGTTAGTAAAGTTTTAGTTTGTCGACTCCACTTACTTAATTGTGCTTAGGAGGTTAGGTCAGGTCATGGTAGTCCTGAACTCATGTTTACCACAACAAGTTGGTGAAATTGGGTAAATATGGTAGGGGTGGCATTACAGGGTGGTATCAGAGCTCCCAAGTTCAACACCTGGACTGAATGGGTAGAATGTGTTTGTCATGGACGCATGTTCATTGTCTATGTGTTTGTTATGCATGGATTGTGATGGTCATTGTTGTGCTCTTGTGTCATCATGATTTTTTCTAGTATGTTATGAGGCTAGCAGTTTTTCCGAGATGGAGAAGGAGATGTAGATCATTAGAGCGAGGTTGCAACACTGGACCTTGGGGTAAGAGCATATTGTTGTACAAGTTTCTATGTTGGGCATGCAGGTATGCTGGTTAATGCTTGTTATAAGAATTATGGTTGTGTACATGCATTACATTCTATTATTTTTTTGTTTACATGCATGATAGATGCTAGTTGATCAATACAGTTATATGCACATGCGTCAAATAGTCATGAATGGTAGTAACTTGTTGTTATATGCATTACGATCATATGCATGATGATTATGGTCATTGCATTTAATATCTTGATGTTATATGTATCGTGCTAATTTGGATTGGCCTGTGTAGATGGTTATGGTTATGATATTCAGGTATGAGTCGATATATTTGTGATATTGTGTCGTACTAATCTGGACTGACTTGTGCAAATGTGATAGCCTCCCCTGAGATACATTGAGGTATGAGTTTGATTATGTCATCTATTTGGTTTATCTAACATGGTATGTTTATATGTTGCCTGAATGTTTGGTTAATTGCATGATATGAGTATGTATCTATAAGATTGCAGGAAGGAAAGATCTTGTGTTAATATAGTTGTACTAACACATTATGTGTTGGGACAACTAATATGTACTTGACTGGAAATGGTTGTTAGTTGTAGTTGTTGGAAATCAGGAGAATAATGAGAGGGGGGTGAATCAATATTGTATCCATTTTACCAATTTAAAATTTATTTTCACTTTCGTAAGTACAATAAGATAGTAAAGAGAAATTTCAACAATAAGTATGACAAGAAACAATTTCAACAATCAAGGGAACACACAAAGAACACACAACTTCTTCAAAACTGCTTCTCCATTTTATTCATAGGGCAAGCTACAACTTGCAAATACAATGTTCTGGCTACAACCAGTAGGAAGCTAAAAATCCCTAATTTTTCATCTACAATTGAATGGAGCTGCAACCCCAACTATTCTCCAACACACACTGGAAGGAGCACCAATCCCAAATCAACAAGCTATAACTTGCTTTAGACACTCATTGTTCCATCTTTCATCCATTTTCATACTAGAAAGTAATGAATGTCCTCTATGCTTTAAAAAAAAATCCTCAGTCACCACTTCATTAAACAACTTCACCATAATTACACCTCGCTACACTAGAAGCTTTGTCTCAAAACAAAATCACACACATTCTGCTTGATCAAGCCTTCTTTTAAAAAAATTCTTTTTCTAATTTTGGCTTCCTGGAATTCTGCATGCATCGATATTTTTTCCTTTGTCCTATTCATATTAGTCTTCTGATTGTTGTTCAATCTTGATCTGCATTTCTTGGCTTAATCTCCAAGTCAAACTCCTATTTTTCTGCTTATTTCAATTAATCTCGATCTTTTACATGTTTTAGCATAGTTTCTCTACTTTTATCTATAGATTAATTTTGCTTAACTACCAAAAAATGTCTCTTAATAGGAATCTTCACTAATTTATTGTTAAAATAGGAAAATTGTTGTTAAAACGGGCTGCCAACTCTTTCATGCCGCCATTGGGCTTCAATCACCACTACTATCTGCCAACTTTTCTTTCCATGTCGTTGTTGCCAAACCATGCTGCCATGCACAATACTTTGTTGTAGGCCAAAAATGGAATACGAAACATGACCAAATTTTTGAATTGGCCTTACCACCTTTCTTTTCTTCCCTTAACCTATTTTTCGCCATAAGACCAAGTCTCTATGACCATCAACTAGGCTATTGCGTGCTTAGCCCTGTTGAACCCTCCGTAGGATGATTTCTTTATATAAATGGTCTAATACCGTTTATTTTGTTTCTACAAGAAACAATGAGGGGCCAAGTCCTCATGTTAAGCCCTTTGAGCCATACACGGGCCAATTCCTTGTGTTAAAGGTTTTGTGTCATTGTTCCCACCTCTACGTGAGGCGACCAATGAGCTAGCACTTAGCCATTCCCAGAGCCTTCGCGGCTCTTTATATCTTTCTGCCCCGATTCTTACATGTTCCATAGAGCTTGGTGTAGGCACTTAGCTCGTAGCCCCCAACATCCCAACGCATTGAATTTGCACACCAAAATAAAATCGTAGGGGTCTAGCCTCCAGGTTGATGTGTCCGTGGGGACCGCTCGATGCTTCTATGATATTGGCGTTGTAGTGTTGGTAATGATGTCAATAAGGTCATGGTGCTACTTATTATATGCCTTATGATGTTAGTTGTCCTCTTGATGTGTGATGAGTGTTTGGCTTGGTGAACCTATTAGTTGGCATTGATGTCAACATACTTATGACATGACTTAGTGGAGGTGATTTGGTCACTAAATAGAGATTGTTGCAAGGCATGCTATGATTTGCTTGTCATATGATGTTATTGTTGTAGGTAGTTGGTGTGCTGCTACAAGTGTTGCATATGCTTCTACATGTGTTGGAAGCATTGGATATGTTGCTACATATGTTGAAGGTTCTTCTACCAATGTTGGAGGTAGTTAGATGACATGATGCTGCTACTATAGGAGTTGGAGATGCTACTACAGGAGTTAGAGATGTTGCTACAGGTGTTGGAGGTGTTTAGACAGGTTGTGGTTGTTGCTTGAGGAGTTGGAGGTGTTGGTCTTGGTGATGAGGTTGGAAGACTAGGGACTACTTGTCACTGACTTGTTGCAGGAGTCCTTGGCCTATGTCATCAGTTGTAAAATTTTCACAGAGGCTTGGAGGTGTGTTTTGGAGCTGATGAAGGTGTTCCTAAAGTTTGGCAGAGCTTTGAGCTGACTTGGTTGTGTTTTTCCTTCATCCTCTTCCTAGTTGCATGGATGGTGAGTCATGGGAGTGACTGAAACTTTACAGTCACTAGTAGGCAGGCTTGTGGGAGTGACTAAGGAGCTCCAGTCGATTTTGGCCAGTGTTTTGCATGCGAATGAGATTTTTCACGCATTATTCTCCGCACTCATCGCGCAACTCAGCTAATTTTGGTATTGTGCCAAAGTTCTTGATCAAAAATTTTCGTTATATGGTCAAAAAAGGTTGTGCAACTTCTAGAAACTAATCAAAGTTGAAACTATCAAAAGGCAAGTGGAGGTAGTGGCTTGATCAAGTCAATGAGTTGAATCTCGATCAAAGAAAGCATATGAACGGAGTTGTGGAGCCCAATAGTTCTTTGTAATTATTGAGTTGAGCACCTTAGTTCATCTATATATTGGAGAAATATCAATGATAGTTTGGTTGGCCGAGTTATGTGTTAAATGGGTGGGAGTTTGGAGGATTGTGTGCAAGTTGTGTGAAATTTGTATGATGAAATTTTTCTAAAGTTGTTTGCAGGTGTAGAAGTAGTTAGATGAAGTATGCTTCGACCAGTATTTTTTGCAGTTAATGAGGATACATTTAGAGTTTTATTGTAGGAGTATTTGGAGATTGTTTTTTAGTTTGTGTGGAGAAATTTTGTGGAGAGTTTGATTGCAGTTTGTGGTGCAGATTTGGTTTTTTATTGTGAGCTTTGAAGATATGTTGTTGTGATGCTCATGTTGAGTAATTCTTGGTTCCAGTATGAAAATGGATGAAAGAGAACCACATAGGTGAGTGGAGTTTGAGGACTCAAGTGAAATCAATATAATTGGGAATTTTTCTCAGTCCAATGGTGGTTGGATAGTTCGACAAAAATTAGGAGAGGCTCATTGGTTGTGGTGGCTTCTAGTAGATTAGAGTCTGCATATTCAATGAATAGTTTAGGAGTAATCGGGTGAGGATCGTTGATCATGGTGGCCTTGAGCAAATGGCAGTCCATAGATATGCATGAGAAACAGTCTCCATTTGATAGTAGCCATATTGATATCTCTATGTAAAGAATTTTCTTGACTAATAGAATATTTGAGCAGTGCAGTAGCTGCAGGTGGTTTGTTTCCCTGGAGATGGTTTTCCACCATAAATATTTGTGTCCATTCTTTTTATTGCTTTCATGGTTTCATGTTTATATTTGATGCTTTGACCTATGATTTTGTGTTTCAGTGTATTCATGGTTAAAGAATAATTGGTTGGAGAAAAAATTTATAAGTACCTTCACTATTGATTCTCCCCACCCCCCCCAGTAGTGATATAGTTTCCAACATTTGATTGGTTATCGCTATGCCTCCGAGGCCTGATGATTTCTTCTTGACGCTTCTGCTAAGTGTACCTAATTAAATCTTCTGGGTTGGGCTATCTTGTGGGGTCCTCCTTCTTGAATCTCATTGGTTGAACATTGTCATGTCGCCTATGCCCATGTGTCCTACCTCCTGCTACATGGAAACACATCTTGCGCTCCTTTTAAAAACTTTCAAGGTCATCCCACGAGGATGATGTCATGCTGACATCACCAGGGACACATGGAGCCTCCATAGTGGCGACATGTGTCACCTGAAAATGGGCCGTTTGGGTGCCCAAAAATGCCAAATCTATTGAGAAATGACAACAAGAAATTCCAGTTTAATTTGTCCTTGAATTAAACTATGAATTAAAATAGAATTCTATTCTCATAGAAACTTGTAAATAGTTAAATAAGTTTAATTGACTTAATTAGCTTAGGAATTTCGAGTTCGAAGTCTTTTTGTAGCCATGTATATGTTCTCCCTAAATTTTAGGTGTCCATGATGAGTTTATTTGAGTTGTAATTAGATAACTGAGTTTGACTGAGTTATAGTGAGTTAAACTAGTTCTAAATGTTGGAGGAACTAGTAGAGGTCTAGTAGTGAGTTGGTGCATTGGTGCATCCTCAGTGCTACTCCAGCTAACTGAAGATTCCCTCATGAGAAATTCATGCATCTCAGTTCAGAGAAAGACCCATTTGAGAGTAGAGTGCAGGGACAATGTACAATCAGTTGTAGAATGATCCGAGTTGTATAGATCATGCATGAAATTAGAAGAGGACCTAGATTTGGAATACGCAGTTATGGAAGAAGGAATTCCAAATTAAATATGGTCTATTCCTCACAAGAATTGTGCAAGGAAATAGGGGCTTGGTAGGCAGCATAATTGGTTATGTGTTGGCCATGGTGGGCTTGTGAGGCAAAGAGTTGATCATAGCTGCGCGGAATTGTTCTTGTGAGAACAAGCTTTGTATTATCACTCAGATTTCTAATTAATGCAATAGATAGTTGGGGTTTTGAGCAGTGGATTTCCCTAGAGAAACAGTTGTATTATGTGTCTTTGATTATCTTCCTCTTGTCGATTATTTTTTTCATCGATCTATGGGTTTCAGTTGTTTAAAGAGTAGAGTAGATTCTTGTCTTGTGTTTTAGTACATTACATGAGCTATGAATCTACAGGAAAATATACATGGTATCAGAGCTAGACATGTAGAAATTTCTACCTAGTATCGGAGCTAAAGACATTATACTAGAGGAGATTTTGAAGTTTTGAGTTTCGGGTTACTGGTGAAATTCGAATTTGCAATACATATTTTAGGATCGACAGATGGTGTTCTACGGTTTGTGGCTCGAGTATGCCTTGGAAGGAAACTTGAATTATGTAGCCCATAAGGACAGAATGGAGGCTATGATGGAGGATAATGGCTTTAAGGAATTTGTTGATCAAGACATTCCTAAGCTAGCAGCATCAAATGCATAGAATCTGGCTGAATGGAAGAAGTGTGTGGTGAAGGCGAGGCAGATAATCCTTGAGGGAGTTCGAGACCACATTGTCTTGAGTCTCCATGGGAAGGAAACTGTGTCTGCTATGTGGAAAGCATTGATGAAACTATTCTAGAACAATAGTGAACATAGGAAATTGGCACTAAAAGACAAACTTTGAAAAATCAAGAAGGAGAAAGGCGAGACCATTCCAAAATAAATGACTAAGTTCACTCACTGTCATGATGAGCTTGGAAGTGTTGGAATAATCATTGTCGAGGATGATATGGTGACCCTATCTCTCCTAGGCCTTCCCAAGAGTTAGAATAGCTATCAGGACTCTGTCAATGGGAGGGAGAAGCTACCAGATTGGGAATGATTGTGGTCAGATTTGATGCAGGAGGAGATCAGAAGGAACACCAGAGATGGTTCCTCATCAAAGACCGATGATGAGGAAAAATGTGCCTTAGTAGGTAAGGCAAGGAAAGGGAAAGGGAAGGTATTCCATTCCAAATAGGATTCTTGCCATGGACATAAGAAGAAAGACATGATGAAAGTGAAGTGCTTTCATTATCACGAGTTGGGCCATTTTGCTACAAATTTTCTGCTCAAGAAGAAGTCCTCAGGAGGAGTGGCGGGTGAGGCTTTGGCCTCTCAATTCGAATTGGACTTTACTCTCATTGCATGCATGGTGTCATCAATGATGGGTAGTATATGGTACCTTCACAGTGGAGCTTCATTCTACATGACTGGTGACAAGGAGTTTTTTAGTGACTTGGAGGAGAAAGATCTCTAGATGCATATTGAGATGGGTGAAGACGAGAGGTATAGTGCTACTGGATTGGGCATGGTTACTTTCCAGAGGGAGAAGGGTGCTCCTTTCACCTTGAGGGGTGTTATGTATGTGCCCGCGTTGAAAAATAGCTTAGTATCAGTCGCCATGCTTGAGGATAGAGGCTATTATGTGATTTTCTCGAAAGGGAAGGCATTCCTTCGACACATAGCCACGGGTCAAGTAATGAAGATAGAGATTCGAGTTAAGAATCTCTATAAGTTGGAGGTAGAGAATTGTGCTGCCTTGAGCATGAAAGCAAATAAGATGTAAAGTTGAGACATTGGCGATTTGTGGCAAAAACGATTGGGTCACTTGCATTATGTGGCTTTAAAAATCATGTAGCAAATTTCTACCAGTCTTCCCAATGGTACGCTAGAGAAAGTTGACACATGCAAGGGGTGTACTTTAGGAAAATACACCAAGGCTTCCTTTCATGACAACGACAGTCAATCAAAGGTGATTCTAGAGCGAGTCCATTTAGATGTGTGTGTACCATTCTTGACAACATCCATGACCAAACATAGGTATTATGTTATATTTGTTGACAACTTTTCTCATAAATGTTAGATATTTTTCATGTAGAAGAAGGATCAAACTTTCACAAAGTTTTGTGAATTTAAAGCATTGGTCAAGAAAGAGTCTAGCAAGAATGTTAAAGCTCTGAGGAGTGATAATGGTGGTGAGTATGTCCCAAATGAGTTTAAGAACTTCTATGCAATAGAAGGGATTAAATGGGAGTTGATGGCACCCCATAACTCACAGCAAAATGAGGTGGCCGAGAGGAAGAAAAGAAGCATTGTAGGGGAAAAATGGGCGATGTTGCATGATTAGGGCTTACCACTACAGTTGTGGGCTAAGGCATGCAACACAGCGGTTTATTTGCAGAACCATAGCCCGCATTGGATTCTTGGGATGAAGACACAAGAGGAGGCTTATTTCGCTAAGAGACTAGATGGTGGTCACTTCAAGATTTTTGGGTCATTGGTATATTTCCATGTGACCACAAATGCATGAAAGAAGCTTGATTCGACAATATAGTTGGGGATATTTGTGGGGTACAGTGATACATTGTTGCAGGTGGGGAGGGAACCAGAAACAAAAACAACATGCTATCCACTCTTTCCACATCACGAAAATAAAAAAATGGAGGACCCACATCGTTATCCGAAAACATAGCAGTAGTGGAGGACCCAATCACAAAAATATTATTAAAACATGTTGCTTTTGGCTCTTCTTTTGTACTCACTCAGCCGACATCCACTTTTCCTTGCAATTTCGGAAGGGGGTTTTAATATATATAGTTTTGATTGTTATTATTGTTTAGATTATATCTATTATATATTAATACATCATAATATATTTAACATGTGTTATATTATATTTTTGAAAATCAAGGTTGTCGGATTATATTGGAAATAGAAATAATAATTAGTTAAAATTAGAACAAAAGTGGATTACATCAATAGAATATTCAGAATCAAAAGAATTAGTTGTGAATAGCGATAATGAGTTAAGTTACAAAAACAGTAATAACTTAAATTTATACAATAAAATATGATTGAAGTATAGATTTGAAAAATAAGGAATAGTTTTACGATGTCTATAAGGATAGAGTTTCTAAAAGTTTAATTTAATTATCAATATTTATTAGGTGAATGATAGGAATTTAACCTCCATATAATACTCTAGAATATTTTCAATTGTAGTCACAAATCGAATATTTATATTTATCTCAAAATTGATTATGATTTGATTAACTTAAAAACAAATCTCATATGAAATGAGTTATGGTGTTTGAGTTTGTGGTATTGATAAGTCATGGTATTGTAACAAAGTCTATTTACAAGTTAATATTCTACACGGTAAAATGGGGGTGAATCTCCATGATTGACTATCTTGTTACATGTTTGTAAAAATGTAACTATGTTTAATTTATATATTAATTTTTTTTTATGATTAAAAATAATGATAATAATAATTTAAAATAAATTCATTATTTAATTTATATTTTTGCAATGTGAGATGTATCATGAAGTAAGTGTTTCTATGCTTATTATGGATTGGTGTCTATTGAATTTTACCAACCATTTAATTTATACAGTTGTGTTGCATTGTTGTTGAGTTTTGTGTAGTCTTTTGTTTCCCTTTTGAAAATGATTTACCTTGCAAGATTCTTTGATACAACAATCTTTCATGCAAGCTTGGTATCATAATGATTGATCTTGGGTGCTATAGATAATGATCAAGTGATAAATGTGGTTCTTTGATTTTCTTTTATTCATTGGTTTCACTTGACTTATTTTTAATGCAGACTACTTCTCTCAAAATTAATTTCTTCCTCTATAATTCAAATCACTACATGCCAAGAAGAATAATGTATAAACTCAATGATTTTTTGTTAGTTATCGCATAACATTTTTCGGCCAAGTTTCTACATAAAATTGGGTTTTTTATTGTGATTTGACCAACTTGTGCACCTAATGGGTTTTTTTTCTTCCCTTGCACAATGATATGAGCCAAATCATTGTGTTGATATTTTCATTTTCTTTCCAAGAAGATAATATTCATCTTCAACTAGTTTCCATATTGATTTCAAGATGCATGGTGATCAAGAAAGGATGATCACCATTTCCTTGGATGTATCGACTCTTACAAAATTCAATCCACAACGTTCCAATAACCATACTTTATGCAAGCATTTGGTAACTAGTTGAGAGCCTATTATAATGGTTTTATGCAAATTGCATGTTTTGGAGTAGGTACACTAGTAGCCTTGAGCCTCCTTGAAAAAGGGTACTTAGGCACATGAAAATATTGGTTGCAATTGATTATTGTTTTGCTAATCAAAAATCATATCTATAACCCCATAACCCTACCTGTTGAAAAGTGTAACTAGGTTCGGTCTTCATAATGACATGAAACTGTGACTTTTGTAAAATGATGTAAAGAAGAAAATAAAATTACTATTGTAAGGCTTTATTCATGGGTTTCATGAGAAAAAGATTTTATTTGTTAGCGGCTTCCGTTGACAGCCTTAGGATTTATCATTTGAGTCAAAGAGTCAATGTCATGTATGAAGATCTCTTCTTAAGCATGTGTCGAATATATATTATATATATATATATATATATATATATATATATATATATATATATAGATATATATATATAGGCCTCCAACGATAAGCACAAGTCCCTCTCTTGAAGTTGGCCTCCAAACGAAGTAAAGATCTCATGTCATCCTTACCTTATGGAGACACATCGGTTGACATGGCTCACGTCGGCTCATTTATGAAGACCAACCACTATAAATAGGAGTGAAGGATTTTCACATAAGGATAGAAATCGGTTCGATATATCTCTTATTGTTTTAGTAGACAATGACAGAGAGAAGTTCAGATGATGGTACAGTGAAGTTTGGATAGGTCTATATGATTTTGGGAGAATAGTAGCAACAAGAAGTTCAGATTATCTTTGATATTAGAGTGACTGTTTTGGTTCCCTAAACACAGTCACATAGTTTGAGTGAAGGCTATAGTTCAGACCTCCTTGAAGTGTGAATATGATCATAGTTAAGAGGAATTCAGATCTATCTGAATCAGTGAAAAGGTGTAGAGATAAGTCTGAATAGGAGTGATGAAATGACAATGAATTTTTATTTAGTGAAGGAGCCATTTTTTAGTGTTGTATCACTGTGTTTTGGTGTTGCTGAAGAGGTCACATTTTGGTGACATTAGTTTGACATTTCAGTGCCATGACTAGTATATCTACAATTCATTGAAGAGATGATCTTAGTGTGAAGAAGGTCGAAGAAGAAGAACAAAGAACTAGTGTCTTGCTTGGAGTGGCTAATAGGTCAAGGGTATTGGCATTAGTATTCGTCAATTGGAATTTCTATAAGAAGAATTTGAGCGGGTTTTCCTCTCAAAGACTGAGAGGTTTTGGCCCTAGCTCATAGCCTACATTTTGTGTCTCTTGTCTATTTATGTTCATGATTTGGTTACTATTTGATGAAGAAGAACATTAATAATATAACAAGAAGAAGATCATATTCTAATGAAGTAAAAGATATTCACAACATGAAGTAAAAGATATAACAAGAAGTAAGAGAAATCACCTGACTATTGATGCCCTAGATTTCACAACATGGAATCAGAGCTAAGGTGTCAAAGTCTAGGAAAGGAATCTTATCAAGGGACACTCAAGGATAGAAACTCGAGAAAAGTATCAAAGAAAGCTGAAGGATCTATATTGTAGAATCAAAGCCCAGATCAAGGAAGGAAGTCTACTTAAGAAGTCTTGGGATCATCAAATAATTAAGGCCAAAGTCCTATTTCTACTCAAGGCGAATAGATATACAAATCAATGGTAAATAAAAGTCTACACCATCAAGAGTGTTGGATCCTATAGTCCTTAGCAAAAGACCACAAATACCCTCATCAAGATGAAGAGATCTACAAAGCAAGGCAACCCAAGTATAGACATCCAAGAGAAGCATTTCTAGGACTAAGATAACATCATCTTGGAGACACTAGAAGAATTTTTTATTTGCACTCATTCACCACCAATAAGTCAAAGTATCTTGAAGGCAAGAAGGCATTATAATCATATTCAAAATATACCTATCATTGTAGCAAGGATCCCCTCCTCATCCTTGAAGAATATCATCCGAGGAAGCATCAAAACATCCTCATCAATCACCATCAACAAAGGAATCTAGATCTAAAGGTGTTGACATCATAAAAGGAGAAATCTCCTTTATTGAAGAAAGACTTTTCATTTGGAAGAAGATCATCCAAAAGGGGCACTAATACATCTTATTCAACCACCATCAAAGTGATCAAGTTGAATATTTCATCTTCACTTTTCAAGTAAGTATCTTTCATTCTATAATCAAATTTGGTAAAATGACTGCGTTCTGCAACAAGATCTATAAGTTGGTTGGGTCATCAAAATTCCTTGCATGAAAAAGAAGGATAGACATAGTCCTGAAAGAAAGTGAAGTCATTGAACATATCAATGAAAAGGTCTCCTCTCAATACATGGAAAGTGATTCTTATGAAAGGTCCCCTCATATAGTAGGATTGGAGACATCAAAGAGATATATGATAAACTGGTAGAACTATTCTTTGAAGATGAAACAAAGAGAGGTCACATCACTTAGATCTGATCTACACAAATTTGTAGGTATCAAAGGATGAAGGGATATCTTCATAATATCTCAACTGCAAGATCTAGGAGAGATGATAAGGAGATAATCAACATTGTTCTAAATTCACTAACTGATGAACAAGTTGAAAAATGTCTATGAGGATAAGAAGGTTATCCCATTCAACAGCTTGTTATTTCTATGAAAGATAGAAGAAGATAGGCTGAGGGAAAAAGGTATTCAAACATTTGCCTAAAGAAAAGAAGAACGTAGCTAAAAATCAATGTTATATAGGAAAACCCCCGATCGGGGTGTAGCAAAGCAGAGGAGGTGGGCCAACAGAGATGGGAAGTGGAGATGGCATACATCGTCCACACGAGCGCAAGGACAAGGATCACTTTGGGAAGTGGAGGGAGAGAACAATGGGAAGGGTAGGTGGAAGGACAGGGCAGGGAAGGAGCGGGCCCCGAGAGGAGGCAGGTGGAGCCAAGAAGGGAAGATAATGAGGAAGGCAGGGGAGCCAGCAGGAGAGCGGGCAGAATGATTCCAGCAAGTGGAAGGATAATGAAGGAGGACTCACGGCAAGAGTAGCCGGAGGCATGCATGAGTTAATGAGAGCCAGAGCGGGAAGGGATGGAGGGCCATCATCTCGAGGGGAAGGCATAGGGAAAAGGGCAGCGAGTAAATGTGAAGGACAGGTGGTAGGTACACTGAAGGGCAGAAGGGAAAGGGGAATAAAACAAATGGGCAGAGAGCCAGTTGGTAGTTACATGCAGAAGGTGAGAACGAGAGTAGGAGTAGAGAAAGGTGGTAGACGAAGGACGATGATGTAGCCCGAGGAAAGCAATGGTGCCAACTCTGGTAGACGGTATGTTCTTCTCCATTTCCTAAACCTCAGAAGTATAGTGATGTCAAATTCTATAGTCTTAGGGAAGGAGATCGAGGAAAGGTATGGACTCTGAAAGAGTCAAAACCAGGATCTCCTGGAACACCACCTAGGTCGAGAGTGTAGATAAAAGAATGAGAGAAGAAATAATCAAAACTCTGGCTCTAAAGAAGGTGCACAGAGAGAAAGGAGGAAGCCGGGGAGAGAAGAGAAAACTTGGTAAGGGAGTTGGTCTGAGGAATCTCGCTCCGGCCAGGTGGCGCCTGAGGCTCGGAGGAGATGTCATAAGTATCTAGAATAGAGAGGAATCCAACCTAGAGACCTCAGGAGATGAGAAACAAGATAGCGCAGCCCTTGAGAAACCTACCTGGAATTTCTTGAGCAAAAACGAGAGGAAAACCAGAGTTTCAATTAGAACAAAGAAGGTAGAGAAGAGCGAGAAGGGAATGAAATTACCTGGTTCAATGCAAAACAGGGCCATGGTCCTTCCGTTTAGTTCCCCCAATAGGATTTCTATGGTTAAATTTCCTCGTTGTGTCCAGAACATAAATACAACCCCCCCCTAGTAGCTTCCCCGTGAGGTTGTCTTTGTCAAACCTTCTGGGCAATGGCTGACGGAGTGAAACTAACCTGAGAAAAGAGGAAGTGAGGGTCAGAAAAGAGAAAAAACAAGAGATGGCAGGGGGAAAGTTGAAGGGAATTCTAAGAAAACTCAGGCCAGCTGGTCTTGAGCGGGACACCAAACATGGCTCAATTAATTGTAAAATTGATTGGGTGTTATACCAACAGAATAATGATACTCTTCATGGTTATGTTATAGGTTTAATCATAATCTGTGTCCAGTATAGTGTGAAAGCAAGCAAACGAGGAGAAGCCAAAAACAATAGTGACAACGACAGAATGGGAAGAGATGGAAAAGAAGCAACCAAGAAGAGCAATAGAGGTACAGGTAAAAAGAAAGCCAGGGGGGTGGGAAGCTCCAACAGAGAACAACGTAAGAGAGGGAGAATGACAAGATGTGAGCATATGAAGACCCTCATTGACGAGTACATGGTAGGAAATACACCTGAGGTTAGAGACCAAATAGTGGGTTGGGAGCGATAATTAAATGACAATATTACCAACCAAGACATTCCCATGGAAGAATGAGAAGACATGGTTCAAGACCCGGGCAACACCCGTGGGCGAACACACTCTTCAGACAAAAAATCCAACAATACTAGGTCATGAAGAATTTTGTGGCCTGGGCCATGACTCTCAACAAAGAACAGGTAACAAGCAAAGGTTCGGAGGCATAGGAGGACACCAAAGAGAAAGATCCCATCAAAGCAGAGCTACTTAGGGAGATAGCGGAAATTTAGATACAAAATTATCGAAACCACCTAGCACTGGGAAGGATTGAACAAAATCTGTAGGATATTAAGAGAAGTGAGATGTTGGGTTCCAGTGCTAAAGCCCCAGGCCCTGTGATTTCCTTAGACGAGGAGTAAAACAATGATCCAAATAAATTTTGCTTCTGTTTCATGACAAATAACTTTTAGTTTTCAAAATTGATTTGCAGTATAGACAATATAGATAATGTTGTTAGGTTGATAAAGGAAAAATTATACAAATTTTTTACAACTTTTAACGATGACAGGTGGCCAACATGTTTTCCTATGGGAAGGTTGAGGCCACCTGGAACAAATGGAAAAACCTAATTTTTTCCAATTAATATAAATAGCGAAAGTACTACCAAGTTTACAAAAACAAATGTTATACATGAAATATTATGCTAAGCTTGAGAAGGGAAATAACAAGAAAGAGAGATAATAAGTCAATTTCTCCAAGGAAGTGGATAAATTTGAAAGAACGAAGTTCAAGGAAGAGGAAAAGCATTATAAGTAAGAGCTCGTGACATCACCATAGGAAACATAAAGGATGTCTGATAGTCAACTATGAAGCATATAGCTCTTAGTGACCTCATTAAAATATCAAAGGAAGAAGTGATCCACGCTAAGTTTCATCATACAGCAGTCAAAAGGAAACATCTATTGGATAAGGATATGCAAGATCCACAAGATTCTCTAATGGAATCCTCATCGAAGGGTTCACCAATCTAGAGAGGAAGAAAGTGTTTCATAAGGAACTCCAAACTTGTGGAACTCATGGAATAATGGTATGATGACATAAGAGATGAAGCATATCAAGGGGTTGAAGATTGTTTCATCAAGGAAGATGCTGAAAGAAGCCTAGATGACCCAAAGGTAAATGAGGTATGTATGCTTATATTTGATTTTATAAATTCATGTTGTATGGTTGCAGATAACTTGGATCACTTCTCTATCATGAGAAGCATGATCAAATGAAAAGGAATCTCCTCCTATTAAAGGTCATCAGAAGGCATGGGTCACACTAGCTAAAATCAACATAATATGTCCTCATATGAAGTATGAGGTGGTTTAATACAATTGAGGAAATATGAATGGAAAATCCTGGGAATTAAATGTGTGAAGAAAGGAAGGAAGAGATCATGAGATATGAAACCATTGTAAAGGAAATCAACATCTGGAAGACCAAGAAGATTTTACTAGGAAATATCCCAAAAAGATATGAAGACTTTGATGGAAGTCCAGAAAAGATAGATACCCTTGACAATGGATATCTTTGGGAGATATGTCAACATGTATGTAAGATGATGATACCTATAGGAAGATGTTGTTATGAAAGACCATCACAAAGGTAATTTTTATTTAAGTGTTCATTTCTTACTTTTTTAACAAATATTTGAATGGGCTTATGGAGGACTGCCAAAGGGAAGAACTGTGGATAACTTCCAAGAGGACCATGTAGAAGGATTTAATATCCTTTCGAGGAAAATATGGCATGTAGAAGGCAACATGACATGAGGTAAGGTTGGATGAAGACTAATGTATCACTTTCTGATGATGACATGATTGACCCATGAATGAAGGTGATAGATGGTTTGTGCCCTATGAATAAGCCATAAAAGATGAAGACTCCTTGATAAAGAAATTCATGACATGAAAGGAAGGAGCTCTTCAAGTAGTTGGTTGAGGATTTGTTGTAGGTACCTAATTAAGAGGGAGCCTGGAAAAAAGTTTCTTACTTGAAAGAAACTTGGAAATTTATAAGCCAAGAGGGAGCTTATGTACATTCCTTTCATAGGAATGAGTACATTCTATTATTGGAATTGATATGTCCTCCCTAATTGAGAGGGAGAGATAGACACATCATTTTGGTCTTCACCTAGGAAGATAGAATGGAGGATTGAGTAATCATCCAGCATCTAATACTCTTTGAGGATGAGATAGGGCATCCAAGATAAGAGTAGTCATGGACCGATATTCTTTGAGGACTGGCTAACGAAGATAAGAATAGTCCAAAGTATGCCATACTCTATGAACACTTGGGTGGAGTATGTACCTTGAGAGACAATGATTATGGTGTCTATGACTCATTGGTCTCACCAGCATTGTGTTATGATCATGTGGATAGAGTTGTTAGTCAAGGCTTTGCTATGTGACAATGTTGGTTGATATGATGCTAGACACATGGGTTACCAATCCGATTCTTCTTATGAGAAATTTGAGAATGACCAAGTACCATTATGAATACCTTCCTAGTTAAGAGGGAGTGTTGAAAAGTGTAACTAGGTTTGGTCTTCATAATGACATGCAATTGTGACTTTTGTAAAATTATGTAAGGTAAAAAATAAATTTATTATTTTAAGGATTTCTTCATGGGTTTCATGAGCAAGAGATTTTATTTGTTAGTGGCTCCCATTGAGAGCCTTATGATTTATCATTTGAGTCAAAGAGGCAATGTCATGTATGAAGGGCTCTTCTTGAGTATGTATCAAATATATGTATGTCTATAAAGCCCTCCAATGACAAGCACAAGTCCCTCTCTTGAAGTCATCCTCCAAACGAAGTAAAGATATCATGTTGGCCTACCTTATGGAGACACATCGATTCACATGGTTCATGTCGGCTGATTTATGAAGACCAACCACTATAAATAGGAGTAAACAATTTTCACATAAGGACATAAACTAGTTCAATATATCTCTGATTTTTTTAGTAGACAAAGACAGAGATAAGTTCAGATGATGGTACAGTGAAGTTCGGATAGGTCTCTATCATTTCGGGAGAACAATAGAAGCAAGAAGTTCAGATTATTAGATTGACTATTTTGGTGCCCTAAACATAGTTACAAAGTGTGAGTGAAGGCTACAGTTTGGACCTCCTTGAAGTGCGAATATGATCATAGTCAAGAGGAATTTGGATCTATCTGAATTTAGAGAAAAAATGCAGAGATAAGTCTGAATAGGAGTGATGAAGGGACAATGAATTTTTGTCTAGTGAAGGAGCCATTGTTCATTGTGGTATCACTATGTTTCGGTGTTGTTGCAGATATCACATTTGGTGACATTACTTTGACATGTTTTGGTGCCATGACTAGTATATATACAATTCGTTGAAGAGATTATCTCAGTGTGAAGAAGGTTGAAGTAGAAGAATAAATAACTAGTTTCTTGGTCTTGGAGTGGCTAATAGGTCAAGGGTCTTGGTCTTGGTATTCGTCAATTGAAATCTCTATAAGAATAATTTGTGTGGGTTTTCCTCTCAAAGAGTTAGAGGTTTTGGCCCTGGCTCATAGCCTATATTCTATGTCTCTTGTCTATTTATGTTCATGCATTGGTTACTGTTTAATGAAGAAGAACACTAATAATCTAACAAGAATAAGATCCTAATCTAATGAGGTAAAATATATTCACAAGAAGTTACTAATCAAGAGAAATCACCTAACTATTGATGTCCTAGATTGCTCAACACTATCATCATAAGCCTCATGGATGTAATGTCAATGTCTCCCACCTATAGAGCCATAGAGTAGATCTTGTCTTTGGTTTGGAGGAGTTAGAATAAAGTAATTTTTATTACTGAATCGGTTGGTTATTGTTACAACTATGTGTTGGGCTCATGCCCCTTTATTCTATACAACATACATATAGTATGAAGCTAATACAAAGGAACACGCAATGTATAAACACTCATATAGTTAAGCTTACAGAAAATTTTATAAGGTTTTGATACCTTTGTTAGAAGATCACTCTTGACAAAACATCTACATTAACACAAAATATTGTTACTCATGAGTATATACATTACCCTTGTGATTTTGAGATCTTATGTTTGAAATATTAGGTAAGGACAATTAATTCCCAAGTACAAGAGTGTTATTTTGGGCTAAAAATGAAAAATCTAGACTTTATTGAATGTTCTTGCATATTTAGATTGTTTATACATATATGCAATGCATATAGGCCTTGATGGCCATGATTATCCCTAAGAAGAGATTAATAGATGGTCAAAACTTATCTTACAAGAAATTTGTAAGTCTTTAGATTTATGGAAGTTGTATGCTTATCTATGACCTTTTGTTATTAGATTTCACATATACATGAGTAAGATAGATTTCCAAGTAATGTGTTAGTTCCATTATGCATAATTGAAGATTGAAGCATTTCCCCTCATAATAATCTTTATTAAAGTGATGTCATTACTTCAGGGACATTGACTCCAATTTTGAATCACACATATGTTTATGATTATTGTTGTGAAACATTAAGGGAATTTTGAGGTCTAAAATGGGCCTCCTACGGAAATTATAAAATAATAGTGGAAATATTAAAAAAGATTAGATTACGTCATCAAATTTTAGAGGGAAAAAAGAAAAAACTATTTCTTCAACTTGTATTTTCAACTTATTTCCCTATGGGTTTACTCAAATTTTGAGTGGCAACACTCGTTGGATGCAGAATTTGATTTCTCATCCAAAGAGTACCCATGTTGCATACTTTTAATGGACACTACTACACGAAATGAGAAATACATGAAAAACATGATTGCAATCACGTTTTTTCATGTATTTCTCATTTTTCGTGTATCAGGGTCCATCAAAAGTATGCAACATGGGTACTCCTCGCATGAGGAATTAATTTTTTCATCCAACAAGTACTCTCACTCGAAATTTGAGTAAAACCTTAGGGAAGTTGAAAATACAAGTTGAAAAAATAGTTTTATTATTTTGTTATCTTTTAATCTTTTTACTTTTTTACTCCAAAAATGGTGAATCATCCCCCATGGTTGCAATCATCATCTTGAATCATATTGGTGCTTATAAAGTTTATTTTGGTTGTACATTTTTCTTAGGAGGCCCATTTTAGACCTCAAAATTCCCCTAATGATTTATCATTAGTGCATATGAGAATATGGTTAGTATTTGTACTCATTAATTATATATATATGTGTGTGTTTGTGTGTGTGTGTGTGTGTGTGTGTGTGTTGGTGGAGGGGCAGTGGGGTGTGAGTGACATCATTCCATCATATTAGATAAATTTTATAGTTTGATATGATGGAAGAGAGTTGTAAGTCCATTTGAAGTTGAAATGTCAAGTTGTATTATCAATGTAATTATATAAAATTTAAATGTTTAATATGAATCTTTTATGGTCTTAAGATCCTAGACTAGGAGGCACTTATACTTGATTTGAGGTTAAAAAAATTGGATTTTCATCCACTACTTTGAGTAATAATCTTACGTAGGGGCTTGATTTTAAGTTCACAATATGCCATTTGATGCCTTAGAAAATCTAATTAAGGTCTCTATCGATTATTCTACCCTTGGGATCGTCTTAAAGAAAATTTGATAAATATTGGAAGAGATTTAGGGGCTCTAATGGAAATTTTTGCCATATCACATTAACAATGGAACCCATGAGTACTTGGAGTACACTTGCCCTAGATTGACTACCTTGTTGTTGCAAGGAAAATCTTGTGTGGTGTGATGTGCTACATCATAAATTTTTGCGATGTGGCACACTGCACCCACAAATTATTTTGGCATGAAAAATGATGTCAAGGCCAAAGGGAATTCTATATAATAAAGTTGGAAAATTTAATGCTTGATGTAGCTTCCTCCATAAGGCCCACATATTTTACACACACTGTGAACTAGTAGAATTGGAAACTAGCATAAGCTTGAACTCAAGTGACACAAGGTAGATTCTAACCTATGCCCGTATAGCCTCTAGGTGTACCAATTGTACCCCTCACATGGAACACATGACTAATTGGGAGTTTGAAGTAGCAACATCCCAAGGAATTCCTTAATAGTGAATCTTATTGTTAATTGATCTACAAATTGTTAGTGTCAGCCTTTGAAGCCTTCCATCAGTGATCAAATATGCACATACAAAGTGGTCTCAGGGTGTCAATGTCAAATTTTGTCATTTCAGTGAGTCTTCAAGTAAAATTTGGTCACTAGGTATTAGGTCTAGGATTGTTTTTCACTCCTTCCAAAGTCTTCCAAGTATTGGTCCATGTCACCATTCAGCTTAGTTTACCATCATTCAAAGAGTTGTCATCATCATTTCAGGTTCCAATGGGTCATTTTACACCTTGTTCGTGCTTCAGTTGTACTTGTGTAAGCCTCATTTCCCACTCCTAGGGTTTTGAAGGTAATTTTTCTTGGATGGCCAAATGATCAACAAAACTTGTGTCCTGATGTTCATACACGTTCCCCTATCCCTAATATACCTTCTTAAACAATTCCCATCACTCATATCCCTCAAATTCATCATTTTCCCACAAACCCTAGTTTATTGCTACAATTTGACAATTTTCTAGGCTAGGCCTGTGTTTTGACCTTTTGGACTCAATATTTGAAATTCTACTTTCCCCTGATTCCTAACATCCCTCCCTACTTCCCAAAATTTTCTCAAGAATTTAGAAGCCCCTCATCCTCTTCATTTCCCTTCATTTCTACAAATCCCCTGTTCCACATAGCGGGATAGGTTTCCTTCAAACTATGTTTCTGAGCAAGAAAAGATGAATTTGAAAAAAGGGAGAGTGGTTTTTTTCCATCATTGACCCAAGAAGAAAAACCTCTTTCCTTTCTTACACATCTTTCATGGTTTGGGAGAAATGTCGAAAACATCATTAGCCTTAGGAGGATTGATGCACTTCTGGAGTGACCTTGGGAAAATCAAGATTTCACCTAGCTGGGATGTCAAAATGACTTTCTTGATGATTTTAATGATATATAGACAGAGAGATATTTCAAATGAGCTATCATGAGCTCAATTTGGAGTTGAGGAAGACCTTCAAAAGTTGGCTGCAACAACACTCTGCATTTAGGCAGCCTCATTTTTCACATTTTGACCAGTCTTGGGAGATTTGACTTTTGATAGGGAAAAGGAACTCCAAATTGAGAAATTCAAGATTTTTTGGAAATTAGAATCAATAAGCTTTCCAAAGAGCTATCCTTCACCCAATTTGGACACCAGGAAGGCCTTCAAAGGCCATCTACAAAAAGGAGTTGTGCATTAGGGAGGCATTGCGCATCAAAGGGTCAGCGCTGCGCGTCAGTGGGTTTTCTCCAGTGTAAATTTACACTGCAGCTGCGCATCAGGAGGGCATTGTGCATTGGGCCTAGTGCATTGCGCATTAGTCCAGAAGTTGCCAAAACATTCCAAATCACTCAATAACCCTAAAAAATGTTGCATTTCTCTTCTACAAGTAAGTCCTCATTGCATTTGAGTTGAATTTGATCTTTTGCATGTGTTCTTCATGAGTTTTGCATTTTGAAAAGCAAACCCTAGCTTGTCTTCATTATTTTCCATTTCATTGTACAACTTTCACTCCATAACTACAACCAACATCATTTTTCCCTTTTTTATCTTACATTGCCCTAAATCAATCCATTAATCCCATTTTCCATATCCCACTCCCCTAAGACAACTCATTCCCTTCATCAAACCCTAAATCCCTCACAAAACCCTAGTTTCCCAAAACCTATCCCTTCATTTCCCAAAATCCATTTCCCATTAGTAAAATCTCTTCATACTCATCTCCCTTGTCCTCCCTCATTACAATTTTACACCTTATTATCATCATATCACTTCCCTAAGACAAGCACCAAGCACCATGGCAAGAAACAATGAGTCAAGCTATGAAGAAGAAACACTAAGTGACAGCTCAAGAGAAAGAAATGTATAGCCTAGGATTCTTCACAAGGGTGGAAAAATAATTAGAGAGGAACCTATTAGCATGACTGAACTCCTTGCTTGCCCTCTTGCTACTACTTGTTTCAGATATCAATCTTGCTTTGAGTTTTGTGAGATGGTTGATGTTGGGTGTGGAGCCTGATTATATTCTATATTCAAAGGTTTCAGCTGGATGTATACCCCAGGAAGACTGTACACCCCTCCACGCGGGGGTTCCCCCGCGGGAGTCCGGGGGGAAAATCCCCCACAGTTGGGGGGTCCGGGGGCCAGTAGTCCCCCGATGGGGGTTGGGCGTAGCACCCCCGGAGCCAAAAAATAGATGTAAAATTGCCTTGTAAAAGTCTAGTAATTTCTAGTCAATCTGGGTCTTTCATTAGGCAGATGATTTGATGGTAGAAGTTATGTTTAATTTAGGGTTTTTTGCCCTAGAAGGAAACCCCTCACATTATATGAGGGAATTGTATTATGTCTATGTAGATCTGTATTCTGAGTGAGAAAGAGAGAGGAGATTGAGAGAGAAGAGGGTGTTACAGTGGATCTGTTGTAGGTTGTATCTCTTCAGTTTGTTGGATAATATAAAAGGAAAGGACTGGTTGTTTCTCCGTGGACATAGCCCAAACTGGGTGAGCCACGTATATCTGTGTCTCTCTTGTTTTATGTGTTTATATTTCTACAATATTTTATGTGTTCCATTGATCTGTAATATATAATTTTCTAATAGTTGAGAGGGTTAAATACCATCATGAGTTAGCAAGGCAATTTTTCATAAACATGGAGAACAATATGGTACATCTTGCTGGGATAAACTTCACTCTTTCACCCACTATCATTGTAGAGACCACAGGAATTCTGGATGTAGGGGAAAAATGGAACAAAGGAAAAAAGAAGAATGAAAAGCTCAGCATTTTGGATGATGTCACTTTAGCCCAACAAAGTAATTAATGAGGGACCCTTGTGCCAAATTTGGATAAATTTTGAGAAAATTTTGTTATTTCATAATTTTTAAAATGCAAAACACAAGAATTTTCAACTGATGCGCAACGTCGGTGAGTTGTCTAGGAATTTTGCAAAATGGATTGCAATTTTGGATTCCTCATGGAAAAATAATGAAACCCAGAAAGTTTTATGAAATTTGGATGAGATCTGGGTCACCTAAAGGGAAAAAAACACTCAAAAAGTGCCCTCTCTACCACTTTTTGAACACACAAGAACCAGTCTTGGGAGAATCCACTTTTGAGGGGGCAAATGACCTCCAAATCCGCAAATTCAAAGTGTTCCAGAGACTAGATAGGTAGGGCTTTCCAACAAGCTATCTTGGGCATGATTTGGATGAGTAGAAGGCCTCAAAAAGTAGCCTTGAAGTGGCGCTACGCATCAAGCTCATGGCATTGTGCATCAGGCAAAATTTTGCCAATTTTGCCTAAAAACTTAGAATTTAGCCTAGTTTGTTGTCAGTTTGACTTTTTATTCTCTCTTGGGTAAATTGATGATGTAATATAATGTAATATGATGTACCATGATGTAAAAATTATGAAAAATGACTTAAGGAGGTAGATACATCAGTTTGAGTTGGTTTGAGGATGAATGAATCAGTTTCCATAGTTTTAGAGGCAAGCTGTTCCACTGCCTATTTTTCAGTTCCTAGTTTAGATCTTGTTGAAACAGCTCCTTGACTCATGGATTTGACCCCTGATGGCTAGCATAGGTGGTTTTATGCCTATATTATGTACTTTCTTAGTCATTTGTAAAGGTTGGACTCTTGTGGATGTATTGAGCACTATTGTAAATCACTTCTGTAGTTTGGTAAGGAAATGAACCAGGTTTTTGCAACATTTTGTGGGATTCTTGTGGCAAGGTGAATTAGCATTGTTTTCTCCTTTGTTTTCTAGTTCATCTTATGTGTATATGTGCCATCATATCTCTTTTTCTGCATAACTAATGAATCAAGATTAAAGGGTGGAATCCATTGGTGTTTCAGTGCTCTGCCTTGGGGTTTATTTAGTTCTTAATGTTTTCTGCTGTTTGAAGAGGACTCATGAACTTTTCATGCCCTCTCCAACTCCTCACCAGTCTTTGGACTCACCATCACACTCATTTCAAAGTGCTAAAACACTTGCCTACCTCGCCCCATAGAAACCTTTGCAAATCTGAGTTGATTTCCCGGACCCAAAGCTGCCTTCCTCATCTGATCCAACAACCAACCATTAAAATCAATAAAATTCCTCTGAGCATATACCTAGCCTAAAATTAGTATTCATTTCAGTCATCTCAAGCCTTACTTTCCATATTTTCTTTGAGATGGACAATGAGAGAGCCCTCTCCCGACTTGGTAGGGCTAGCTACCAGGTTAAGCATGGTTTAATGTTACCCTAGACCTGTCTTTCTCAACCTGAGGTAGATTTAGGCTATAACATAGTGGCGACTCCATTGGAGAATGTACTTTTGTGTTCCTCAGCAAAATGTAATCAAGTTCAGATCTGATTGTTGATGGTGAACAACGATTAGACACCGGAAGGCTGAAATCATTCACCTGGCGACTCCAAATTAGTTTCAAGATCAAATCCAAGGACTCCACTAGAGGATGAACCCGACCAGCAGAAACATGAAAGGACAATATGGAAAGATCAGGTATTCAGGTTAGAATTTCATCCAAGACATTATGTTCTTCGTTATAAATTATTTCTTCTCTTTTCCCGAGAATGTCAAGAAGGCTTTGCAAAGTATATTGTATTTGAGAAAAGATCCTCAGCCTACATTTGATTCCTTCCCTTTGAAGATTGTGAATACCAAAGATTTGCATGCCTTTGAGCTTGATCAAGACCCTTTTTTTGATGCTTGTGATGACCATATTCAAACTGATGAGCCTTAAGAGACCAAGACTGATTCTACAGCTTTTGTACATACCCCTATACCTTGTAAAATTCCAGATCGACACGAGCCTCTGATTTTACCTCCTATATCCCATGCTTTCCCTAAAAATCATTACCTCTATCTACCAAGATTTGATGGTGAATGCGACAACATCACTGTTGAGAGACATGTACTGAATTTTGAGTCTTTTCTCAACCTTTTTGAAGTTGATGAAGAGGATGTCAGTATTAGGATTTTTGCTCTTTCTTTGCAAGGCAAAGTCAAGAGTTGGTTCAAAACCCTGCCTGATGTGAGCATCTCAGATTTCCAGCAGTTCGTCAAAGTTTTCCTCGACAGGTGGGTGATCAGACAAAACCCTTTTTTGATTATAGAAGAGTATAACTAGCTGAAGAGACTGCTAGGGGAGACAATACAACAATTTTCTACCAGATTTAACCAAGTCTATTTTTCGATGCCCGTTAATATAAGACCTCCTCCTAGATCTGCTCTCTTACACTACTCGGAAGCCTTTGATCCGGAAATGGAGTTTCAACTGAGAGAAAGGAACCTTTCAACACTTGAAAAGATGCAAAACAATGCAGTAGATGTAGAGGCTAATTTGTTGATCAAAAGGGCCAAGTTGAAGGAAGAAGAGATGAAGAACATAGATCCAAAGGAATTGACATCTTTAGAGGTAAAGCTTGACATTTTGGTAAGTGCAGTGGAAGAGATGATGCAAAAGATCACTACAAGGAATGAGTATGATGTTTAAGATCATGGCTCGCTAATTGAAGAAGAACAAGTTGTTGATCCAAAACATCTTCTTTCTTATCCCAGTTGTCATAGACCTAATAATGATTGTTTTATAGATCATCTTGGAGAAGAGAGAACTGTTGATATGACATGTATGTTTTATGATGTATTTTATACTGATGATTTGCCTCAGTTTGATTAGTATGATGATGATTATGTTCTCCAAATAGAAGCTAGTCTTGTAGACAAACTAGCAGCTAGTTTGTGGGAGGAGGAAGTTCACTTTCAGCTCGAATACAGTGATCAACCATTGCATATCAGCTATGGAAGTGAGGAGGAAAGTGCATCAAATTTTGAAGTGAAGGATATTTGCCTTTTTGTTTTGCTTCGTTTCAGTTCATCAGAGACAACTTTCATGCAATCAGAAATCAACTGTCGACAAGTCTTGATCTGGACCATCTTGAGGGCAATGAAATCCTTGTGCAAGACTTCTCATATCTAGATTTGCAGCCCCCAAATGCCATTGATTTTCAAGTTGCAAATGAAGATTTGGAAGCTGGACCATATGATCAAATGATGCAAGATGATTCTGTACCATTTTGTTTTGAATCATTTCAGTTTTTGAAGGGAAAATTGCATAGTATATCTTCAAATGAGCAGCCTGTAGAAAATCATGCAATCTCATTAGAACCAATAGAAAATGGGTTGCAACAGTCTTTTCAAGTTTTTTGCGATCCAATAGCTGATGTGTTGGATGATGTCTGCAGTAAAAGTCCTTCTCCACTAGCTAACTGTGAGATTGAAACAAGTATTGATACAAACTTGATTCGACAGCCAGTTTCTTTGTCAGTTTCAGTAGGAGTCTCGTCACAGTGCTTAGATGAAAGTTTGCATTCATGGTACGAGGAGAAGAAAAGTAATCCATTGGATGAGCTAAGTCCCAGTGTGCATGAATTTCAAGATCCTTATGCAGTGTTTTTGGAGTTAGATAGAGAATCCATATTATTCAACGGATCTGTTTACAATTTTTCATGGGAGTTGCCTTTTAGTAGTTCTCTCTTTTTGTTCATAAGCAAGCACATGTGGAGAATGCAAACAACGGCCAGAATGCTTACTTGGTTGCATTGGTTGTTTCATTTCACTTAATCAGGTGATGAATGGAACAGCTAGAGTAGGGTTTATTGAATAAGCTACATTATTAGCATATTTTCCAGTTTGTCATTTGTGTTTTAGTATTGAGTCAGTTTCAAGTTAGTTTGTGTCGTCAAGTTGTCAGTTTTCAGTCATCCAATTTAGTTTGTGTTTTTGACTCCTTGCCCAATGGATAAGGCTACTTGGTCTACGGTGTTCTTTGCATCTCCAAGGAGCTACCATCCCCAATGGAGCCAATGTTAGTGTTAGCCTTTCAAGCCTTCCATCGGTGATCAAATATGCTCTTACAAAGTGGTCTCAGAGTGTCAAAGTCAAATTTTGTCATTTCAATGAGTCTTCAAGTAAAATTTGGTCACTGGGTATTAGGTCAAGGGTTGTTTTCACTCCTTCCAAAGTCTTCCAAGTATTGGTCCATATCACCATTCAGCTCAGTGTACCATCATTCAAAGAGTTGTCATCATCATTTCAGGTTCCAATGGGTCATTTTACACCTTGTTCGTGCTTCAGTTGTACTTGTGTAAGCCTCATTTCCCTCTCCTAGGTTTTTGAAGGTAATTTTTCTTGGATGGCCAAATGATCAACAAAACTTGTGTCCTGATGTTCATAAACCTTCCCCTATCCCTAATATACCTTCTTAAATAATTCCCATCACTCATATACCTCAAATTCATCATTTTCCCACAAACCCTAGTTTATTGCTACAATTTGACAATTTTCTAGGCTAGGCCTGTGTTTTGACCTTTTGGACCCCTTCCCCCCACTCAATATTTGAAATTCCACTTTCCCCTGATTCCTAACATCCCTCCCTACTTCCCAAAATTTTCTCAAGAATTTAGAAGCCCCTCATCCTCTTCATTTCCCTTCATTTCTACAAATCCCTTGTTCCACATATTGGGATAGGTTTTCTTCAAACTATGTTTCTGAGCAAGAAAAGATGAATTTGACAAACGTGAGAGATTTTTTTGTCCATCATTGAACCAAGAAGGAAAACCTCTTTCAATTTTTACACAGCTTTCATGGTTTTGGAGAAATTTCGAAAACATCATTGGCCTCAGGAGGATTGATGCACTTCTGGAGTGACCTTGGGAAAATCAAGATTTCACCTAGTTGGGATGTTAAAATGACTTGCTTTATGATTTAAATTATATCTAGATAGAGATATATTTCCAATGAGATATCATGAGCTCAATTTGGAGTTGAGGAAGACCTTCAAAAGTTGACTGCAACAACACTCTGCATTTAGGCAGCCTCATTTTGCACATTTTGACCAGTCTTGGGAGATTTGACTTTTGATAGAGCAAATAAACTCCAAATTGAGAAATTCAAGATGTTTTAGAAAATAGACTCAATAAGCTTTCCAACGAGCTATCCTAAACCCAATTTGGACACCGAGAAGGCCTTCAAAATTCATCTGCAGAAAGGAGTTGTGCATCAAGGAGGCGCTATGCATCAGAGGGTCGGCGTTGTGCATCAGGCAGTTTTCTCTAGTGTAAATTTACACTGGCACTGCGCATTAGGAGGGTGCTATGCGTTGGCCTAGTGTGCTGCGAATTAGTCCAGAAGTTGCCAAAACATTCTGAATCATTCAATAACCCTCAAAAACGTTGCATTTCTCTTCTACAAGTAAGTCCTCATTGCATTTGAGTTGAATTTGATCTTTTGCATGTGTTCTTCATGAGTTTTGCATTTTGAAAAGCACCCTAGCTTGCCTTCATTATTTTCCATTTCATTGTACAACTTTCACTCCATAACTACAACCAACATCATTTTTCCCTTTTCTATCTTACATTGCTCTAAATCAATCCATTAATCCCATTTTCCATATCCCACTCCCCTAAGACAACTCATTCCCTTCATCAAACCCTAAATTCCTCACAAAACCTTAGTTTCCAAAAACCTATCCCTTCATTTCCCAAACTCCATTTCCCATTAGTAAAATCTCTTCATACTCATCTCCCTTGACCTCCCTCATTACCATTTTCCACCTTATTATCATCACATCACTTCCCTAAGACAAGCACCAAGCACCATGGCAAGAAACAGTGAGTCAAGCTATGAAGAAGAAACACTAAGTGACAGCTCAAGAGAAAGAAATGTATAGCCTAGGAGACCTCACAAGGGTGGAAAAATAATTAGATAGGAACCTATTAGCATGGCTGAACTCCTTGCTTGCCCTCTTGCTACTACTTGTTTCAGATATCAATCTTGCTTTGAGTTTTGTGAGATGGTTGAGAGGGTTAAATACCATCATGAGTTAGCAAGGCAATTTGTCATAAACGTGGAGAACAATATGGTACATCTTGTTGGGATAAACTTCACTCTTTCACCCACTATCATTGCAGAGACTATAGGAATTCTGGATGTAGGGGAAAAATGGAACAAAAGGAGAAAAGAAGAATGAAAAGCTCAACATTTTGGCTGATGTCACTTTAGCCCAAGAAAGCAATTAATGAGGGACCCTTGTGCCAAATTTGGAGAAATTTTGAGAAAATTTTGTCATTTCACAATTTTTAAAATGCAAAACACAGGAATTTTCAGCCGATGCATAGCGCCACCAGCGTTGCGTATTGAGTTGGCTATGAATTTTGCAAAATGGCTTGCATTTTTGGATTCCTCATGGAAAAATAATGAAACGTAGAATGTTTTATGAAATTTGGCGGAGATCTGGGTCACCTAAAGGGCCAAAAACACTCAAAAAGTGCCCTCTCTGCCACTTTTTGGACACATAGGTACCAGTCTTGGGAGAATCCACTTTTGAGGGGGAAAATGACCTCCAAATCAAAAAATTCAAAGTGTTCCAGAAACTTGACAGGCAGGGATTTCCAACAAGCTATCTTGGGACTGATTTGGATGAGTATAAGGCCTCCAAAAGTAGCCTTGAAGTGGCATTATGCATCAGGCTCATGGCGTTGCGCATCAGGCAAAATTTTGCCAATTTTTCCTAAAAACTCAGAATTTCGCCTAGTTTGCTGTCAGTTTGACTTTTTCTTCTCTCTTGGGTAAATTGATGATATAATATAATGTAATATGATGTATCATGATGTAAAAATGATGAAAAATGACTTAAGGAGGTAGATACATCAGTTTGAGTTGGTTTGAGGATGAATGAATAAGCTTCCATAGTTTTAGAGGCAAGCTATTCCACTGCCTATTTTTCAGTTCCTAGTTTAGATCTTGTTGAAACAGCTCCTTGACTCATGGATTTGACCCCTAATGGCTAGCATAGGTGGTTTGATGCCTATATTATGTACTTTCTTAGTCATTTGTAAAGGTTGGACTCTTGTGGATGTATTGAGCATTATTGTAAATCACTTATGCAGTTTGGTAAGGAAATGAACTAGGGTTTTGCAACATTTTGTGGGATTCTTGTGGCAAGGTGAATTAGCATTGTTTTCTCCTTTGTTTTTTAGTTTATCTTATGTGTATATGTGCCATCATATCTCTTTTTCTGCGTAACTAAATGAATCAAGATTAAAGGGTGGAATACATTGGTGCTTCAATGCTCTGCCTTGGGGTTTATTTAGTTCTTAATGTTTTCTGCTATTTGAAGAGGACTCATGAACTTTGCATGCCCTCTCCAACTCCTCACCAGTCTTTAGACTCACCATCACACTCATTTCAAAGTTCTAAAACACTTGCCTACCTTGCCCCATAGAAACCTCTACAAATCTGAGTTGATTTTCCAGACCCAAAGCTGCCTTCCTAATCTGATCTAGCAACCAACCATTAAAATCAGTCAAATTCCTCTGAGCATATACCTAGCCTAAAATTAGTATTCATTTCAGTCATCTCAAGCCTTACTTGCCATATTTTCTTTGATATTGACAAGGAGAGAGCCCTCTCCCGACCTGGTAGGGCTAGCTACCAGGTTAAGCGTGATTTGATGTTACCCTAGACCTGCCTTTCTTAGCCTGAGGTAGATTTAGGCTATAACACAACCCAAGGGAATGTGTGTGTGTGTGTGTATATATATATATGTTGACAAACTTTTTTTTTTGTATGTTTGACATGTTGCACCAACAAAACCTTTGGCTCCAACATGTTCCAAGCTTGAATATCTTTCGTTTGTGACATGGACGAGACACAGATGAAATGGACAAAGTAAATGTATGAGAAGAAGGGAGCATCACATCAAAGGAAATGATATTATCAAGTGATGTATCACGCAAAAAAAAATTGTACAATACATCACACAATGTTATCTGAGTGATTCGATATAACAAAAGAAGTGAAGGGAAAGAAATTGTGTTGCAAGTGTCAAAATTTCCTAAGATGCAATGATAAGGGGAGAATAAGATTAAAAAAAAGAAAGATAAGGAAAAGTGAAGAAAGGAGGAGAAAAATTCTCCTTGTTTCAAGAAGGAAAACGTTTCCATGATGCAATGGTTGGGAGGATGCTTATCACATGAAAAATGATTTTCAAGGCACAACCTATCATGTGGAACCAAACTTTAAGGTGAAACAAATACTTTCCTACATGTATGATATGGCACAAGAGAGAATTTTTAATAATGGAACAAGAGAATATTTTTTATCTTTTGACACATTGTAATAATAGAATTAATAGGTATGTTATGAAGTTTACAATGATATGCTATGGTGGTAGGGTGAATGCATGAAGATGGGCTACACTTTTGGGCCAAATGTGGCAATGAAATTTCAAGTTTTTCCTCTTTTATCGAATTAAAGCACTCAAAATTCATATAAGTAATGTGAATTTTGATTCAAAGTTAAAATGACAAATTGTGGAGAATTGTGTTGTTGTCCTACTGATATTTTTGGCAAAAATATTTAGTATCATATAATATGTCAATTTTCCGTTAAATGAAATGCTTGTACTTGAAAAGTTTCACACAACTTAAGAGGTATGTGTGTGTTCACGTAGCATAACTTAGTCTAAAATGTGTGTGTGTGTGTGTCTATATATATATATATATATATATATATATATATATATATATATATATATATATATATGAGCATGATCTACATGGATAGAGCTAAGATTTTCATATTAAAAATTTATATTTTTTATTGTTTTTCGAAGTTGGCAAAGTAATATTTCAATTGCATTTTGCAGACACATGTTTTCATGTAAGTTTTTTTCAACTATTTAAATAAATTGAAAAACCAAGAGTACTCTTTTGAAGAGGACTCGTAAAAACCAAGAGTACCATTTTGAGCTTGCATTAGATGCATTGATTTTAGTGTAGATGTTGATTCCTAATCCTATTTGATTGCTATCAATAGATTCATTGTAGCAATTTTAGGGTAAGTTCCTCAGATAGAAGACCAAAGGACACCGCTCACAAATAGATCACAGATCAATACACCAGTATTCTTGATGTGGTTAAAACCCTCAAAGAGGGAAACAGTCCATGGCCTGAGCCAACGCGACCACTTTAGGCAATTTATTAGTAAAAGAAATAAAATTTACATGAATTTCTCTCATGAACGGTCACCTTACAAATGACCCTCGGGTGCTAATACACAGATCAAGAGTCAGTAATATCGAGGAGAGAATGAACCATCGCATCATTACATATTGTGACCATTGGATTGTAAGTTACAAAAGTACATAGTAAAGAAACACACTTTACCTAACTCTACACTAGACCAAGTTATACTTAACTATTTCCTATGTGTCGGAATATCCTAACATCCCCCCTTAAGAACAACTTGGGATAGGATTGAAGGATGTAAAAAAACGACACAATTGGAGAAGGAAGGAGGCATTAAAGCCTATCCCCCCTTAATGACAACTTCCTAAACTCCAATCATAAATCGAAGTTTAGTAAACTTCACCTCTCGGAGAGCCTTTGTAAAGATGTTTGCAACTTGATCATTAGTTGAACAATATTATACTTCAAGAACATGGTCATGAATGAGCTTTGTGCTGATTTTGGATTGGATATTTTTATGGTTGAATGGAACTTTGATTATCACACCAAAGTGTAGTCGGATGTGGCTGCTGAAAGCCAAACTCTGATAGGATCTGATGAAGCCACGTGGCTTCCTTACTAGCTTCTACGACGCCACGATACTCTGCTTTTGCTGAAGAAAGAGAAATTGCACTTTGTTTCTTGCAAGCCAATGTAATAGTTCCAGAACCAAGAGTGAAGACATAACTTGCAGTAGACTTCCGATCATCAGGGTCACCAGCCCAATCGGAATCAGTGAAACCAACCAATAGAGGAGATGCTTTTACACTGTAATGAATCCTAAACTGAATTGTACCTCAAACATAACGAAGTATTATTTTAGTTACTTTCCAATGAATTTCATGAGGGTTTCGCATAAATCGAGCAATAAGGCCAACAACAAAGGAAAGGTCAGGATGGGTATGGGTCAGATACAAAAGTTTTCCTACAAGATGACGATATAAGGTAGCATCAACTTCAGGGGAAGTACAAGTGACTAAAAGTTTGGCTCCAAACTAAAAGGGAGAAGGGGCTGGCTTACAATCTTCCATGTGAAAGTGGCGTAGAAGATCACATGCATACTTGGACTAGGAAAGGGAAATACCTTCCTTGGTTTGCAAGACTTGAAGACCAAGAAAATAATGCAAGTGTCCTAAGTCTGTCATTTCAAACTTATTTTTAAGGTTGGAATTCACATGGTTTATAAGATTGGGATCACTACCAGTAAGGATAAGATCATCAAAATAAAGAACAAGAATGATAATAGACTTACCCACTTTCTTGGTGTAGATAGTATTGTCAGAATGACACCTAAAAAATCCAGTATCTAAAAGAAAGCTATCCATTTTGGCATACCAAGATTGAGGGGTTTTCTTGAGACCGTTAAGGGATTTCTTAAGCCGACATACAAGGCTGGAGTCTGTTTTTATAAAGCCAAGAGGTTGTTCCATATAGATTTCTTCATGAAAGAAGGCAGATTTCCATTTTAAAGAGGCAGTAAGGGAAAGAACAAGGCAGATGGAGTTAATTTTGGAAACAAGGGAGAAGGTTTGAGTATAGTCAATGCCTTCAACTTGTGAAAAACCCTTAGAAACAAGACGAGCTTTATGTTTATCAATTTTTCCATCTGGTCCAAAGTTGGTATCATAAACCCATTTTCATCTAACAAGTTTTCGTCCCTTTGGAAGAGGAATAAGGTCCCATGTATCATTTGTCAATAATGAGTGATATTCTTCATTCATAGCTGCGTCCCAATTTGTATGGCCTGAAGCTTCTGCAAAGGTGTCAGGATCATAATTTGATGGATCTTGAGCTAGTAAAGAAGAGGCTCTATCAAACTGAGAACGAGCGCGACGTTGATCTGTAGGATCACCTGTAAGAGCACTTGTTGCATCCCGAGTAGCACGGACCCATTTTGGAAGTTGAGGAGCTAAAGGAGGATCTTGAGAAGGTTGGGGAGGATTGTCATCCTCGCTGTCATCATATGAAGAATAAATATTTTCAGAAGTAGAGGGGATAGAGAAAGGTGGCACATCCACCGAACTAGGCTTGTAGGCTGATAAATTTTCAGCAAACTTTACATCTCTTCTAATGATAACATTTTTGGACTTAAGTGGAATAAGTATATGTCCTTTGACATCTTTAGAATATCCAACAAAAATACATTTTTCACTCTTAGGTTCTAAAGCTTTATTTTTCTCATCTGGAATATGGGCCCATGCTTCACTTCCAAAAACACGAAAGTGACTTACATCTGGTTTAATTGAGCTCCATGCTTCTTCTGGAGTGATATTCTTTAAAACCTTAGTAGGAGTATGATATACTATGTAATTTGCATAATTAATTGCTTCTGCCCAAAAATTAAGACTAAGTCCTTTAGATTGAAGCATACAATTAGCCATTTCCTTTAAGGTGTGATTTTTCCTTTCAGCTACACCATTTTGTTGTGGAGTATATGGAACAATATGTTGCATTTGAATTCCATGCTCACTGGAAAAGTTGATGCATTTGTTGTTAATATATTCTCTGCCATTATCAGATCTTAGCTTGAGAATTTGATATATAGATTGTTTCTCAACAAAGGCCTTAGAGGCCAAGAACATGTTAAATACTTCACTCTTAAGTTTTAAAAAGTATACCCAAGTGTGTCTGGATAAATCATCAATGAAAGTTAAGAAATACTTGTAGCCAGAGAATGAAACAACTGGAAGTGGACCACATAAATCACTAGGCACAAGCTATAAAGGGGCTGAGGCGTGCCAAGAGGCACATTTTTCAAAACTATCCTAATGATGTTTTTCTAGTACACATCTGGAACAAACAAAATCTCTGCAAGATACCATAGGAAGACCTATCACCATATTTTCTTTACATAGATTTTGAAGGGAGTGATAGTTTAAGTGACCAAATCGCTCATGCCAAAGTTTGCTCACTTCATCATTATGAGAAACAAATACCGAGGGAAGAGTTGATGACCCAAAATTGTTAAACTTATACAACCTTGTAGAATCATCAACAATGCCAGTAGTTAAAATTTGTCTAGGATCTCTTAGGTTCTTAATTACAACATCATGAGGTGAAAATTCAACGATTTTACCTTCACCTGAATGAGTTATCTGATATACAGACAGAAGGTTGCAGGATAAGGTTGGAACACATAATACATTATTAAATTGACCATTGTCTAGATGAATAGTTCCAGTCCCTACAACACTAAGAGATCTATCATCACCAACATATATATTTTTGGTGTTATAATCATTTAAAGAAGAAAAAATGGGTTTGTTTTTGGTCATGTGATAAGAAGCTCCAGAATCAATGAGCCACTCATGGGAATGAGAAGAAGAAGATACATTTAGTGTGTAGCTAGGCCGAGATGTTTGACAACCACATGCAGAAAGTGCAATTCATGAAGATGAAGTTGAAGTTGAAGAGTGCTCCAAATGGATGCTATGTTTCTTCATTGTTGCTTCCAAGGCTTCCATATTCTTAAAGAATTTAGATTCTAAGTGGCCATCTCGATTACAAAAGTTGCAATGTCTATCAGTCTTCTTCCCTTTGTTTTTATTTGCCTTATCATTTTGTTGAATTGATTTTTCATTTTGAAAATGAAATTGCTTAGGACCCTTGTTTGGTTTAGGACCATTCTTTTTAAGATACTGCTTCTTAGGATTCTTTGAATTTGGTTGTTGCTAGGCAGCTAAGGCTTTCTTAGAAGAGTATCCAAGATTAAAAATACCAAGATGTAAGAGTTTTTCTTGTTCTCTTATTAAAGAATCACAAAAGGCATCAAAAGAGGGAGACTTGTAGTCTTGTCCTTGAGAAATAAAGACTTCTCTAGTAGAATAGAAGGTGGAAACAAACATATAGTAGGCTGGTCCCAACTTAGCAAGAATAGAATAGATAAGGCTACCATCTTATTTCTTAACCTTAATGCCTTCCAAGAGAAGTCTAAGGGTCTTGAACTTAGACAAAAAATCTTAAATGGAAGAAAAATTATTTGGGTCCAACATAAGCAACTCATTTTCGAGTTGATGGGCTCTAATTTCATTTTTAATTCTGAAAACTTTAGTGAGTTGTTTCATTGCTTCATTAGGGGTATCAAGTTCTGCGATATGGAATCTAAGGTCCAAAGAAATAGACATCCCTATCAACTCACATGCTTGATCTTGCCTATTTTCCCATTTGGCTGCCTTATCTTCATCTTTAGGTTTAGTTTCTTAGCCTAAGGCTATTCTGTAAAGACCTTTACTTTTAAGTAAATCCACAATGTAGGACCACCATTGGAAGTAGTTGGTGTTGTCAAGAATAACTTCGCATGGACTTTTTATTTTAACAGAAATTGAAGTTGTAGATGATGAAACTAAGTGTTCAATGGAAAGATCTCGAAAAGTTAGGTCGATTAAAAAAAACGGCTCTGAAAACGGCTTCTGGATGAAGAAGTTATGGCTTTGTGAAGAAACATTGTTGAAGATGCCAACGAAATGCATGAATGTGCAAAAGTGAATGATAATGTTATATTTAAAAAAAAATCTCCCCCATTTCCAATATAATTAGTTCACTTTAGAAAAGATTTTATGTGACCCACTTTTATAAATAAGTGAAAGTCACTTTTACAATGGTACTTTATGAGCTACTCACTAAATTGTAACTTAAATAAAAGATAAAGAGACTTTAGAATTATAAGTGACTCACTTTTTATAATGGGTGAGAACACTTTTAAAAAAAGTAACTTTAAAACATAAGTTACATGTGCTTTTTGAAAAAAGTAATTCAACAAAAAGAAAGACTTGAACCCAAGACCTCTATTCCCATAAATTAACTTTGGACCAAGTGAGCTAGTTTAAAAGGTTAGTAACTTTTGAAAAAGAGGAAGGTTTTTTTTTTTTTTTATTCACTGAAGCTTTGGGGTGCGTGATTACTTGAAAAAAATATTTTTTCCTACAAAGAAAAAAACCACACAACCCAACCTGGACATGCAAAGAAATCCAAACCTTATGGCTTGAGGTTAGCTTTCGCCAGAAACTAATTATTTTCCTCATTGTTTCTGATTTTTCGAGATCACACTAAGGCGTAGCAGAAAAGAGCATACACATGAGAAAAATCCTTCCTTTTTGTTTCTGATTTTCCCAGATCGCACAGAGTCGTGGGGCAAAGAGCATACGCAGAAATGAAAGGTATAGATTTGGTAATTAAAAACAGAGTTAAATAAACTAAAATAAACAGAGAGATAAATAACTAAAACTGAAAATAAAGATTTTATACCTCCAAATCTTAAAAATTACGTAGCTAGGACTACTGAAAACCTTTTCGCATGAAACGAAAGGGGTTCCTCACTGGAATATATGCAATTGTACCAGCTTCGGATTTGGATCACCAATGGATGCAACTCTTAAATAGCTCTGATACCATGTAGGAATTTACAGGGTAAGTTCCTTAGATAGAACACCAAAGGACATCACTCACAAATGGATCACAGATCAATACACCAGTATTCTTGATGTGGTCAAAACCCTCAAAGAGGGAAACAGTCCACAGTCTGAGCCAACGCGACCACTTCAGGAAATTTATTAATAAAAGAAAGAAAATTTACATAATTTTTTCTCATGAACGGTCACCTTACAAATGACCCCCGATTCTCTTTAAATAGAGATCATGGACCAATCGGGAGTTAAGCCACAGATCAAGTGTTAGTAATACCGAGGAGAGAATGAACCGTCGGATCACTACATATCGTGACTGTCGGATTGTAAGTTACAAAGTACATAATAAAGAAACACACTTTACCTAACTCTACACTAGACCAAGTTATACTTAACTATTTCCTATGTGTCAGAATATCCTAACATTCATTGATTTCAACATAGATGTTGATTTCTAATCCTATTTGATTGCTTGTAGCATTAGATGCATTGATTTCAGTGTAGATGTTGATTTCTAATCCTATTTGATTATTTTCATTAGATGCATTGATTTTAGTGTAGATGTTGATTTCTCATCCTATTTGATTGCTTGCATTAGATGCATTGATTTCAGTGAAGATGTTGATTTCTGATTTGATGTAACTAGATATATGGTGTACATTAATTTCAAGGTAATTAGTTTAACATTGTGCATTGATTTTAGTGTAAGAACAAAAAAATTATTGACAACGTGCATTATGACTAAGATTTTGTAGATAACCTCAAACAAAATAAAATCAAATAAAACTTGTATTTGTAACTTTTACATCTCCACATATTTTAAAATTGAATATATAACTTATTTCAATCATATTTGAGTTTTTAAAAATTGAATAAAACTTATTTCCATCATAAGGAATTGATTGAAATACTTGGATAACTACTTGTAAATTTAGGAAAGTTGATAATATTATATAAAATTATAGAAATGTTGTCATATATTGTTTTTTCATCTATATATTAAATTTGAATACGATTGACTTATATCATGTTATGACTAAGCTCTTGTAGATAATCTCAAAATAAATAATACTGAATAAAACATATTTGTTGTTTACATGAAACCTTTTAAAATTAAATAAAACTTATTTCAATCCTATTTGTGTTTTCTAATTGAACCTTAAAATAAGAAATTGATTGAAATACTTAAAAAAGAGTCTATGCAATAAAATAGAATATGGGTGGTCACAAAAATATTCATATATATATTTTTTATTATAATATGGATGACTTTATAATTCAAACATTTTTTTTTAAATTTAATTGTAATAACATACATGTTGATTGCAATAAAAGGTACTTTCTACAAGCCAGTATGAAGCATGATTGGAATTCTTTCTATGTTCAATATTAAATTAATACATGATATATTTTAGTTCATTTTAAATATCAAAGTGAATTGCATCATAACTTAATATTGTGCTTATTTTCTTAATCTATGAAACTGGAAATCAAAATTGAACATATATTTTACTAATAAAAGTTATATTATATAGAAAAAAAATTAAATTAGCGAAATAATTTTAACAGATCCATAAACTTGAAAAATTAATGAGCATCCATAAACAAGATTAATAAAAATACACAAACTGAAATAATGAATACCCGTATCAGTAAAATATCCATATGAAAATATATACAAATTACAAATATCACATGAACATCCATAAACTGAAATAATAAGCATCCATAAAATAAAATAATGTCCATGATGTACATCCATAAACTGTCCATGTATGAAAATATACAAAGTCTGTATCACATGTGAATGTTCCCTATGAAATGAGCCTGGAAATATACAAATTATGACACTCTAAGTACCACTAGAACTTCTATGTGACTTTGACTACACAAAGTGTCCATAAGATGGTAATGTAATATAACACATTCAAATTCAAACTAATTAGATCATTATTTGTACAAAATAAACAATATGGAAATAAATGATTTTGAACCACATTTTTAATTACATATACATGAATCTACTAACCTCAGTCGAGTCCAAATGCAAGTTAGATAGGATGGGGGTCTGATGAATCTGGGTTTGGTGCTCCCCTGCTTGTGGCTCAATGATTGGGGCCTGCATCGATGGACCCGCATCATCAATGCCTCTAAACCCACCATCCCACTCATCTCTCCAAATAACAATGACATAAAAAACACTCTACATATGGGCTTGTGTACACAATGGCAAGGACACATTATAATTAGTTTACAAATTAGTTAGCATATATGTGTAACTTAAAAAAAGAAAATGTTAAAATCATTGGAATAATTTGTTTTTACCTCAATTGTTGGTCCATGTGGTTTTACATAGTGACTCTCCTCCACATTAGTGAACATATGAGGTGGAGGTGGAGGTGGAGGAGAATCCATGGAAACATGCTTTGGTCGAGGATGGCCTAGCTGATCAACTACCCCCTCGGATGACCTCATAAGCTCATCCATGTAGTTGGTATGTGTCTACATGTTATCATGAACTTATTAATATAAATGAAATCTAATACAAACTAGAAATTAGTATAAATAGTTATGCATAATTTAAAAATGCGAGTCAAAATTTTGTATATATATGTACCTGGTATGTGTCACGCTGTTCTTACACCCTCGAAATCTCACTAATGGCATCACGATAGATACGTGTAGATGTCACTGGTCGAAGGGTAAACTCGCGAGAAATGCATCATCATATAAGGGAACTAGAGGATCACGAGGTAATGGTGGTGGTCTCCTAATCTCTCCATAAAATGTAACATGTGCACTGGCCAATGACATCCACATGTTGTCTGCAATAGTCTCCCTGGTCTCACCACTGAGCTGCGATAACTCCTCTAGCTCTGTCGGTAATACCAAGCTTCGAGACGGTAGTGGAAAGAATCTCGGAGGTGGTGGTACATGCCCAGGGTCCCTACGAGCCCCATTGTGCTCATAGGTACGTCCAAAGTTGGGTCCATAATAACGAGATCCAGTATCAGTGTAATCTGGCCTCATATGTAACACAAACTCTACATATAAATGCTTGGAAAAATAAATGGCGACCTAGTCATGGTGGGGGAACTGGCCCCAACCTCCAATGAATCTATCATACACAAAAGGGGTTGCATCAACATTCCTAAAATATTTCAGTGGAATCAGACTTCTATGTCTAGGAGGGCGATCCAGAGGGATTTCAAACAAGTCCCCATGAACATCAATGTCCTTGGTGGCCTGTTTCACCACCTCACAAGTATGGGGGCCTCTAAACTCATGCATAGTAATCATTTGTGTGCACTGTAGGAGGTGGATATGTAGGTCCGACCTCTGATATGTCTCGATCAAACTATTGATACTATCTAGCATCAAATACATCGTAAGATGAATTAATGAATTGGTAGCGATATTCTATATCTTTGATTTGATCTGCATATGATGGGTCGTAACATCCTCCAATGTGATATGAGATGTAGAATCATCCCATAGAGGGATTGATGCTACACTCTGATCCCCAACTTTGGCTTGTCGAGGGCCTGCAAATCATAAACATAATTTAACATATATAATTAACAAACTAGAAGCATAATAATATATATATTAAATTCAAGCACATCAATTGAAGACAATTTCAAGACAAACACATAAAGTTTAAAGAGGATTTAAAAATGTAGGAGGCGTACCTAAAATAAGTGAAGAAGGTCCACTGGATGTAGCATGATCATCAACAGAGACAGAAACGCTGCCTCTGACACTCTGACCGATGTCAAAGGCAGGATCTATTAGTGGAACATGAACTCTTGGTGGGCTAGGTGATATCATGTGCCCAACCGTGTATAACATAACCCCTCGCACCGTGATGGCTTGCAGTTGGGGTGTGTACATGGGATGCCTCAACATATTACATATAATACATATAAACTAATTGATGAAAAAAATGTTGATAAAAAATCCATGTCTAAACTCAAGTAGAATAATCTAGCCTAAAGTCCTAAACTTTAGAGTTCATTTTTTGATAATTTGTCAACCAAAGTATTGAGTTCCATGTAAACATAATCAAAAGAAGTGATCAAATATACCTTTACACTTTTTCTCGTTTCTAAATAATGCATTTTATCCATAGCACATAAATATGTAAATATGTATGAAAAAAATTGAAATAAACCTATTTACAAAACTAATGAAATTTCGTTCTAACCAAATACTCCAATAGACTTTAAGTTCTTAATGTTTGACTTTGACACATGAAATGTACTAGGTGCAAACACATTAAGACAATGTTTCTTGTACAACACACTGCATAATGAAACAATATGGTACAAATTAGAAAAGAGTCTAAACGTTTTTATTCACTAGACCAAATGCACTTTTCATGATGGATTTAATGTATCTATCAATAATGCATTGTTGACACACACAAACACACACACACACATATATTATGTTAAATGTTATAGTTATATTATGTTATACTTATGCACAATACATGTTAGACTATGTTATGTTATATATATATAAGATGTAATAATTATATATATATATATATATATATATAGTTATGAACTATAATTATAGTTGTGTTACATGCTATGTTATATAAGTGTATGCTCTATTAAATAGCTTTATGTTATGAATTAAATAGTTATAGAACTATAATATATAATTATATAGTTATGTTATGAACTATATTTATGGTTATGTTGTAACATTTTAATATATATATATATATATATATTTGTTTGTTTGTGTGTGTTATAAAATTATGTTATGTTATATTTTATATATAGATCTAAAATCTATAGCTATATGGTATTATAGTTAAATAATAAATATATAAAAGTTAAATGTTTTGTTATTTATATATATATATATATATATATCTATATATATATATATATATATATATATATATATATATATAATTTTAAGGTCATGACTAAGCCAGACACCGCATTGGTGTATGAGATTCCCTTGTTTGTGGGACAAGGGACTCACCTCCACTTAGTGATTTGACTGCTATGTCTACGAAGGCATACATACTCTAACCCCACTGGTTTTGAACCTGTGATCTCTTAGGAGGAAACACATGCTCTCAGCTACTAGGCTAAGACACATGCTATTAAATAACATATAAATCAAATAACAAAATTTTATTTTTTAACTTTAAAGATTAATATTTTATTTTTAAAACTAGAATCATATTATATTTATTATTATAAAAACATTTAAAATATAAATTAATTTAAATTTAAAATAATAAAACAAAACAAAATTTCTTATTTTATAAATAGAGGTTCAACATGAGCAACCATATTCGTCAAGTCAATCTCTCCTATTTACTTATTTATTGGTTATAGTTTCATTTTTTTATGTTTTGGAGTTTTTTGGGGTATATTTTCGACATGAATTTAAAATGCATTTAAAAAAAATTAAAAAAATTATTTCACCAAATTCCTAAGGAAAAGCTTTAAAATCGAAAATAATTAGAAAATAAATGTTTTTACCATTCAAAATCAGAAAACAACAATTTAATAAATAAAACATTGCAAGTAAGATAAAAAGTAAAACCTAAATTATAGGTTTTTTGGTGGTTTGGAAGTGTTGTCTAGGTTGTTTTGAAGGTATTTTTTTATGGTTTTCTAGGTTGGTTTTGTGGTTTTCTAAGTTCTTTTGAAGGGTTTTTTATGGTTCTCTTGGTTGGTTTTGTGATTTTCTAAGTTCTTTTGAAGGTTTTTTTTTATGGTTTTCATGGTTTTGTATGGTTATTTTTTCTTTTTTAATTAATTGGTTTTCATGGTTTTTGTACATGGTTTTTTTTTCTAAATTAATTTGTGCAATTATTGCCAAAAAAAATAAATAAGAAAGAAAAAAAGATAGAATGCCTACATTTGTTTGAGCTTTAGGGTCGTTGACGAGATTGGTTTGAACACTCCACGTTCCAATTGCTCGATCAAGCTCCAATGCTCTCAGTCGAGCTACTGTCACACTCTCAGTCGAGCTCTTAGTTTACCCGTGGTCTGTGCAAATGGCATGCGTAGACAGCGAGAGCAGTATTTAATTAAAACAAAAGGGTTTGATTAAGCCTTAGTGCTCAATCGATTGTTATAGCTTGATTGAGCATTCTAGCTCGTTCAAGGGTTTTTTTTTAACCCTCGATCAAGCTACATTTTTAGCGCCCAATGAGTTTGATCAAGCGATTGTTTTTCCACCCAAACACACCATTTTTTTGCTTAAAAATGTAACCAAACTCCATAAATTCACACGATATCAAAGAAATAATTTTACAATGCAATAAGCCTCATTGCCTTGACAATTGTGCAACCTGTGGAAGTACCATACAAGACATGAAAAGCATTGGCTCTTACTTTTTCTTCTTCCCTATCTGAGGCAATTTCAACAAATAGTTTCTTCTTGTTTTTTCATCTTGTAATTCGTCCTGATTGTTCTTGTATTTTACTAATGTCAATAATAGAAATCACTAGCAATGTTAGATGAATCATTAGCAATGTTAGCATTTCTAAAAAGTATCTATAGGGTAGTGTCTTACATCCAAAGAATATTTAATTCATTTTAATATGCTTTAGGAGCCACTTGTTCAAATATGATGCAAGAAGTGGATTTAATTGATTTTAATATGCTTTAGAAGCCACTTATTCAAATATTATGCAAGTAAGAAGTGGGTTAAGGAAAGGATCATCTTTAATGACATCATATTGTTATGATGATATTTCATTATATTATATTCATACAACTTAGTACACTTCTAAAATGAGAAAATAAAATGTGAAAGTATTTGAAGATGTCGAGATTTAAGAGAAGGTAAGGAGTTTGTGCTATTTTAATGCAATTAGAAAGCGATGTTGTAGTATAACAAAGATTGTGAAACCACGAGTTTAATATAGTCATTGTTATTTAATGTTACGCAATGTATGGTAAAAATGTAAATAAGATAAATGAGTAAACTTTGCGAGATCAACATTGATTGAAATTAGTGTGACAATTTTTGTGCATGTTCTTATAATATACTCTTTCTTCTATTGTATAACGGAGATTTACAATATATATGGTTATCAGGAAGAATATGTATTTCTAGGAAACTATTTTGTGATAACAAATTCATGTGACTCATCATATATGGTTATAAGTGTGGAGGAGATTATATTTAACTTGATAGTAACTTTTAGAGAATTTGAATATGTTGATAAATGTTCAGTGTTAAGTTTTACGAATCAATGAACTTAAAATGCCAAAATCTTATAGCAATATTGTCAAAGTATTCTAATTTTGTAAAGCTATAAGTTTGATTATTCAAAATAATTGCATGCATTGGATGCTTTGTTTAGTTTGCGCTATGTAAATTTTACTGAATGATATTGGTTATTCACTATGGTACTCATATGCAACCATTTACAAGATAAATTGATATTATTATTTTGTGAAGTGGTAAAGTAATTAAATCTTTAGTAAGATTGGTTAATCTATTGTGGCACTCTAGATGGGAATTTATTGCCGACCTAAAAAGGGCATGTTGGTGCTAGCAAAATTCCATTCAATAGATAGTGTTATTCCTTATTTTATGGTCCTAATTAGACGTAACACTATCTAGTGGGAGACTCATTTGCATTATGGTGCAACTATTATTACTAGGTATAACTGGGTGTTGAGTTGATTGATATGCAAAATGCAAGGTGCAATAGGAGCTTTTTTAAATATTGAAAGTAAATCTATGCTAACCTATTCTAGCGAGTAGCATACTAACTAAAAATAAATATTATTGGAGTTATTATTTCCTACTTGCATCCTAGAAATAGTTAGTTGTTAAAAGGAAAAGTAGAGCTTAGTAATACATAAATAAGATAAGAGCACAAATTAGCTTGACGATGTAAGTTTATTGAAGACCATCCATTCATTAAATCAGAGCAAGAAATTTTAGAAAAGGAATGAGAAACAAAACTATAACATTCATAACAAAATAGTCTATTGAATGAACAATATTCCTTTTAGTGGAAGATGTTCACAAACTATAAATCATAGACCTAAAAAAGGCATGTTGATGCTAGCAAAATTCCATTTAACAGATAGTGTTATTCCCTTGTTAAAGGTCCTAATTAGACGTGACAATATCTAGTGGGAGACCCATTTGCATTCTAGTGCAATTGTTAGTACTAGGTACAACTGGGCGTTGAATTGATTGATATGCCAAATGCAAGGTGCAATATGAGCTATTGTAAATATTGAAATTAAATCTATGCTAACCTATTCTAACGAGTAGCATACTAACTAAAAATAAATAGTTATTGGAGTTATTATTTCCTACTTGCATCCTAGAAATAGTTAGTTGTTAAAAGGAAAAGTAGAGTTTAGTAATACATAAATAAGATAAGAGCACAAATTAGCTTGAAGATGTAATTTTACTCAACACCATCCATTCATGAAATCAGAGAAAGAAATGTCAGAGAAGGAATGAGAAACAAAACTATAAAATTCATAATAAAATAGTCTATTGAATGAACAATATACCTTTTAGTGGAAGTAGTTCACAACCTATAAATCATAGAAACTAGAATACTTTTCCTCCCAAAAGGGCCTTGAGGACGTATTCTTGTTCATAATTTCATAATTACCAAGAATTGTAAAATATTGAGCCCCTTATTAATTTTATCTTATTACACTTACGGTAATACATGGTAGTGATGATGACTAGGTAGGTGATGTGGCACTAATCAGGTAGATGATGTGTCACTAAATATACATATGTGGTCAATGAGAAGGTACCATTTGGCCCAATCAAAAAGTGCCAGATGACACTCTGAATATCCAAGGAGGTTTGGACATTGGTTATGAAAAGGTCAACGAATGGGCTTGAACCCCTGAACTTAGCAGAATCAAACCAACGACCCAACCATTCGACCGCGCATTGAATATTATTCATAATGGGCGTATATTTTATTTTAGGTTTATTTTTAGAACGTAATACCAAATAGGGAAGGTCTATGGCCTTGATCCCCCAACCTCCCCCCCCCCCAAAAAAAAAAACTATACAATGTTCAACTAATACACCATGATGTTCGACATTACATGTAGGTGGTATGGATCCACATACCTATGCAACTTTGATAAGAAATATATGCAAATGATAATAATGTAATGCTCGCGATTTGAACCAATGACTGTCCAATACAAAGGTTTTATATAAACCAAAATTTATCACCATGCCACAAGACCTTTTGGAAAAGTATGGTGCAATAGTAGTAATATGTAGAGTCTAAGTGCCATTGCGAATTTTTGCAAACTATAAGGTGTTTATAGTCAAAAGTTGTCTGCGGAGTTGATCATGATGACTACACCTGGATTTTTGTACTAGAGAAAATAACCGATTACTGAAGCACTTGTGGACAGTGTGCAAGTCAGGATGGTTTCACTCTGAAACATGGTAGGTGTGGAATGGGGAAGCAAGACAGTTTTGGATACTCTTCAAGTGGTTCAAGAGCAGAAAGAGGTTGATCAATGTAACAATCTTCCTAGAGCTAGTGGTCGAATCAAGTTTCCATTATGATGTAATAAAGCATATTGGATGCTTAGCATTATATTAATAGAATGGATTGTTAGTTGAGCAGGCATGGAGACATAGCCTACAGTGGGTGAACTCTATTAAAAAGTTCTTGTCACTTTGTCACCATTTTTTATTTTCATGTTGTTGTTCATTTTTGCATTCAAGTATTTAAATTTTTATTAAGTCATAAGAAACAATTTATGACTGTTAATAATTAATTTTAATACGCATCCATCAATTTCAATCTTTTTTTTCAATCTAGAGAAATCTCCATAATCGTTATCTAGTAGATATGTGGTCCAAATGTCATGGTAAGAGGAGATTACCGCAATCATACTAAACAACATCATTTCTAATGTAATTTTGTAATCACTTGTACATCCTGAGTTAGGGTCTTTAGGTCCCTTTTCAAAGTAACAAAGTAATAATTTAACAAATGATGGTCTCTTAATGGGACAACAATTTGTTCTTTTATAATTGATTTTGATAACATAGTGCTATTCCTAGGGAGATCACACCAAAATTCATGGCTTCGAATAATTACAATGGTAAGTTTTCTGAGAATAAATCTCAGAAAGATTTTTTATTTCAAAGTTTGAAATGTTCTCTGAAAAGAGAAAATAAAAATTACATATCATGATCAAATAGGGGAAGGATTCACTATGGTTAGAGTGTTGGGACATGTTTTTAATTACTATGTCTTACTCTTCTTCATATTTTACTTAGGTACTCTTGCAAACATTGAGGTTGGTTATGATGTGATAGTAGATGTTCATGTGGAAGCTAATAATAGAATTCTATACCTTAGCTTGGTGATTTCTTGCCCATCATTTCCCTTTGATATCTTAAAATCCTACATTTTTCTAACAACAATATCCAATTATCTATAAAGATCATTTGATGTTGGAGGTAGAATTATCTATAGATGAGCGTTAATGCAAAGTAATATGAAATGTTTAAATAAACTTTCATAAATGAGTTTTATTTTAATTGGATGACTAATATCTTCAAATGGTTCATGAATTTTCCGTTCATTTTCAATCATTCCTTCATATCTTTAAACACCTTAAACTGTTGTGTAAATGTTACGTTCTTTGCACGATTAACCTCACATGTGCTTCATATTCATTGAGCATAGTGGGTGGTTTTGGGCGGGGGGGGGTTGTGTCACACCACCCTCAAAGAAAACGGGAAATTCTTGTGTCAATTGTTTCTTTTCCTTAGCACACAATTTTTTCTTTTAGAAAATTTTTGGCACATGGTGGTTGAGCCTATGCTATTGTAACTTTGATTAAGGAATTGAAGTTTTATTTTAATTCAATGTTAATGGATTGAGAATTTATGGATGTCAAAGAATACACATATTGTATTGTAACATTGTAAAGACATAATATACTAAATGAAAAATCTGGTTTTCATGGTTTTGGGTTTCTAGGGTAAATTATATTCATTAAATGAGTGTGTGTTATTTCAATTTTTTTATTTTTATTAAGAATATATTTGCGGAAATTAAATTTGCAAGGTTAAACCAACATTTGGTATCAACGTAATTTGGCATTAAGGGGTCACCTTCGTGGTTGAGGGATTTTGTTGGAGCCTCTAAAACGCTTTTTGAATAGTTCAAGAGAAACCTTTCCAATTTCATGATTTGCAAGTAAATTACCTTAGCTATTCACTATTAGTTATTGAATATCATAATACCATCATAAACCTTTCAACATATCATAAATCTCTTGGGGATGATCCCTCATCTATCTCCATGTCACCATCAAAGGTGGGTAATTTAGTCTTCCAAAGTTCTCCATGAACTAGCCAACTCCCACAGGGATCTACTACCACTACTAGGGGTTCTTCTTGCTAGTTTTCCACTGTTATCCCTACCCTTAATGCACTATTGTGTGTTTTTTTCATTGAGGTAGTCTCTTAGACCTCAAAATTCCCCCTTCCATCATGTTGCTTATAAGGGTAATGACGAAGTAGGTGTTTTTTGGGCATGGAATCCCCCCAAGGCATGTTTTAGGGCTTAAAGCCCAAGTTTTGACCAAGTCCATTGTAAAGACTCTGCGATTTGTGGGCACGGAGCGTGAAGTCATAATAGAGTCACAAGGTTTTCCGCCCTTGGTTTTGTAATGTAATGTCGGTTTGAAAGATCTACCCATGGTCTGCGAACCATGGGATTGTATAAATAGAGTGAGGCTCTAAGTGTACAAAATAACTAAGAAGATAGAAGCATGATGAGTCTAAGCGATTGAGTCGAAGTGTAAGTTGTGTCTTTGGGGCGTAGAGTAGGAGAAGGCTCTGTAGTTGAGTGAGCAGAGGCCTAGTAGCCCTCAGCTGAGTGTGCGGACCCCTGCAACTGAGTGCACAGGGCAGGTCGAGTCTGTAACCATTGGAAGCATTAATAAAGAGAAGTTATATCATATCTCTATGTATCTTTTCCTGTTTTATGTATTTTTGAGTATGAATTGCAAGTTTACTGTTTATTTGTTTTGTGGACTCATATGAATGTGCTGTATAAATAAATATCACATAAAGCATCCATTTATGCGAAGATAATTAACCAGTGTAAGAAGATAACTAAGATCTCAGGTGCGACTTAGGCAAATAGTGCAGAGCACTGCTCCAGCACCTTGGAAGCCCCACAGTCCCTGGTTAGGGTTGCGTGAAGGTGAATACATCAGGGCGTGAAGGACAGGGAAGTGTACGAAGTAACTTGCATGCAGGGAATAACAGTTAGATCGAATCGACCTCTCATACATCTCAAGGGTGTGAAAACCTGGTTCTAGCACCCCCCCATACTACTTCAGGTGAGACCTCAGTCCGTGCTCCGCGGACTATTACCGAAAGGGCCAGTAGTATAGGGATTTGTTTGGCTAATTAACTTCGAACCTGGGTCAGGCCCCAACAAGCCAACAAATGGTTCTATTATTGGGACCAAGATCTGCATAGAGATGTTTGATGTCGTATCACTGGAATCCAACAAAGAAAGGAATTGAAGATTGGTTGGATAGGAAGATTCACGAGTTCACGACGTAAGAGAACATGAATCTTCGACTATCAAAAGAAGAGTGGTTAGACTGCTACCTGTACATAGAGATCCACAAAATTTTCTTCGCATCTTTCCCTACTGAGCTATACGAGTGGATCGTGAAGCTAACAGATAGCCAAGGAAGGTGTAAGCTTGACAAACCTATTGTGTGGACTCCAGAATTATTGCATAGATTGGAAGCATCGGAGGATAAGATCATGTGTGTTGTTGATCAGTGGCTCGATCGAATTATAGGAGTATTCATCACCGAGTTCACGGTAGATACTTCAGTCAGCTACAGTGAGGCAGAGCGACACTTCCTCAAAGGACTGCGAGGTAAGTACGTTAAGTCTTTGAACACTTGGATTAAAATGCTACTATGTGAAAAGTGGGTCATGCGAATAAATTGATGTTTGGGGCTACGTAAAGTGGGAGAATTTACAGAAATGAAAGAAGTGTAGAACTAGAAACTAGCCCCTTGATTTCACCTCCACGAGCGGACGAGGAAGAGCTCCCGAAGGTCTCACCAAGAAGTGTGATCAATTTGATAAGGCAGAGGATTCCACGCATACCACCCCCACCCACACCAGCGCCAATTTGACTGTCTTCATCCCCATCTTCGCCCATACCACCTTCTCCACTACCACGAACCAATATGGAAAGAGCAATAAAGTTGCCATTGTTCAAGGGATTAGGAAATGAAGATTCGAACTAGTTTTGGTTCATGATAAAGGCTATATGGGAAGCGCAGGGAGTCACATATGAAAATATAAAGAAAGCAACGTCGGTCAGCGCTCTACAGGACCGTGCGTTGACTTGGTACATTAAGCATTCCAATGAAAATCTAAATGCGGGGATCGCAGACATCCAAATTGCGCTAAACAAAGAATTTAGTAAGATGAAGTCAGAGGCACAATCGATCATTGGGTTCAAGGATATCACGATTCTACCAGGAAAGACCCCTTGGGAGCTAGATCAGAGACTAAAGTGTACAATTCATGAAGCTAACATGAATTTAACGGATGGACAACAACGCGAGTGGTTTGTAGCATCGTTAACACCGCATCTAAGGAATGTGTTGTCACAATAGAGGCTAACAACTCAAGCTGAGGCCTTAGAGATCATGATGAGATTACACGAGACCCCGATACAGGATCCCAAACTGGGAGTTCAGCAGAATCACACGCAGTTAAAAAACTTGTGCCTTGAGATGCAGAGTCTAAAACAAGACAGGATAGCTCGCCCAGAAGTGTGCGACGAGGTATGGTGTATAAAGTGCAAGGGACAGGGACATGACAAGGACCACTGCCCAGTGTTCGTGAATTACCTCGCGGGAGGAGGACCAATGCTGTTGAGACCAGAGGCATAGGTTGTACCTATCGTGGCAGTGACATTATGGTGCACGATCTGTCAAATAGGGGGAAAGCATGATATAGATAACTGCCATCTGTTGCAGAAGTACACACAGAATTCACAATAGTTGTTCTGTAATTTCTGTAGATCAGTGGGACATGATGTGCACACCTATAAAAGTTATGAGCTGATGATGGATAGGACTCCCACCTAGAGAGTTCAGGCCAAAATGCGGCCCCTTGACCAGAATGCAGGGATGACATGAACTGGATTTCAGGGGTGCGGACGAGGTTGAGGTGGAGGAGGACCTAGAAGAGGTTGCAGACAACTGATATGTTACAATTGCGGAGGGCCAGGGAATTATGCCCGGGATTGTATGAATTTGACATGTCCATCATGCTTGCATTGTACATTGTTTGATCATGAGACGGAGGATTGTCCCACACTAATAGTGAGGTTGCACGATAAAGGAGCGCTCCAACCTCTCCTGAATCAAAACTTGCAAATGATGAGGTCTGAGCTGCGTGAGTGTTTCTGGGAAAAATAGTGTCTTTTTGAGCGACTAGCCCTCTAGGTTTGGAAGCTACCTTAGAAACAACAGTTTAAAGCAATTCAACGATTTCTTCTATGTGTAATGGATAAGAGAAAGATAATGGGACCACCCTAGAACTTTCCCCTAATCCTTTGCTTGATCTCTCTCCCCCTTGACAGAGCTTGCAACTCCTCCCTGTACTTGTCCCGCTTGGAGAGTACCTGTAGAAACACAGTAGCAAAGAACCATCAAAGAATCTTGATCTATTACAACATACACATTACAGAATTAGATATATAATGAACATATAATAGCATTCACAAATGATAACATTCACAATTTCACAATCATATGGAAGAAAGCTTGAAGAACTTTATTAAATAGAAGGGAGAATTACAACCCAGTTGTCTGATCCAGCATCATCCTCCTAGCATCAAGACCTCTTCACCTCATGAAATAGCAAGATCACACCAACAATACAATGCTCTTTCCTCAATTACAAACTATCAGCACTTCCTTGCAATTCACAACATTCCAGCCCCTGGATCTCTTAGATGAGGAATCCATTTATAGATGTGTGCAAGGGTGTGAGTCATCTCTGGGGTTTGATTAGTGTCATTCCACTTGTTACATTTGGTTCCACAAGAGAAGAGATAACTGAAGTTTAGATATCTTACTCATCCTTGGGCGAATTCAGAGAGGCAAGTGTCATAGGAGAGGTTTCTAGAAGATTCCATTAGCAACCACCTAGAAAACTGTATTGGATATTTATCCATCCTCGCCTATCGCACCCTATAAAAGGTCCAAATAGTATGCATCATACCTAAGGAGTACATCACTTAGTATGCATTGTACCTGGCCAGTGTAGCAGTCAGTATGGTTCAGTTTAGGCCATTTCTGGATGGCTTTTCAGGTGGAACTTTTGGGGAATGATGTAATTAGATGCCATGTTATTTTAGGGTATGAAACAACTATTTTAGGGGTTTATGAGCCCTAGTTTATCGACATATAAGATTGGGGTTGAAGTGCCCAAATATGTCTATAACAGTTTCCCCCTAAAGCATGAAGTCGTAAATCTTGATGTCGGGTGAAATGCTTTATCATGAGGATCCGAGGTTTCGAAACTGGAAGGTGACATGTATAAGATACAATACAATACATCATCATAATATAATTTTCATGATCTAGCTAAGGCGGGCATTCCCATGCTCAGCTTTATAAATTCATTTCATGTACATAGATCAGATAGTCGTCGGCAGATGCAGACTGGTGATTCTTTAGATGTAGAGTCATCATCCTTGGTTAGGATGACCATCTGTGTAGCGCCTTTGTACATTTGATGTTTTTATATCCCTGAATATATCGCAGCCCAGATGGATGAAACTAGATCTGGGGTCTTCAAACTCGTTCAATCTTTGCCCGATGTACAAGTCAATCCATGTGAAGAGACATTCTGAAGTTGAACATGGAAAGACATTGCCTGATTACCAGCTAATAATGTGAGTTGTTAACAGACGTGAGAGGAATCACCGATAATGATGATGACCCTCAAGGTACTATAGTACAATTCACGTGCTGTGAATATATGATCCGATGTTGAACACCACGCAAAATGTTTTGGTCGAAGGCCGTTGATGTCAACCTATCACCAGAAGTGAGAAACTTGCCATTGAGGCATGCAAGCTTCAAAGCACTGAAAGGGTTGTTTCTAAGTCAACTTCTTAGATAATGAGCTGATGTCGACAAGAAGTGACTCATCGTAGGAGGGCCTTGATGTATCTCACATCTATGACACAAAACTAAGCAAATGATTTTCTGGAGGTGGAAACAATTTGACGACACAAGGTTCAGGAATGGCGGTCATAAAAAATGAAGGTTGAAGGTATTGCAGTGGATGAGACATTAACTAGATGGTGAATTCTTGATTGAATGACTTCTCTTGAACATATCGGCGACACTGAGATGAATTGGTAGCATTAACCCCAAAAGATGGATGGTGTGAAAGACCAATGGTGAGATGACCAGTGAACGGAATAACCCAACCCAACTCAATCACAGAGATGAAGTGAAAGTGTCATGTTCAAGAGCGACCTGCTACCATAAAGTTTTCAAGTTTTCTTCCCTTTTTCCCCAGTCATTGCTGACCAGTACCTCTTTATTTTTGTCAAGCTTGAGGAGGATAACATATTCTTGTTCTATAATTTTCCCTTCAGGCAAACCTGTCGCTATGTTTTAACGAGTCTAGCGACAGTGAAACTCGTTCTTATCTATGTGGAAAAGTTTGTCACTATTGTTTTAACGAGTTTAACGACAAGGATAACTCGGTCCTTTTCATGTTTAGAGAGTTTGAAAAGGGACGAAAAGGAAACTCTGTCTTGTCTAGAATTGACAAGTTTGTCGCTATTGTTTTAACGATTTTAACGACAAGGATAACTCGGTCCTTTTCATATTTAGAGAGTTTAAAAAGGGAAGAAAAGGAAACTCCAAAGGTTCATTTTTGTAGGATAATCCCTTAGGTCCAAAAAAGATTAAAACAATATAAAAGGGATGACTTTTCGATCACTTTAACGAGCCTAAAAAGACAAGCGCTCAAACCTTTTCATGAGATAATCCCTTGGGTCCGAAAAAGATTAAAATATACAGGAGGGATGGCACTTCCAATCACTTTAACGAGCTGGAAAGGCCAATTGCTCGACAATCTTTTCATATTTAACGAGTCTGAAAAGGGTTTAAATGTGACTCGATTTTGAGGACGAGTGGTGTCTAGGGTACCAACTGGTTGTGGGTAAGCTTGGAACTTCTCTAAACATGGTCGTTTCTGGGAAGAGGTTGGCTAACAAGACCACTCGTCGCAGCTGTTCCTCAAAATGGTAAACAACCAAGTGGAAGCGTATGATCGGCCAAAAGAATGGAGGTGGTGAGAGGTACACAACCAAGGCTCAAAAGGCTGATAGAACGACAATCACAAAGGGTATTTACTGAAGGTGGGTTCATTTTTTAATGAGCTTGAACCCTGGGGGAACTATGCTTAGTTTCAGTTTCATTTTTTTACAAGCTTAAAACGGAAAGATATGCTTGAACTAGTTTCTATTTCTACACAAGCTCAAAACTAAAAAGCTAGAAACGACAAAGCTAAAAAGCTAGAAAAGTCAAAACTAAAAAGCTAGAAATGACAAAACTAAAATTTAAAAAGAAATTGAAAAAATTTTGCATGCCCCTAGCATGATGAAAAGGAGAGTCTCCGATAGCCATATGGAAACTTACTGAGGTTAGGAAGGACAGTTACATCTGTATAATAGACAAAACACTTCGTTGGCTTCATCCGCAGAATAGACAAAGGTGAACGGTGTGTCAGACGAATCACATAACCTACAGGGAAACTTATCTTTTCATCTGGGTTCGTATGCAGAATAGACAAGGGTGCATGCCCCCTAAGCTTCGTTACATTCACCAAATTACTCATGGCAGTCAAGTGGATGGAATGAAAGTTCAAGAGATACTTTTGATGCAAAAGGACTATTTAGGGATGATGATTGACTTGTAGCTATGCTTGAACTGGGAAATGAAAGCTAGTCAATGGTGACAATTTTGCCTTCATGCGAGAAACGCATCACTCGGAACAGTGTTGAAACAATAGCCTACATATAAACATAGTCATGTCCAAGGAGTAGATTGTAATCTAACGGTCCTGAGACTACCATCACATTTAGATGAATGGTTTTCCCTCCCAAAGTGATCGGTAACTTAGGAAGGATCCCTAACGGTGGACTGGTTCCTTTATTAAAGCCTAACAAGTTCTATGCAACAGGCATAAGCAATGGCGAATCAAGCGCTTTCCAAGCAGTTGAGGAAAGGATACTCATTGATGCCCCTTCATCTATAATAGTGTCAGACATGATCATTTTACAAACTTGTACTATGATCTGGAAAGGTACTATGATTCCAATCAAAGGAAGCGACTAGACTACTTGGAGGGGGTACCGAATAAATGGGTGAATTAACCTCTTGAGTTACGATAACTGGAGGATTTTCCTCCTGTTGTGAAGGAACGGGTGGATTGCCCCCAAGTTCATCAGACTCTGAAGTAACAAAAAGAATTTGAACAGTATCGTTCTCACTCTCTTTGGGAAGGGTATGATTTTCTGAAGGTAAAACTGGGTCAACTGTCACCTCGACCTATTGACTTTGGTCGGGTATAGACTCATAAGATTCACTTTCAAAGAGAGTGGTTTTGACCGACGGTTGATTTAAGTCAGTCGGTTTTTCAACTAGTAAAGGACTTGGGGAGAGTTTCCTGTAGCCAGATGGAAGTCGCTACAGTGAAGCAGGATGGTTATCCAACACTCTTTTGGCTTCATCCAAAAAAGGACAAAGGTGAAGGGTATGGTTCCCTTCACATAACTTACATGGAAATCTAACCTTTTTCGTCTATCCATGAACTTCACTATCACTAGTTGAAGGTGTGTTATCAACATGATCTCCAGAAGTTGATGACACAGGATGGTGCGAACGGGGAGACCATTCTCTCAAAATCCAAGGAAAGCAAGGACAGTCTCGAGAAAAATGGTCACCCACACAAATTACACATGGAAATTTGGCTTTGGAAAGTCTAATGTGCAGATTTTCACCAGATGATGCATCCAAAGCAATGGTTGCTTGGTTGCCCCCTTGCTAAATTGGCTTCTTCTTCTCCTTCCCTTTCTTCTTCTTCTCAGCCACTCGGTTACTAGTATTACTATTTTCACCAAGCGAAGAGTAAGAAGGAGAGGGAGAAACAAATGAAGAAGAAGGCGAAGGGTCAGCCTCAGTATCAACTGGAGGTCGATTCGATTGCTAAGGGATCGCAGCACTTTGAACCATAGAGGTTGAGAACAGCCATACCGGTAGGCCAATGGTAAGTCCTGGAAGGGACAATGTGGCCATATGAGGAGCACCAATATTTCCCCAAGAAGAAAAAGGATTGGGATTCCCCTCAAAAGGGATTCCTTGATTGGTGGACTCCATATATCTCAACCTAAGATCAGCTAAGGAACAGGGATGTTATTCCGAATTCAATTAATTTTAAAGATGCTTTGACACAACTTTGCTTTTTCAGTTTTTAAGAGTCGAGAAAAAGCTAAAGATGACTCTAGTCCCCTTCGATTTTTAATGAACCTGAAGTGACAAGTGCTCAGATGGACCTTTTTTTTTAAAGAGTCGAAAAGGAATGAAAGTGACTACTCTGGAAATATAGACAGAGGGATTACCAAACCAATCGTAAAACTGCAATATACACCTTGGTGATAAATTAAAGAGAAATTACCAAGAACTTATGTACGACAGTCAATCTTCCTGAATGCTGTGTTCAATGCATTGTGATCAATAAGGCGACAGACTCAACTTCCTATGGATAAAGGATATAAACCTATTGTGGTCTCCCAATATATATGCGATGGTACGGGGAGCACAAGTCTGTGCTAGCACTTGCCATATCAAGGAGGAGGAATCACCCAACCTTCAATTAAAACGATAGTTACTAGTTTTTATGACGCCAGAACACGTCTCTAGCCTAGACCTCTAGATGTGTTGCGTTAAGTTCCAAAGTGTTGTTAAGTTCATTGAGATTTATTCTAAAGTTGATATTGTTTAAAGTTTTCCTTTCAATGGTTCACCGCATGATGTTCATTTGAAATTCCTAAAATGCAATCTACAATGATAATCAATCGTTTTTTATTTTGAGCAATGAAAATCCTAGCTACTAGGGAAAGAAGATTACAATTCATTCAAACAAAGAGCAAAGAGCACACACTAGTGCATTTTCCTAAATCATTTTTCGTACACAAACTAAATGCAAATGCAAATGCATGTATTTGTTTTTGTTCTCCTTAATGTGAAAAATGCCAAAAAGGAAAACTAAATGCAGCAAAGATCTGAAATATTTCTCTCAAAGCGACATTTTCGACAATTTCTTCTTCAAAAGAGAAAGGAAGACTACATTACACTTTTCAATTTTGAATAAAAAAGATGCTTTCGACACTTTGAATATCAACAAATCAAACCAGATACTTGATGAAAAGTTCAATCAACTATTCAAGGAAGGAAGAATCCATGACACTTCGTTTCGACACAAAACGACAGTTACGACACTTTTTTCATCAAAGTGATAAATCGATTTAAACAACTTTTCGACAAAGGATTGTAAATGATGAACAAATACAAAAAACATTCACTAATCCTAATCAATGGAGGGTGATCTATGTGATGCAAGCAGGCTTCAATATGCAGGCACTGTTCATAATCAACAAAACAACTAAACAATACTGAAAACAAGGACAAAAGTACCCAATTTCTAGAATGGAAATAGGTTCAGTTAGTCATCGCATCTGGGCTTCACAGAAATAGGGATGCATCGCACTTTACACACTCGAGAGGTGTGATTCATACTAGTTTATAGTGAAAAACAGTGTGATGGGCCAGGGAGCACAACTGAAGTGGGTTTTGGCTCAGATGTGCAGCTGTTTTTAGTGAGTTAAGCTGAGCTATGATGGATAGTAAAGAGCAAAGTATAGAGGAATGTCTTGAGAGGTTACTAAGCTACCGAAAGGGCATCTAGAATGCTTGTAAGTCAAATGTTTAATTCATAAACTAAACCAGGGATTGACTGAAGCAACATTCATCTACTATGCATTTGCAAAGCAAGAGCAATTCGAAGGCTGCCTGGCTGACTTCAGGCTCTGTCTATAGTTTATAAAACAAACAATAATAAAAAACAAACATCTATTCGCTCCCTAGTGGAGTCGCCAATTTGTTTATGGGAAAAATAGTGTCTTTTCAAGTGACTAGCCCTCTAGGTTTGGTAGCTACCCTAGAAACAACAGTTTAAAGAAATTCAACGATTTCTTCTATGTGTAATGGATAAGAGAAAGATAATGGGACCAACCTGGAACTTCCACCTAATCCTTTACTTTATCTCTTTCCCCCTTGACAGAGCTTGCAACTCCTCCCCTTACTTATCCTACTTGGAGAGTACCTGTAGAAACACAGTAACAAAGAACCGTCAAAGCATCTTGATCTATTACAACATACACATTACAGAATCAGATATATAATGAACATATAATAGCATTCACAAATGATAACATTCACAATTACATAATCATATGGAAGAAAACTTGAAGAACTTTATTAAATAGAAGGGATAATTACAACCCAGTTGTCTGATCCAACATCATCCTCCCAGCATCAAGCCCTCTTCACCTTATGAAATAACAATATCACACCAACAGTACAATGCTCTTTCCTCAATTACAAACTATCAACACTTCCTTGCAATTCACAACAGTCCAGCCCCTGGATCTCTTAGATGAGGGATCCATTTATAGATGTGTGCAAGGGTGTGAGTAATCTTTGGGGTTTGATTAGTGTCATTTCACTTGTTACATTTGGTTCCATAAGAGAAGAGATAACGAAAGTTTAGATCTCTTACTCATCCTTGGGCGAATTCAGAGAGGCAAGTGTCATAGGAGAGGTTTCTAGAAGATTCCATGAGCAACCACCTAGCAAACTATCTTGAACATTTGTCCATCCTCACCCATTGCACCCTATAGAAGGTCCAAACAGTATGCATCGCACCTGGCTAGTGTAGCAGTTAGTATGGTTTAGTTTACGCCATTTCTGGATGGTTTTTCAGGTGGAACTTTTGGGGAATGATGTAATCAGATGACCATGTTCTTTTAGGGTATGAAACAACTCTTTTAGGGGTTTATGAGCCCTAGTTTATCAACATATAATATTGGGGTTGAAGTGCCCAAATATATCTATAACAGCGAGGAAGACCCTAATGTGAATATTGTGCTCCGAAGTGGAATTATGACAGGAGATGATAAGGGCAAGCAACGTGAAGATAATACTTGGGTTCTCAAGGCTCCAACAAAACAACAAGAGTTTTATTTGGAGTGCGCTAAGGAAACGTTCATGGAAGCTAGGAAGAGCTTCGCTGATGCCTCCACTTCAAGAAGCAAAGACAGACCGGAGCCGGAAATGGACCCATCTATGCTCACGATGTTCCTAGAAACATGCATGAAGTTGCTGCAACAACGTTGTAAAGGGGCTACAGGAACTCATAAATAGACGCGATGGGACAGCGCTAGGAGAACCGCGGGTAGTCCAGAAGATCGAAAAGCATGCGATGAGGATAGGAAGGGAGATGATATTGACCACGCAGATTGGGGAATACGAGATGGACTAAGTGATTCTGGACCTAGGATCGAACACGAACATTCTGCCAAAGCAGACATGGGAGCGCATGGGAAGGCCTATGCTGCAATGGTCTCCTGTCCAACTACGAATGGTGAACCAACAAAAGATCCTACCTATGGGAATATTGCAGGGAATCATTGTGGATATCGAAGGAGCAAATGCACTAGCAGATTTCGAAGTGATAGAGATTGTTGATGACAACAATACCTACCCTGCGCTATTAGGAATAGATTGGGCCACTGACATGAATGGGGTGATAAATCTGAAGAAGCACAATATGATTTTTGAGAAAATTTATCTGCGCATAGTTGTACCTTTGGACCCCACAGAAGGATCGCGCTACACAGAGCCAATGCGCGACTCTGAAAGCAACGAGGACTTGGACTGCATCTACAAGATAACTGCATGAGAGCAAGACTGGGTAAATCCAACCGCGAATGAATCTCATGGGAGCACGAAAGCTCCTACACATTAGGTTTCGATGAGGAGATAGAGCGATGGCAGAATCAGTTACACAAGGTAACCACGCTGAACTGCAACATGATGATAAGATCACTGCACTAGGTATCAACAAAGGTAAGGGATCTGCCTACGTACGATGGGTTAAGCGAGGTAAACGACTTCCTGAACAGATTTGAAAGAGAGGTGCTAGAACAACAACGTTTTGAAGCTTTGAAATGGGTACTGCATGCTACGCCCGCGAGGTAGTGGGGTACGCACCAAGGAAGCTTCGGGGATTGGCATGAATGCAGGAGAATGATGTGCATACGGTTTGGGAAGCCCTAGATGTGACTAAAGACAAATATGACAGATGGGATGATCCGCACGCACACCTCGCCAAGTGGACAAAGGTTTATGGGGAAGAACTGCAACCTGAGTGGGTGCGCTTGTTCTGTCATACCCTAGATGTTATACCTATGAACTGGTATATAGAGACGGAGCTCTGCCATGGGATGAGTGAATGGAATATCTTGCGCGAAGGGTTCCTCTTAACCTTCACGTTTGAGGATCGTTGGTGGGATATTGTTGATGATGCGCTACAAGCGGTAAAAACAACTATCTTTAAAATACCCCAGGAGCCAATAGAAGTGATTCAGCCTAAATGGGTGACCCAGTTGAGCTGTGCGCTAGAGTGTTACAACATGAATACTGAAGAAGATGATGAAGATACGCAAAAAGTTAACATTCCAGAAACTGAAGGATATTGCGAGGTTTAAGGGCCATTGATTGAAGACCCTAACATAACCGCACCGGTAAAGACAAAGTTGGTGAACATTGGCATGGAAGATGAACCTAAGTATGCAACACTCAGCGACTATTGGGATGGTGCGATAGTGGATAAGCTCATTGAGTTACTTCGCAAGTACCAGGAATTATTCTCGATCAAGATCACGGATTTAAAGGGAATCGTTGGTGATTTAGGGATGATGAAGATCACCTTAAAACTCGACACGAAGCCAGTTAAGCAGAGGCCTTATCGCTTGAATCTGAAGTACAAGGAAAAGTTCAACGTCGAACTAAACATAATGTTCATAGCTAGAATCATTCAGCCAGTGGAAGAATTCGACTAGGTAAGCCCTATGGTAGTGCAAGAAAATAAGCAGAAGGGTAAGACAAGAATATGTGTGGACCTTAGAAAGTTGAATGACACATGTGTGCATGACCCATTCCCAACTCCATTCACAGATGAAGTACTGGAAAATTTCAAGGGGTAGGAAGCATATTCTTTCACTAACGGATTCTCAGGGTACCATCAGATCAAAATTGCGTTGGAAGATAGGAGTAAGATGACCTTCATGACTGAATGTGGCTGCTTTCAATATACCGTTATGTCGTTTGGGTTGAAAGACACGCCGGCCATATTTTTGCACATATTTGTTGCAACATTCAAAGAATATATCCACAAGTTCCTGGAGGTTTATCTAGATGATTGGACTGTATTTGGATTGGTTAAGCACTATGTAGCGAGCTTACGCTTCATGGTGGATACCTGCCGACAACACCAAATCACGTTGAACCTCAAGAAGTGTAACCCTAATATTTCAAAGTCTTCCTCTTTGGTTTACTTTCTTCTACATTATTGGTTGTTAGCTCATGTGTTTAGAGTTTACAAGGGTTATCCTTATTTTGTCATTGGTGAACACATTCATGGATGAGGTGTTCTCCTCCAAAACCCTAACATTTCAATGGAATTTACTTTTTCCGAACCTTATTAGGTTCTTCCCTAATATTGTTATTATAACACCCTTTTGTATCTCTAGCATTTGGTTCATGTTGCAACAACCCTTGCATGTATGATAGGTTTTGTAGTAGTGTCGTATTTAGCATTGTCTACACTTGCTATTCTCTATTGAGTCTTTGGTTCTTTTTTTCATCTCCTCAACTCAATTTTCAAGCTTCTGATGGTAACCATTCCATTAGGGAAACCTTCTTTTGACCTTTGTCCAACCAAGTCTTCTTATTTCTCATGATGGATTTGGTCTATATTGTGTTGCATCATTCCTTTATTTTTCTATGAATTGTGTCTTCTTATGTGATGTCACACACACACAACTGCTAGCTAAATCAATCATAAACATATTAATTCATTACCTTGTCATTCCAACACTAAGCATGTTGATCTAATGTTGTTGACACATCTAAAACCCATTTCAACTATATAAAAGAAAAATACATGTAATCATTATATCAAGGTTAGTCGCCATGGCCTTTGTAAGTTTAAAGTCAACATATATAACAATTTAATTATCAAAATAATTTTTATCCTTGGTGCATGAGCTTCTTCAAGTCCAATTTTGAACCTATTTTGATACCACTCTATAACCACCTCCCTTCCACCCACTTAATTTTTTTAGGCCGAGGAAGGTGTTGACCCAATCTCCAAGGTTTGTTATGAAGATGGGGGCTTTCCAAAAACCTCATCTTTAAAAGTATGTGTATTTTAATTATGATACCATTATTGTGATCAGTTCATTGAGAGCTTTCCAACAATATAACATTTATCTCAATATGATTCCCAAGCCAAACTTATCCCTGTCAAAAGTTTGGCCTCTTAAAAGAGGCCATGTTACTACATTACCCACATGGCCTACATCAAGTTCATGAAGTTATCATGTCATTACAGTGGGGTCAATGGTCCTTACATCATTTTGTTGTTGCCCTTGTATTCCCCGTTCCTTGATCCTGGAGGACCTTTACAGTGAACCCTTCATGCTTTCCCATCATGAAGTAACTCCCACTGTGTCCCTCTTCATGAGCAGAACAATTCCCATTTGCATCATTTTCCCAAAATCTTTTGTTTTCCCAATTTAAAAGACCGATGCTAATGACCCGTGTCCTCCTCACGTCGATATGTATGGATTATGTTAAGTTTAGGTATGTTCTATGCTAGAGCAATTTATTTAATTTCTTTTCCATATTAGCAATCACATTAGCATAAAGTAAACTGCAGATAGAACATGAATATAAATCGCAGAGGACAAGCCAAGGCAAGAGGACACAAGATATGGTGCGAGCCAGGGACAAACCCCACAATGTGTGGGGAAACCCTTGATCAATTCTTCTTTTATGTTCTTCAAAGTTCAGCAGAGAGAGAGAGAGAGAGAGAGAGAGAGAGAGAGAGAGAGAGAGAGAGAGAGTACATTTACAATAGACGTCAACACTTTGACTTATCTAGATCTAGCCTAGATCATTTCGTATAACGATGAGATCAGTTGAAGACATTCTGCTTCAAATGATTCTCTAAGGTGACGGCTTCACCTATCATAGTACTACATCCAGGTCCACTTGTTGCATCACGGCATATGACGCCATGCAGAAATAGTTGTGATTATCATCATGCTGGCCATATGTCCATGATCTCATGCTACTGCCCTTCATGTTCATGATCTTATCATGATATTAGACTGTTCATTCTAGCCATCCTTTATTATGACTGAGATCACTATGCCGTGCATTTCTGTGGGATTACTGGAATCCTTCTCATCATGATTATGACGGGACTATGACTGTAGATCGAGACAAAGAGTGTCACAGACTCTTGCCTTCACAAGTATGCCTGAGACTGTTATGTCTCCATGACAGCGTATGGATATTTCCATGACTGTGTATATCCATGACAGTGCTTTGATGTCTCCATGACCTGCATCGTATAGAGTCTCCATAGACTGCTAACTGTCTCCATGAATAAGTCTTCATGAAACTATGTGACTAGATTCTCTATTCCTGGATCTATGTTGCCGGATCCACATACATCGAGAGTGTCAACAATTTGCTACATGCCATGACTGCACCATACCCTTCTACGCTGTGAAATCCACATCCATTGAGAGTGTCAGCGATTTCTGCGTGCCATGACTGCACCATGCCCTACTACGGATTCCTTTACCTTGACAGCAGCTTTGTTACTTACTGCGGCTTCATTATCATGACCCTGTGCTCTGCGTATGAACAACGTATATGTGTCAACGTATATGAACAGCATAGTAAGTGTCACCATGACTACGTATGAATCTTTCAGCCCTGCGTAAAGAACAACATATATGAACTATGTATATAGTGTCACCATGACTACGTATCAATCTTTCTGCGTAAAGAACAACATATATGAACTGTGTAGATAGTGTCACAGCGTATTAGGCTGTATGTACTACGGCTAGCTATATATGTATCCCTTTGAATGTTGTGCGATATATCTCCATTGTTGTGCATGAGTTTCCATGTCTGCGTGGAATCCTTATTATAGTGAAACCATCCAAATATTTCACTCGTGAATATCTTGCTGCATTATATCATAGCCTGCGAATAGATGATTTCATAGACATGAATTTTGGGCATCACTTTGAGGGTAACACGTTGACTATGATTAGAGCTTTATCTGCAGCTAGGGCTTCTTCTAGGCCAGCACATTCTTTTGGTTTTCTCCTCCTCCAAAAACCCAAGACGTGGAGAGGAGATCACCTCAATAATGTTTTTAAATGATATCAAATCCTCATCTATTTATACCAAAATGAGGACGATGAATAGACACGTCGGTTGGGCTTCTAGAGCCTACATAAGAGCTGGTCGGATTGATAATAATTACATAAACAAAATAAATTCATATCTCCATAAATACTTATCGGAATTGGATGATATTTGGATCAATCCTACACCTCTCAACGAGAGGAACCCAATAAAAATATCAGCTACCATAAATAAGCCGACCCACATGGAATTTGGCCCTAGTTTCCAACTTAATAGATTACAACTGTCCCTAGCACTGATCAGATCGACTAAGCCTTTTCCCAGTCGCGCCGACCCTTTTTTGGATTTTTTTTTAAATATGGAGCTGAAGCTTCTAGCTCTAGAAGCTTCGTAACAGAAGTCTGGTAAATGGTTAGGTCGGATGGAGCCAAGGAGGTCAGATCAGGATCCTTTCCCCTATTAGGATGGAACTAACTCAAGAGATAAGACCTTCTCCCATGAGAAGAGGAACCATCTCCCATCCATTCAAGCTATATAAACCTCCACTTTTCCCAAGCACCAGCGAGTGTTGGTGTGTGTGTGCTAGTGCTAATTAAGTTTTGTTTGGAGTAACCAGCAAGTTATCCATACTTTGTAGCTCTCTAGTTTGCGTTTAAGGGATAATTGTGAGTTGCTTTGGTGTGAACCCTAAAGGGAAGAGCCTTGAGACTATCATTGTTGGGGCCATCCATGGAATGGTAGTAGAAGTGTGTGGGAACCTGGATTTGTCGGAGGAGAACAACAACGTCAAGAAAATAGTTGCAATCTCTTCTTGATTAATATATATGCAACTATCGATTGATTTCCTACATAATATGCCATCTCACATGTTTGTGGCTTAATGTTTCTTGACTTGTTAAGTAGGTTGAATACAATTTGTATATTATCATGGTTGTTGTTTGCTGTTGTTTACTTGTTTCAGGTGCTCGAAGAAGGAAACGAGAGATGGCTGGAGTGAGGAAGCAAGGGCATCACCAAACCGGATAAGCATACTAAGAGGTAGGCCCTATTAATTGGTTCTAACCTAAGGAAATCTCCATAGAATGTCTTGTTTGTGGCTAGACCTACTCTCGGGCTAGAGGAATTGTTTGTGTCTGCACTTAGAATTTTACGTCACCACAAATTGGCGACTCTGCTTGGGAACCAATCCTTTTTTTTGAATTGATTGTCATTTCATGGTTTTGTGTGAAATTTTCTAGTATCACCATTTCCCTTTAGTTTTCTCTTCCTTGCCTAGTTTACTTCTCTGAGTCTGAAATTTACAGTGGCAAGTTTGGGTTTAGCCTTTTATTTTTTTTTATTTTTCTTTTTCCTTGAATCCTTGGTTAGCTTGTTTATTTTTCTGACAGTCACGCCGATCGGCCAGTTTCTCTAAAATAGTCGACCAACCTCCTTCTAGCGCGTGTTGTCAGTTAGGCAGTCATGTCGATTCCTGTAGGTGAAGAATAGGGTTTACCCCAGATCTCGACCAGTGTGTCTTGCCCTCTTAATTTTTGCCTCTTAGCTCATTTTTCTTGTGTTCTCCCTAATTGGAAAGCTTCATTAGCTTGGTTTGTGTGCTTGTTTGGTTTAGCCCACCCTCTGATGTGTTAAGTTTGGCCCTGTGTGAAGTTCTTTTTTATTTTTTCTTTGAATCCCTCGATTAGTGCTAGTTTTCAATTAGGCAGTCACGCCGATCAGCTCATCGACGCTAGTTGTAGTCTAGCCAGTCGTGCCATTCATGTCGATCAGTGCTAGTTGTCAGTTAGGCAGTAGTCTCGGTCTCTGAGTTAAGAAAAAAATCAGAATTTCTCCCATTCCAGTGCTAGTGTGTCTTGACCTTTAGACTCCCTTCTTCAGACTCCCATCTTCATTGCTTCATTTTCAATTGAATGAGTGAAAGAGTTTTGTTTGTTCTCTTATTTCGAGTGTCTCTTTTCTCTTTCCAAGCATAGATTACATTGCTTGGTTTCTCGATTGAAGCATTTGGGTGTTTGGTTTGTATGATTCAGGGAAGAAGTTGTTTTTAGTTTCATTTATCATGCTTTGGATTTGATTGATGCTTGTTTGTTTGAAATTGTGAAAATTTTCATTTAAAGTGCTTTATGTGAAAGATTCATTTTGCATTTTATGAAAAGGAGAACATCATTCTAGTTTACTTAAGCGAAAATATTGCATTAGTAGCATTATTGGGAAGTTATAATTGCATCATCATAAGCATTGGAAATGAAATGAAACTTCTTATGTTGTTATAAGAATATTAAGTGCATTTAGGAGATTTATTAGAGAAAGATTTTAGTCTTTGATTGTTGCATTGATTTTGTGTTTCCTATCTCTGAATTAGTGTTAACTTTCATAGAAGACAATTAAGATGTTTTCTCATATCGTTGCATATAGGACTTTTCAGATGACAGAGGTAGGGCCTTGAAATTGAAACCTAATTCAATATCAACCATTAAAATTTATTGAATTAACCTAAGGAAGCATTGAAACTTAATGCTCACATTTAGTAGTCTAGGCTAGAGACGTGTTTCGGCGTCTTTAAATCTAGTAGTTGTCATTAGCTTCGGCACTAGATAGCGCTAGTATGGACTTGTGCTCCCTGTACCGTCATGTATATAAAAGGAGACCCCACTACGTTGCAATCCTTTATCCATTGGAAGCTGAGTCTGTTGCCTTGTAAACGTGATACATCGAACACAACATTCGGGGAGATTGCCTACTCGTACTTCTCGGTTCGTTGGGAGGTATTCTGCAGTTCACGGTTACTTGGTAACCCTTTATGCCTAGAGTACCCTGAGTAATAATTTTTTATATTTACTGACTCTTTAAATTTGAAGAGATCATCGAGCACTTGTCCTTTTGAGCTCGTTAATTATGAAAGCGACTAGAGTCACATTTAGTCCTTTTCTTGACTCTTAAAATATGAAAAGGAAAATTTTTGTTTCAATGTCCTAAAATTAATTTCCCATGAAATATTCCTTGTTAAAGTTACATTCCTGAGTGTTTCTTTAAAAGTCGATTCCAATGGCAACATTCCCAGAGTCTACCAGTCAAGGGTTCCCCTCAGATGGGAATCCTGGTCCTTTTCCTTCTTTTGGAAACGTTGGTGCTCCTTATATGGCAACGTTGTCCCTCCCTAGGTTAACCATTGGTTTACCTGTCTGGTTATTTTCGACTGCGGTGATCCCGAGTGTCCCAACTCCTCCTCTGCCATCTCCTTCATTTGAATCACATCACCTTGATTCTAAGCTTGACCTCTCCCCTTCTGCCCCTGTTTCTTCCTCTTCTACTTCGCTTGGTGAAAGTTTGAAATCCAGTAACCAGGAGGCTAAGAAGAAGAAGAAGAATATGAAGAATAAGAAGTTAGATAAGCGAGAGGCCAACCATGCGACTGTTACTCCAAATTCACTTCTTGTCGACAAGCCTTCTGATCCTCCGCGGAACGTCATATTCCCTTGCAAGCTGTGTAAGGGTGACCATCTCCTTCGAGACTATCTTGGCATTCCCAGAGTCTTAAAGGTATGGTCTCAAGACTTGAACCGACCATCCCCGTCGAACTCTGGAGATCATGTTAATGCTACGCCTTCAGCTAATGATGGTAAGAAGGGAAAATTTAGATTCCCCTGTAGGTTATGTGAAGGGAAGCATCTTCTTCACCTTTGTCCTCTTGTGGATAAAGCTTCCAAAGTTTTGGAAAACCTTACAGCTCCTCAACCCCGACTTCCTATTGGTTCTCAGAAACTTTCTTGTGACCCTCTCCAGGTTGGAAAAGAGATTGACTTGAATTCATCTCTTGCCAGTCCTTCTATTCTTGAGCGTAACTCTCCTGTGTCTACTCCCGACCAACCATTGGTTGGAAAGAGTGTCAACTTGGCTCTGTCTTCAGTTGTTCACTCTATTCCCGAAGAGAGTGGTGATCATATTGCTCATGTTATTCTCATCTCCTCAGATTCTCATGAATCAAAGAGTGACCCTCCCGTCCTAGTTGTTTAGGAGAGTCTTTCTTCTATTCCTGCAGAGCATGGGGGCAATCATATGATACCCCCACCAAGTATTTATGTCGTCTCTTTTGATTGGAGTCAATTGACTGCTTTCTGCCTTCCATCTTATGTGCCTTTCCAAATCACAGCACAAGCCTATAATATGGTAGTACATGGAACTATACTAGATGAAGGTGCCTCTGTCAACATCATGTCTTCTACTACTTGGCAAGCTTTGGGCTCCCCACAGCTTGTGCCTGTCACTCAGAATCTACTGGCTTTCAACAGAGGAACCAGTCAACCCTTAGGGGTCCTTTTGAAGTTCCGTATTACTTTGGGAGGCAAGACCGTCTATATGGATGTGATGGTAGTCCAAGTTCCATTAGATTTTAGTCTTCTCCTTCGACACGACTATGTTTATGTCATGGGCTCTCTTGTTTCTTCACTTTTCCGTGTGGTTTGTTTTTCACACGAAGGGAGAATTGTGACTATTGATCAATTGCCATTCATTGTTCACCAAGCGCCTCATTTGCAACAATCGTCCCCTACCAGCTCTTGTTTGCAAGCAGTACCTTCCCCGTCACAGGTAAATTATGTGGCTACCTATTCCGTCTCCACCTTTGCTGATGATCACACAGATGGTATAGTACATTATGTACTGGGGGCATTGGAACCCAATCTGTCTTTGGTACCAAATGACATATATTCCTCCTGGAGTGTGGTTCTTCCGTCTAGTGAAGGCCTCTTGGGAGCCATGTGATGAGCCCCAAAAATGGGTAACTTATTGGGCTCATTTTTCCTATTATTCTTGATTAATCCACCATTTTTCATAGTTTATTCATGCTTTTGAGTATATTTATGTTAATTGAATGAATGAGGATAGTCACTTGACCATGAAGTCTAATACGTGCTTATTGCAGATTTTTGGACATCTTTTGGACCAAGGTCAAGCATTTATGAGCCAATTGACAGCCAAACGAGGGAACAAGGCTAAGGATTAGTAGGAAGGGTGACTCCTACACTAAATGGCCCCTTCCTCGAGTTCTCCACCATCAGCTCGGAGTTCAACAGCCCACCAAAGATGATTTCCAAGGGCAGTCGAGCAACTTTTGTGAAGTGGCTGATTACTTGCAGTTTTGAGCAGCCAAGCCCCTCGAGTTAAGGAGGGTTGTTGGAGGTCCTCGTGGTGCAAAAGAAGGAAGACTTCAAGCCTTGGTAGTTTAGCTCTTGAATAGTTGTTTTCGCACTTTGGTGTTGCTCTGCCTTTTAGCTCATTTTGAGCTTTTGATGTAAACATTTTTGTGACATGGTTATTTTTTGAGTAATGGAGATAAATTTCACTTTGCACCAGCTCTGAGCTTTTCTTAGGAGGCTGTAGCTCTTGGGGTTGGGCCCAACCTAGGTGATAGTACCTCCTTTGTGTACTATTATGAGTTTTCTTTGCATTCATAGAATAATTTCTGCTATTTAGGTTAAGATATTGCTCTGTTACTTAGGTTTCTTTTGATGATTAAAATAGATTTTCATGCTTCAGGTTGATTTGACAGTTTGAATACAGAAAATTTCTTCAAAAAAGGCCATCAAGCAACCCTTGATCTCACCTCTCCCTCCTTGGGACCATGAGCTGAGAGCAAGGCATACTTGCTGCCACAAAAACATTGTTTTGCCTTTCAATGCAATTGCAAGTGTTGGATTTTTAGATGGAAAAGTGATACCAATCATGCTTGCATATTTAGATCTATTCTTTCTTAGATTTCCATAGTTCTCTTGCATGATTTCCTATGCATAGCTTGCTGTTCATCATGATTCTGGTTTCTAGGTCAGATTAGGTCAAAGTAGATAGATCTCTGATTTTTTTAGTCTTTCTTTGATTAGTTTTGAGAGATAGTGTGCAGATCACCTGTAATCCATCCCTACCTATCCTTCCTTCCTCACACAACCTGCTTCAACCCCAAATTCCGGATTCCTTCCCTTCATTTGCCACACTTTGCCAGTTTGACCTAATTTCTTCATTTTTGTGCAACATTGCTCCCTCCATCCTTGAACAAATCCAACCATCTTCATCACTCCTTAGTCTCATTTACCAGGTCCTAGACCTCTTCACAACCTCATCCATCCTCCATTTCCACTTTCCCACCGTTTTTCCTCCATCAACCCTCAAAAATCCTCTCTTGGCTCTTCCTGTAGAACCCCAGCAGATTTCCTATAGAAGATCACGTGAGAAGTTTCTCGAGATCTAATCATTGTGAAACTATCTAGAAGGGTGCTAGGGACCCCTTAGGCCCTCTTCTCACCTTCCCAACCTACGACACATGCCCACTCCATTTCCTTTCACTAATCAACCTATGCACAGTAAAAAACAGTTAAAGCACATGCATAATAATTCTGCCAACTTACTCAAAAATACAAAAAGATGTTTTTTCCAGATTTTACTTTAGAAGTAGCTTAGTCACATGGATTTTACCTTTCCAAAAGTAAATGGCATCCATTTCAGCAGCTTTCATCTCTTTTCTTGCACTACTAGGGTTAGTCGATAGAACTAGGGTTTGTTAGGGTTTGCGTTTCCTTTCAGCTTTCAGCTTCTTTTTGCAAGTAGATTAGCCTCCTTTGAGTTAGCTTTCATCCATCACAGTTAAAACCTTCTTCTAAGAGCTCATAGAAGTTGGCTTAAGCTCCTAGTAAACTTGTGCCAGCTGATCAAGTGACAGCCTGCGGCAAGAGCTGGTACTTGTGCATATAGCACCGTCGCTTCCAAGTTTGTTATGAACTACCGGGTTGATAAAAGTAAAGAAGGGAGTCCCAGGAGTTGCAGCATCATTGCTGCAATATTAGAGCCCACCATATTTTTGGTGCCATTGCCAGGGAAGCGTCAGAGTATTTGTGATTGCTACTTTTCTTCTATTTTCTACTACAACTTTCTGCTAAGTAGTTTATTTCAGCAAGAGTAGAGTAGTTGTTTCATTTCCATTCTACAATTTCATTTCTGTAAAAGTAGATTAGATATTTCCTGCTTTCCTAGACTAGCATTTCAATTCTACAAGCATAAATTAGCATTTCCATCCTGCAATTTCAATTGCGCAAGCGTAAAGTAGCATTTCCATTCTGCAATTTCAATTCCGCAAGCGTAAATTAGCATTTCAATTCAACAATTTCAATTCCGCAAGCGTAGCTTAGCATTTCCTTTCTGCAATTTCATTTCAGCAGCATAGATTAGTCATTTCCTGCTTTCATTTCAACAAGATAGATTTTAGTTACTTGCAATTCAATCTATTTCAGTTTTGCAGGTACAAGCAGAAAAAGCAAAAATCAACCAAAAATATTTCATTTCATGCCTCGTAGGAATAGAGACCATACAGGAAAATTCTTACCCAACACCCCCACCACATCACTGAGTCACCCTTCTCTCTTCTTCGGTGGTAGTGATCCAGAAGAACCTATAGGTGAACCTCCAGAGATATACGAAGATCCTATAACAAAAGAAGAGCAAGAAAACGTTCCTCTTGAGACCATGGCTGAACACAGGAACGGTGTAGGAAATGAGGAGAGAATAGAAGGTGCCTTTCCCATCCGAGAGACAAATGGGGACACAAAAATGAAAAACATAAGTCCCTCAGCCTTACCTCACTTCCATGGATTGACCACTGAAGACCTTGATACCTTCTTGTTTGAGTTTGTTGTCCTTTGTTGAACTTATGACTATGCAGAAGACGAGCAAAAGTTGAAACTCTTTCCCTCTACCCTCAAGGATGCAGCACTACGCTGGTTCATGGGGTTACCTAGAAACAGTATCACAACTTGGGCTCAAATGCAGCAAGCCTTTAACAACAAATACCGGGACTACTGTAGGTCAAAGGAAACGAAGGGAGAAATCTTTCGAATGACCATGGGAAGTGATGAGTCTCTGGAAGACTATGAAGAAAGGTTCCAACTCAGTTATAAAAGGGCCAGGTGCACACTTGACCTCGAATCTCTGAAGCTGGTTCTACTCTGAGGAGTCCCTGAAGACCTTCTAGATACCCTCCATTTGCTAGCTGGAGGAGACATCTACCAACTACCTTATGATGACATAAAGACTGTGTTTAGAAACCATTCTAGGGCAGCTTGGAAAAGAGGTAGGGGGAATCCACTTTCAGCTAGTGCCACCTTCTCCAAACATGAGTTTACAAATCAGATGGAAGACCTTAAAAGTGAGGAGAGACAGACTAGTGCCATGCAACTGTATACTTTCTGAATCCAATAGAAGAAAGAGGAAGCTGAGAGGTCTTTGGCCATATTTTGTCCCAGATGCACAAGGAAACATCCTAAGAACGAGTGTCCATTGCACTCAGTAGAGGTATGTTTTGTTTTTGAGGAAGACCACCCTACAAACCAGTGCCCAACCTTACCCGGACTTAAAGCTGTGTACCAAGGGGCTGAGGGAGTCACTGAACCACTCTACTTCCTCAACCAAAGGAGGCCACATGGATCCAGACCTTACTAGCAGGGGATGCAAGGGACATCCCAAACGTATTACAACCCTAACCAATCCACTCACATACCTTCTTGGGGTCCCCCTACTCATCCTTCCTGGTCTGCACCCCCTCCTTTGTCATATCCACCTCAATACCATACTCAACCTACTGCTCATTCGTTTCATTCTCATGTTCAGCCACAACCTCAGTGGAATGCACCGCAATAGGGATGGAGGCCCCAGTACAACTCTCATCCTGCCATTTTGCCTCCACCACCTGCTCAAACCCAACCATTACCTCCTGCTCCTCCAAGACAACCCCAGATGCTTGCTCAACCCAACCCGAACCCCAATAAAAAACAGGCCCAGCAGGTATATACTGGAGAGACAACATGCCCTACCTACGCTGTGGAGATTCAGGAGATCAACCTTCGATCTGGGAAGGTCCTCCCAGATAGCCAACCTCCTCCTAAGGAGGATGAAGCAGAGGAACAGGAAAGTGAACCCAAAGCCATTCCACTGTTTCCTAAGAGACTAACTGGAAACACGCAACCAAGCCCAGAAGAGACTGAACTTCTGAGAGAACTTAAACAGCTATGTGTAAAAATACCACTTCTTGAGGGCATCAAAGATGTACCAATCTACAACAAAATAATCAAAGAGAAATGTTTCAGGCACCTAGGTAGGCGCAAGAGAGATGCCCTAACTATCAATGTCATAGGACAACTGTCCAACCTAATGTTGGGACAAGTAATCTGTCCAAAATATTTGGACCCTGGGAGTCCTGTAGTGGATGTCCACATCAATGGCACCATACTCCCCCACACCCTGATTAATCTAGGGTTCGCCATTAACGTGATGACCAGGGACACTATGCTCAAACTTGACCTTCAGGGTTCCTTGAGAAAGACTTCGACAGTACTGCAGTTAGCAGACCGCTCCACCGTGACTCTCGAAGGGATTGTGGAAGATGTCTTGGTCTCTTTTGATTCTTGGGAGTACCCTGCGGACCTTTTGGTCCTTCATCCAAAGGCAAAACTCACTGGATACCCCCCTCATTTTGGGAAGGCCTTGGTTAGCTACTGCAGATGCTTACATCAGTAGTCAAGCTAGAAGCATGACCATTAAGAATGGGCTAATGTCCAAACAACTAATCCTATATCCTCCTACCAACCTTTGCTCGAACATGACTTACCTCTCTGGTTGGAGGAGGAAGATGAGGATGAAGTCTACTCTGCACCTATGTGCGCCGTGGAAGCCACCAGGGGGGGTCCTCACACCGAGGATGACCTTATTGAGAATTTAATCCAAAATCCACCTCCCAGTGTGCTGCCATTAGAAGAGTTGGTAGGAGACACCCAAGCCAATGCTTTGGTGGATCTCTGTGTGGCTGATCCGACCTCTTCCCGAGTTAATAATGTGGAATTTGGCCCTGAAAGAACCTTGAAGATCAACTCATCCCTATCTCCCTCTCAAGAGAAGGAGCTATGTAGCTTATTGAACCGCCATTTGGATGCTTTTGCTTGGAGCTACAAGGAGATGAAGGGAGTCCACCCTTCAGTCTGTACCCATCACATTTACATTAAAGAGGATTGTAAACCAGTCAGGCAGCCTCAGAGGAGAATGAATCCAGCCCTTAAGGACATTGTCAAAGAAGAATTACAAAAGTTGTTGGATGCAGGATTCATCTACCCCATCTCTGACAATGAGTGGGTTTCTCCTCTGGTGCTTGTGCCCAAGAAAAATGGGAAGTGGAGAATCTGTGTAGATTATCGAGAACTTAACAAAGCTACCAAGAAGGACCATTTCCCTTTGCCTTTCATAGATCAAGTGTTAGATGGCCTGGCAGGGAAGAAGTTCTTTTCCTTCCTAGATGGGTTTAGCGGGTATAATCAGATCCAAATCAGCCCGGAAGACCAAGATAAGACCACTTTCACTTGTCCATGGGGTACCTTTGCCTACTAGGTCCTTCCCTTTGGGTTATGCAACGCTCCTGCCACTTTCTAGAGAGCAGTACTGAGCATATTCGTTGAGCTGGTTCATGATTCGGTGGAAATCTATATGGATGACTTTACTCCTTATGGGTCCAACTTCCAAGAAGCATTGACTAACTTGGGAAAAGTTTTAACCAAGTGTATTGAGATGAACCTGTCCCTCAGTCCTGAGAAATGTGAATTCCTGATGACTGAAGGGACCGTGCTAGGTCATACAATTTCTTAGCAAGAACTACAGGTGGATTCCAACAAGATTGCTATCATCAAAAGGGTTCCACCTCCTAAAAAGGTAAGGGATGTTCAGATTTTTTTAGGCTTAGCGAGATATTATAGAAGGTTCTCAAAGATTTCAGTAAGCTAGCCTCTCCATTGTTTGGTCTTTTGGGGAAAGATGTTGAGTTTATATGGACTGACAGTTGTCAAGAGGCTCTAGATGTGTTGAAGGATAAGCTGGTAACTGCTCCAATCTTGAAAGGTCCAAACTGGGCCCTACCTTTCCACATTCACACACATTCCTCGAACAAAGCTATAGGAGCAGCCTTAGGACAAGTTGAAGAGAAGCTACCGTATGCCATATATTTTGTCAGTAAAAACCTGTCCAAGGTAGAATTAAACTATACTGTAACCGAGAAAGAGCTCCTAGTTGTAGTCCATTCCCTAAACAAGTTCAGACACTACATCACTGGTTATCAAACATTCGTACACACTGATCATGCTGCAATTAGGTATTTGATGAATAAACCTGATGTAAATGCTCGTATCATTAGATGGTTACTTTTATTGCAGCAATTTGATTTGACCATTGTTGACAAGCCAGGTAAGGAAAATGTTGTTGCTGATTTTCTATCTAGACTTGATTTGCTTACAGGAGAAGAAGGGGTGGTGGATGACCAACTGCCAGATGACCACCTGTTTTCTGTTTCAGTACTCTCACCATGGTTTGCTGATATAGCAAATTACTTGGTTTCAGCACAATTCCCGCCACACCTATCCTCAAAAGAGAAGAGCAAGATCATGAGGAAAAGCACCCCATTCACTTGGATTGGGGGCAACCTGTTCAAACTTGGCCCAGATCAGATTTTAAGGCGTTGTGTCAGGGAGGAGGAAGTTTTTGACATCCTCCTGACCTGTCATGATGGACCCTGTGGAGGCCACTTTGCAGCAAAAAGAACCGCTTTCAAAATTCTACAGGCAGGCTACTATTGGCCCACTCTTCATCAAGATGTCAAAAGATACATCAGCCAATGTGACCAATGTCAAAGGATGGGGAAACCGACTCCAAGGGATGAAATGCCCCTCCAACCTCAGGTGACTTTCGAGCCATTTGAGAAGTGGGGCATGGACTTTGTGGGTCCTATCAACCCTCCTTCAAGACAAAAGTCTTACATCATTGTGTGCACGGACTACCTGAAAAAGTGGGCAGAAACAAAGGCAATCAAGGTAGCAACAGAAGAAAAAGTGGCTGAGTTTTTAAGGGAAAATATCTTCTATAAGTTTGGCTACCCAAGGGAATTAGTCATAGATCAAGGAAGCCAGTTTACCTCTAACCTGATTGAAGACCTGCTTTCTCATCACAAGATTAAGCACAAAACTTCCACCCCTTATCATCCGCAAGCAAATGGGTAGGTGGAAGTCACTAATAGGGCTTTGGAAGAGATCTTGACTAAAGTGGTGAGCAGTAGTAGAAAGGATTGGGCAGATCACTTGGTTGAGGCCAACTGGGCCTACAACACTACTTGGAAAACTACAATAGGTTTCACACCTTATGAGTTGGTCTACGGGAAGAAGGCTTTGCTGTCTATAGAATTTGAATACAACACATTGAGGTTGGAAGCTCAGCTAGATCTAGATCTCAGCCATGCACAACAGGAAAGACTACTTCAGCTGAATGGACTAGATGAACAAAAAATGCAGGCCCTCCTCCACTTAGAGGTGGTCCAACTCCAAAGAAAAATATGGGATGACTGGCACCTTAAAGAGAAGCAATTTCAGCCAGGAGATACAAGGATTTCAAAGGGAAGCTGAGGACAAGATGGTTGGGACCATATACAGTAGAGAAATGTAACGACAATGGTTCAGTCCTTATCAGGACCATTGATGAAGAAGCCATCCCCATGCTCGTCAATGGGCATCAATTGAATATCTACAGGAAGCCCCTTTCTAAGCAGGAGTTCATTGAAACTCTGGATAAATCAGTGCTAGTAGTGGAGCAGGCCCCTGTCTCCACCCCATCCATATACTGAGCACCAAAAAAAAAAAAAAAAAAAAACACAGAAAAATAAACCTGACTTCTGTTGAACAATTTGCAGATTGCAGGAAGGACATTGCAGGTTAGGAGGATCACACAAAATGAGGACAGAGGTCAGCACCAGGTTGCAAGCATCCCTCACAATCAATTCCTCCATGACTCCTACCCTTTCCTAAGATTTGATCTCATTCAGGCCAAAATTTCACCTTCTACAGGAAGTCCTATGTCTTCTACAGGAAGTTCTGTGTCTTCTACAGGAAGATCCTATAGAACCCACAGACAAGCAAAATTAATCTTAGAATGGAATCCGAAGGTTGGGAATATGCCTATGAGACTTGCAAACATCCCCGTTTCCGTCCATCGCCATATGTCACCCTCTTCCCTCTCTTTGCACCTCCATTGCACCAATTTTTTATTTGTTCCTACACAGTGACACATAGAAAACCCTGTTTTCTTCATACTGCTAGCAAAAACTTTTATTGACAAATCAAGAAACAGTTTTCTCACTCACCATGCCTGTCAATCTCCATCTCAACCCCTCAATAGCCAGAACCCTCATCAGTGGTATAGCCCTGCTCATTCTAGTTTTCATTCCAAGAGGAGAAGCAATTGATCCCTCTAGAAGACATACTCTGGGGACAGGGACAACCAAGAATGGTAACAAGAACATGCAAAGAGCTCTTCTTGAATGTCAGAATATCAGCAGCAGCCGAAGCCAAGCATGCAGCAACAACAAACGAAGGAATGGGTTCCAAAACCTGTGCATGCAGCAACAACACATGAAGGAATGGGTTCCGAAGCCCGAAATCTGCATAATGCAGTCGTGACCACACAGGTAAGTGCCTAAAATCATTCGTCAATTGCATAAATCATATTTTAAAAGCTGCATGCCTATGGGAATGGTTCGGATTGAGTGGAATCGGTAGCCAGTCAACTGGCCACACTCAGCCAGTTACATATCCTCATGGGATCCAAACGAGCCCCATTACATTCAAAATTGTTGACGAGATGTGCAACCAACACGTGTGGAGTGTCCATTCAGGGAGAAATCGTCGGGATTGGTGGTGATGGCGGCAGATAACGGCAGAGAAGAGATGATGGCAGTCAGAAACACGCCGAAGCATTATGGCTATGACGTCGAACCAACGATCCGGTCCAGCCACGTCATCCCCTCGTCACGAATCACGCTGCAGTTAAAAGATGCCCGGCGAAACATGCACCCCCTTCTGTTCACTCCGCACTTGCAACGTCCTCGACTGGAGTATGCGTCCACCGCTTCCAAAAACAGTTAACCAGTCGTCCTCCACTAGTTTTTCTACCTGTGTTCGAAAATCTCCCGCATATCAAGTTTACTCGGAGGCACAATGGCATTCTATAGGAACCGGGGGCCTTCTATAGGAAGGATTCTACAGGAAAGGCAAAACAGCTTTACGGAGCAGGAAAACCTAGGATTGTCATTGAATTCGGAGCTCCAAACGAGGTAGGCTCGAAAAAAACCCCTCTATGCATGGTGTGTTTGTGCAAGGTGGTGAATTGAACGACATCAAATTGAAAAATCAGAGGAAACGTTTGCCTGTGTATTGGAAGTAAAACATTTGCCTGCATATTGCACTGAATTTCCCTAGTTCCTCTGCATCAAAAATCTCCTCCACATTTTCTTTTTAAATTCTCCTGTAAGGAAGATATATATAGTTGTAGAGGCCCACCTGTGTGTGAAAAAATTTGAATTTCATATCTACGTGTGCGTTGAGAAGGGAACCTGATCCTTATGCTCTGTCTGTAAAAACAAAATTCTTCCTTTCATAAACAGACAGTCGAGTTTTGGGTGACAGCGGTTTTCAAACAAGGGAATTGTTGCTAGTTGATATTGAACATGAGAAATTCCTTCTTGAGTTCAGGGAAAACCAAACTCAACTATCCTCCATTTCAGGTTGGCTGTTTGGTTGCCTGAGCAATTCCTTTTATGATTAAAACATAAAAAAGCACTCTCACCATGCCAAGAGGATTCATAAGGAAAGAACCATCGGACTCTAGCAAACTGCACGAGCATCCTGAGGTGGTGGACCTTTTCACTTGAGCAAATTGGATATCCTTCTTTGACAAAATTCAGGGTCATCATGAGGAAATAACTGAGGAGTTTTTAATGTCCCTAAGATCGCAGTCAAAAACACATGCCACAGTTAGTTTTAGGGGTTTGACCCTAGAACTCACCCCTGAGCTCATCAGTGCAGTTACTGGTCTACCATTAGGGCTCCCTTGGAGCAAAGAAGAGAGATCATTGGGCCAAATTTCTAAGAAGTCATTCTTTCTACCCACGGAGCATCCTGTAGAAGAAAAAAACGGGGTTAGAAGAACCAGCTTGCCTCCTCTCTCGAGTGAAGTCAGTTTCCAAATTATGAAGTACATCACATGTGAAGGGAGGTTTAGCATCATCTATGGATATCATTTCAGGTTACTGTGTCAATTAAGGCATGGAATTGACTTGCCTCCAGCTAAGAAACTAAGCATCCCCTCTTTCCTTCTTCAGTCACTAATTGAATGTGGTACAAATCTCAATGAGGGGATCCCAGATCAATTGGCCCATCATGGGCTCATCAAAATATTGGTGGAAGATGCTTTGCACACCTACACTATCCCCATATCTTGGAAAATCTTCTGAAACATGTCCAGGGATGAAAACATTAGAACTTTGGCCGAAAAAATCACACCATCTAGCAGTGAGGAGGGAGAACACACTGAAGAAGGTGAGAAAAACAATGATGAAGGAACACAGGGCACTCAAGCACAAAAAGAACAGAAAGAAAAAGGGGAAATGGGCCAGATTGCTGAGCCTAAGATAGAGGAAGAAACAACAGCAAAAACACCAAGGGAAAAGAGGATACAGAGTATAACAGAGAAGGTCGAAAAAGCCCAAATGAAGGCTGCCAGAGCCAAAGCAGGCACACGGAAACAAAAGGAAAAGACACACCCTGAAATCTCCGCAACACAAACAAAAATAGTTGACACATGTATTTCTACAGGAAGCAAGGAAAAAGGACAGCAAGAGGAGAAATCACTTGAGATATTGGCAAGGGAGGCAACAGTTGTGCTTGCTACCTTAAGCACACCTCCAAAAGAAAAAGGGAAGAGAAAGAGGCAAACCTCCATGTACTTTAAAGCAAGGAGAAGCACAAGGATAAAAGTGGGAAAACCCCAGCCACAGTCAAAGGATCCAATTGTCATTGAGGACACAACAACTAAACCAAAAGAAGAGTCTCCTTCAAAGATGTCTATCACCTACGAATGAGGAAGCCCAAAAACCTCCACCCGGAGAGAGAGAATTAGGATGATGGACTCAAAGATAGCTCTACAGGAAGCCGAGACATCTCCACAGGAAACTCTGGCTAAGTTAAAAGAGACCGAGAAATTGGAGGAAAAGGCAGCCAAATCATCATAGGGAGAGGAAAAGACCAAGGAGATACTGGAACCAATCCCTCATCCTAGCTTGGGCTCATATTACAACCTGTTAGAGGGTGGGAAAATCATCCCACATAAATTTGTTGTGCCACTCTTCTTTGCATTGGAATAGGAGAGGATCAAAACACACACATGGATGAAAATTGCCAAATCTAAGGGAATTGAGGACATAGGCCACATGGAGGAGAAGTTAAAAGAGTTAAGAGGAGAACTGGCCATGGTCAAGCATGTAGAAAGCTGCAAAAGAGCCCAGCTGCAGGAGGAGAATGAGCTGCTAAGAAAACAGTTGCAGCTACAGGAAGTCCACAAGGAAGGTAGCTCGTCCATTTTGGGAGGGCAACAGTAGCAAGAAGGACCTCTAGCAGACAAGGACACAACTGAGAAATAGCAAAAGGAGGCAGAGCTACAAGCTAATGTGGAGATGCTCACAAAACTACTGCGAGAACAAGAGTCTCAAGTAGCAGAAACGATACAGGGTTTAAAACAACAGTTGCAAGAAAAAGACACCCAGATGGCCTGCATGACCAGCTGGGCAGTAGAAGCATTACAATGTAGGCAACCTACCAAGTCATATGCCTTATATCTTAAGGGTCAATGGTTGCAATTTCAAATTAACATCTTGGCCCAGAGGGGCACCGTTCCATTTCAGAATTACCATCAGTTTATGGACTTGTGTGATAGTAGCTCAGCAAAAGATAAGGCCAAGTTATCAGAATTCTATTTACACAATTTGGCCCTTCCGAACATGAATCTGTGGGACCCCAATGCTTCATTGGGAGATGTGCAACTCGTGGCCATGGCCTCTTGGTTAAACCATGAGGAAAAGAGGGCAGCAGAAATTCGAAATGTTATGGACAGGGAGCTACGGGAGCTACTCATGATCAGAGTAGAAGTAGGAGATCCCTTAACTTTAGTATCAACCCATCAGCACCTCGCCAACAACCCCCAGGTTCACCCAGACTACATTGAAAGACAAGCTCAGGCCATTGCTCACTTTGAGGACATGGAAATACTGTTGGGGGATAACTGCATTCATGCTTGCACAAGGAGATGGAACACACTATCCCACAGTCTGAAAATCAAAGAATACCATTCCCCAAGAAGGATGAGGGAGGCCTTGGCAAGAGTACCACTCTATAAACAGTCAATGCAAAATCTACAGGCCAACTGGATGGACCTAAAGTTTAGTCCTCCATTGCTTTTACGACTGTTGGAAGGGGTCAAAGAAGAAGAAGATCATAGGCAATGGGAGGAAGTAGAGAGAAAAGAAGGATTCCATGACCAAGAAGAGGACATCACCCCGGAAGCCTGGGATGTTAGAGAGGCTGTCAAAGCAATCAAAGATGATGAGCTGGATTAGTTTCTCAGAGGATGAGCAACACATTTAGCAAGGGGGTGATGATGAGCCCCAAAAATCAGTAACTTATTGGGCTCATTTTTCCTATTCTTCTCGATTAATCCACCATTCCTCATAGTTTATGCATGCTTTTGAGTATATTTATGTTAATTGAATGAATGAGGATAGTCACTTGACCATGAAGTCTAATACGTGCTTATTGCAGATTTTTGGACATCTTTTGGACCAAGGTCAAGCATTTATGAGCTAGTTGACAGCCAAATATGAGGGAACAAGGCTGAGGATTAGTAGGAAGGGTGTCTCCTGCACTAAATGGCCCCTTCCTTGAGTTCTCCACCATCAGCGCGGAGTTCAGCAGCCCACCAAAGATGATTTCCAAGGGTAGCCGAGCAGCTTTTGTGAAGTGGCTGAATACTTGCAGTTTTGAGCAGCCAAGCCCCTCGAGTTAAGGAGGGTTGTTGGAGGTCCTCATGGTGCATAAGAAGGAGGGCTTCAAGCCTTGGTAGTTTAGCTCTTGAATAGTTGTTTTCGCACTTTGGTGCTGCTCTGCCTTTCAGCTCATTTTTGAGCTTTTGCTGTAAACATTTGTGTGACATGGTTATTTTTTGAATAATGGAGATAAATTTCACTTTGCACCAGATCTAAGCTTTTCTTAAGAGGTTGTAGCTCTTGGGGTTGGACCCAACCCAAGTGCCAGTACCTCCTTTGTGTACTATTATGAGTTTTCTTTGCATTCATAGAATAATTTCTGCTATTTAGGTTAAGATCTTGCTCTGTTGCTTAGGTTGCTTTTGATGATTAAAATATCTTTTTATGCTTCAGGTTGATTTGACAGTTTGAATACAGAAACTTTCTTCAAAAAATGCCATCAAGCAACCCTTGATCTCAGCTCTCCCTCCTTGGGACCATGAGTTGAGTCCAAGGCATACTTGCTGCCACAAAAACATTGTTTTGCCTTTCAATGTAATTGCAAGTGTTGGAATTTTAGATGGAAAAGTGATACCAGTCATGCTTGCATATTCATATCTATTCTTGCTTAGATTTCCATAGTTCTCTTGCATGATTTCCTGTGCATAGCTTGCTATTCACATGATTCTGGTTTCTAGGTCAGATTAGGTCAAAGTAGATAGATCTCTGATTTTTTTAGTCTTTGTTTGATTAGTTTTGAGAGATAGTGTGCATATCACCTGTAATCCATCCTTGCCTATCCTTCCTTCCTCACGCAACCTCCTTCAACCCCAAATTCCAGATTCCTTCCCTTCAGTTGCCACACTTTGCCAGTTTGACCTAATTTCTTCATTTTTGTGCAACATTGCTCCCTCCATCCTTGAACAAATCCAACTGCCTTCATCACTCCTTAGTCTCATTTACTAGGTCCTAGACCTCTTCACAGCCTCATCCATCCTCCATTTCCACTTTCCCACCATTTTTCCTCCATCAACCCTCAAAAATCCTCTCTCGGCTCTTCCTGTAGAACATCCTGTAGAACCCCTGCAAACTTCCGGTAGAAGATCACGTGAGCAGTTTCTTGAGATCTAATCACTGTGAAACTCTCTGGAAGGGTGCTAGGGACCCCTTAGGCCCTCTTCTCACCTTCCCAACCTCCTGCACATGCCCACTCCATTTCCTTTCACCAATCAACCTCTGCACAGTCAAAAACAGTTAAAGCACATGCATAATAATTCTGCCAACTTACTCAAAAATACAAAAAGATGCTTTTTCCAGATTTTACTTCAGAAGTAGCTTAGTCACATGCAGTTTACCTTTCCAAAATTCAATGGCATCCATTTCATCTGCTTTCATCTCTTTTCTTGCACCAGTAGGGTTAGTCGGTAAAACTAGGGTTTGTTAGGGTTTGCGTTTCCTTTCAGCTTTCAGCTTCTTTTTGCACATAGATTAGCCTCCTTTGAGTTAGCTTTCATCCATCACTGTTAAAATCTTCTTCTAAGAGCTCATAGAAGTTGGCTTAAGCTCCTAGTGAACTTTTGCCAGCTGATCAAGTGATAGCCTGCGGCAAGAGCTAGTACTTGCGCATATAGCACCGTCACTTCCAAGTTTGTTACGAACTACCGGGTTGATAAAAGTAACAAAGCGAGTCCCAGGAGTTGTAGCATCATTGCTACAATACTAGAGCCCACCACCATGTTCTCGTATGGTTAATGACCAGATGTATGAGGATAGTTCCTGGTCTTGTGTCAACCTCGTTAAAAAAATGAAACAAGGAGTCATGATGATAGTTCCTTATCTTGTGGCAAGCTCATTAAAAAATGAATCAAGATGTCCAAGAATAGTTCTTTTTCTTGTGTCAAGCTCATTAAAAAATGAAACAAGGGTCTCGAGGATAGTTCTTTTACTGTGTCAACCTCATTAAAAAATGAAGCGACTCCCTTTTCCAAATCGAGTCTTTGATTAAGATCTCGTAAAATCCCAGTCGAGTCTTTCCAAGATCTCGAAAGTGAATTTTCATTCCACCCACCTAGTTTATTGAAATGAAGCTTGGGGCGCCCGTACCTCGGTTGACTCATTATGCTAGGGCCATACAAACTTATTCGAGCATAGTTTTTCGTTTCAAGCTTGTGTAAACATGAATCTGAATCCAAGCAGAGTTCTCCATAGTTCAAGCTTATGTAAAAATGAACCCATGCCTAATTTAAATCCCATGGTTGCCCTTTTTATCAGCTAATTTCTAATGAATCTTGGTTGTTTCATTCCATCGTTACCATCTCTTTGGCCGATCATATGCTTTCACTTGGTTTTTTTTCCTTTCCTAAGGAATCGCAACGATGAGTGGTTTTGTTAGCCATCCTCTTGATTGTTACATGTTTTGAGCAGTTCCTCTATTGCTGGAACCAATCACTACCCTTTATACCACTCGTTCCTCCAAGACAAGTCACCTTTAAGCTCTTTTTTGACTAGTAAAACATGAAAAGATTACCGAGTATTTTTTCCCTTTTTGACTCGTTAAAGAGAATAAAATGGGGGGGGTCCACTTTCAAGCTCTTGTCTGACTCTTTAAACATGAAAAGACTGCTAAGCTCTTGTCGTTCTGAACTCATTAACAGATGCGAAACATCATGCACCCAGTATACATTTATCCCTTTTTCAGGTTGGGATGCACTACTTACAAAAAAGGTACTCCTTGACTGAAATGGTCAAGTGGTTCTCTCAAGTATCGTTTTCTACTTTTTCGAGCTCGAGAGACACAAATGTACGAAAAGGGACCATTTGGAGTTTTCTTTTCCGTGTCTTTTTCAAACTCTCTAAACATGGAAAATATACTGAGTTTCACCTTTGTTGGACTTGTTAAAAATTATATTAAACGACATCGGATTTGTCACCATGACGAACATGAGCTTCTCCTTCCTATGGCTTGTTAAACTTACTAGGTAGGATTCATGTGAATAATGGACTTACATTGCAAGCATATGTTATCCCCTTCAAGCCTGCGATTAAAAAATAATTGGCGTACCTGCCAGAAATGGTGGGGGAAAATTTGGAAATTTTATCAATTGTGTTAGCAGCTCATTCTTGAACATGACACTTTCTGCTTCGTGTCAAGTTGGGATATCCTCACTTCATCTTCGACCTTCCTGGGTTGGACTATTTATTTTTTCCTTCCATTTGATCTTTGCCACGTCATCATGACCACCGATCCTATGGATCCAAAAGCTGCCAAAGATCGAGTCATGTCGTTGATATGTTCAAGAGTTGTCCTTGTGTAGTTACACTTACCCCTGATTCTCTGTCTCATCCACAATCATTTTGCATCGCTTTGTCTCGTGTCGATGATGTGGGATACATCATGGCCCTCCTTCGACATGGTTGTTTCTTGTCGACTTCAGCTCATTATCCAGGAAGTTGACCGAGAGACTCCCTTCTAGTACCTTAGAGCTTGCATGCCCTAATGGCAATTTCTTCGCACTCGACGACAAGTTCATATCATTGGATTTTGATCGGGTGATTTTACGGATGTTCGGCTTCAGTTCCTTTATTTACATTCTGTGAATTGTGTTGATAGTACCTTGAGGACCATTGTCATTATTGGTGGTTTCTCTCACGCTTGTTAACAATTCACATCATCGGCTAGTAATCAAGTGATTTTCTAGCATGTTCGATGTCAACACATCTATTCACATGTTAGAATTTTTACTTTGATTGGGTTGTGTTGGAGAGCAAGACCTTGGGCTCAGATTACACAAGTCCAGGTTGCAAGGTGGCATGACATGGTTTTGGTGATATGCATGTCTCTTTCAGATGGGTGGTTGCGACCATACCATGAGTTATCATATGTGATCCTTCTCATTATTGGATGGTTGCAACCATACCTTGGTTTCGATATGATCCTCTTTATCATATGGTTGCGCCCATACCTGGATCCATTTACATGATCATTCTACAGATGGCTGCATCCATGCCACGATTCATGTATCATTTGACAGAGTTTTCAGTTATGTATATGTATATGTACTTGCTTGCAGGTTTTCTAACGACAGACTTCGTTTCCCTGCACTGAGTTATAAAGCATTTCACCGCTCACTCTAGTTCGTCCTTCATGCTTTAGGGGGCATCTATTACACAACATTTTTTCACTGTCCCTGTACTCCCCGTTCATTGATCCTAGAGGACCTCTACAGTGAACCCTTCATGTTTTCCTATCATGAAGAAACTCCCATTGTGTTCCTCTTCATGAGCAGAACAATTCCCCTTTGGATCATTTTCTCAAAATCTTCTATTTTTCCCAGTTTACAAGACCGACACTAATGACCTGTGTCCTCCTCTCGCCGATATGCAAGGATTACAATTGTCCCTAGCGTCCATCGGATCGACTACGCCTTTTCCTAGTCGCACCGATCCTCTTTTGGAAATTTTTTTAAATATGGAGCCGAAGCTTCGAGCTCTAGAAGCTTCGTAACGGAAGCCTAGTAAATGGTTAGGCTGGATGGAGCCGAAGAAGTTAGATTGGACTCATTTCCCCTATTAGGATGGAACTACCTCAAGAGATAAGACCTAATCCAAATTGGATCCTTAAACACTCTTAAAGTTCCCTGAACTCTGTAAAACTCATACCAAAGTTTCAAAGTATTATGGATGTCGAAGCTTATCAGAAATTACCTCTGAAGAAAGGAAATTTGTGGTCAGCACGTAACAACAAGGATCCTTGGTCGAAGCGCGCAGACCGTTGGCCCATGGTGACCATGCACTGGGACAAATTGACAAACGGGAGGTCAAATCCAAAAATAGAGGTTGTTTTTGATATGTGATTAGCGCTAATCACGTATCGCAGGGCATCCCCCTCAGTGAAGGAAAGCCCCAAGCTCTTGGTCACAAGGAAAAGCATAAAATCGTATGGAAATCGCCGATTCCATCAGAAGGTGGGTCCCGCGCTAAAACCGATAAGATATCGGAAGGGCTTCAAGCGGAAAGTGAGTTCGACTGAGTCCCGCCTGATGCCATACACTGGGCGACATGCATCCAGCGAATGAGAGAGAAAATCGCTCACATCATGCAGGTAAAGCTCATGCTACTTACCCACACGATATGGACGGAGACCGTAGGATCTGGAGGCTCCAGATCAATGGTAGAGAAATGATCCGATGGATGACAGAATTCGATGGGGAAATAGGCTGAGTCATATAAGATTTGAGGTCTAGCATGACCGATGAGTTGGAAGAGGAATCAGTTTCGCGGGAAATCTTGGAGCAACGGAAATAATGACCGTTCAAAGAGAACTGACATTTAGTTTGTGAGAAAAAAAGTGGCCACCTCTCTGTGAAGCGTTACGCAATGATGATGATGCAGGTCAGAGGAATTCCAGTGGATAGAGGCAGGAGATCCAGAGAGCCAAGAAGCGGAAATAAATAGTCAGGGAGCAGACTGGCTTTAAGTCACGAAAAGACAAAGAGTAAAGGCAGGTAGAGAAAGAGAAGCAGAAAGCCGAAAGCCAAGAAAGAAGTGAATTGTAGAGAACAGAGAAACCGAGCTGACCTGTAGAGAAAAGGTAGCATCGAGCAGACAGAGACAGAGAGAGTCCAAGAGTTTGTGAACTCCAGAGAAGGCTTGAGAGGTTCAAGAAACTCCTTTGTGTATACCTGTCAGGTATTGAGTACCAAATTGGAGTCATACCACTGAGACCAGTTGAGGTCGAGATTCAGTAAGGGGAGTTTGTACTCTAGAGACTTGGGGAATCCAAGTACAATCCTGCTGATCATCATCTGTTAAAGTGAGACTCAAATTGAGCTCCTTATTGTAAAAACTTCACTTTAAGACACAATAGAAAGGCCACCACTGAAGACTAGACTAGGAGATGTAGCCTAGGAGGATTTGGTGAACTCCTTATTAAATTTGTTGTGTTTATGTGTTTGCTTACTGTGTTCTCTTACTGTTTCAGTGTTTGTGTATTTCGTAATCTTATTGATCTGTTGCATAAAATAACATAGGCACACCCCAGCACATAAGTCTGTAATACCTTCATTAATTAACTAAGATCATTCAGGGGGTGATTTCAGATCAAGTGGTATCAGAGCTCTAGGTTGTTAAGGTTAGAAAAGCTTGTGCTGGATTTTGTTGTTGAATACTAACTAGATCAAAGCTTAAATTAGGAGAAGGAGAGTTCGTCGAAACTAACCTGGAAATTGAAAGAGTCTATCCTCAGAAGAAAATGTCAGAAGAAAGTCCTTTGGGACCAAACCCCCAATTTATAGATAGTTTCCTAGCCATGAGGTCCATGGTAGAGGAAATGTATAAGGACTTTAGGAAACATAAAGATGAAGATTCATCAGACTCCAAACAAGATAAAGGAGAAGAATATTCTCTCCTCCATGACCACTCAAAAGGAAAAGGGAAAGAATAAAACTTTCTCACACCTCCTAATAGCCCTGAACATAAAAAGAAGACATATTTGATTAAATTAGACGCTAAATTTGATTTACCAATATATTATGGAGAGTTGAATGTAGAGAAGCTGAATAATTGGATCAGACAAATTGATGCTTATTGTAGAGTGTAGAGTATCGAATCAGACAAGAGTAAGATTCAGCTGGCCAGCCTATGCCTTGGAGGCACTGCCTTGGTATGGTGGGAAGGCAGGACACAAGCTGACATGAAGAAACATGGTAAGATTCTTTCTTTCTGGAGTGAATTTGTTTCTGCAATCAAAAAATAGTTCTATCCACTAGCTTACATGCAGCAAGCCATGATGAACTGGCAGACTCTTCGCCAATTGAAAGGGCAAAGTGTACAAGGTTACACCCAAGAATTTAGGAAAAGAGATTTGATTCTAGGAATTTCATTAGACTCACCTGAGACTCTGTTGAAGTACATAGGTGGTCTACACAACTACATGAGGCACACTATCCTCATGTTTAATCCCACTAGTATAGATGAGGTATCTGTTCAAGCTACGCATCTAGAAGCTAGAGGAAAGAATGGGAACCTAGAAGTTGGAGGATCATCCAAGCCCATTGCAAGCAAGAATAAGGAGAAAAGAAAACAGAAATGGAAAGAGAGGAAGGCCAACACTGCATAGAAAAGCAAGTCTTCATGCACTCACTGTAAGAAGGATGGGCATGATGATGAGCACTGTTGGATTCTGCATCCGGAGCTGAGACCTAAGAAGTTCGAGGGCAAGAAGAAGAAGACTGTTGCAGCTATTCAGAAAGATTTGGGGTCGAACTCAGGAGATGAAACAACCATTGCAGCCACAGGTATAAAAGGTAAAAATTCTGAAGCATCTACTAGTAATTCTGCACAATCTACTAATAATGAAGAAAATGAGAGAAAAAGACATGAGCTTTTCCATATTCGAGTTATTTCCAAGCATCAAAAGATTGATACTTTGTTTGATAGTGGCTCACAAGTAAATTTAATTTCTGAAGCAATTGTAAAGAAGTTGGGATTACTGACTACACCTCACAAGAAACCATACCCATTAGGTTGGTTAAGTGATAAAGCACAACTACAAGTGACTAGACAATGTAAACTTAAGTTTTCTTTTGGGTCAGCATTTGTAGATGAGGTTGAGTTAGATATAGTTCCTTTGGATATATGTGGAATTGTTTTGGGAAGTCCCTACTTGTATGATAGAAAAGCTATTTTCTATAGAGCTGAGAACAAGTATCTCCTCGTTAAAGATGGAATCAAATATATTGTAAGAGCTCATAAGCTCAAGAATAATTACACTCTCATAAACTCAGGGCAGATGAAACGAATTGTAAATTCATGCAAACAATTTTTACTGATGGTTGTAAAGGAAAAGAAACCTGATAAAACCAATGTATTTGAGGGCTGTGATGCCAAACAACAAGCTAATTTAGAAAAAGTTGTTTTAGAATATGATATCTTGTTTCAAGAACCTAAAGGTCTGCCACCCAAAAAGGAAATAGTGCATGATATTAATTTGCAGCAAGATGCTCCATTTCCTAACCTCTAAATGTACAGGTTTTCCACTTTAGAGAATGCAGAAATCAAGAAGCAGGTACAGGAGTTGCTCGAGAAGGGGTTCATCAGACCTAGCACATCACCATGTGGGTCTCCAATCGTTTTGGTGAAAAGAAAGATGGCTTGTGGAGAATGTGCATTGATTACCGAGCACTGAATAAGATAACAATCAAAAATCGTTATCCCCTTCCTCGCATAGATGATCTATTAGATCAGTTAAAGGAAGCTGTTTATTTTTCCAAGTTAGACTTGCATAGTGGATATCATCAGGTCAGAGTTGCAGAACAAGATGCATGGAAGACTACTTTCAAAACAAAGCAGGGATTGTATGAGTGGCTATTTATGCCTTTTGGCTTAACTAATGCTCCTGCTACTTTCATGAGAATTATGAATGATGTACTCAGACCTTTTCTTGATGATTTTTTTATTGTATATCTGGATGACATTCTTATATTTAGAAAAACGTGGGAAGAACATTTAAAGCATGTTGAGCAGACACTAGATGTTTTGAAAAGAGAAAAACTTTATGTTAAACTCTCAAAATGTGAATTCGGCAAAACATCTTTGAATTATTTGGGACATATAGTAGGGGGTGGTGAATTGAAGATAGATCCCTCTAAGGTGGTAGTCATTGTAAACTGGCCTAAACCCAAATCTGCTATAGAGGTTAGAAGCTTCTTAGGAGTAGCACAATATTGGAGAAAGCTCATTTCTAATTTTTCCTTAATTGTAGCTCCCTTACATGCTTTAACAGGATTGAACAAGGTGTTTCAGTGGGGAGGCAAATAGCAGAAAGCCTTCGACACCTTGAAAAAAAAGATTAGTACAGCACCAGTACTAGCACTGCCCGATCTTCAAAGATTATTTGAGATCCAAACTAATGCCAGTGACCATGCCATGGGAGCAGTGTTGATACAGCACGGTAAACCCATATCTTATCATTCTAAGACATTTAATTTTGCAGTAGTTAACTATCCCACATATGATAAAGAATTGTATGCATTAGTACAAAGTGTGAAAAAGTGGAAACATTACTTAATGGGCAAAGAGATAGTTATACATACTGATCATCAGCCACTTCAATATCTACACTCCCAAACTAAGTTGCAACAATCAAGACACTATATATGGATGGGTTTTCTACAGCAGTTTCATTTAGTCATCAAATGTAGAAAGGGCATACACAATAAAGTTGCAGATATGTTATCCAAACCAATTATAAATGCATCTATTATACTTAAGCATAAGTCAGTATTGCATGAGAGCTACATTGAACAACATGCTCAAGATATAGATTTTAAAGATGTATATGCAACTTTAAGTCAAGGAAAACGAGTAGAAGAATTGGATTATCACATTAAGGACAAACTCTTGTATCATTGTGGGAATCTATGCATTCCACAAACTGAAAGAGTAAAGATAATTTGAGAAGCACACACTTCTCTAATATCAGGTTACTTTGGGGTAAGTAAAACGGTTGCACAGCTGCAAAGATTTTGTTATTGGGCAAAAATGAATGAGACAGTTTCTAGATATATAAGAGGGTGTACCATGTGTGCTAAAAGCAAGCCCAGCAATAGAAAACTGGGCTTGTACACTCCACTACCAATTCCTTCTCATCCTTGGGAAAGTATTTCCATGGACTTTGTTGGAGGACTGCCTAAATCTAGGAAAGGTCATGACTATTTATATGTTGTTGTGGACAGGTTCAGCAAAATGTGTGTTTTGATACCTTGTAATAAACAGATTACAGCTGAACAAACTGCAAAGTTGTTCTTTCAGCATGTATGGGTTCATTTTGGATTACCCACTTCCATTATATCTAATCAAGACACCCGATTTGTTGGGAAGTTTTGGTCGAGTCTGTGGGAACTGATGGACACCAAACTGAAGAAAATCATAGCCTTTCATCCACAAACAGATGGCCAGACAGAAGTGGTCAACAGGACAGTGATCCAATTGCTCAGAGGCTATTGCAGCAAGCATCCCAAACTTTGGGATGAACATTTGTGTTATGTGCAGCATGCTTACAACCGAACAAAACATTCTTCTACATAGAGATCTCCTTTTCGGAACTGTTTTGATTTCACACAAAGGTCTTCCTTGGATTTTTTCTTTGGTAAAGACGTAGCAGTTGATGGACACAGTGATGTGGACAAGGCAACCAAGTTCATTGAACAAATCCAAGAGATTCACCAGGCAGTACAGGAATAGCTGGAAAAGAGCCAAGCCAAATACAAGGCAAGGCATGACAAGCATCGGATGGAGCATAGTTTCTAAGTTGGTGATCAAGTCTGGCTGTATATCAGCAAACACAAAATTCAAGGTGAAGGTAAAAAGCTAAAACCAATAAGGTATGGACCTTTCAAGATGCTTGAGAAAATTGGTGAGAATGATTTTCACCTTGATTTACCAGCTTACATGCACATCTACTCAGTTGTTAATGCAGACAGCTTGAGACTATTTGAACATTCATTAATTGAATATCCCGAAGAGCAGATTAAATTTCCTTCTATTGATGATTTATTACTTGAATATCTCAATGAATTACAGGAAGACACGGTTCTAGATAGGAAGGTGAGGACGATGTTCAATGGAGATGTTGAGTACCTTAGGATTGGACTCAAGGGTTCAAAGCCAAGCAGTGCAAAATGGATGGAGATTGGACAAGTGAGACAACTATACCCTCACTTAGTCGATGCTTGAAAACCAACTTTTGGTGGTCCAAAAGCTTTTTCAGTGGGAAGGTTGTGATCCGAATTGGATCCTTAAACACTCTTAAAGTTCCATGAACTCTGTAAAACTCATACTGAAGTTTAAAAGTATTATGTATGTCGAAGCTTATAAGAAATTACCTCTGAACAATGGCAATTTGTGGTCAGCATGGAACAACGAGGACCCTCGGTCGAAGCGCGTAGACCGTTGGCCCATGGTGACCGCGCACTGGCACAAATTGACAAACGGGAGGTCAAATCCAAAAACAGAGGTAGTTTCTGATACGCGATTAGCGCTAATCGCATATCGCAGGGCATCCCCCTCAGTGAAGGAAAGCCCCAAGTGCTCGGTCACAAGGAAAAGCATAAAACCGTACGGAAATCACCGATTCCGTCAGAAGGCGGGTCTCGCGCTAAAACCGGCAAGATATTGGAAGGGATTCAAGTGGAAAGCGGGTTCCATCGAGTCTCGCCCGATGCCATACACTGGGCGACACGCATCCAGCAGATGAGAGAGAAAACTGCTCACATCGCACAGGTAAAGGTCATGCTACTTACCCGCGCGATATGGATGGAGACCGTAGGATATGGAGGCTCCAGATCAACGGTAGAGAAATGATCCGATGGATGACCGGATTCGACAGGGAAATAGGTTGAGTCACATAAGATTTGAGGTCCGGCATGACTGATGAGTTGGCAGAGGAATCAGTTTCGTGGGCAATCTTGGAGCAACGCAAATAATGACCATTCAAAGAGAACTGACACTCAATTCGTGAGAAAACAAGTGGTCACCTCTCTGTGAAGCGTTACACAGTGATGATGACACAAGGCAAGCGAATTCCAGCGGACAGAGGCAGGAGATCCACAAAGTCGTGAAGCAGAAACGAACAGTCAGGGAGTAGATTGGCTTTAAGCCATGAACAGACAAAGATTGAAGGCAGGCAGAGAAAGAGAAGCAGAAAGCCGAAAGGCAAGAAATAAGTGAATTGCAGAGAATAGAGAAGCTGATTTGACCTACAGAGCAAAGGCAACATCGAGCAGATAGCGACAGAGAGAGTCTGAGAGTCTGTGAACTCCAGAGAAGGCTTGAGAGGTTCAAGCCAGTCCTCTGTGTATACCTGTCGGGTATTGAGTACCAAATTGGAGTCATACCACTGAGACCCGTTGAGGTCGAGATTCAGTAAGGGGAGTCTGTGTACTCTAGAGACTTGGGGAATCCAGGTACAATCCTACTGATCATCATCTATTAAAGTGAGACTCAAATTGAGCTCCTTATTTTAAAAACTCTACTTTAAGACACAATAGAAAGGCCACCACTGAAGGCTAGACAAGGAGACGTAGCCCAGGAGGATTGGGTGAACTCCTTATTAAATTTGTTGTGTTTATGTGTTTGCTTATTTTGTTCTCTTACTGTTTAAGTGTTTGTGCATTTCGCAATCTTATCGATCCGTTGCATAAAACAACATAGGCACACCCCAGCACATAAGTCTGTAATACCTTCATTAATTAACGGAGATCATTTAGAGGGTGATTCTAGATCAAGTGGTATTAGAGCTCTAGGTTGTTAAGGTTAGACAAGCTTGTGCTGGATTTTTCTGTTGAATGCTAACTAGATCAAAGCTTAAATTAGGAGAAAGAGAGTTGGTCAAAACTAACCTGGAAATTGGAAGAGTCTATCCTTAGAAGGAAATGTTAGAAGAAAGTCCCTTGGGACCAAACCCCCAATTAATAGATAGTTTCTTGGCCATGAGGTCCATAGTAGAGGAAATGTATAGGGACTTTAGGAAACATAAAGATGAAGATTCATCAGGTTCCAAACAAGATAAAGGAGAAGAAGAATCTCTCCTCCATGACCACTCAAAAGGCAAAGGGAAAGAAGAAAACTTTCTCACACCTCCTAATAGCCCTGAACATAAAAAGAAGACATCTTTGATTAAATTAGATGTTAAATTTGATTTACTAATATATGATGGAGAGATGAATGCAGAGAAGCTAGATAATTGGATCAGACAAATTGATGTTTATTGCAAAGTGTAGAGTATCCACTCAAACAAGAGTAAGATTCAGCTAGCCAGCCTACGCCTCGGAGGCACTGCCTTGGTATGGTGGGAAGGCAGGACACAAGATGACATGAAGAAACATGGTAAGATTCTTTCTATCTGGAGTGAATTTGTTTCTGCAATCAAAAAAAAGTTCTATCCACTAGCTTACTTGCAACAAGCCATGATGAGTTGGCAGACTCTTCGCCAATTGAAAGGGAAAAGTGTAGAAGTTTACACCCAAGAATTTAGGAAAAGAGCTTTGATTCTAGGAATTTCATTAGACTCACCTGAGAATCTATTGAAGTACATAGGTGGTCTACACAGCTACATGAGGCACACTATCCTCATGTTTAATCCCACTAGTATAGATGAGGTATCTGTTCAAGCTACGCATCTAGAAGCTAGAGGAAAGAATGGGAACCTAGAAGTTGGAGGATCATCCAAGCCCATTGAAAGCAAGAATAAGGAGAAAAGAAAACAGAAATGGAAAGAGAGGAAGGCCAACACTACACAGAAAAGAAAGTCTTCATGCACTCACTGTAAGAAGGATGGGCATGATGATGAGCACTATTGGATTCTGCATCCGGAGCTGAGACCTAAGAAGTTCGAGGGCAAGAAGAAGAAGACTGCTGCAGCTACTCAGAAAGATTTGGGGTCAGACTGAGGAGATGAAACAACCATTGCAGCAATAGGTATAAAAGGTAAAAATTCTAAAGAATCTACTAGTAATTCTGCACAATCTACTAATAATGAAGAAAATGAGAGAAAAAGACATGAGCTTTTCCATATTCGAGTTATTTCCAAGCATCAAAAGATTGATACTTTGTTTGATAGTGGCTCACAAGTAAATTTAATTTCTGAAGCAATTGTAAAGAAGTTGGGATTACTGACTACGCCTCACAAGAAACCATACCCATTAGGTTGATTAAGTGATAAAGCACAAATACAAGTGACTAGACAATGGAAACTTAAGTTTTCTTTTGGGTCAACATTTGTAGATGAGGTTGAGTTAGATATAGTTCCTTTGGATATATGTGGAACTGTTTTGGGAAGTCCCTATTTGTATGATAGAAAAGTTATTTTCTGTAGAGCTGAGAACAAGTATCTATTCATTAAAGATGGAATCAAATATATTGTAAGAGCTCATAAGATCAAGAATAATTACACTCTCATAAATTCAGGGCAGATGAAACGAATTGTAAATTCATGCAAACAATTTTTACTGATGGTTGTAAAGGAAAAGAAACCTTATAAAACCAATGTATTTGAGGGCTATGATGCTAAACAGCAAGCTGATTTAGAAAAAGTTGTTTCAGAATATGATATCTTGTTTCAATAACCTAAAGGTCTGCCACCCAAAAATGAAATAGTGCATGATATTAATTTGTAGCAAGATGCTCCATTGCCTAACATCGGAATGTACAGGTTGTCCACTTTAGAGAATGTAGAAATCAAGAAGAAGGTGTAGGAGTTGCTCGAGAAGGGGTTCATCAGACCTAGCACATCACCATGTGGGTCTCCAATTGTTTTGGTGAAAAAGAAAGATGGCTCGTGGAGAATGTGCATTGATTACCGAGCACTGAATAAGATAACAATAAAAAATCGTTATCCCCTTCCTCGCATAGATGATCTATTAGATCAGTTAAAGGAAGTTGTTTATTTTTCCAAGTTAGACTTGCATAGTGGATATCATCAAGTCAGAGTTGCAGAACAAGATGCATGGAAGACTGCTTTCAAAACAAAGCAAGGATTGTATGAGTGGCTGGTTATGCCTTTTGGCTTAACTAATGCTCCTGCTAATTTCATGAGAATAATGAATGATGTACTCAAACCTTTTCTTGATGATTTTTTTATTGTATATCTGGATGACATTCTTATATTTAGCAAAATGTGGGAAGAACATTTAAAGCATGTTAAGCAGACACTAGATGTTTTGAAAAGAGAAACTTTATGTTAAACTCTCAAAACGTGAATTCGACAAAACATCTTTGAGTTATTTGGGACATATAGTAGGGGGTGGTGAATTGAAGATAGATCCCTCTAAGGTGGCAGTCATTGTAAACTGGCCTAAACCCAAATCTACTACAAAAGTTAGGATCTTCTTAGGAGCAACAAAATATTGGAGAAAATTCATTTCTAACTTTTCCTTAATTGTAGCTCCCTTACATGCTTTAACAGGATTGAACAAGGTGTTTCAGTGGGTTGGCAAACAGTAGAAAGCCTTCAACACCTTGAAAGAAAAGATTAGTACATCACCAGTACTAGCACTGCCTGATCTTCAAAGATCATTTGAGATCCAAATGGATGCCAGTGACTATGCCATGGGAGGAGTGTTGATACAGCACGGTAAACCCGTATGTTATCATTCTGAGACATTTAATGCTGCAGTAGTTAACTATCCCACATATTATAAAGAATTGTATGCATTAGTACAGAGTGTGAAAAAGTGGAAACATTACTTAATGGGAAAAGAGACAATTATACATAATGATCATCAACCACTTCAATATCTACTCTCCCAAACTAAGTTGCAACAATCAAGACACTATAGATGGATGGGTTTTCTACAACAGTTTCATTTAGTCATCATATATAAAAGGGGCATACACAATAAAGTTGCAGATATGTTATCCAAACCAATTATAAACGCATCTACTATACTTAAACATAACTCAATATTGCATGAGAGCTACATTGAACAATATGCTCAAGATATAGATTTTAATGATGTATATGCAACTTTAAGTCAAGGCAAACGAGTAGAAGAATTGGATTATCACATTAAGGACCAAATCTTGTATCATTGTGGGAAGCTATGCATTCCACAAACTGAAAGAGTAAAGATAATTCGAGAAGCACACACTTCTCTAATATTAGGTCACTATGGGGTAAGTAAAATGGTTGCACAGCTACAAAGATTTTGTTATTAGCCAAAAATGAATGAGACAATTTCTAGATATGTAAGAGGGTGTACCATGTGTGCTAAAAGCAAGCCCAACAATAGAAAACTAGGCTTGTACACTCCACTACCAATTCCTTCTCATCCTTGGGAAAGTATTTCCATGGACTTTGTTGGAGGACTGTCTAAATCTAGGAAAGGTCGTGACTATTTATATGTTATTGTGGAAAGGTTCAGAAAAATGTGTGTTTTGATACCTTGTAATAAACAGATTACAGCTAAACAAACTGCAAAGTTGTTCTTTCAACATGTATGGGTTCTTTTTGGATTACCCACTTCCATTATATCCGATCGAGACACCCGATTTGTTGGGAATTTTTGGTCGAGTTTGTGGGAACTGATGGACACTAAATAGAATAAAAGCACAGCCTTTCATCCACAAATAGATGGCTAGACAGAAGTGGTCAACAGGACAGTGATCCAGTTGCTCAGAGGCTATTGCAGCAAGCATCCCAAACTTTGGGATGAACATTTGTGTTATGTGCAGCATGCTTACAACCGAGCAAAACATTCTTCTACACAAAGATCTACTTTTGAGACCTATTTTGGTTTCACACCAAGGTCTCCCTTGGATTTTGTCTTAGGTAAAGACATAGCAGTTGATGGACACAGTGATTTGGACAAGGCAACCAAGTTCATTGAACAAATCCAAGAGATTCACCAGGCAGTACATGAACAACTGGAATAGAGCCAAGCCAAATACAAGGCAAGGCATGACAAGCATCGGATGGAGCATAGTTTCCAAGCTGTTGATCAAGTATGGTTGTATATAAGCAAAAACAGAATGCAAGGTGAAGTTAAAAAGCTAAAGCCAATAAGGTATGGACCTTTCAAGATACTTGAGAAAATTGGTGAGAATGCTTTTTGCCTTGATTTACCAGCTTACATGCAGATCTACCCAGTCGTTAATGCAGACAGCTTGAGACTATTTGAACCTTCATTAATTGAAGATCCCGAAGAGTAGAGTCAATTGCCTTCTATTGATGATCTATTACTTGAATATCTCAATGAATTGCAGGAAGACACAGTTCTAGACAAGAAGGTGAGGACGACGTGCATGGGAGATGTTGAGTACCTCAGGATTGGACTCAAGGGTTCAAAGCCAAGTAGTGCAAAATGGATGGAGATTGGACAAGTGAGACAGCTATACCCTCACTTAGTTGGTGCTTGAAAACCAACTTTTGGTGGTCCAAAAGATTTTTTAGTGGGAAGGCCATGATCCGAATTGGATCCTTAAACACTCTTAAAGTTCCCTGAACTCTATAAAACTCATACTGAAGTTTAAAAGTATTATGGATGTCGAAGCTTATCAGAAATTACCTCTGAACAATGGCAATTTGTGGTTAGCACAGAACAACGATGACCCTCGGTCGAAGCGCATAGACTGTTGGCCCATGGTGACTGTGCACTGGCACAAATTGACAAACAGGAGGTCAAATCCAAAAACAAAGGCATTTTCTGATACGTGATTAGCACTAATCGCATATCGCAGGGCGTCCCCCTCAATGAAGGAAAGCCCCAAGCGCTCGGTCACAAGGAAAAGCATAAAACTGTACGGAAATCACCGATTCCATCAAAAGGCGGGTCCCACGCTAAAACCGGCAAGATATTGGAAGGGCTTCAAGTGGAAAGCGGGTTCCACCGATTCCCACCTGATGCCATACACTGGGCGACACACGTCCAACGGATGAGAGAGAAAACTGCTCACATCGCACAGGTAAAGGTCATGCTACTTACCCGCGCGATATGGATGGAGACCGTAGGATCTGGAGGCTCCAAATCAACGACGGAGAAATGATCCGATGGATGACCGGATTCGACGGGGAAATAAGCTGAGTCATATAAGATTTGAGGTCCGACATGACTGATGAGTTGGTAGAGGAATCAGTTTCATGGGCAATCTTGGAGCAACAGAAATAACGATCATTCAAAGAGAACTAACACTCAGTTCCTGAGAAAACAAGTGGCCACCTCTCTATGAAGCGTTACACAGTGATGATGACGCAAGGCAGGGGAATTTTAGGGGACAAAGGCAGGAGATCCAGAGAGCCGAGAAGTAGAAACGAACAGTCAGGGAGCAGATTGGCTTTAAGCCACGAACAGACAAAGAGTAAAGGCAGGCAGAGAAAGAGAAGCAGAAAGCCGAAAGGCAAGAAAGAAGTGAATTGCAGAGAACAAAGAAGTTGAGCTGACCTGCAGAGCAAAGGTAGCATCGAGCAGACAGAGACAGAGAGAGTCCGAGAGTCTGTGAACTCTAGAGAAGGCTTGAGAGGTTCAAGCAACTCCTTTGTGTATACCTGTCAGGTATTGAGTACCAAATTGGACTCATACCACTGAGACCAGTTGAGGTCGAGATTCAGTAAGGGGAGTCTGTGTACTCTAGAGACTTGGGGAATCCAAGTACAATCCTACTGATCATCATCTGTTAAAGTGAGACTCAAATTGAGCTCCTTATTGTAAAAACTCTACTTTAAGACATAATAGAAAGACCACCACTAAAGGCTGGACTAGGAGACGTAGCCCAGGAGGATTGGGTGAACTCCTTATTAAATTTGTTGTGTTTATGTGTTTGCTTACTGTGTTCTTTTACTGTTTCAGTGTCTGTGTATTTCGCAATCTTATCGATCCATTGCATAAAATAACATAGACACACCCCAACACATAATTCTGTAATACCTTCATTAATTAACTAAGTTATAAAGCATTTCACCCTTCACTCTAGTTCGTCCTTCACGCTTTAGGGGGAATATATTACACAACATTTTTCACTGTCTGTATACTCCCCGTTCCTTGATCCTGTAGGACCTCTACAGTGAACCCTTCATGTTTTCCCATCATGAAGAAACTCCCATTGTGTTCCTCTTCATGAGCAGAACAATTCCCCTTTGGATCATTTTCTCAAAATATTATGTTTTTCCCAATTTACAAGACCGATGCTAATGACCTATGTCCTCCTCACGCCGATATGCAGGGATTACAATTGTCCCTAGCGTCGATCGGATCGAATAAGCTTTTTCCCAGTTGCATCGATCCTCTTTTGGAAAGTTTTTTAAATATGGAGCCGAAGCTTCGAGCTCTAGAAGCTTTGTAACGGATGTCTAGTAAATGGTTAGGCTGGATGGAGCCGAGGAGGTCAAATTGGGCTCATTTCCCCTATTAGGATGGAACTACCTCAAGAGATAAGACCTTCTCCCATGAGAAGAGGAACCATCTCCCATCCATTCAAGCTATATAAACCTCCACTTTTCCCAAGCACAAGCTAGTGTTGGTGTGTGTGTGCTAGTGCTAATTAAGTTTTGCTTGGAGTAACCAACAAGTTATCCATACTTTGTAGCTCTCTATTTTATGTTTAAGGGAGAATTGTGAGTTGGTTTGGTGTGAATCCTAAAGGGAAGAGCCTTGAGACTATCATTGTTGGGGCCATCCATGGAATGCTAGCAGAAGTTTGTGGGAACTTGGATTTGTCGAAGGAGAACAACAACGTTAAGACAACGGTTGTAATCTCTTCTTGATTTAATATATATGCAACTATCGATTGATTTCCTACATAATATGTCATCTCACATGTTTATGGCTTAATGTTTCTTTACTTGTTAAGTAGGTTGAATACAATTTGTCTATTATCACGGTTGTTGTTTGTTGTTGTTTACTTGTTTCAGGTGCTCAAAGAAGGAAATGGGAAATAGCTGGAGCGATGAAGCAAGGTCATCACCAAATCGGATAAGCGTACTAAGAGGTAGGCCCTATTAATTGGTTCTAACCTAAGGAAATCTTCCATAGAATGTCTTGTTTATGGCTAGACCCTCTCTCAGGCTAGAGGAATTGTTTGTGTCCGCACTTAGAATTTTAATTCACCACACTTACCTAGGAAAGAACTACGTCCATATCATGTCAAACTAGTCACTACTTCATGTGATCGCCAGTTGCATAATAATGATTTACAAATTCTAGTGGTGGGTAGTTTCCCAATGGGCAAGGTTTTAACACCGAAGCCATGATTTTGTTTGTGCGTAAAATCACTTTAACCAAAACACATGTAGCATGGATCCCTCAATGGGGGCTCCGAGTCTGGAATAAGGGGGCCTCACAATCATTTCCATCCATTAATTTGGGAGTGGTGGATTGATGCTAATCCCAACTACAGCTTCCACACTCCCTATTAAACATCGATGAAGAGGGGGACCCATCAATCAACCTTGAAAGCGAATATAGCACCTGATAGTCATCTTCCACTTGACCAATTATCCCAGTCCATGAAAATCGACTGACAACCTAGTGGCAAGGTTCCTCCTCGCGTAGTTCCATCATTGGTTTAGAATTCCTCAGTCCCTACCATGCTTCCATTATAGAACATGCCTAATGCCAATGATCTAGATCTAATTGGGTCCAACCTTGAGCCACATCACACAAAATCACCCTCCTTTTCTCATTATGCTACTTTGCTCGTCCATAGAGTCGACGATCAGTCTTCTGACAACAAGGTTCCACAAGGCTAGAACCTCCATCATACCACCCATCAAAAAGGATTAATAAGTCCAAAGGTCTTAGTGGTGAGCAAAATAAGTGGTAAGGAAAGTAAGTAGTAAGGTTCCATTGCTGGAACCTCAACTATATCGACCAACTTCCTGATCGGCCAAATTCCTTTATCACTTGTTACCAAGGAGAACCCTATTGGAAAAACTAGGAGGGGGGAGGGGTGAATCAGTATTTCTTACTATTTTTTAACTGTTCTAGTGATTGCCAAAAGCATATATAGATATGTATATGTATACACAGAACACAGAAATCAACAGCTGGAATAATTGCTTTTATTAAAACTCAAGACAGTGCAATGAAATAAATACAATATAAATATATATCTGACTATGAATAGTTGCCAAGCTCCAACTTGGACTTCAGTGAGGCTCCAACCTCCAAAACACCAACTCTGTTTAGCAGTGGTTCTGTACTTAGGAACACCTACCCCTAATGAATTTAGTCCTGTTTAGTTATGAGGCTCCAACCTCTTGGGCTCCAACCCAACTTTGGTATACACTAGTATGCTGCTGCACTCTGTTTAGCTGAGGTTCTCTCACTCCTACTCTCCTGCCTCTGCTACTTCTGCTACCTCTACAGCCTCCACTGCTTCTGCTGCCTCTTTTGCCTCTGCTGCTTCCACTATCTCCCGCTCAGGTTATTCATCACAACAACAACACCAACAGTTCTCTATTTTTACTGTTTTATATGTATTTCAGATGCCTCTGACTCTTCGTTTCCGCTTTCCACCACCTCTTTGGCTTCCTCCTCGGTCGCTGTCATTTCCTTTGACTCGCTTGATCTTTCAGCTTCCCTCCTTGGTCGCTGTGGCTTCCTCTGTGCTGGCTTTCCATGCAACTTCTTGGCTTTACGGTCACTGTGTGTTAAAACTGTAACACAGGCCCGCTTTTTTCAATGATATTAGGCATCCACCGAGACTCTTTCATTTAACAGGCGTGTTATGCTCCAGTCGTAATCTCCATCGCCCTTATACACCCCATGTAATTGACGCTCAGCCTTCTAATTCATCAGAATAGTTATCATAGGCCTTTCGGCCCAAAACCCCGCGCAACACAAAAAAACTTGATTACACAGGAAATATGTGTGAAATAGTCGAAAAGACTGAAGGGGCAGACTTCAAGAAATATTAATCCTACATTTAAACGACATCAGGTCCGCTCTTCCACAACATTATCGCAATTGGCAATCCCGGATTCCTGGAGTTCTTTATATAGTGACCTCATGACATCGTCGATGGCCGATGGGCCAATCCTCCCACAGACGCGATATGGTATTGAACAGCAGTTGATATTCTCGTCGAGTCCACAACTGTTCATCGCAATCGGGGTTTGCCCTTGGTGGAGGTCCGATACAATATCGCTATCGGCGATCACAAGTCACATATAGTCAGGGCCTTACACTATATTACCTCTGCTCTGATTTCCCGATGCGATAATCGCTATTGACGATCGCAAAGGGGCTACTTGACACACTGTAACTCCCGCTTCCGAAGTGCCGATGCGATGTGCTGGACCCGATAGGATCCCAAATCTCCCATGCATATATTTTCAAGTCCGGTTTTTGCCTACGATAGTATAACGACATATATACGTGAGTTTTGGCCTCCGATAGTGTATTGTCGGGGATGCATAGCTTGCCTGCCGATAGTGTTAAGGTCGCTCCCGATAGTGTTTAAATGCATGCAAATATATATATATATATATATATATATATATATATATATATATGGGTTTTGCCTCCGATAGCTCCTCATCTTCGGCATATATATATATATGTTATATATATATGGCTCCTCCATTTGCTCCTCTTGCTCCAATGTGGCTCCTCTGGCTTGGTCTACTCCTCTTGGCTCCGTTTGCTCCTCGAATATTGCCATATTGACATCAATGACAATCTGTGTCCAACAATCTCCCCCTTTGTTATTGATGGCAATATTCTCCTGCTCTCCCCCTTTGACATCAATGGCAAAGGAATCCATATGGACTCCCCCGGTCAAAATGCTCCCCCGGTCCTGCTGCATCTTTATGAATGAACTTGAGTGATGATAAAGAAATAACCCCCATCTTTTGACATAGATGTTCGAATGCTTCTCGAGAAAGAGGTTTTGTGAAAATATCAGCTATCTGCTCCTTTGTACTGATATACTGTAGGACAATGTTTTGTTCAGCTACTTGCTCTCGGAGGAAATGAGACTTGATTGGTATGTGTTTGGTTCTTGAGTGCATCACCAGATTTTTGCTGAGACTGATAGCACTTGTGTTGTCACAATAAACGGTAATTGGTTGATCTGTACATATGTCGAGATCTTTTAGGGCTTCCTTCATCCATATTATCTGAGAACGACAGTCTGCTGCAACAATATACTCAGCTTCAGCTGTGGATAATGATATGGATGACTGTTTTTTGCTGAGCCAGGATACCAAACAATCTCCTAGGAAGAATGCATTTCCACTAGTGCTTTTCCGATCATCTATACTTCTAGCCCAATCAGCATCAGTGTATGCAGCTATAGTCAGTGTTGAGTCCTTTGGATACCAAAGACCGAAATCAGAAGTTCCCTTCAGATATATGAGAATTCTTTTTACAGCTAAAAAATGGGATTGTTTGGGAGCAGATTGAAATCTACCCACCATTCCTATTGCTTGCATTATGTCTTGTCATGTAGCTGTTAAGTATAGAAGGGCTCCAATCATTGACCTGTAATGAGTTGCATCTACTAGAGGGGAGTCATCATCTTTGCTCAATTTGCAGTTTGTGGTCATAGGTGTGATCATGGGTGCACAATCCTCCATTCCACATTTTTTGAGCATGTCTTTTAGATATTTGGTTTGAGATAAACACAATCCTTGATCTATCTTAATGTATAGATTGCTTCCAGCAACTCCCTTTTGAACCCTTCTTGTTGTAGATAGTGATCCAGTCTTGCATACCAAGCTCTAGGAGCTTGTTTCAACCCATATAAAGCCTTTTTCAATTTACACACTAAGTCCTTTCCTGCTGTTAGATCAAAACCTACTGGCTGCTCCATGTAGACTTCCTCATTGAGTTCCCCATTTAGAAATGTTGATTTCACGTCCATTTGATAGATTTTGAATCCTTTTGAGCAAGAAAATGCCAAGAACATCTTGATATCTTCCATACGGGCCACTGGTGCAAATGTCTCTTCAAAGTCAACTCCTTCAATTTGTGAATAGCCTTTGCAGACAAGTCTTGCCTTGTTTCTGATAACCTGTCCTTCCTCATTCATTTTATTTTTGAACACCCATTTGGTTCCTATTATGTTTTTGTCCTTTGGATGAGGTACCAGCTCCCATGTCTTGTTCTTCTCAATTTGGGACATTTCTTCTTCCATGGCTTTTACCCAATGAGGATCCTTACTTGCTTCTGCAAATGTTTCTGGTTCTATCATAGATAGGAGGGCAATGAATTTTCTCTTGGGTGTGATTGTCATCCTTCTTCGGGTCTGCACACCTTCATCTCTATCTCCAATGATCTGCTCTTCTAGATGATGTCTTTGGACATACTTCATCTTTGAAGGGGTATTAGGTGGTTCTCTTTCCTCTTCTCCTTCTTCTTCTTCCTCATCTATTTCTTCTTCTTTAGGTTCTTCTTCTTCAATGAGAGAGTCATCTTCATGTTCTTCAATTTCCCTTTCTGGAAGATCTTCATCAACCTTTACATCAATGCTTTCCACTATTTTCTTCAGTCGATAATTGTAGCACTTGTAAGCCTTGATCCATGTAGAGTATCCAAGAAATATCCCTTCATCAACCCGACAATCAAACTTTCCAGGTGAGCCATCATTTATTTTTATGAAGCACTTGCTTCCAAAGATCTTGAAGTACTTCACTGAAGCAGATCTTCCTTTCCATAGCTCATAAGGAGTTTTATCACAATTTGGTCTTAATTGAGTTCGATTTAGTGTATAGACAGCTGTCCCTACTGCTTCTCTCCAGAATCTAGGCTATAAGTCTGCTGCTAATAGCATAGTTCTTGCCATTTCTTGGACTGTTCGATTTCATCTTTCAACTACCCGATTTTGCTGAGGTATTTTGGCAGCCGAGAATTCCCTTTTAATTCCATGAATATTACAAAACTCACTAAAATCGTTTGATGTGAATTCTCCTCCTCTGTCTGTTCTGAGGCACTTAATTTTTGAATCTTTTTCATTTTTTACAAGGGCTTTTAGATTCTTAAAACACTCAAAAGTTTCGGATTTATACTTTATAAAATATATCCAAATCATTTTAGTATAATCATCAACAAATAACACAAAGTACCATTCTCCTTGGAGTGCTTGATTTCTAGTTGGCCCACACACATCAGCATGGATGATCTCCAAGGGCTTCGATGTAGAGAGCTCCTTTGTCTTGTGGCTGATTCTGGTCTGCTTTCCATGTTGACATGGACTGCATACTACTTGATTTGGTTTGGATAGCCTTGGGATATCTCGTACAGCTTTAATCTTGCTGATATTGATCAGATTTTCGAAGCTTGTATGTCCAAGTCGCTTGTGCCACAACCAACTCTCATCTGTCTGACTCAAGTAGCATTTATTTTCTTGAATCTTGTTCAGAATGTAAATGTTGTCTGGTGTTCTTACCCCTTTTGCCACAAGTTTCCCTGAGACATAGTTCCTTATTTCACAGTCTTTGGTGCTGAAAACAACCTTATGTCCTTGATCACAGATTTGGCTGACACTCAAGAGGTTGTGTTTGAGTCCATCAACCAGCAAAGCATCTTGAGCTTTTCCTTTTCCATTGATCAGAGTAACTGTTCCTTTTCCTGCAATTCTGCCAGATCCGCTTCCAAAGGACACATTCCCTTCCTTTTTTCTCAGTGAGACAAACTTCCTTCTGTCTCCTGTCATGTGTCTGGAGCACCCACTATCTACAAAGCACTAGTTTCCATTATTTTGAGCATATAGAGCCAAGCCGCTGTCACACGGAATCTGTCAAGGGTGCGGACACGACTGACCTTCCTAGAAGTCTAAGACGTTCTAATGACAAACAAGACAAAATGGAGTGATCTTTCTCTAAATACACCTTTTACAACATGAAAACTACAAGTGTTTAGGCTTACCTTATTCCAAAACGCTGTTGTTGAAGTCCGTTCTTGACGATCCGGATGAGCTCCTCCTTCAAGTCAATTCCTGCAACCACAAACAATCAAACAATTACCAAGCACTTTCATTTCATATAATAAAACATATATTCAACATGCAGACCAAGGAACACATGAAATAACTCATTAACACAAGCTATTGAGAAAAATAAACCAGTTTGTATTAATAACGAAACAAAGAAACTCTTACAACCTGGCCTTGGTGTTGTGCAAGTTCCTCCCAGGGTCCATCAAGGGTTTTCCTCTACTTTGACAAAGCTCACCCTCTCCCAAGTAGAATCAAGTGAAGACAATCTCTCCTCACAAGGGCTCTAATGGAAGACCTAAATCCTGCAGCATTTACCCAAAGAAAATGTATAGCTCCAACCTCTTCTCCTTCTGGCTCAATGCCTTTATTTATAGTGCTGTAAAGAGGTTATTCAGGTCCACTATCAATGGGATCATCCCCCTCTATGGGTGGGATAGCTCCCTTATTGATGGGATTAGTTCCCCCTTAATAGAGATACATGAACCAACTGGAGGCGCATCCATTTCATCAAACCGACCTCTAGAATGTTCTAGAAGTAACCACAAGTAACTTTTTCAAGATAAAACTCGCGCATTTTGCCTTTTACAGAGGGACGCACCTGTCCCTTAACATACAGAGCGTCCATGGACGCATATTTTGTGAACAAGGTCAGCGTCCCCGCAGGTAAGGCTAGAGAGAACCTGCGACCCCAGAGATAAACATAGTTTTTACAAGACTTTCTCTCTTCTTTGAGTTTGAGATGGATAACAGAGGCATGAGACTTGCCTAAGAGGGTAGCGTGACTGTTGATTTGAGCCATACTAACTGTAAGTAGTCAAGGTGACATTTTTTAGTGTAACAACTTTCCGTATGCCGGAATGGATTTCAGAGGTGATCCGGACATGGTTCTTCCACAGGGAGAACAATGGGACGACAGAGGTACTTTTTATTTTCACAAGTTTTCTAGTTATGTATTTTTTGTATTTTTTATATATATCGTCTCAAAACTAATAGTAAACTTTTTCAAAATGCAGATGTTGGTCTACAGCGTCCAGCCAACCTCCGGCCTTATGATAGACTACATCCAGCTGCACCGGTACCGGCCCCACAGGATGCGACAGCAGAAGTACTAGCTGAGTTGGAGCATGATCTAGAGCGTCTCACGGCAGATATACCTGAGACTACTATGGACGACATTCCTATCAGGCTTCAGCGCTTCGTAGTCGCGGTCCCTGGACCGTTTAGGAGATTTTTGCGTAAGGTAGCCCGCGCAGTGGTGTCGTACAGAGAGCACCACCAGTGATTGACTAGTCACTTTTGTAGTCACATGTGACATTTTTGACTTTTTGTACTATCATTTTGCCGATCATAAGGTGTTTTAAACCTATGATCGAAGACGATGTATATATTTTTTGACACACTTCTATCTATATATATCACTATTACCGGCTTATCTTGTTTAACATATGTGATGAAATGTTTTTAAATTTACTTGCATGATTATCGTAAATGTCTGTCCAACATTCGAGAAGCAATTGCATCTGCTAATGTATTCAAAGACCTTGGAATATGTTGATATTCAATGTAATCAAATTCACGTTCCAAGAGACGCACTCTCAAAAACAACCTTAATAACACAGGATTTCTAATGGCATAAACTCTATTAAGCTGTAATACAACAAGTTCAGAATCTAACCTCACTATCAAACGTTGAATTCCAAATGAAATAGATTCGGATAATAATTCAACCACTGCACTGTATTCTGCAATGTTATTCGTTGTTTGACCGAGGCTTACCCCATGCATAGAAACTAACTCGTCAGAGGGCGAATAGATAACCCAAGCTGCGGAAGAGATATTCCGTGTATTACGACAAGCACCATCAGCAAATCCAATGTATGTTTGGAGAGGCGTCGACATCTACAATATCAAGAGTAAAACCAAGATAAGCCAGAATAATGACGAAAAACCACACTTGCTAAGCTAAGCACACTGACTAAACTAACACACTTGCTAGCTAGAAAGAAAATCTAACCTATCTAAAAATTTCTCCATACCCATCATTTTAAGCATAATACCTCTTTAGGTAAAGTCCATTTCTGGGTTTACCCAAAGAGTCCCCATCAAAATCAACTAACTCATAAGCCCCTTTTGCTAGCTTTCGCTTTACAATGTAGGGCCCATGCCACATGGGAACGAATTTTCCGGCACCTAGCTTATCGTTAGCTTGATCATATAATAGTACTAGGTCTCCTTCCGAAAAACTTCGAGGGGTTACATTTTTATCGTACTGAGCTTTCATTCGTTTCGCGTGAGTCTCGATAGCTAAAGTAGCGTCACGTCGAGTCTCATCTAATTTAGCCAAGTATAATAACCGTTTCTCCTCTTCGGAAGTAGCTGGAAGTAATTCGACAGCCATTTGAAGTGATGGGATTTCGCATTCAATAGGTAACACAGCTTCTAAGCCATAAACTAGCTGGAAAGGGGTGAAACCTGTTGAATTTTTCACTGAAGTTCGATATGCCCATAGCGCCGAAAATAACATGTTATGCCAATTCGTTCGATGGATACCAATGATCCGTCGGATCATGATGACTAGAACTTTGTTGATTGACTCAACCAAACCGTTGGCTTGCGGATAATAAGGAGTAGAGCTATCGTGGCGCAAACCAAGCTGGCTTGTAAGCTCAGTCATCATGACGTTTCGAAAATGGCTCCCATGGTCAGTAATGATTGCTTGTGGGACACCAAACCTAGTTATGATATGATTGAATACGAAAACTGCAGCTGTCTTGCCGCTTGCGTCGAATGTAGGCATCGCCTCGGCCCATTTTGTAAAATAATCAACCGCGAGGATGATATACGCATGCCCCCCGGCCGAGTGAGGGTTACAAGTAATAAAGTCAATGCCCCATTTGGCGAATGGACCAGCGGCAATTATAGGGTGGAGAGGAGCAGGTGGAGCGCGCATCTTTCGATCAAACACTTGACAGTTGTGGCATGTTCTGACAGCAAGGATACAATCTTTAAACATAGACGGCCAGAAATAGCCAGCGCGCAACACCTTCTGAGCTGTGGCATACCCAGACATATGACCGCCACATGCTCCAGAGTGACAATCATTCAAAACTCTCTCAGCCTCTTCGTGAGTTAAACAACGTCGAAAAACTAAGTCTGCCCCCCGGCGATAAAGTGTATCTCCAATAATTCTGTATTGCTGGGATCAAAACCGAATTTTTCGACGGTCTTCCTTGGAAGCTTCAGGCCGAAAGGTTTGGGTTTGGAGATAGATGATTATATCCCCATACCACGGATCTAAAGTGCTAATAAGAAACAAAGATTCGTCCACAATGGACTCCTCTGCCACAGTCTCTGTGTCAGCACTCGGGAAATCACACATCAATTCCGCAAAAACTAAAGATTTCTTAGACTTGGACTTCTCGAACTCCAAGTCGAACTCTTGCAGGATAACAATCCATTTAGAGTACTTGCCCCCTAGCAGTTGTTTTGTCAAAATATAAATCATAGGGTTGCGGAGAAGAATGTAGTGACGAAAACGCTGGACAGCTTGAACGGCTGCCAGGGCCAATTTCTCCACATGCGAATATTTTAACTCAGTGGGATTTAAGGTTCTACTAAGATAATATATCACATGCTCTGCTTTGAATTCATCTTCTTGAACTAACACCATTCCAATGGTGGAATGCGAAGCTGCGAGGTATAAGAAGTAGTCCTGGTTGTAGTTGGGAGGATGCAATAACGGTGCATGGGTCAACGCGTGTTTCAGTGCATCAAAAGATTGTTGGGCAATCTCGTCCCAAAAGAATTGTGCGTTCTGTTTCAACAACCGTGTAAAACCTTTAGTGACCTCGGCGTAGTTTGGGATGAATCGGCGTAAAAAGTTCGCTTTCCCTTGCAAACTTTGGAGTTGGCGCAAACTCGAAGGAGGAGGCAATTTGATGATAGCCTCGACTTTCGAGGGATCGACGCGAATGCCGGCTTTTGAAACAACAAATCCCAGCAATCGACCTGTTTCTATACAGAAAACACACTTGTGGGGATTCAACCGAATTCGATAATGCCTACACCTCATAAAGATTGCTCGTAGGTGGACAAGGTGATCAGCTCGTTGTAAAGAATGAGCAGGCAAATCATCGAGATAGGGTTGCACAATGTGCTTGATGTCATGAAATGCATAAGACATTGCCCGTTGAAAAGTAGCACCGGCGTTCTTAAGCCCAAAAGGTAATTTGCAATAAGCAAATGTCCCCCATGGACAAATGAATGCCGTTTTTGGTTGATCGGCAGGTAGAATATTGATTTGATTATAGCCTGAGAAACCATCCATGAAGGAAAACATCTCACTTCCGGCACAATCATCAATTATTTGATCGATATAAGGCGTAGGATAGTTGTCTTTTGGACAAGCTCGATTGATATCCCTATAGTCGATACAGATTCTTATTGTTCCTTGTTTTTTATTGACGGGAACAATATTCGATACCCAATCCGTTAACGGGATCGGATAAATGAAACCTGCTTTCAACAGCTTTTCGACTTCTGCTTTAATCGCAGCCGCTTTTCGAGGGTGAATCTGACGCAACCGTTGCCGAATGGGTTTAGCATCCGGGTAGGTTTTGATTTCATGAACAACAATGGCAGGATCAATTCCCGGCATTTCCTCGTAAGACCAGGCAAACACGTCGCGGAATTCTTGGAATAGGGCCTTGTAAGTTTGGATTTCTTCTTCAGTACATGCGGCACCTATATGAATGTTCTCCTCGATTCCGGGCTTCACTGAAATATCAATGGGAATAGTACGAGAAATATTCCCTAAATTCAGCTCTGAATCAGAATGTTTCGTTGGATCCTGAGCGTCTTTGACATATTCAGCGGTAAAGATAGATGAAAAATCATTTTCAAATGCATCATCCTTAGGTAAAAACGAAGATCTGTGATGGAGATCTTCCCATGGTAGATCATCTACACTTAGGATTTCGCGAAGTTGTTCGTCAGATGACACTTCTTCGGGAAACGTTATCCGTTCTAAGGGTGAGGTGAAAAGTGACTCTTCACTGACCACATTCATTTGGTCGGTTTCGGTTGAATGAAAGTCGGTAAAAGACATAAGAGCTTCATAAGCAATCTCATACGGACTCAACGGCATAACATCACCGAGTGAGTCTAGCTCAGAGTCAGAGGGAACATACCAAGGATCATCATAAATAATGTTTTCTGACGTGATCATATGAATTGTTGCGAACGAAGGGTCTGCATTGAGTGGAGGGAGAGGAAAAGTTCCCAGTAAACCGGAATCCTTAACTAAACCTACACCAATGTCCCTATAAGGGATTGTCGTTTTACCAACATGCTGGATAGTTTCTAAAGAGGTTGGGTCGGATGAAAAGTATGTCAGCTGATCAATAGTCACGATCTTACCGTTATGTGGAAACTTAATGACTCTGAAGACCGATGAAACGACCGCTGTCATAGCATATGACCAACTTCGACCCAAAAGAAGGTTGTAGTCTAGAGGGGCATCAACCACTTCCACATCCAGACTAACGGTTTTACCTTCGACCCCTATAGGCAATTCTTGTAGAATACCAAACGGACGGAACCCACGGCCATCAAAGGCCTTAAGGATGGTGGGGGATTGGTTCAACGAAGGAGAACCAAGCGATCTCCAACATTGAATCGACATAATACACGTAGAAGCTCCCTCATCAATCACAGTCCGATGAATAGGCCTGTTTTTGACTATCACTGGAATTTGGAAAGCCATTTGATGGGGGAGACGCGGTGTACTACTTTCTAGATCAAAGATCATTAGGTTCGGGTCCTGAACATCGACAGCTCCAATAGCCGACAAAAGCAATTTTCGTTGCGCTGGACATGATTGCAGCACTTCGAGTGCCGACATTGCTGAAGGTGAAACAGCTAAGTCTTCAACAATGTTGTAATTCTGGGCTGCTCTCGCATGTGGATTGAAAGCAGACCTTCGAAGTACACCCTTGGCGGGCGGCTTAATCACTAAGTCTGGGTTAGGTTTTTCGATCTGTAGTGGATCGGAACCAGGAGCTGAGGTTGATGGGTTAGAGTGAGAAGATTCTGCTTCCTTACCATCAACAGGAGCCTTACTACCATAATCTTGCGATCGAGTCGCAATCCTGACATGAGACATCATCAAAATGGGTTCTTCACTGGCATTCGAAGAAGAACCTATCATCTTATTCTCCTGCTCTGGAAATGGATTTTTTAACACAGCAGGAGTGGGAGAACCTTTGACTATTTTCACTACCTCGGCCCGATGAGGGCAGTCTCTCGTAAAATGATCTTCTTCACAAATAAGACAAGGATATCGAGGTTTGCGCTTTTCGTCATTGGTTTCCGACTTTTCCGTTTTCTCCTTTGGAGCCTTGTCTGCTTTAGCCTTCTTCTTTCCTTTCTTCTTTCCACCGTTTTTTGATTTGGCCGTAGATGACTCTACAGCGTGAATGTCGGCGGTAAGTTCAGGAGGAGAAGACTCTCCTGTCGGAGAATCAGGCAAAGTGATAATTGGAGTATTGGAGGTCTTGGAAGACTTCTTCTTACTCTTCGTAGTCACGATACCGATCATACCATCAGCGGCATGAGATCCCGAAGGAGCAGCAGCGATTTGGTTTGACTTTGGAAGATCCGGAATTTTCTCGTGTAACGTACCCGACTGAGTGTAAACTAAGTCAAGGTATTGTGCCTGAGCAATGACTTGCTCCTCAGTAACTACTCCGGCCTTAGCTACATCTTCAGTAATTCTTGGTAATAATGATTTGACAAACCATTCAGCTAAGATTTGGTCCGGGATAAAAACTTTCACTAATCTCCTTCGACGTCTCCACTCATGAATGTGATCAGAAATGTACGTGGATGTCGATTGTTTTAGCGAAGTTAATAATTCTGTACCATTATCGTATCTGACTGGTAACTGAAAATGAGTTAAGAACGAGGTAGCTAACTGGCTAAAGTTGTAAAAAGAGGCCCGTGGTAACTCAATGTACCACTTGGCTGCGAGACCAATGAGTGTACGCTGGAAAAGACGTAAGCGGATAGAATCATCTGAGATGGAATTTGATGCACACCAGAGGTGGTAAGTCATCACGTGATTAGACGGATCCTCTCCAGACTTACCTTCGAACTTGGGTATATCGCTGGGCAACTTATTTGGCATTGGCGGCCAGAACTGAAGATATTGAATTGGATCGTTCGTTAGGCGCGTCAAGTCGGGTAAATCTAAAGTCGCAATAAACGGTAACTGCCGGTTAGGATCTCTAAAACTCTGAGTCACAATACCAGCCCCAGGAGGAGGATATCCAGGATAACTAGGAACAGGAGTCGCATTTGGGATATTATATCCTCCTGGAAAACCAGGATTAACCGGACCGTACTGGGGTTGCTGAGGTGGTTGATAAGTGTACCCAGGATACGGTTGATACTGGTAAACCGGTTGTTGGGCAGCTTGCCCAGGTTGATACTGTCCCTGGTACGGAGGTTGAACAAATTGAGGTTGAGTAGTAACAACCGTACTTGTACCAGGTTGGCCTGCAGGCATCTGGACTGTGGTTTGAACCGTGGGTCCAGACAACGGTACAGATGTCTGAGGAGTGGTTACAGGGACAGTAGAAACCGGAGCTGCCGATACTCCAGAAGTAAGCATGGTAGATGAAGCGGTAGTTGCTGCAGCCGTGTGAGGTGGAGTACCAGGTGCAATTGGCGGCTGAGTAACTACAGAAGTTACAGGGGTCTGAACACTTGACTGGACAGGTTGCGGTTGCTGGGGTGGACCAGGAACTGCAGGTTGTCCTGCTTGAGGTACCGACTGTATACTTGGTTGCGACATCTGTTGACCCTGTGACGGATCCCATGTTAACATTCCAGGGTATTGACTCGTAACAGGTTGAGGATACTGAGATCCATAGCCGTATTGAGGATAGGGTTGATAACTGTAAGGTGCAGTCCCATATGATTGCCCTTGAGGTGGTTGATAACCTTGACCAGGGTATTGACCCGTAGGTTGATAACCTTGAGGTAAATACGAATACTGGGGTTGACCTTGACCTTGAGGTTGGTATCCTTGAGGTTGATACCCTTGGGGTTGATACCCTTGGGGTTGCCATCCTTGAGGTTGCCATCCTTGAGGTTGATATTGATACTGAGGTTGACTTTGGGGTACATATTGAGGCTGGGGTTGATACCCTTGGGGTTGATACCCTTGAGGTTGCCCCCCAGTCACGAATGAAGTACCTTGAGGTTGCCCCCCAGGCATTAACGAAGGTTGCCCCCCAGGCGGTAATTGGCCACCTTGAGGTTGGTTAATGGGAGTTGAACCTGACATCATATAAACGTCACCTATACTCAATGGTACATTACCACTGTTTCCAACTAATAACCCATGATCAATGGGTTGAGGAGATGCTCCCGCAAAGGTACCAGAAAGTGATTGATACCCAGTAGGAACAGAAGGACCGCCATGTAAAAATGATTCAGGACTTTGTGAAAACACAGATGACTGACCAGACATATTTACAGGAGAATGAATTCCTCTAGGTGGAACCGGAGTACGAGGTGTAGAAAAACCTACTGAGTTGTCTAAAAAATTGGTTAATGCAAGGTACCAAGATTCACTTCTAGGAGGACTGTAAAAGATGGATTCACGCTCCCTTAGATCAAGGGTAATTAGATCTTCAGAATCAGAAACGCCTATTTCTTCCTCTGGAACAAGTTCTTCTATAGCAATTAATCCAACAGGAAGATTTTCGGTGATAATTCTTTCTATTCTTGGTGAATCAGGAACACTAGGAGTTGGAGTAACAGGTTCTGAAATTTCAGGTTCTTCGCCTGTTTCACTGGCAGATGAAAAACTACCAGCAAGCTCGGAAACTGTAACAGCTTCGGGATTGTAACCTGTTTCTAAACTTTGGTAATCTGGATGGACTACCAAGGAAGATTCTCCTTCTTCAGGTGATCCTACTCTACTGCCACTAGGAGGAGTTACAAGGACCTTTAACCCTTCTAAATGACCCGGAATGTCTTCAGGAGATTCACCCCGCGATTTACGGAGTTTTCTTAACAAATCTATTCCGGTAACAATCTCAGGAGACTTGCCCCGAAGTCTACGGGACTGTCTCGGTAATTCCGCCACAATTAAAGATTTTAACTACAACACACGAAAACAAAGTAAAAAATTTCAAATCAAACCACCTAAAGTCTTCTAAAGAAGCAAACAAATTTGAAGCACACGCCTAAATAATCTAGAGCGTCAAACCACACACAAACAGTAGTCTTCCGGACCAAAAGCGCTAGTTGGTGATTAGGCCCAACCTCGCAGGATTCAGTACAGAAATGGTGGGTGGAACAGTTACCCCGGCAACCTGCTTAATGAATAGACTGGACCAAGTTCCTCCACTTTAACCGTCTCGAAGTGAAGCGAACCCCCCAGAAAATCCAAGTGAGTATAACCGACGTCTGCTCCAGGTACAGTGGGACCTTCCCTCCACCGTCACCTTGGGTAGAATCCTAGATATTATGGCCACTAAGGTTACCAATCACAACAATTACACCTGGGGGAACAGTCTAAACTCCGACAGCACGCAAGGGCAGAGTAGCAAGCTCCAATCCCCTTACCGGCTCCTTGACAACAATCCAAGGTTTACCGATAAGTGACCCCTGGCTCCTCGACAATGGTTAATCCGAGGTTTACCGTTTGTAATACGTACTGCCTGGCGTCGTTCCCAACGAGGGAGGAATGATCCCCTCACTGGTTCGGACACGAGCTCGTGCTTCTCCTTTAAGAGGAGCTTTCCCAGAATGTAACTGAAACAATTGGATTTGTTCTACTCAAGATAGACTATCTGTTTGGTTTTGTAGTCTTGGAGAGTTAAGTACTCACCTACTCCAAGACCCTAGCCTAAGCTATGTTGGTGCTTCAGAGCCCTAGAAAAATAAAGATTACTAGATTGATTTTAATTTAAGCGTTACTTTTAAGGTTGTTTCTTAAGTCAAAAGGTGATGGAAGTGAAACCAGTGGTGTGTTGACTCGACTCGAAACCACTACAAAATGCACCTAGAATGATTTATCCACTACTTTACTTTTTCGATGAATTGCTTAACTAAAAAGTTGAGAGAATGCAATCTTTATAAAAGCAACTTCTTAATTGAAGACAATCAAAGAAACAATTCGTTTGTCTTTTCCAAGCATAAAAACATAACCTCTCTTTACATGCACGAAAAAACTCTTTTCTTCTTTCGAAAACAAAAAGCTACTTGAAACAAGACTTTTTAAGAAGATGTTTTTGTATTTTTCTTTTAATAAAGCAAGTAAATCTAATGTAACCAAAAATCAATCTTAACAACTCTTAAAATCTATGAAAATGCACTCATAAGCAAACTAAAGGCAAATTTACTCTAAGCAATCTTAACGAGGCCAAAACTAACAATGATTATTTCTAAGGTGTTTTACTTGATCACAATCAAATCAAGGACTAGCTTATTGCAGAATCAAAAACTAGCCAAAACAAAACTCTAATCTTTTTGTTCTTTTTGTAAAATGGAAATCAATACTTTATAAACAAGTAATTCGAAATTTGACCCAAAACAACTCAAATGGCAAGTTGCTCACAAAAGGAGACTTTACGACAGGCCCGACTTCTAAGAAGGTTGACTAACCAGAGAGATCTAAGGCTGGACAACTTTCTACTATCAAAGTCACTACAAAGCCTTTCCAAAAATCAAACCCTAGGTCTAAACTTCGTTGAAAACCACTAAAACACTCAAAGCTCACAAAACTAGTTCAGGTGAAAATTCTTGACAGGGTACTAAAGGATCTGGGCAGAAAACACTAAGGAAAAACAAAATCTAAAAGCAATTTAAAGCAAAAATGGAATTTTCTTAAGTTTTACAGGAAGACGCAGGCAACCCGTTGTCACAGGTGCGGCCCCGCTCTGTGCAGACGGCAACAGCGCGTCCAAAGACGCACTGTGCAGTACTAAGAGGGTGCGTCCTTCTGGAAAAATGAAGAAAAACCAAATCTAACTAAATCTAAAGCTAAGCCACCCAAATACTAATTCTCACAGTCAAAAACCAGAAAATAAAAATGATTTTCTCAAAGCAAAGTTCATATAAAGGAAAAGACTCTCTCATTAATGGATCCCCAGCGGAGTCGCCAATTTGTCACACGGAATCTGTCAAGGGTGCGGACACGACTGACCTTCCTAGAAGTCTAAGACGTTCTAATGACAAACAAGACAAAATGGAGTGATCTTTCTCTAAATACACCTTTTACAACATGAAAACTACAAGTGTTTAGGCTTACCTTATTCCAAAACGCTGTTGTTGAAGTCCGTTCTTGACGATCCGGATGAGCTCCTCCTTCAAGTCAATTCCTGCAACCACAAACAATCAAACAATTACCAAGCACTTGCATTTCATATAATAAAACATATATTCAACATGCAGACCAAGGAACACATGAAATAACTCATTAACACAAGCTATTGAGAAAAATAAACCAGTTTGTATTAATAACGAAACAAAGAAACTCTTACAACCTGGCCTTGGTGTTGTGCAAGTTCCTCCCAGGGTCCATCAAGGGTTTTCCTCTACTTTGACAAAGCTCACCCTCTCCCAAGTAGAATCAAGTGAAGACAATCTCTCCTCACAAGGGCTCTAATGGAAGACCTAAATCCTGCAGCATTTACCCAAAGAAAATGTATAGCTCCAACCTCTTCTCCTTCTGGCTCAATGCCTTTATTTATAGTGCTGTAAAGAGGTTATTCAGGTCCACTATCAATGGGATCATCCCCCTCTATGGGTGGGATAGCTCCCTTATTGATGGGATTAGTTCCCCCTTAATAGAGATACATGAACCAACTGGAGGCGCATCCATTTCATCAAACCGACCTCTAGAATGTTCTAGAAGTAACCACAAGTAACTTTTTCAAGATAAAACTCGCGCATTTTGCCTTTTACAGAGGGACGCACCTGTCCCTTAACATACAGAGCGTCCATGGACGCATATTTTGTGAACAAGGTCAGCGTCCCCACAGGTAAGGCTAGAGAGAACCTGCGACCCCAGAGATAAACATAGTTTTTACAAGACTTTCTCTCTTCTTTGAGTTTGAGATGGATAACAGAGGCATGAGACTTGCCTAAGAGGGTAGCATGACTGTTGATTTGAGCCATACTAACTGTAAGTAGTCAAGGTGACATTTTTTAGTGTAACAGCCGCACTTGTCCATGTTGGAGTTCTTGCTACTCGTCTTTCTTCCTTTGAGTGGGCAGTCTTGTTCATAGTGTCCATTATTGTAGCAGAAAGAGCAAATCAAATCAAATTTGGTCAAGGGATCAAATGAATTGAAGATTTTGATTTGTCCCTGCCTTTTGGGGGCATATGAGTTGATTATTCGATCATTTGGCTTTGTCTTTTCACTTCTGCGAGCCATACAATGTCTGGCTTGATGACCAAAGTTTTTACAGTGAAAGCAGTGTCCAAGAAAGATGGTTTTGTGCTTGTTGAAGAAACCACGGTTTGAGCCAATTTCCTTCCTGGGAATTACTCCTCCCTCGTTATTTGGATTTCCGATGGGCCCTTGGTGGAGTATAGGTTTAGATTTTCTGTAGTATCCACGATTCGACTCCACACTCTTCTTTGGAGTAATTCTCTCTTCATTCTTGGCATCTGGGATGCACTTTTAATAACATACTTTTTCATCTTTTGGATTGCAGTAAAGTGCATCGGTATAGCTTTTCGTACTATTCTTAGTGCTTGAGGATTCTCCTTTGAAACCTATTCCAAACTTGTCATGTTGAGGTTTTTGATTTTTCAGAATAGTCTCAAGTATTTGAGAACTTTTACAGCCCTTTTTAATTTTCTCCAACTCCTTTCTCAGAGACACTGTTTCGGCCTCACGTTCTTCACAAGTCTCTTCTTTTTCTTTAAGCTTTAGTTCCAAGAGATCTTCTCTCCTTCTTATTTCCTCGTTTTCCACTTTGAGAGAAATGACTTTGTTCCGTAGTTTCTCATTTTCTTCAATGGCACTTATTAATAGTTCATCTACATTTCCTTCCAGCCCTGAGTCATCATCATTTGTGAGTTCCATGAATAATGTTTCTTGGCTTTCATCATGATCACTTTCCTCATCTGATTTCTTTATGATGACCATAAACTCATCCTCATCAGACTCATCTTGCTTGGAGAGGAATTTTTTCTTATTGAGCCCTTTCTTTTTGTGTGCCATTCTTTTATAATTTCCTTCATCATCATTGTCATGTTTATGAGGACATCTTGCTGCATAATGACCTATTTTACCACATTTAAAATAGATAAGAGGATACTTGCCTTTAAGCTTAGATCCTCTCTTCAGATTTCGTACAGATTGAGCCAATTCGGATTCCACATCTGACTCATCACTATAGTCATTCCTTTCTTTCCCTTTCTTTGACTTTGAGGCCTTGAATGCTGCATCTTTGGAGCTTGGGCCACCTTTCCTCATTTCATAGGCAGTGAGAATTCCATGGAGTTCATCCATTTTGAGGGTATCTAGATCCTTTTCTTCTTCTATAGCGCTTATTTTAGAGTCAAATCTATCTAGAAGAGACCTTAATACCTTTTGAACAATGGTACTTTTTTCCACTTTTTCGTCCAATCCTTTCAAGGAATTTACCACTTCAGCTACTCGGAGGAGGTATGCTGCAATATCTTCTTCATCTTCCATCCTCAAACTTTCAAATTGTCTTCTGTGATTTTGAAGCTTTGCCTTTTTGACTTTTGAGTCTCCATCGTACAAGCCAACTAGCTTTTCCCACATTTCTTTGGTAGAGGTACAGTGCATGATTTTTGTAAACTCAGAATCAGTGATTCCACTAGTGATGGAGTTCATGGCCTTTGCATTTGCGATGTAGGCATTCCTTTCATCTTGGTCTGTTGGAAGAGTGGAAGTCTTTTGGTATTCATTTTGAACACAATGCCAGACTTCAGGTCTAAGGGACATTAAGTAGTAGGTCATTCTTTTCTTCCAGAAACCAAAGTTAGTGTCATCGAACAAAGGAGGTCTTCCTGATGCTTTGTGATTTCTCATCATGGTTGCAGATCCTTCTTCAAGCTGTTAGGCTAGTATGAAGAAACCTGCTTTGATACCAATTGTTGGAAATACTGAGAGGGGGGGTGAATCAGTATTTCTTACAATTTTTTAACTGTTCTAGTGATTGCCAAAAGCATATATAGATAAGTATATGTATACACAAAACACAGAAATCAACAGCTGGAATAAATGGTTTTATTAAAACTCAAGACAGTGCAATGAAATAAATACAATATAAATATATATCTGACTGTGAATAGTTGCCAAGCTCCAACTTGGACTTTAGTGAGGCTCCAACCTCCAAAGCACCAACTTTGTTTAGCAGTGGTTCTGTACTTAGGAACACCTACCCCTAATGACTTTAGTCCTGTTCATTTCTCAGGCTCCAGCCCAACTTTGGTATACACTAGTATGCTGCTGCACTCTGTTCAGTTGAGGTTCTCTCACTCATACTCTCTAGCCTCTGCTACTTCTGCTGCCTCTACAGCCTCCGCTGCTTCTGCTGCCTCTTTTGCCTCTGCTGCTTCCACTATCTCCCACTCACGTTATTCAGCACAACAACAGCACCTACAATTCTCTGTTTTTACTGTCTTATATCTATTTTAGATGCCTCTGACTCTTCGTTTCCGCTTTCCACCGCCTCTTTGGCTTCCTCCTCGGTCGCTGTCGTTTCCTCTGACTCGCTTGATCTTTTAGCTTCCCTCCTTGGTCGCTATGGCTTCCTCTGTGCTGGCTTTCCATGCAACTTCTTGGCTTTACGGTCACTGTGTGTTAAAACTGTAACACAGGCCCATTTTTTTCAATGATAACAAGCATCCACCGAGACTCTTTTGTTTAACGGACATGTTATTTTCCTGTCGTAATCTCCATCGCCCTGATACACCCCATGTAACTGACGCTCAGCCTTCTAATTCATCAGAATAGTTATCATAGGCCTTTCGGCCCAAAACCCCGTGCAACACAAAAAACTTGATTACACAGGAAATATGTGTGAAACAGTCGAAAAGACTAAAGGGGCGGACTTCAGGAAATATTACACCCGCATTTAAACGACATCGGGTCCGCTCCTCCACAACATTATCGCAATCGGCAATCCCGGCTTCCCGAAGTTCTTTATATAGTGACCTCATGACATCGCCGATGGCCGATGGGCTGATCCTCCTGCGGACGCGATATGGTATTAAACAGCAGTTGATATTCTCATCGGGTCCACAACTGTTCATCGCAATCAGGGTTTTCCCTTGGCGGAGGTCCAATGCGATATCGCTATCGGCGATCACAAGTCGCATATGGTCAGGGCCTTACACTATATTACCTTTGCTCCGATTTCCCGATGCGATAATAGCTATCGGCGATCGCAAAGGAGCCACTTGACACACTGTAACGCCCGCTTCCGAAGTGCCGATGCGATGTGCCGGACCCGATAGGATCCCAAATCTCTCATGCATATATTTTCAAGTCCGATTTCCGCCTATGATAGTGTAACGACATATATACGTGAGTTTTGGCCTCCGATAGTGTATTGTCGGGGATGCATAGCTTGCCTGCCGATAGTGTTAAGGTCACTCCCAATAGTGTTTAAATGCATGCAAATATATATATATATATATATATATATATATATATATATATATATATATATATATATAGATATATATATATATATGGCTCCTCCGTTTGCTCCTCTCGCTCCAATGTGGCTCCTCTGGCTTGGTCTGCTCCTCTTGGCTCCGTTTGCTCCTCGAATATTGCCATATTGACATCAATGAGCAAAATAAGTGGTAAGGAAAGTAAGTGGTAAGGTTCCATTGCTGGAACCTCAACTAGATCGACCAACTTCCTCATCGGTCAAATTCCTTTATCACTTGTTACCAAGGAGAACACATTACAAAGGGTGTTGCTAGTCAGTGGTGGATGGTGGCAAGGTTCCACTGTTGGAACATTGTCTGGATTGGCCAACTTCCATCATTGCATATTAGTAAGGAGAACAAGACGTAAGGTCTCGATGGTGAGCAGTGGGCAGTGCCACCACAACCAAGTTAAGATACAATTATTGCAAATGGGGAATGACCAATCTCATCCATCTCTAGGTTAATATGGTCTGAGGTGTCCATAAACTAGATTCTAAATTTTAGTTGGTGAAATTAACAAAATAGGCGACTCTAAAATGCCAATCTTGTGAAAGTGAACTTCCAAGGGTCCGATCCTTGAACCAAAAGAAGTTATTCCATGAGAGATAGTGAATAGGGAGTCTCAAGGTATCCCTTGGTCAAGATTCAGTGAAAGGTGAGGTCTCAAGGCCAAATTCATATTGAGGTCTAAAGGAAAAATTCATATAGGGGTAAGGCTTACAAGAGAGACATATGATGTGCTTCTAGCTTTGTCATCTTTTGACAAGTTAGTTAAACACCTTCAGAGGCTTATATTCATTCATCACACAAAAATTGAATTGCCTAACAACATAAGGAAAATCACAGTCTAACCATACACATTATCAATCCATTGAATTTTTTGATTCGTTCATTTAATTCCATTGTTGTCAAGCAATATAAAGAGAGAACATAACGTATGGGTTAGCACATTATTCTTGATCTAACAATTGCCGACGCCACCTAGGCGCTCATCCGAATTATAGTGCATAAGTTGTTTGTAAATCATGGATAAGGTAGTAGCTCCATAGTTCAAATATCCAAGGCTGGTAATAATGCATGGATAGTCATAAATATTCTAGCAAAGAAACTATAAGTCCTTTAAGTCATTGTCTTCTTTAGACATACCAATCAAGAAAAGAAATGGAAATGATATGCATAGTTAATATCTTTTCCATAAACACAATACTAGACAACACTGTCCAATCACCCATTAGAACCATAAACATATAGGATAGATGCAAATCATATAGATGGGAGAAATCCTCGTAGTTCAAGCAAACAATCTATATTCATAAGTGCATAAGACAATTGGTCAGTTGTCAACATATCAGTCAGTATCATGTATTCATTCATGAACCTACATGATTATGTATTGATGTTAAGCACAAGGAATATCATAATCCATAGTCCAATATGCATGAACAATTATACTTATATGAGTATGTTTAATGATAGGTGACAACTAAGATGGAGTCCACTTTGGAAGTAACCCACTGTGTGTTCTACTGTGTCTCAAAGAACAAAATGATCTTCCCCTCCTTTTGCTTGTCTGCTCTCTCCTCTCCTCCTTTCTACTGTATTGTCACTAGTGACTAAGAAAGTGCTCTTTGCTCTTCTGTATGCTTGCTCTATGCTCATTGATTGTTTTATCCTTTGTGTAAGCCTCTTTTTATCTAAGGCAATCGTCCTCCACCTTGATCAATGAGGGTGATGGAATGGCCATGGTAGTCTGCCCACACCGCCCATGGATTAGCAAGCAGTTCAAGAATTCAATGTAGTCGGCTATGGTTTGCTCACGACACACGATGAGTTTTTTTCCAATCACATCTCATAAACAATATTTCAAGTTGTGGTTTTCCTGGTTTGCAAGTGATTCTAGTTGTAAAATTCAGGGTGGGTTCACAGTCTTGAAAGCACGCAAGCAAACAAACTTTCGTTAAACAATAAATCAGTAACACTTAATTCATTTTAAGCAATTAATTTTAAAACTTAGTCAGCATATGACTCTCTTGATAGTATATAATTATAATCTCATATTACATAAACATGGGCAAAATGAAAAATGTTAGATGCTCCAATCGTTTAAACTCATGAATAGATACACAAACTAATCATAAGAAACAGCTACAACTTGTAGACCATTTTATTTATATATTTATTTGAGCAATCTACTGGTTATAATATCATTATATATTTTAATAAAATTTTAAAACGTCTCAAAACCAGAAATATTATGAATAGTTCCGGCGGATGTGAAAGTTTACATTACATGAACCGTAAACAGTGCTCAATAAAAACTTCCAAACGTCGACAAGGCATGCGAGAAGAAAACATTAACCTGACAATAGTACAAATTAAAAAAATAGATTCATCGCTATTTTGCACACTAAAACCATTGTTTTAGAACTGATGCACAATATAAAATAAAATCTGAAAAGAGGCTTCTACACTATATACTCATCATGTTACGCCCTTGAGAAGGCATCACGGAGTTTTGAAAGTCGTATTACATCTCCAGAGGTACCAACTTTTAACAATCCTAATAAAATTAATATATGTCATTTTCATGCGCAGTGAATTTAATGCAAATATCTGCAACCCGGGAGAAGGAAACCTTTCTGATACATCTCTGTGATTAAAAGATTTAGAACGTAATCGACAAATAACGTTAATATTACAGAATTGAAGATAGTCAAGCCTTCTGAAACAAGTGTCTGGTACCTTTAATGCTGTCTGTATGTGACGATTATTTGGGAGTGTAATGTGAATCCATGGATCCCCAGCAATAGCCAGCATCTTCATCCTTAATGCCCATCTTACTTGATGAATGATGAGGGATAGAGATGCCTCTCCACCCGTCCAGAAGGCGGTGCACATCGGAAGTGAAGGCGGTGGAAGAGGAGGAGGCTGCCCCTTGCTCATCTGAACACGGCTTCCATACAAGTCCGGCCCTGCGAGCTGAATTCAGATTCAGAGGGAGTAGTCTCTCATAGCGATCGATGGAAAAGAGCGAGAGGGAAAGATAGACCTCGTCCGTGCTCCACTTTTGCTTGGGCGCAGAAGACGAAGCACACTTCGATATTGAGCAAAATTTCGAATTCTTGTGATTTCTTTTGTTTCTGGAGAGAAGAGGGTGTCGGCAGTTGACGTACAGACGCCTGAAACCGCCCAAACCCACCAACAGGGATTTCAACTGCCCACTCTGAAGCGAGGCGGTGGATGGCCAATGGCGCGTGCAGATGCCTTCCCACAGACCCTCGTCGTCGGTGGCCTGCTTCCATTTCTTGGTGACGCAAGAAGCCAAGGCCAAAGACGCGGGGTCCAGATGCTTGAATATCTGGTTCAGGATGTCCATATTGCTAGCAACCTCAACCTGACCTCGCGCCAGTTTCTTGTAATTGCCCGCTGCGACTCGATCTCGTGACTCTTCGCTATCCCCAGCCATGAGTCAACCTAAACGATCCCTTGGGCTCTTCCAAAAAGAACAGAAGAAATAGTTGAGAAGACGGTGGATGCCCACGAGAAGAAGAAGAAGCAAAGGCAAACGACCAAGAAATATATTGTTGCAGGTGGGGAAGCAACTGGAAACACCGCACTACCCGCTCTTTCCACCTCGCTATCCGACAAAATAGCTGTAGTGGAGGACCCAATCAAAACATGTTACTTTTGGCTCTTCTTTTGTAGTCACTAGGCCGGCATCCACTTTTCCTTGCAATTTCCAAAGGCTGTTTTAATATACGGGTTTGGCTGTTATTATTATTTAGGTTATATCTATTATATATTATAATATTATAATATATTTAACATGTATGATAATATATTTGTGAAAACCAAGGTTGTCGGATTATATTGGAAATAGAAATAATAATTAGTTAAAATTACAATAAAATTAGATTATATTAATAGAATATTCAAAATCAAAAGAACTAGTTGTGAATAGTGATAAGCAAGTAAATTGGAAAATATAAAATAAATGAATTCTTTATAAGTGAATTTTTTTGAAAAAAAAATTAGTTTATTTTCTGATTTAATTTGTTTAGAGTCTGGTAGGGATTTATTGAAATACAAGTTTAAGAATGATTTTTTTACAATTAAAGTGTTTTCAGATTTAATTTGTTTAGACTCTAGTAAGGATTCATTGAAATCACAAGTTTAAGGGTGAATTCCACAATTAAAGTGTTTTCAAATTTAATTTGTTTAAAGTTTGATAGGGATTTATTGAAATCACAAGTTTGAAAAGTGAACTCTTCATAATAAAAATGCAACAAAGATTTTTGAGGATGTTAAATCCATATAATTCATTTTTATATTAAATTGTACACATCATAAAAACACAATAAATTTTTATATTAAATTGTATACAATATGAAAACACAATAAATTAAGATTTAATATATCTTTCTTGAATTTAATTTCATCGTATAAATACAAATTAATACTATCATAAACTTATATCTTAAAAAACATTACCAAACCATTTTGCTTTTCCCTAATACAAAAAATTACCGAACGAATTAGGTTATTAACATAGCTTTAACCAAAAGACATGTCGATTGCCTTGTATTTCATTGTTGTTAGGACCATTATTATAAGTTATAAATGAGGGTGACACTATTATATTAGTATATGTTTATAAACTTTTAAAACAGCCCAAAAACGGGTTATCTAAGTTGTGAAAGTTATAAACTCAGTAATTTTAAAAAAGTTTATTTTCCTATGTAAACTATTTTTTTATACAGGTCGGAAAATAAAATCTATCATAACTTTTTCTTTTATATATGTGAGAAAATAAAATATATCATAATTCAGTTGTACAGTAGTGAGGACAATCATTTCTGGCTGTTAACCGTGAATCTCATCGCTTTTAATCAAGGAAAATCAGGCCACCTGGGATAACCCGCTAATGGTTTGTAAGGGGGCAGGTTTTCACTAGTGGAGATGCCTCTGGGTCTTGGGCCGTTAACCTTTCCTTACGTCCCAGGGAAAAGAATCTCTTAACCAAGCATAAGCAATTTTAAAGCATACTCCAGGCCTATATAAACCATTTTATGTGAGGAGGTTTTCACTCCCGTCAATGCCTAATTTTGGACCGTTAATCTTTCTTTATCTCAGATGAAAACAAACTCTTAACCAAACAAAGACAATTTTAAAACATACTTCAAACCTATGTAAACCATTCTATTAAACCTAAAAAAATATTATGGAGAACTTTGCTAGTTGCATCACTTGACCCATAAACGTTTATGGTGGCATTGCCAAACGTTTTATATATTTCAAAGTTGTTTTTGTCTCTCATTATCAAATTGTTAACATTTTACATATTTCAAAGCTGTTTCATGACAGATATGGTAGTCTGTCGGCCGTATTTGACGATTAAATTGTCCCGTGACGAGCAATTTACCCGTCAAAATCCGGCGCAAACCAAACGACGAAACGACGAAAGAACAATTAGTTGGTGGTAGGGAAGCCACCAGAAACGACGGAGAGGCATCTGGGCAACATGCCTGTTGCGGCTCTTTCCACGTCGAGACGCTTGAAAAAACAGGCCGTACGTCGCCAACCGTCAAATAGCGGTGGTTAGCGGTGGACGACAGTAAATAAAACATGTTGCCTGTCTTTGTACTCACACCGGGGGCCTCCTCTTCACTTAACCCCTCTCTTTCTCTTAAGTAAAAGTGTTCGAGTGGGTGGTTGCATGCATAACTTTTCATTTTCTTATTCTACGCTATTGGATACATGAAAAGTTCAACGCTCATGTGTGTGAGAGATACAATTATGTTATTGCCTCAAGTGGGTTATTCTATTTTTTAAAATTAGAAATATTATTAATTTTGAATAATGTTGAGTTATTATTATTTATATTAATCGGTAGGGTTGTTTTTAAAAGATTTTTAAAATTCAATTTATTTATTAATAATTATTAGAGTTATTAATAATTATGAGGGAAGTGCATGTTTCTTTGATATATAAACGAAATATTTTTAGTAATAGTTAAGATATAGAGTTGAAATTTATCTTAAAGATAGTTATGTTTTTTTTGCTTTTCAATTTAATTGAAAAAATGGGCATGTACATAAGAGTCATTGAACTTTTATTGATATTGTTGCTTTAATATGTTTTTCTTATTAGATGTTATTTTAAATGTATATATGTTTGACTCATATATTACTTCTTTTATAATCATTAAAGACCCATCTTGACCATAAATCTTTCAACTATCGAGAGACAAATCTCTTGATACACAAACTTCTTTTAGAGTGCAAAAAAAACAAAGGTTTTCTCTTTGAGAGATTTGATCCCTCTAGACACTTAGATCCGTGGTTAAGATGGATCTGTAATTGTTCTCTCTCTCTCTCAATATATATTCATTATTTAAAATTCATTTTTGAATGCATCAATGGATTCAACATATTGAAAGCCTCATTGGGCACTGGAATTTTGTAGACTACACAACTTTGAGAAAAAATTTAGCAAAAAATACCCCTGAAAAAAGGGCCCAAAAATAGAAAACCAAGTCTCCCTGAATTTGTTTAACCATGAAAATTTATTTTTTTAGTTGTTTCTTTATAATATATAAATAGATATTTTTTAGTTAACTTGGAAATTTTTTACTTAACATGGGAACTAAAATATTTTATTTAGGGACCAAATTTTAGTAGTTAACATTAGATATTGATATATCTTATTTATAATCTATTTATTATTATTATTATTATTATTATTATTATTAAAATTAAAAATTTATATCTTACTTATTAATTTTATATTAATAATTGAATGAATTACATCTCTCTCTCATTACTCTTAATTGGAACTACTGGAATTTTTTTATTTTTTTTCAATTACTTTTTATTTTTGCTTATTGAAACATTTTATTATGACCAGCATTGATTTTAATATTTTTTCTCTATATACATATATAAAAACAAAGTGATTATATATATATATATATATATATATATATATATATATATATATATATATATATATATCTTTTCCTTTTATTTTCAATTATTTTATCTCTTATAAAATTGGTATAAAATTATTTTACTTCACATGGATATTGAAATATTTTATTTATGGGTGACAGTGAGAGTTAAATATTTTGACTACATCTCCTTCATACAAGGTTGTAATATAATGTTATGGGATTGAAAGGTAGTGAAATGGGTGTTTGTTTTGAGGCGGAAAAGGGACATAGTTCACCACATATTCTATGGTGTCAAAATAACTCTCTCTCTCTCTCTCTCTCTATATATATATATATATATATATATATATATATATATATATATATATATATATATAGGGACGTCTCAATTGAAGTATTGATTACACTCACTATTAAAAAAATAACATTACATATAAATACATGTAGTGTTGTCTCAAGATAAGCAGATTATCTTAGACACACAATCATTGGTTGAGAGAATATCTCAACCAAACGCTAATATGAGAAACATATAGATCTAAACAACTCCTAAAGAAAAGTAACAGACTCCCTAACTTATAAAGCATCACACCTAAGACAAGTATGAATTATATTTTCTAAGTCTCCCCCTTAATGGCTACTAGTCTTAATCTCAATCAGCAAAGTCTAGCTGTGGTCCAATTTGTTGTTTATAAACATGATAAAAAAAATATGTTGATGTCCATATAAAAGAACAAACATCCAAAAAAAATGCATGGGTACCCAACCATTGCAACCGTCAGTCTACTAGGATGTCCTTCATGTACCTGGTTTAGCCAACAATTATATCTACATACCTAATATTGAACCTAAAAGGCCCATTCCCAACCTGGGTTTTCTTGGATTACTCATAACCATGCTCCGGGTTTTATCAGCTTATCCTCAACCAATTTTAGGGTTTTGTCCTTTAAACCTCAACGCTACAGGAATCCATGTCCACTTCACTCTCACAAGTGGTTTCTAGCTTACCATAAACCTACACTACAAAGTGGTTTCTGGCTTACCACAAACCTGCACTTACAAAGTGGTTTGAAGATTACCACAAACTTCACGGGGTACACATACCTTATCAGGTTTACATCATAACTAACTTAGGTACATACTATTACCAACTTTTTAGGGGCACTACAAAACATCATAAACTTGCTTACAAAGAACACATGTGACTCACATATGGTCACAAGTCTATTATTATTCTACACACACATTTAATCTTGCCCATCGTCACTTAATCTTTGTTGTTGCTCCAACCACTATCATTTTTTCTTCTTTATATATTTTTCATGCCTCCATAATATATGGTAGTCAATAATTCTTGCAAATAAATCTTGTCTATTGTCTAGTAGTAAATAATTCTTGCAAATAAATCTTGTCTATTGTCTGGTAGTCAATAATTCTTGCAAATAAATCTTGTCTATTGTCTAGTAGTCAATCATTCTTGCAAATAAATCTTGTCTATTTTCTGAATGGCGAATTCCAACAGAGACTCAAACCAGTGACAATAGTTGGCCAAACTAATTTCACTTCAACGAAAACCAAACATACCATGACATGACATACTCATACATGCAACAATGCACGACAAACTTACACGCTACAACAAATAACAAAAATTCATTCAGATCTAGTGGGTGTCTTTTGACAGATCATTAAATTCGGTTGCTCAAATTCAATTCGAATCATAGGTTAGGTTTTGTTTCTTCCAAGGCATCGCTGAAATATTTATATTGCAAACCAGTTAAATCATTCTCTACAGGTGTTAGAACAAATATAGACGAAAGGTCAGGAACCAAAGCCATATTTCTTACATACGAAACATACAAAAGTACACTATGATAATGACTTTGGAGTGGCCAAATGGACTGATGAAACCTCGTGCACATGATACGACCAAAGAGATTGACCCAAGCTCCATGTGAACTTCACACACAATAATCAACTAGAGTTTTGGCATACTCTAGGCACTTTGTGCCAAGGCAGGTCTAAAATAGCCAATGTGAATTGACAATGATGGTCCACCATGAGTGTCCTTGTGAGGATTGCAATGAGAACATGACCTCATTCAATGGCATGAAATAAAAAAATAATGAATAGCTCATATTGCCTTCAAAATAGAGCTCCAGTAGATCTAGTTGTTCCAAAATACACACAACATAAACACCATAACACACATCAAAACATGAGGTTTCGCTCAAAAAGCTCTACACTATAGTATATCCTCCACATAATACACTCACACACAGTTCCACTCTGTTGGCTTGAGGGGGGCTAACCCAGGTTCGGAGTTATTTAGCCAAAAAAATCCCTACACTACTGGCCCTTTTGGCATCAGCCCGCAGAGCGCAGACTAAAGGCTCACCCAAAGCAATATGGGGGGATGCTGGAACCAATTTTTCACATTCTTGAGATTTCTGTGGTGTCGATTTAGTCCAGCTGTGCCTATCTTCGTGCAAGTTACTTTGCACACTGTTCTCACGTTCAATACCCTCGCGATCTGTTATAATCGTCTTTCGCACAGTCCTAACCAGGGGTTGAGATGCTTTCGCACTGCTATGGCAGCGAACTGCACTATTTCCCCAAACTACACCATGAATCTTACTTATCTTCTTATAGATGTTAGTCAACTTCGCATAAATAGATATTATATCTTGTATTCACTTAATCAATAAAATCATGTATATTCATGCATCATATGAACAATAGAAGTGCAATTTATACCCAATATATTCAATGCATAAAATAGGAAATAAATACATAGAATTGATATGAAACTTCTCTTTATTAATACTTCCAACTGTTATAGATTTGACTCACCCTGCACACTCAGCTGCAGGGGTCCGCACACTCAGCTGCATACTACTAGGCCTCTGCACACTCAGCTGCAGAGCTTTCTCCTACTCTATGACCCAAACTATACTTTACACTTCCGTTCTTCCACTATGCTTCTATTCCATGTTTTTATTAGATGATGTCCATGTCTTTATCTACTTAGAGCCTCGCTCTATTTATACAATCCCATGGTCCGCGGACCATGGGTGTTGGGCATGGGATCCCCCGCAGTAGGTTTTGGGGCTTAAAGCTCGAGTTTTGGTCAATTGTATTGTAAGACTCCGCGAAGTACGAGCGCAGAGCGCGAAAGTCTAGGATGAGTCATAGGGTTTTCCGCCCTAAGAATTGTAAAATAATGTAAAGTTGTGTTGGCCTACCCATGGTCTGCGGACCATGGGATTGTATAAATAGAGTGAGGCTCTAAGTGTAAAGATAGTTTTTGGCAAGCAAGTAATAGATAAATGCGAAGGCATGGTTAGAGCATAGAGTGAAAGTTGAAGTGTATTGGGTCATAGTAGTAGGAAGAGGCTCTGCAGCTAAGTGCGCAGAGGCCTAGTAGAGTCCGCAGCTGAGTGCGCAGGGTGGAGTCGGGTCTGTACTTGGATTTGAAAGCTAATAAAGAGAAGCTTATTCTGTGCATCTATTCTGGAATCTGTATGTTGATGTTATGCATTACTTTACTCTGTTATTTACTGCGTGAAATTGATAATTACGTGTATGAATGCTTATATGTGAATTTAATCTAAGTAATCGGCTAACGGAGACTAATTAAGGAAGACTTGGGTAAATAACATGGGTCGCGTTGCGACTAGAACTGCACGAAGACAGTATCACAGGGTGCGGGGTGCCTGCAGGTGTGCACAATGCAGTAAGTGCAAAGGTTGGACCGCGTACCAATCACCACATATCAAACATCCCCAGGGTGCGAAAACTTGGTTCTAGCACCCTCCCATACTACTTTGGGTGAGACCTCAGTCCGCGCTCCGCGGACTATTTCTAAAAGGGCCAGTAGTACCAGGATTTGCTTGGCTAAATCACTTCCAAACCTGGGTTAGGCCCCACTAAGCCAACAAATGGTTCCGTTGCCAAGACTGGGATCTGCATAAGGGATGTCTGATGTCATGCCACTAGAACCCAACAAAGAAGGAAATTGAAGAGTGGTTGGATAAGAAAATTCACGAGTTCGCGACATAGGAAAACAGAACTCCGCAAGTATCTAAGAAAAGGTGGCTAGATCACTACATGTATATAGAAATCCATGAGATTTTCTTTGCATCCTTTCCGTCTGAGCTATATGAGTGGATCACGAGGTTATCCAACAACCAGGGAAGGTGTAGGCTCGACCAACCGATAGTGTGGACTCCGGAGCTACTATGCCGACTAGAAGCCTCAGAGGATACGATAGCGCAAGTTGTGGACCACTGGCTCGACTGAATAATAGGAGGATTTATCATTGAGTTCGCGGTGGACACGACTGTCAGTTATAGTGAGGTAGAGCAACATTTTCTCAAGGGACCATGAGGTAAGTATATTAAATATTTGAATACTTGGATTAAGATTTTGTTATGTGAAAAGCAGGTTATGCGAATAAATTAATGTTTGGGACTATGTGGAGCGGAAGAATCTAGAGAAGCGGAAGTAGTGAAGAATTAGAAAACAGTTCCTTAATTTCACCCTCGCGGGAGAATGAGGACGAGCTCATGAAAGCTTCTACGAGAAGCGTGGTCAGTTTGATAAGGCAGTGGATTCCGCAGTTACCACTCACACCGCCACCCACTTCACCTCCTTCACCTCCATCTCCACCCACTCCACCGCCACCACCTCCACGATTCAGTATGGCAAGCGCGATCAAACTACTAGTATTCAGAGGAGTAGGGAATGAGGATCCAGACCAATTCTGGTTCTTGGTAAGAGCAGTATGGGAAGCACAAGGTGTCACGGATGGCAATATTAAGAAGGCTACATTGGTGAGCATGTTGTAGGATTGCGCATTAACATGGTATATAAAGCACTCTAATTGTAGGAATTTACAGGGTAAGTTCCTCAGAAAGAACACCAAAAGGACACCGCTCACAACCAGATCACAGATCAATACACCAGTATTTTTGACGTGGTTAAAACCCTCAAAGAGGGAAACAGTTCACGGCCTGCGCCAACGTGGCTACTATAGGCAATTTATTAATCAAAGAATGAAAATTTACATTAGCTTCTCTCATGCACAGATTACCCGAACAATGACCCTCCATGCGCTTTAAATAGAACTCGTGGACCAATCGGGTGTCAAGCCACGGATCAAGTGTCGGTAATACCTTGGAGAGAGTGAACCATCGGATCACTACATATCGTGACCGTCAGATTGTAAGTTACAAAATGTACAACGGTAAAGAAACACACTTTACCTAACTCTATACCTAACTCTACACTAGACCAAGTTGAACTTAACTATATCCTATGTGTCGGAATATCCTAACATCCCCCCTTAAGAACAACTTGGGATAGGATTGAAGGATTTACAAATATGACACAATAGGAGAAGGAAGGTGGCACTAGAGCCTATCCCCCCTTAGTGACAACTTCCTGAACTCCAAGCATATATCGAAGTTTAGTGAACTTCACCTCTGTGAGAGCCTTTGTGAAGATGTCTGCAACCTGATCATCTGTTGGACAATATTGCACTTCAAGAACATGGTCATGAATGAGATTTCTGATGAAGTGCATGTGTAGTTCAATGTGTTTGCTGCGCTGATGCTGGACTGGATCTTTGCATAGCTGAATGGCACTTTGATTATCACACCAAAGTGTGGTTGGATGCTGCTGCTCAAAGCCAAACTCTGATAGGATCTGACGAAGCCACAAGGCTTCCTTACTAGCTTCCACGGCACCACGATACTCTGCTTCTGCTGACGAAAGAGAAATGGCAGCCTGTTTCTTACAAGCCCATGTAATAGGTCCTGAACCAAGAGTGAAGACATAACCGGCAGTAGACTTCCGATCATCAGGGTCACCAGCCCAATCAGAATCAGTGAAACCAACTAATAGAGGAGCTGCTTTGGCACTGTAATGAATCCCAAACTGTACTGTACCTCGAACATAACGAAGTATTCTTTTGGCTGCTTTCCAATGACTTTCACGGGGGTTTTGCATAAAACGAGCAACAAGGCCAACAACAAAGGAAAGGTCAGGACGAGACCACCCAAACATAAGGATAGTAGAGACCTAGAATGCGTTGAACAGAGAATTTAGCAGGCCAAAATCAGAGATGAAATCAATCATCGGGTTTAAAGAGATTGCGATGCTTCCGGGCGAGACCCCCTGGGATCTAGACTAAAGGATAAAGAGTACGATCCGTGAGGCCGATATGATGCTAACGGATGCACAACATCGCACATGGTTTGTAGCATCTCTGACACCACACTTGAGGATGGCGCTGTCACAGCAAAACTTTCTACCCAGGCCGAAGCATTGGAGATGGCAATGAGATTACATGAGACCCTGATACAGGACCCTGGGTTGGGAGTTCAAAAAATCCTCACGCAACTACAGAATCTATGTTTGGAAATGAAAAGCTTGAAACAGGATAGGGCATCGCGACCAAAGGCGTGTGAGGAAGTATGGTGCATAAAATGCAAAGGCCAGGGTCATGACTAGGATCACTCTCTAGTGTTCGCGAACTACTTGGCAAGAGGAGGGCCAATGCCATTGAGACTGGAGGCACAGGTAGGGTTGAGCGTGACACCCACTTTATGGTGCGTGATCTGTCATATATGAGGGAAACACATGACGGGAAACTGTCATTTGCTGCAAAAATATACACAGACACCCCAACAATTGTTTTGTAATTTCTTTAGGTCAGTAGGCCATGATAAGTGCACTTTCCACAGTTACAAGCTAATGATGGATCGGACCCCAGCCTACAGGATGTAGATCAAAACGTGAGCCCTCGACTCAGATGCGGGTATGGCGCGCCTTGGATTTCAAGGCCGGGGTCGAGGATGAGGAGGAATGGGACCAGGCAGGGGCTACAGACAGTTAATTTGTTATAATTGCAGAGGACCAAGTCACTATGCCTGCGACTGTACCAACCCGACGAGGATATCATGTACGTATTATGCTTAGTTTGATCATGAAACAATAGATTGTCCTACGTTGTTCACAAAGATGCGCGAAAAAGGGGTATTCCAGCCTCCCTCGACTCAGAATATACAAATGATGAGGTCTGAACTGCGCGAAGAAGACCCGAATGTGAACATGATGCTCAAAAGCGGTGCAACTACGGCGGAGGATAAGGGGAAGCAGCCTGAGGAAGATACATGGGTTCGCAAGGCTCCTCGAAAGGAACCCGAGTTTGACTTAGAATGCACAAAGGAGACATTCATGGAAGCTAAGAAGAGCTTCGCAAAGGCCTCCACTTCAGGTAGTAAGGATCAACCAGAGCCAGGAATGGATCCTTCAATGCTTACTACCTTTCTGGAGACATGCATGAAACTACTGCATGACAACAAGGCGGTTAAAGGACTACAGGAACTGATCACTAGGTGCACGGGGTCAGGGGAACCACGCGTCATCCAAAAATTGGGGAAGCATGCATTGCACACTGGAAGAGAAATGAGGTTGACTACACAGATTGGGGAATATGAAATGGATCAGGTAATCCTAGATCTGGGTTCGGACGCGAATGTATTACCGAAGCAAACATGGGAACGTATGGGCAGGCCCACGTTACAGTGGTCCCCTATTCAATTATGAATGGCGAACCAATAGAATATTTTGCCCATGGGAAGGTTGCAAGGGGTAACAGTTGATATTGAAGGTGCAATCACACAGACATATTTCGAAGTAATAGAGATTGTCGATGACAGCAATCCCTATCCTGCATTGTTAAGAATAGACTGGGCCACCGATATGAACGGAGTCATCAACCTAAAGAAGCGCAAGATGATCTTCGAGAAAAAGTCATTACGCATAGTAGTCCCACTGGACCCAGTCGAAGGAGCGCGCTACACTGAACCAGTGTGATGACGATAGAGACAATGATCTCGATTGTATTTACAAGATAACTACATGAGACTAGGATTGGGTGAATTTGACTACGAATGGGAGGATCTCATGGGAGCGTGAAAACTCCTGCACTTCAAATAAAGATGAAAAAGTAGAGCACTAGCAGAATCAGTTGCATGAAGTGACAACACTGAATTGCAACATGAAGATTAGATCATTGTGTTGCATGATAATAGAGGCACGAGAGTTGCTGACATATGATGGATTGATAGTGGTGGATGAATTCTTGAGCAAATTTGAAAGCGTAGTACCAGAACAGTAACGGTTCGATGCATTGAAGTGGGCATTGCGCACAACACCCGCACGATGGTGGGGTACACATCAAAGAAATTTTGAGGACTGGCGCGGATGTAGAAGGATGATGCGCTTATGGTTTGGAAGCCCCCAGCTTCGAACGAGAGTCGGGTGGCAAGGTCAGAGCAACTTGCGTGCCCGCCTGTGTAGATGGATACAAACATGTGCTGTGCAGTCCACACAAGCACACCCCAAACTAAGGATTGAAAATCAGAACAGGATGCAGCAGCAGGAAAGGCGACGTGCACCACAAACATTCCACGTAGAAGCATTCAAGAAGGTATGTGGAGTCCTGAACAGGGTTCACCAGGCGAGATGAACTGATTGGGACCTACGCATACCAACGGTTCGATGGGCCTATAGGGCCATGTGCAAAAACTTGAGCGCGGAGATGATTCTGAAGCTGAAGAGTAGAGTTGAGACCATAATTTTGGAAGAAAGGAATCCTCACTTAATAGCTCTCACAAGTGGGACAGCACGAGAGAACCTAGATGAAGGAATTATGCAGTTACAAGAAGCCATTTAGCGAGGGAACCTTAAACTTCGTGAACTCAAAGAAGATCAGGTATGTGTAGGAATTTACAGGGTAAGTTCCTCAGAAAGAACACCAAAAGGACACCGCTCACAACCAGATCTCAAATCAATACACCAATATTTTTGACGTAGTTAAAACCCTCAAAGTGCAAGGAGGGAAACAGTCCACGGCCTGTCCCAACGTGGGTACTACAGGCAATTTATTAATCAAAGAATGAAAATTTACATAAGCTTCTCTCATGCACGGATTACCCGAACAATGACCCTCCATGCGCTTTAAATAGAACTCATGGACCAATCGGGTGTCAAGCCACGGATCAAGTGTCGGTAATACCGAGGTGAGAGTGAACCGTCGGATCACTACATATCGTGACCGTCGGATTGTAAGTTACAAAATGTACAACGGTAAAGAAACACACTTTACCTAACTCTAACCTAACTCTATACTAGACCAAGTTGAACTTAACTATATCCTATGTGTCGGAATATCCTAACATCCCCCCTTAAGAACAACTTGGGATAGGATTGAAGGATTTACAAATATGACACAATAGGAGAAGGAAGGAGGCACTAGAGCCTATCCCCCCTTAGTGACAACTTCCTGAACTCCAAGCATATATCGAAGTTTAGTGAACTTCGCCTCTGTGAGAGCCTTTGTGAAGATGTCTGCAACCTGATCATCTGTTGGACAATATTGCACTTCAAGAACATGGTCATGAATGAGCTTTCTGATGAAGTGCATGTGTAGTTCAATGTGTTTGCTGCGCTGATGCTGGACTGGATCTTTGCATAGCTGAATGGCACTTTGATTATCACACCAAAGTGTGGTTGGATGCTGCTGCTCAAAGCCAAACTCTGATAGGATCTGACGAAGCCACAAGGCTTCCTTACTAGCTTCCACGGCACCACGATACTCTGCTTCTGCTGACGAAAGAGAAATGGCAGCCTGTTTCTTACAAGCCCATGTAATAGGTCCTGAACCAAGAGTGAAGACATAACCGGCAGTAGACTTCCGATCATCAGGGTCACCAGCCCAATCAGAATCAGTGAAACCAACTAATAGAGGAGCTGCTTTGGCACTGTAATGAATCCCAAACTGTACTGTACCTCGAACATAACGAAGTATTCTTTTAGCTGCTTTCCAATGACTTTCACGGGGGTTTTGCATAAAACGAGCAACAAGGCCAACAGCAAAGGAAAGATCAGGACGAGTATGGGTTAAATACAAGAGTTTTCCGACAAGTTGACGGTATAAGGTAGCATCAACTTCAGGAGAAGTACAAGAGACTGAAAGTTTGACTCCAGACTGAAAGGGAGAAGGGGCTGGCTTACAGTCTTCCATGTGAAAATGACGAAGAATATCACAAGCATACTTGGACTGGGAAAGGAAAATACCCTCCTGGGATTGCAAGACTTGAAGACCGAGAAAATAGTGTAAGTGTCCTAAGTCTGTCATTTCAAATTTCTTTTTAAGGCTGGACTTCACATGGTTTATAAGGTTGGGATCACTACCAGTAAGAATAAGATCATCAACATAAAGAACAAGGATGATAAGAGAGTTGCCCACTTTCTTGGTGTAGACAGTATTGTCAGAATGACACCTAGAAAAGCCAGATTCTAAAAGAAAGCTATCCATTTTGGCATACCAAGCCCGAGGAGCTTGCTTGAGGCCATAAAGGGATTTCTTAAGTCGACAAACAAGGCTGGAGTCTGTTTGTATGAAGCCAATGGGTTGTTCCATATAGATTTCTTCCTGCAAGTCCCCATGCAAGAAGGCAGATTTAACATCCATCTGATGGACTTCCCATTTTAAAGAGGCAGCAAGGGAAAGAACAAGGCGGATAGAGTTCATTTTGGCAACAGGGGAGAAGGTTTCAGTGTAGTCAATGCCTTCAACCTGTGAAAAGCCCTTAGCAACGAGACGAGCTTTATGTTTATCAACTTTCCCATCTGGTCCATACTTGGTTCTGTAAACCCATTTACATCTAACAAGTTTGCGTCCCTTTGGTAGAGGAACAAGATCCCATGTATCATTTGTCATCAATGAATGATATTCTTCATTCATAGCTGCTTCCCAATGTGGATGGCCTGAAGCTTCTGCAAAAGTGTCAGGATCATGATTTACTGGAGCTTGAGCCAGTAAAGAAGAGGCTCTTTCAAACTGAGAACGTGTACGTCGCTGATCTGTAGGATCACCGGCAAGATCACCTGCTGCATCCCGAGTAGCACGGACCCATCTTGGAAGTTGAGGATCCTGAGAAGGTGGGGGAGGATTATCATCCTCGCTTTCATCATCTGAAGAAGAAATGTTTTCAAAAGTAGAAGAGATAGGAAGAGGTGGCACATCCGCCGGACTAGGCTCGCAGGCCGATTTATTTTCATCAAATTTTACATCTCTTCTAATGATAACATTTTTGGACTTAAATGGAATAAGTCTATAACCTTTTACATCTTCAGAATATCCAACAAAAGTACATTTCTCACTCTTAGGTTCTAAAGCTTTATGCTTTTCATCTGGAATATGGGCCCATGCTTCACTTCCAAACACACGAAAGTGACTTACATCTGGTTTAATGGAACTCCAAGCTTCTTCTGGAGTGATATTCTCTAGAACCTTAGTAGGAGTGCGATTGATTATATAATTTGCACAATTAATTGCTTCGGCCCAAAAACTAAGACTGAGTCCTTTAGATTGCAGCATACAATTAGCCATTTCCTTTAAGGTGCGATTTTTCCTTTCAGCTACACCATTTTGTTGTGGAGTGTATGGAACAGTATGTTGCATTTGAATTCCATTTTCGGTGCAAAAGTTGATGAATGTGTTTTTAACATATTCTCCACCATTATCAGTTCTTAGCTTAAGAATTTGATGTCCAGATTGTTTTTCAACAAAGGCTTTGAAGGCCAAAAAGGTTTTAAATACTTCGCTCTTGAGTTTTAAGAAGTATACCCAAGTGCGTCTGGAGAAATCATCAATGAAAGTTAAGAAGTACTTGCAGCCAGAGAATGAAGCAACAGGAAGAGGACCACATAAATCACTGTGCACAAGCTGTAAAGGGGCTGAGGCGTGCCAAGAGGCACGTTTGTCAAAACTGTCCCGATGATGTTTTCCGAGTACACATCCGGAACAAACACCATCTCTGCAAGATACCATAGGAAGACCTGTCACCATATTTTCTTTACATAGATGCTGAAGGGAGCGATAGTTTAAGTGACCAAATCGCTCATGCCAAAGTTTGCTCACTTCATCATTATGAGCAACAAATACTGAGGGAAGATTTGATGACCCAAAGTTGTGAAACTTATACAACCTTTTGGAATCATCAGCAAGACCAGTAGCTAGAATCTGTTTAGGATCTTTTAGATCCTTGATTACAACATCATGAGGTGAAAATTCAACAATTTTACCTTCACCTGAATGAGTTATCTGATAGACAGATAGAAGGTTGCAGGATAAGGTTGGAACACATAATACATCATTAAACTGACCATTGTCTAGATGAACAGTTCCAGTCCCTACAACATTAAGAGATCTATCATCACCAACATATATATTTTTGGTGTTACAATCATTTAAAGAAGAAAACATGGCTTGGTTTTTGGCCATGTGACAAGAGGCTCCAGAATCAATGAGCCACTCATGAGAATGAGAAGAAGAAGAAGATACATTTAATGCATAACCAGACTGAGATGATTGACAATGACATGCAGAAAGTGCCATTCCGGAAGTTGAAGTTGAAGTAGGCTCCACATGGATGTTATGTTTCTTCATTGCGGCTTCCAAGGCTTCCATCTTCTTAAAGCATTTAGATTCTAAGTGGCCATCTCGATTACAAAAGTTACAATGTCTATCAGTCTTCTTCCATTTGTTTTTATTGGTCTTATCATTTTGCTGAAATGATCTTTCATTTTGAGGCTGAGATGGTTTAGGACCATTCTTTTGAGGATATGACTTCTTAGGATTCTTTGAATTTGGTTGCTGCTGGGCGGCTAACGCTTTCGTGGAAGAGTTTCCAAGATTAAGAAGACCAAGGTGTAAGAGTTTTTCTTGTTCTCTTATTAAGGAATCACAAAAAGAGTCAAAGGAAGGGGCCTTGTAGTCTTTTCCTTGACAAATGAAAGCTTCCCTTGTAGAATGGAAAGTGGAAACAAATACAGAGTAGGCTGGTCCCAACTTAGTAAGGATGGAATAAATAAGGTTACCATCTTCTTTCTTAACTTTAACACCTTCCAAGAGATATCTAAGGGTCTTGAATTTGGACAAGAAATCTTCAATGCAAGAAAAATTATTAGGATCCAAAGTAAGCAGCTCATTTTCAAGTTGATGGGCTCTAATTTCATTTTTAATCCCAAAAACTTTAGCGAGTTTTTCTAATGCTTCATGAGGAGTCTCAAGGTCTGCAATGTGGAATCTAAGATCAGGAGAAATAGACATCCCTATCAAACCACGTGCTTGATCTTGTCTATTTTCCCATTTTGCAACCTTGTCTTCATCTTTTGGTTTCTTCTCTTGGTCTGTGGCTATTCTGAAGAGACCTTTACTTCTAAGTAAATCTTCCATGTAGGCTACCCATTGGAAGTAGTTAGTGCTGTCAAGAATGACTTGGCATGGACTTTCCATTTTAAAAAAAACTGAAGCTGAAGATGCTGAAAGTAAGTGTTCCAATGGATAGATCTCGAAAAAATAGGCGGTTTTAAAAAAAACGGCTCTGAAAAAGGCTTCCGGATGAAGAAGTTATGGCTTTTTGAAAAAAAATTGTTGACGTTGCCGGCAAAGTGCGCGAATGTGCGGGAATGAAAAAAAAATCCGCCCCCACAAAATGGAGACTTGAACCCAAGACCTCTACTCTCTTAAAATAGATTTGAACCAATTGATCTATACAAAAAATTTGAGAGAGAGAGAGAGAGAGAGAGAGAGGGGGGGGGGGCCTTGTTTTGCGTGCTTGCCTTGAGAAAGCTCTTTTTCCCTACAAAACACAAAACCCAAAACCCAACACGAATATGCAAAGAAAAACAAACCTTGCGGCTCGAAGTTATGAAAAAGGCTTCCGGATGAAGAAGTTATGGCTTTTTGAAAAAAAATTGTTGACGTTGCCGGCAAAGTGCGCGAATGTGCGGGAATGAAAAAAAATCTGCCCCCACAAAATGGAGACTTGAACCCAAGACCTCTACTCTCTTAAAATAGCTTTGAACCAATTTATCTATACAAAAAAATTTGAGAGAGAGAGAGAGAGAGAGAGAGGGGGGGGGGGCCTTGGTTTGCGTGCTTGCCTTGAGAAATCTCTTTTTCCCTACAAAACACAAAACCCAACATGAATATGCAAAGAAAAACGAACCTTGCGGCTCGAAGTTAGCTTTAGCCAAAAAACTAGAAATTTTTTAAAAAAATCTCAAAGTTAGCTTTAGCCGAAAAACTAAATATTTTTCTCAATGTTTCTGATTTTCCGAGATCACACTAAGGTGCAGGGAAAAGAGCATACGCATGAGAAAAATCCTTCCTTTCTGTTTCTGATTTGCCCAGATCGCACAGAGTCGTAGGGCAAAGAGCATACGCAGAAATGAAAGGTATAGATCCGGTTAAAAAAAGGGTAAATAAACTGAGACCGAAATAAGCAGAGAGAAAATAACAGTAAACTGCAAAAAAACACTGTATACCTCCCGATCTGAAAAATGACGCAGCTAGGGCTACCGGAAACCTTTTCGCGTGAAACGAAAGGGGTTCCTCACTGGAACAGATGCTCCGAACGCAACAGAGCAGTCCTCTCGGCCCGAAAGCAGTCAAAAACAGCAGATCTAGGAAACGACAGCCGCATGCAGTTCTACCGGCTTCAGATTTGGATCACCAACGGACGCGGCCCTCAAATAGCTCTGATACCATGTAGGAATTTACAGGGTAAGTTCCTCAGAAAGAAAACCAAAATGACACCGCTCACAACCAGATCTCAAATCAATACACCAGTATTTTTGACGTGGTTAAAACCCTCAAAGTGCAAGGAGGGAAACAGTCCACGGCCTGTCCCAACGTGGGTACTACAGGCAATTTATTAATCAAAGAATGAAAATTTACATAAGCTTCTCTCATGCACGGATTACCTGAACAATGACCCTCCATGCGCTTTAAATAGAACTCATGGACCAATCGGGTGTCAAGCCACGGATCAAGTGTCGGTAATACCGAGGTGAGAGTGAACCGTCGGATCACTACATATCGTGACCGTCTGATTGTAAGTTACAAAATGTACAACGGTAAAGAAACACACTTTACCTAACTCTATACTAGACCAAGTTGAACTTAACTATATCCTATGTGTCGGAATATCCTAACAGTATGGGTGAGGAAGAAAAGCATGTTAATGGATGCAAAAATAAACAAACTGGAAACTGAAATCGTGGAAGCATGTCGCGTCGACAGAATGATAGGACAAGATATGGGTAGCCATACCACTGCATTAGAATATTGTCGTGGAGAATTTGTGGCTCTGCTACCATGGCTGCGACCGCACCTTACCAAACAAAGTAACCAGGGGAGAACACCACGTAAGGAGGAACGCGCAGCGATGATTGTTGCAAGGGTAATTGAGGGGTACCAGTGGACTAGGCTGGAAGGTGAATTGAAGCCTCGCATAGGTGGTGCGACCACCTGACTATCCGTAGGAAGCACAATCTCAATGATCCAAGTAGTTGAAAGAGAGCACGAGACTATAAAAGAGTCTGTGAGCGAGTTGCGCAATCAGGAGGGTATGCGGAGGATCAGTATGTCATAGGGGTCGCTTCCACCCATAGGGGGTTGCGCTGCCACACGGATAGGGTGTGAAGTGACCGTTGGTGTCACTATTCATGACAAGATGTCCAATTTAAGACAACGAGGAGCGGGTGACGGGTAATTAAGACACGAAGTCAGAACTAGATTTGGGACGATCTACGAGGTCACAAGGGAAGCACTCCAGGAAGCAATGGCAGAGTAATAGAATGTGTTGGGGGGCCTCAGGGTGCAGCAGCAACAACTTCAGGCGTGACCACCACAGGAGGGAATGGTAGCCGTCTACGGTGCCGCAGGTACATCAGCAACGAAGTAGTTGCTACGGGCCAAAATGGCTAACACTGTTGCACTGTCGGAAGGCACACTGAAAACAGACAGCACGGAGGATAGAGCCACGGTGGGTCGGATCAAGGGACTTGGCCTAAACTTGGTTTCCCTTCCGCAGGATATATTATACCAGCTACAGGACGGAGCGATGGTAGAACTCTGCATTAGGGAAGGACGCACCGTACAAATTCTCAGTGAACAATGAATCAACATCGAGTAGCTTAGTCTACAACATGATGAAGCACTGGCACAGAATCAACAGCTGGAATAGATAGTAGAGGAAGCATGTCGCCACGCCCCGGAGCTAGAAATTGCGACAGACCTACCAGTAGGAGTGCGAATTCATAGATTGGCTAGTGGATTCCGCAAGGCAAAGGAGGAAGCAACAAGGATACAACTGGACCTCAACCTTCAGATTGTTGAACTGCGATTAAAGGCACAGTCATCCATGCCCTTAGAAGTTAGGGAACAACGCATTGGTGCTATCCAAAAGGGGCTAGAGGAAATAGGACAGGCAGTGCAAGAGTGTACTATAATGCTAGAAGAATCCCTTGTGGTCCTCACTTCATTACAGGAGGACCCCACCATACAGTGCCTAGAAACAAAAGCACGGGAGCTCCAAGTGCAATATGAAAGTGTGCATGGAATGACGCAGACAGTTGTCCTAAGCCAGCGGTTAGTGAAACTACAACAAGCGAAGGCGTTGAAGGAATAGGTGGATGTTGTGCGACAGAAAGAGGTAATACTTAAAGCACACGTCTAGCCGTGGATTGATGAGGCCTTCCACATCACTGCCGAGATCGAAGGAAAGCTCGTACAAATGAAGGTCATGCATTCCTTAAGACGGGGATCTGCCCTTGACAGTGAGCATTCGGCAAAAAGAGTAGAGAAGATCTAGCAGATGGCAGAGAAGTGCGCTGCACAGGCACAGTTAGAGGGGCTCCGTGCCAAGATTTCCGCACTAGCAGAGTGACTCGGGACGAGTCACGATGATTGTGTTGGGGGACTGTTGGGCATGGGATCCCCCGCAACAGGTTTTGGGGCTTAAAGCCCAAGTTTTGATCAATTGTATTGTAAGACTCCGCGAAGTACGGGTGCAAAGCGCGAAAGTCTAGGATAATTCATAGGGTTGTCTGCCCTAAGAATTGTAAAATAATGTAAAGTTGTGTCGGCCTACCCATGGTATGCGAACCATGGGATTGTATAAATAGAGCGAGGCTCTAAGTGTAAAGATAGTTTTTGGAAAGAAAGTAATAGATAGATGTGAAGGCATGGTTAGAGCATAGAGTGAAAGTTGAAGTGTATTGGGTCGTAGTAGTAGGAAGAGGCTCTGCAGCTGAGTGCGCAGAGGCCTAGTAGAGTCCGCAGCTGAGTGCGCGGACCCCTGCAGCTGAGTGCGAAGGGTAGAGTCGGGAATGTACTTGGATTTGAAAGCTAATAAAGAGAATTTTATTTTTTGCATCTATTCTGGAATCTTTATGTTGATGTTATGCATTAATTTACTCTGTTATTTATGGCACGCAGTTGATAATTACATGTATGAATGCTTATATGTGAATTTAATCTAAGTGATCGGCTAACGGAGACTAATTAAGGAAGACTTGGGTAAATGACACGGGTCGCGCTGCAACTAGAACTGCGCGAAGACAATATCACAGGGCGCGGAGTGCCCGTAGGTGCGCGTATCATAGTAAGTGTGAAGGTTGGACCGCGTACCAATCAGCACATATCAGACATCCCCAGGGTGTGGAAACCTGGTTCTAGCACGCTCCCATACTACTTCGAGTGAGACCTTAGTCGGCGCTCCGCACTGTTTCCGAAAGGGCCGGTAGTACCGAGATTTGCTTGGCTAAATCATTTCCAAACCTGGGTCAGGCCCCACTAAGCCAACAATGGGTAGATCTCTATAGCCGACATCACATTATAAAATTGAGGGCGGACTACCTTATGACTCTTTTACAAGCTACGCACTCTGCGCCCACAAAATGCAGAGTCTTTACATTGGAATTACAATCTTTGATCAAAATTTGGGCTCTAAGCCCCAAAACTTCCCTTGGGGGATCCCGCACTCAACAGGCCCCCCAACACAAACATCGTGACTCACCCTTGAGTCACTCTGTCAGTGCGGATATCTTTGCGTGAAGACCTATCAATTCTGCCTGAATCACTGCAACATCGGCAATGCACTAAGTGGTTGCCTGTTGTACTTCCTCGACTCACTGTTCAGAGACCACTGTAGCTGAACTGCTGCCCTGAACCTTTTCCTGTGTTGCCTGCAGCTGCGTGATCTTTGCTTCAATGGAGGTTGTAATGATGTATGCCTCATCAATCCATGGCTATAAGCACACCTTCAAAATGACTTCCTTATGTCGAGCAACATCTACCTGTTCCTTGAGTGCTTTCACCTGCTGCATCCTCACGAGCCTCTGTGTAAGGGAAATTATCTGTGCGGTCCCTTTTACTTCATCATATTTCTTCTGTAGCTCGCACCCCTCTATCTCTAAGCACTGTATGTTTGAGTCCTCCTGCAGGGTGGTGAGAACCTCGAACGACTACTCGAACAGCTTTGTGTAGTCTGTCATTACACTATTAACCTCTGTTATTACTGTTGTAATCATGCTGGCGCACTGTTCCTTAACCTCTGTCAAAGTTGAAGGTTGCACCTTCAATTGCAGTTCGACTATCTGAAGGTTCAGTTCAATTTGAACCCTGGTCATTTCTTCCTTTGGCTCACACACCCCTGCTGCTAGTTTCCGGATGCGCACCTCCACTGGTTCTTCTGCTTGGATGGCCAACTCTGGGACCATCTAGTAGGCTTCCTCGACCACCTGCACGTGCTATCTATTCTGCGCCACTACCTTGTCGCGTTGCAGGCTCAAATGTTCAATGGTTATGCGTTGCTCGCTCATTACCTAGAGTGCATGACCCTCCTTGGCTCGCAGTTCTGTAGTAATTCCATCCTGCAAAACATAGAGCGTCTCCCGAGTGAGCGCAGCCATATTTATCTCGATTCCCTTCAGCGTGCTGACCATAGGCCTGTCGGCCTCATTTTCTGTAACTAGTGCTCCCTCTGGCAGCACTATTATGTTAGTCATCCGAGCGCGTAGAATCTCCTTGGCCGCGACCGTGCCCAGTGCGAGGTTGGTTGACACAGTGCCATCCTATGGGGTGCGCACCTGTAGCTCCTGTATCTGCACTCGGAGAACCCCCAAAACCATCTGACGTTCCTCCGTGAACTATTGGAGGGTCTCTGTAGTGACGTCCCTCACCGTCTCCCCAATGTCGTGTAGATCCCCCTCAGTGAGGGTGATCGGGTCGAAAGAAGTCTTTGAAGCCTTCAACTTCTTCTGTGGCCCTATCTGCTCTCTTGGGTGCTATCATTTCAGCTGGGTGGATGTTGTCTGTCTCCTATTCGAGCAATGATGACTTTTCTCCCTTGCGCTCTTCCTTGGCTTCCTTCTGTTGTTCTTCCACCAGCTTCGTAGTGCTGCATGCCACTTGGGCCTTAGCTGTTGCCACTTCGTTCCTACGTTTTTCTGCCAACTGCGCCATCTGCAGTTTCACCTCATCCTTTTTCCACTATGCGGCGGACTTTTCTACTTCCACCACGGAGCTGGCTAGAGTGTGCCACTCTAGCGGCCATGACTCAAGGACTGTGAAGATGACGTCGTCTGTCACCAAGTAGGGTAGCTCGCGGCATGTCTTCACGGGGTCCTTCTTGCCTTGATGTAAACATGATGGAAATCTTCCATGAACTCCGCGAAGCTATTCAGACTGTTGTAGACCGTGGGAAATAACCGTGGCTTGCGATTAATCCCCATTCTGATGTTCATCTCCATGAACACCCAGAATATTTTACTATCCCTTATCCTCTGTGCATCTCAGGTTTCCCACAACAAAGCGTACTTCGCTGCCTCTGGAAGGTCCTATGCTATCGTCAGGAACTAGCTGTCTTTAGGCAATTCCCATGCCACCAGTACTATGGACAACATAAGGTAAGCATAGTGAAAATTCTTCCCATGCTCCTATGCCTCATGAAAATTCTCAAGGAACTCTCTGCATAAGTAGTTTGCCTAGTTGAACTAGACCCCTTCTGTGCATTGCACTATAAGTGCAACCACCGGCGCAGGCACCTCATCCGTGCGACACTTCCGCATAAACTTCCCTGCCAATATCTACTTCACGACTTTGACCACAGGGTTATTGATTCTAGAAATTGTTACCCTCTCCTCTTCTTCTCTGGCTTAAACTTCTTCTTCATGACCTCCGTGATGGCCAAATCATCACTCTTACCCTATGAGATGTTTGTTGGGTCCTCCCATTTACAAGCGAGCTGGGTAATTCTGTGAATCAAGTGGTCTATGATGGGGATGGGCTCCTCTAGCCACAAGCACCCATCATGCACCAAGCAGAGCAGTTTCCTAATGACAAAAATGGTCACTAGGACGCGATGGTATGCAACACCCAGAGTAGGTTTAACAATCTTTCCTTTTCTACACCTCTTAGCCACTTATGCGGCTCCAGCTCTATGACACCAGTTGGCGCATCTTTCTTTTGGCACATTAACTGCACGATTGCCAAATGTAGGAACTTCTCATGGTCCATGAGATCCCAGTCTTAAAATTTTAATATAGGCACTCATCCCAAGTGTGCTCCTTCAAAAATGATGTCGTCAGGGAGTAGCGGAGTCTGTAGAGAGATCTTGCTCTCATTTATATCTTTAGGCACCTTAGCTTTACCCTTCCATGGAGGAACATATGCGGGCAGCGTGGTAAGAGGGTCTGCACCCTTGGTGTAAACCTCCATTTATACATCCTTCTCCTCCTCTACCAGGATTTCTTCAAATTCTTCCTCCTCATCGGCCTCCAAATTAATAGCATTCCCCTTTTCTTCCATGGCAAGCTTAGTCCTTAATGGATTTCTAGGGGATATGCACACTGGTACCATAGCCTGCTTGTCTTTCTTGGGTCTTGGCGTGTGCGGCAATTTAAGGATTTTTGCAACTATCCCGACACTTTGTGGGGCTTCCATTTCCGTCATGGCCTATGCAGCTTCCTCAACGGTCATTACCCCGGTATCCATGGCTTCCTCAGGTGCTGCCATAGTGCTATTCAACAATTCTCTTAACGGCTCGAGTAGATTCTCAAGCAACGAATTTTCCTTCAGAAGATCAAACAAGTTTGGGTTCATGAATTTCTGTGCACACAACAACTCAGTCCCCAAATTGTCATGTGTTGTTTGCTGGACAACCCTTTGTAATTTATAGCGCCTTTTGAATTTGAATTCGTCCCTTCCCCACACATTCGGTCCATTAATGCTTGATTGGCGGTATATTTTCAGGAATCTAGCCCATAAAGTTCACCTTAAATGCCTGTCGCCTACTCCATTTAGTCTCAAACCAAGCATCACATCGTGAATAGTGACTATAACGATCACTTTCCGCCCGACCTGCACAGAAACACAGCTATCCTTGTGTTGTCACGGACCTTGTGACACTTCGCTACTATGCACAGTCCTAACATCGTGCAGCTCCCAAGTAGAGTAGTTTATAGTCCCGCTAAGACTATGCTTCTATCGGCTTGTCAGATGGCTAAGCCCCCTATGTACACCTTCAAACAACTGCCATTGACTTTTCCTGGGAAGAGTTCTCCATTTAACTTTACCAACTGCACCATGCCACCATCTGTGATCTCCTTAATAACATACGGTCCCAGTCAATGAATTCTGAGCTTCCCTGGGAATTTATCGAACTTACTAGCATACAACATCACCAAAGCGTTCACCTTGAAGGTGCACAAATTAATATGTCAAACATGCCAAGCCTTTTCGCACTGCTTTTGGACCTGCTGGTGAAATCCAGCCAAAAATATTTCTTCTTCGAGCTCCTCCAACTGCGCGAGTGTTATACTAAAAAATGTCACCATGACTATTTACAGTTAGTATGGCTCTATCAACAGTCATGCTATCCTCCTGGGCAAGTCTTATGCCTCTGCTCTCCATGTCAAACTCCAAAAAGAGAGAAAGTCTTTATAAATGTATTTATCTCTGGGTACGCAGGTTCTCTCAACCTTACCTGCGGATACGCACCTAATGTTCACAAAAGCTGCGTACTTGTACGCTCTGTATGTAAAGGGGCAGGTGCGTACCCCTGTAAAGGTCAAAATGCGCAAGTTTCATCTTTAAAAAGTTACTTGTGGTCATTTCTAGAGCATTCTAGAAGGTTGTTCGACGTGTATTGAGCGCCTCCAGATGGTTCATGTACCCCTACCAAAGAGGAACTTATCCCATCAATAAGGGAGCTATCCCATCCAAAGAGGGGATTATCCCATTGTTGGTGGACCTGAATAACTTCCTCTAGAGCACTATAAATACAGGCATTGGGCCAGAAGGAGGGGAGGTTGGAAGCTAAACATTTCTAAGGGTAGATGCTGCTGGAATTAGGACTCCCATTTAGAAGCTTGTGAGGAGAGATTGCCATCTTTGCTTGTTCTATTTGGAAGTGGGTGAGCTTTGTCAAAGTAAAGGAGAACTCTTGATGGACCCTGGGAGGGACTTGCACAACACCAAGGCTCAGGTTGTAATTGTTCCTTTTGTTTCCTATTAATGCAAATGAGTCCATTCTTCTCAATAACTTGTTATTTATGAGTTGTTTCGTGTACTCCTTGGTCTATGTGTTAAATATGTTTTATTTTATGAGATTATCAAGTGCTATTTAATCGTTTGATTGTTAGTGAATGCAGGTTTCAAAGTGAAGGAGGAGCTCATCTGGATCAGCGAGGCTGGACTACTGCAACAGCGTTGGATTACAGGTAGGATCTAAACACTTGATTTCTTATATAGTAAATGCATGTTTAGAGAAGGATTGCTCTTGTTTGTCTTGTTTGTCACTAGAGAGTCTTAGGCTCCTAGGGAGGTTGGTTGTGTCTGCACTATCGACTCTTTCCCCCTGACAGCGAGCCTCTCCTCCAAGGCTCCAGGATACATCATACCTGTGAGCGCTACTATGCATAGACTAGGTGTGATGTATTCCATAGGCATTACAGCTTCAACTCCATAGACAAGCCTAAAAGGTGTCTGTCCCATCAATTTCTTGCATGTCGTCCTATAAGCCCATAATACTGCGGGTACGTGCAGGTCCTAATCACTTCACTGTGCGTTGCATACTTTGGTCAGCGCGTGGCATACCTTGTTGAACGCTCTGCGTAGAGAACCATCTGAATGATTGTTCTTTCCACATAATGTATTCCCAACATTAAGATACATTTGTACATCGGTCCCCCCCAACACATGCTTATTGATCATACGTTTCAGCACGGAGTTCATGTGCATCCGCATAGGTTATTTTCCACATGCCTGCGCCCACCTAGCCAGATGCATGCACTAATCATCCCATCCATTATACTTGTCTATCAATCGCACCCTAGGCTTCCCAAACCACGTGTGCATCATTCTCCTACATTTTCGCCAGTCGTCAGAACTTCCTTTATGCGTACCCCACCATTTTGCGGGCATAACGCGCAGTACCCAGTTCAAGGTCTGGAAGCATTGCTTTTCCATCACCTCCCTTTAAAATTTATTCAATAAGGTATCTACCTCACTTAGACCATCATAAGTAGGAAAGTATCCTACTTCTGTCGATACGTAGCGTAGTGACCTTGTCATCATATTACAATTTAGTGTAGTTACTTCATGTAACCAATTCTGCCATCGCTCCGTCTCCTCATTTAAATCTGAAGTACAGGAGCTTTTGTGCTCCCATGAAATTTTCCCATCCGTGGTGGGATTCACCTAGTCTTGGTTTCACACTTTTATCTTATAGATGCAGTCCAAATCATCATCACTTTCATAGTCGCGCACCGGCTCCATATAGCGCAATCCTTCAACAGGGTCCAGGGGTATAATTACGCGTAGTGACTTCTTTTCAAAAATCATTTTTCACTTTTTCAGATTAATCACCCCATTCATGTCAGTGGCCCAATCAATTCCTAAGAGTGCAGGGTAGGGATTGTTGTCATCAACAATCTCTATCACTTCAAAATTTGCCAGTGTGCTCGCTCCCTCAATATCCACGGTTATTCCCTACAATCGCCCCATGGGTATTATTTTCTACTAGTTTGCCATTCTTAGTTGAATTGGAGACCACTGTAGCGTAGGTTGCCCCATTCACTCCCATGTTTGTTTCAGCAGAACATTCACATCCGATCCTAAATCCAGGATGACTTGATCCATCTCATATTCTCCAATTTGCGTGGTTAGTCTCATTTCTCTTCCCATTCTTGTCTTATGTTTTCTGATCTTCCTGACTACACGCGGTTCTCCTGGCGCGGTCCCAGCGCATCTGTTAATGAGTTCCTGTAACCCTTTCACCGCCTTACTATTGCGCAGTAGCTTCATACATGTTTCCAGGAATGTTGTGAGCATAGATGGGTCCATCTCCGGCTCCAGTTTATCTTTGCTTCCGGAAGTGGAGGCAGCAACGAAGCTCATCTTGAATTCCATGAAGGTTTCCCGAGTGCGCTCCAAGTCAAACACTGCTTCCTTTATCGAAGCTTTGCAAACCCAAGTACTATCTTCTGGTTGTTTTCTTTTGTCATCTCCCATCGCAATTCCACTTCAGAGCACAATGTTCACATTTAGATCTTCCTCGCGCGACTCAGACCTCATCATCTGTAGGTTCTAAGTTGAGGGAGGCGGTAGTGCTCCTTTGTCATGTATCCTAGCTATTAGTGTAGGACAATATTCTATCTCATGATCAAACAAGTTGCAATACAAACACGATGGGTGTGTTGGATTCATGCTATCATGGGCATAATTTCCTGGCCCTCCGCAGTTGTAGCATATCAACTATCCACGACCTATTCCCGGTCCTCTTCCACCTCAGCCTCGTCTGCGCCCTTGAAATCCTGTTCGCACCATTCCCGAATTTTGATCAAGGGGCCGTGTTTTGGCCTGAACTCTATAGGTGGGAGTTCTATCCATCATGAACTCATAGCTTCTACAAGTGCACTCATCGTTGATCAGATATTGATCAATGACCTAAGTGATAGCTCAAATTTCAAAGTGCTCAAAAGAGTGTCAAACCTGAGTGATCATATAGATCTTGTCTTCCTGATTTCGGTGCCGTAATTGGTTCAAAAAACCGACACTATATGAAGGAGTTATCGCAATTTGAAAAGTCCAGTAAACTGCAATTTTTTTACATTTGACCAAAATTAATTTGGTTTTTGAAAATATAAAAAAAAAGTATATTTCAAGGAATATTCCTTGGAATATTCCATTTTGGGGGTAAGCAATAAACCTTTCCTTAAATGTATTTCTTTAAGTTCCGTATTGAGCACGTGGGTAGTATTCGGAAAGTGGGAAACAATATCTTGCTTAGACAAAAAGCGGTAAATGGTATTCTACGATTTCACGCGATTAACCTTAGTGGTCAACACGTAGCATGGGAAACTACTTTTCTCGCATGTTGTCAACCTGATATTGGTCGTGTAAGAATATGTGTGATATTGTGTGATAGTCGTTCAATTGGATGGGTCGCATCGACGGTGGATATTCTCCAGGTTAGTTGGTGAGTAGACGACGCGATATCCATTGGATCGAGTGGGATAGATCAACGGTGGAGGTTCCGCTATTTGAAATTATTCTGATGTATATGTGGGTCCATAACCCAAAGGTCCATGCCCGAATTGTGTAAAGATGCACCTTTGCTGCATCAAAGTGTTATCAGGTGCCGATGCCAACGTAGCTGCTGGTTGCAAATGGTTGACACGTGGTTGCATGACCGCCAACTCTACGGAGGTTTATCCCTAACCTCTTGGATTATACCGCCTCATATGCACACCCAAATAGTTATTGTAATGGCTCACCTCCGATGGCCGGCTTGGCGGAGCAGCTAAAATTAGGCGGATATGCCAAGTTTAATTGGAGTTAGGTGTAGTTCACCAAATTTGGTGGAGTATCCCTAGGGGATATTGACTAAATGCACTCCAGGAGCAGTTTTCGACCAGAGGGAGTGAGAAAAGAGGTTATCTAGGCTAATTGGAGCCTTCTGAAGCCAATGGAATAGTCCATAGATGCTGAAGAAGTCATATTCATAAATATTTTCATCCGGGGAAATTTTGGAGCTCAGGGCCACCAGGAGTTGGAGGTAGTTGTAGGAGCTACCAGTAGTCATTCTCAGTGAACCAATAGTCATACCTGACTGTAATGAGCATTCTGAATCCATTGCATGGATTTGTAGAGCCATTTGGAGACTTATAAAGGCCAATATGCTACAAGGAATTTTCAAGCAGCCTAGTGTCAACTGTGGAGGAAGGCCTCGTTTGGGGATGCACTGCTCATTTTGAGCAAATGATCAGTCTATTTTTAGTGATTGATATGTGGTGGATATAGTAGATGAAGTTTCAATGATATTTAAATAATTTTGGAGTTATTGCCATTAAGAAGCTCAGGGTAGCTCAGAGCATTGATTGAAGGAATCAAGTCTAAGGGAGCTTAGATCTGTTTGCAGAGTGATGACAGCCATGATAGGGAATAGATGGTATTCTAAGCCCATTGGTTTAGTTCAGTAACCTTTGGAGTTGAGTGTGGAACTTGTAAAAGAGACTTTATCATAATCTGAAAGAGCCAAGTCAAGATGACAAATGCTCAAGGAGACATAACCCACGATATTCGAGTGAACTCCTAGATTAAATTTGCTGTTATGTGTGGTTGTTTATTTTTTGCATTATATAGCTATTATATGGGTTTAATATTAGCAGAAACAAATAGACTTAAAGCACTTAAATAGTTAAAAGAAAACATACGCCTGTTTCAAGTATTTAATTTCACAAATGTCATATATAAGCTCGATCATTTATTTGTTTAACTGAGTGGGAGTTTCTTGTAAGCATAACAAGTTATCAAAGCCCCATTTCAGATCAGGTGGTATCATAGTAGGTTGCTTGATTGACAAAGCAATAGGTTGCTTGTTTGACTTGAAAGGTGTTTAAACAATATAAATAATTTGACTGTTTGACTATTTGTAAACTCACTGCTGTTTGAGTTTGCGAAAGTGAAGGGAAAGCTACTGATAGCTAAATCCAGGAAAGGACAAGAAGGAAGAAGGGATGAAGGCATTCTGCTTACCCAAAGGACCTCAAGGCAACCCTTGAAGCACAAGAGGGTTTACTTGCAAAAGGCTACTTGAATAAGAGTTTGACTCTATAGCCATTTAGTTTAGAAGTTTTGTCAATAGATTTCTAAATCTTTCTGAATTTTGTTGAAGCTCATTTGTTCATTTTTATAATGACACCTTCTACAAGTGAGTTTTCAAAAGCATCCTCCTTCACAATATTCTTTGATGAAGACATGAAGCGTGACTTGTTCATCATGATGGATATGGTGAAACAAATGTATGAAGATGAAAGGAAGAGCACAAAACTTCGAGAGCAGTTGAATTCCATGAGGGAAGAGAAGCAGTTGCTTTTTGACAAATTGTAGGAAACGGAGAGCCAACTTCATATTGCAAATATGAACCTAGAAAGGATGCATAAGTTGGAGACACAGCTCCTTGTTTCCAAAGAAGCCTTAATCAAGCAACAATTTGAAGAAGAGATAAACAATCCTAGTTTGTCTTCAATTTCCTGTAAGAATGTTTATGTTGGTTCTTTTGAAAAACATACAAGAAGCATAGGGTCCAAGTTGATGTCAAAAATGGGCTATGAAGGAAAAGGATTGGGCAAAGATACACAAGGCATAGTTGAGCCAATAACAGTTGAGGAAAGGCCTGTTTAGTCAATTTAGTGTGTCCTAAATTGCTACATAAGTTATCAATATGGGAGTCGTAAACTGATGAAGTGTAGTGCACCGTATGTGCTAAAAAACCCTTTTCTTACCTCACTTTTTTCAATTTTATCTTGTTTTGGGGTTTTGTTCTATTGGTCTCCTAAAGTGGTCTAATGCAATAGAAATCCTAATCTGTTGTTAAAGCAAAATTTTGAGAATACTTTTAGAGATCAAGTGTGGATGTAGAGTTGAAGACAAGGTTTATTCTCTTTCTTCTTATGATAATTTCCAAACTTTGAACTTAAGAGATCTTAAAACATGTTTTTTACAAAATCAAAACTTGAATAAGAGTATAAACATGCAGCTACATAAATCAAACTAAAAATGAAGTACTGAAAATGAGATTACTATCTCTGCTATCCATCCTAATTGCAAAAAATTGAAATCTAATAGATTGCTGCAACTCAAAACGAAAAAGTAAAGAAACTGGAAACTAGTCAATGATTTCATCCATAATCACAACATTTCGTCAATTAACTTCTAAAATGGGGTTAAGCTAAAGGCTCCGGAAATATCATCATATGGCATGAAAAGAATGACATCTAAATTATATAATTTTCACACTAATGAAAGAAAAGCCAATTACTTCATCTATAATCACAATATTTTGCCAATTAACTTCTAAAACGGGGTTAAGCTAAAGGCTTCGGAAATATCATCATATAGCATGAAAGAACTGACATCTAAACTATCTACTTGCATACTAATAAAAGCAATATCAATTACTTCACCTATAATCACAATATCTCGCCAATTAACTTCTAAAACGGGGTTAAGCTAAAGGCTCCGAAAATATCATCATATAGCATGAAAGAGCTGACATCTAAACTATCTACTTGCATACTAATGAAAGCAAAATCAATTACTTCACCTATAATCACAATATCTCTCCAATTAACTTCTAAAATAGGGTTAAGCTAAAGGCTCTGGAAATATCATCATATAGCATGAAGAACTGACATCTAAACTATCTTGAACAATAAACAAATCTCACTAAGTAAAAGCATAAACAACTGAAATTGAAAACTGAAGTTTAGCAGAGGAAGTAAGTCTCAATAACACCACTTGATGCAAAAATTACACTAAGAAGCTCAAGCGTAACCAAACTTAAAGACCTATTCTGAAGTGCACCTATCAGTGTTAGTAAAAAATGTGACAAGCTGCAAAAACATATACAAAGTTAGAACGATTATGATCATAAGCAAAACATGAAAAATATATAAGCCAACTGAGAGAAAATATACATGAAAATATACTTGAAAAACTATAAAAAAAAAAAGAACAAAAGAAGGACCTCAACGACGCAAGGGCCCTCTGCACAGCTTTGGACTAACACGCTGTTACTTCAAAACATGCTCAAACAACCATGTAAAAAACAGAGTCTTATATTATTAAATAGAGTAGTATGTCTCTCGGTTATAGAACAACAAAATAACACTAAAATAACAATATCAAGAACATCCTATCTACGTTGCAAACGCTTATATTTATAGAGAAAATGGATAACTATATCTCAGAGGAATTTCTTCAACAATGGACACGTGAACAAGTCAAAATTCGAGGATTCAGCCTCTCGGTTGCCATGAGTAGTAAATCTATGCAAAGTGGATGTTGGATTGCGTTATGGAGATGGCTTGCAGGTGGCAAAAATGGATCTACGAGTTCAGGAATGGCTTTGGGCTTCTTTTATGTGCAGGAACAAATTTCTAGTTGGCATAGAACTCTCTGTTGACCTCCCTTTGACTGGGACCTTTCCTTCCGAATTTGGCTAAGTAAATAGGACCTCATCCATGTGTGGATAATTCCTGAGCTGCCCATGTGTCTCATTCCTCCTACTGACACCTGTAACCTATAAAACAATGAAAACGACTGCAGAATTGCGAGTTAGCTGTGGAAAGTGGCTACATTCCATAGCTAATAAACAAAACCTAGATCAAATAGCACACACAATGATATAATTTTAAAATCACTCAAATACACTCCTGAAATCAACATGTAAGAACTTTTGATAGCTTAGGAGGCACTAACATGGGAAAATAGAAGAGAAAGGGTTTAAGAAAATGCTTGGAAGAGAGGTAGTTTTGGGGCTCAACATACCCCCACTGTGAAGATGTTTCATGTCCTCATGCAACCAAAATTGTAACAACCCTCCCTTTAATTCATCTGCTCTCAAACTGTTGCTAAGACATCCAACCTCTTCTTCTTCTTTCTTGCTGTTACTGTCATTCTAGGCTTCATCATAAGATATTTGTACTTGAGATTGATGAGGGCTCTGCTCAACCTCCTATTTTTCTTCTTTAGTTTTCTATTTTTCTTATGCCATAATCCTAAATGCAGCATGGTATTGTCATGGATAACTTTGTCCAATTTGTTTTTCTCTTTTAATGTTTCATTCTCCCTTTGGATGTGTCTATTTAAGACTTCTAGCTCATAAAGTTCTTGCTTCAATGACTGAATCAAAGTTTCCTGAGTTGTACCTGGCTGATTGGATGAAGTTCCTTGTTCTACTATAGTTTTCTGTTGTTCCAATGATTCAATGAAATCATAAATCTGCTGTTAGGTTTGATCAATTTCTGGAGTTCTTTTCCTTGGACTAGTTTCAAAATCTAACTGAGGAGAAGGAGAATATTGTGGACTTTGATCAGGTGGATTGTTTTCTGGTGAGTGATCTAGAGTTTCACCTCCCGAGTCTATGAAATGAGTTCCTTTGATTTGTGTTTTCTTCAATTTTCCCTTTAATCTAGAGCTTCTTCTTAGACCTTGTGAGCTTATGTCTCCCTGTTCTATGATTTGTTTCCCCTTTCATTTTTGTTTTTCTTTAATTGACTGTTCTTTAAGATGAACTAATATTTCAGAAAGAACTTGCTCTTCCTCTCAAGAAGGCTCAGGAGTCTGGTAAATGTCTTTAATTTTCCTCTTTCCTTTCTGTTTTGCTTGTTTCCTAATTTCAGTCAATGTTTCAGAAGGCAATTCTTCTTCACTATTTTCCTTGGTCACACTAGTAGGAGTATCTTGGATTGTTAAAGTTGTTCTTTTCCTCCTAATTTTCTTTGTTGAACTCCCCTCAGGCACTTTAGGAGGGTCTTGGAATAAGTTCCTAACTAGGAATTTTTCCCATGTATCTTCCCTCTCTTTCAAATGATTTTCAACCAAGATCTTAATAAGGCCATGATGGTAGAGATGAGGTTCCACATTATCTATATTCTTTTGCACAGTAGTAGACATTTTTCTCAAACTATTCAACAAGAAATAAGGAAGGTTGATAGTTTCATTCTCCAAGAAATTCATTAATAATCTGATATGATACATGTACATGGAGCCATACCTGCTCTCACATGTAATGAATTTCTGAATGATCAACAACAGACTAGTCCACTTATATTTTAAGGATGAAACAGAAATTCCTCGTTTAAAGATTGATATGCACGCACCTGGGTTACGAAGAATGACCCTCCAGACCTTTTCATCGAAATCCTTGTTCTTAAACCATTTCTCCCCTTCTTGTGGAAGCTCTGTGGCTGCTGCAATTGATGATTTTGTCACTGGAAATTTGATGTCCCAAATTTCAACTTCTACACCATTGAAAGATCTTGCAATCGTTTTTGTAACCTCCTTATGATGACCCTTGAACTTCTTAATGAACTGTAACCATCTTGCCTTCTTCAATGTGATCTTAAGCTGTGGGTATCCTTCCATGAATTTAACTCCTTTGGGTTCTATTCTCACTATAAGAGCCATTCCTTCTTCTTACTGTGGAGACACCTCTGTAAATGACAATTTTACGGTAGCAGAACGGTTATGTGAGCGGAAAATAAAAGAGGTTCGTGGAGAAAATCGATGGTTACGAAATGGGGAGAGTACTAAGTATGAAATGAAAGAGGGTTTACGGTGTAGAAGTCTATGTAAACAAACAATGAACCGAGGACTGTAAAACCTGGTGTGCAAGTGTGGAGGCAGAGTGTCACTCATGAAAATTTGCAAGACTAAACGGAGTTTGAGTTCCTAAAAAGGTTGCAGAGTGGAACATCAGTGGAAGAGAGCCGTATTCAATCAGCTCACAACTGCATGATTAGCCGTTTTAACAAGTGTAATGAGGTTGTACGACTAAGTACGAGTTAAACTCGGAAACAGATTATGAGACCGTTAGGAGCAATGCGAAATATATGGTGGAGTTAAGGCAACCATCAAGTCAAATCATTACACATTATGGAGCTGTGATTTACAAACTATACGAATTATGCATTTGAAATGCTATTTGAAAATGGTTTTGTCCATACCTTGGAATCATACCTCTTTTGTTTTGCTAACTTTTAATTGCCTGCCTTTGTAGGTGATTTTTAGGTGTTGATGTCTTCAAAGATCTTCTCCTTCCATACTTGCATCTTGCTTTTATTATTATTTGGCTAATCACTTGACTGTCACTATAGAGTAACAGAGGATTAGCTGTGGAATCAGCAATCAACTGCGGAATCAGAATTCAGCTGCGGAAAATAACATTGTGAATAACATATGACTTGGCGAATGAATGGAAATGAAAAATGACTGTATGGATGATACATGGAAAGGTGAATATTAAGAGAAACTGAAAGAAATTTTATTGATGAAATGTGGTGGCGAGATCGAGCGAAATGGAATGGAATGGAATGAAACAACTATGAGTGAAATGAGAGATTTTTTTGGAAAATATAGGGTGTCAGAATCTTCTAATTTTCACACCATATTTTCTGTATAAGACTGCCAATCAATGATTGGTTTTCAGGCTTATACATTTTTTATTTTTTATTTTTTATTCTTATTTTTTTCTTATTTTTTATTTTTTTAGATGAAAAAACAAAGACTAAGCTGGTGGAGACGAATGATTCTTCTTCACCAACCTCATTACTGAGTTATCTTGAAATATTTTGATAAACTCCTCCTTTTAGAGTGGCTTATGATAGATCTTCAATCTATGACCATTCACAAGGAGAGGAGTTTGATGCTCATCAATTGTTTTGATTCTTACTACTCCATTGCTAAAAACTTTTTCAATCTCATATGGCCCAAGCCAATGAGTCTAAAATTTAGCTTGAAAATCTTTGAACTTTGAATCAAATAGCAATGCCCAATCTCTTTCTTGAAACTTTTTGTCCTTGATGTACTTATCATGCCACTTAGCTTTCTGCTACTGAACTAAATCAATTCTTTGAACTACTTCTTGTCTGATCTCATCTAGTTCATTCAACTGATCCAATCTATGCGTTTGAGCTTCTGATAGATCTATTCCCAACTGAACTGCCATCTTGAAGGTTTTAACTTGGACCTCAATGGGGAGCAGAACTTCCTTCCCATAAACAAGTTCATACGGAGTGTGTCCCGTTGTGTCCCTCCGTGTAGTTCTGTAGGCCCATAAGGCTTCAGGAAGCCTTTCTGCCCAATCTCTTCTATGTAGATTCACAGTCTCAGTGATGATTCCTTCAATTGCTTTATTTGTGGACTCCACTTGACCATTTGCTTGTAGATGATAAGAAGTGGATTTCCTATGCTTGACCTTGTACTCTTCCATAAGTTTCTCCATCATTCTGGATGTGAATTGAATTCCCTGATCTATCACAAGTTCTCTTGAAACATAAAAGCGAGTAAAAATATCCTCATAAAGAAAATTAACTAATGTATTTTCAGTAGCAGAAAATAATGCTTTGGTTTCTACCCATTTAGTGACATAATCACTACATACCAATATATACTTTTTATACTTGGATGGAGGATTAATAGGTCCAATAAAGTCTAAAGCCCATTTTTCAGAGGGTTCGATGAGTACCTGAGGTTGTAATGGCATCTCATTCAAGGGGGTAGGTTTTCCTACCCTTTGGTAGCTGTCACACCTTTTGACATATTTTTTTGCATCTTTGAAGAGGGACGTCCAAAAATATCCTAAAGAAAGGATTTTATAAGCTGTCCTCTTGTCAGCAAAGTGTTCACCACACGATTCATCATGACATGCTTTGAGAATATCAGGCATTTCATCTTCCCTGACACATCTTCTGATCACAAATTCTGGCCCTGTTTTATACAATTCGTTAGAAATCCATGAATATCTTGAACTATCCTAAATATTTTTTCTTCTTTCACTAGGAAATAAATGTGGAGGTAGTTTCCCTATAACCAAATAGTAAGCCATATCCGCAAACCAAGGAGTTTTCGTAGTTACTTCAAATAAGTATTCATCAAGAAACTTATCCTCTACAGGAGAGTCTTCTTTGATATTCTGAATCCTAGACAAGAAATCAACAACTGTGTTTTGTTTCCCAGGTCTATCTAACACAGTAATATTGAATTCCTGTAAAAGTAGGAGCCATCTTGTAACTCTGCCATTAGTAATATGTTTTTTCATCAAATATCTAATTGCAGAATGATCATTATGAATAAAAGTTTCATAGCCTGTTATATAATGTCTGAACTTATTAATTGCATGAACAACAACTAAGAACTCTTTTTCAGTCACAGTATAATTTAACTCAATGGGAGTCAAATTTTTACTTGTATAGTAAATGGCATAAGGAACCAAGTCTTTTTGTCCCAGTACAGCTCCTAGAGCTGTATCTGAAGCATCTATATAAATATGGAAAAGAAGTTTCCAATTCGGTCCTCTTAAGATAGGTGCTTCAGATATTCTTGTTTTCAAGGCTTGAAATGCTGATTGGCAATCAGGACTCCACTTGAATTCACAGTCTTTTGTAAGCAGTTTGAAGAGTGGAGTGGCTATTTTGGTAACGTTTTCTATAAATCTTCTATAATATCCAGTAATCCTAGAAAACTTCTAACATCTTTTTGACAATTTGAAATAGGTAGCTTGGAGATGACTTCAACTTTGGATTTGTCTACTTTAATCCCATCCCCTGAAATATGATGTCCCAAAACAATACCTTCAGTAAACATCATAAAGAATTTTTCATGGCTTAATGAAAGGTTTGTTTCTTTACATCTTTTAAGGACTTTTTCCAAATTTTCCAAGGCTTCTTCAAATGTATTACCATAGACTGTAAAATCATCCATATATACCTCTACACAATCATGGATTAGATCAGAAAAAATTCCTAGTACTGCTCTTTGGAATGTTGCAGGTGCATTACATAATCCAAAAGGAAGAACTCGGTAGGCAAAAGTTCCCCATGGACAAGTAAATGTGGTTTTATCCTGATCTTCAGGTGCTACCTGAATTTGATTATAACCACTAAAACCATCCAAAAATGAAAAGTACTTTTTTCCTGCTAATGTATCTAATACTTGATCTATAAAGGGAAAAGGAAAGTGATCCTTCAAGGTTGCTTTATTCAATTCCCTATAATCAATGCACACCCTCCATTTACCATTCTTTTTGGGCACTATCACCAAGGGAGAAACCCATCAGCTATTTGAGATTGGGTAAATGAAGTTCACATTGAGTAATTTTTGGAGCTCTTCTTTCACAATCTCCCTAAGATTTGGATTCATCCTTCTCTGAGATTGTCTGATTAGTCTACTATTTTCTTCAATATAAATATGAGGATGCAAGTCTTAGGTTCAATACATTTCATATCAGTATACTCCCATGCAAATGCAGCAGAATGTTTTTGTAAGATTCTGGTTAGCTACTCTTGTTGTAACTTTTCCAAGTTTTTGTTGATATTCAATGTTTTACTTGGAAAAATTTCAACTGCAGAACTGCCAAACTCTTCCATAGAGTAGAGAGAAATTTGCCTTGATGACAAGTATTCAATATCAGAATCTAACTGAAAATCATATTCTGAAGAATCAAGATGTTTCAAAATTTTCTAATGTGTTCAGGATTTGGCTATCTTCACTAACTTCAGAGAGAGTAAAGATAGGTTGTATAGCATCTTCATCATCGACCCATTCATTGTCTCCTACTTCTGTAATTGATTTTGCTAGAGGGTACAAAGTAAATTTCTATGTTGAACTACCATCAGAAATGTACATGTCACCAGATCTACAACTAATAAAAGCATCAGCTGTGGCTAGCCAAGGTCTTCCTAAGATGAGTGGGTGTCCTCCTAAATTATTCCTAGGAGCCAAAATCGTGAAATCCACATGATATTCCCAAGAATCCAAGGAAACCGAAATATCTTCTAGTACACCATCTGGTTTAATTACTGATCTATATGCAAGTTGCAGTAGGGTAGGTGTAAAAAGAAGATTAGGAAGTTTAAGTTGTTCCATAGTCTGTCTACTCATAATGTTTATAGCAACCCCTAAGTCAATCAATGTATTTGGAATTTCTATTCCATTTATGTGTGTCTTTACAATTGGAATACCTGGATCCACATATTTCTTCATGGTAATCTTTCCCATCATGATATCTGTTATTTTTCCTACCGGGTGGATTCTTTTTGTGTCTCTTGGTTTCCTACCTGGTCTTTTGATACTCAACTCCTTTATTGTTTTTGCTAGAATATGAATCTCTCTAATGGCTTGTAGAAATGGAATCTTGATACAGACATTCTTTAATTCATCCAGGAAATCATAGTCAGGAAACAAGATTTGTTTTTCCACCTGTTGAGTCCCAAACTTGCATCTTCCCTATACACCTTTTCAGCCTTCTTTTCCATTTACTTGACCCACCAAGCTGTCAAATCATTGCATAATAGTTTAAAAAGAGCTTATAAAATGGTTTCCCAACTATGCCTTGTGACTGCTGTTTGATTTAGATTTTTGTTCAATCAGCTGCGGAAAGTTGTCACTTTCCACAGCCAACTCAAGTTTCCGCAGTCATTTTGTTGAAGACTATGTTACAGGTGTCCAATGGAGAATCCGGCCACATGGGCAAGATGCAAATGACATGTACATGGAGCGTGTCCCCTTAGTTCAGCCGAACCACTCACAAACAGCCATGGTCAAGGACAGTCAAAGGAGTGGTCAAACCAAGAGTTTTGTGGTGGCATGGCTCTGTTTTTCCCACATGAAGTTTTGCGTGGCAAGTTCCTCAATCTCCGGAGGTGTGCTAACACCTGTGGATCAATCCGTGAACCAAATCGAACAGCCACCACTCCATAGATTTATTTGTTATGACTACCATACTGCTAGATCTCAAGGCGTAGAGATTTACGTGTCTGTTTGGTAGCGTAGAATTTAGGAATCAGTTATAGCATCTTCAGTTATAAATAATGTGTTATCATACGCTTGATAGTTAGCTTTTCATATGTAATTTTGACTGTTGTTATGAGCCCACTGTGCCATGCTTTACCTTTGTCTTATGACTGCACTTTAATATATGAGAAGACAACGTTATTAAGTTCAATTTGTGACTGAGTATTGATTGGCCGAGGTTGCAGAGGGCCCCTATACACCAAGGCTCTGTATCTACTGTATAGTTTCTGACTTGCTTTCATTAATTTACTGCTTTTATAATCATTTGCTTGTATATATTACGCTGTTCTGATATTCATGTTAACTGTTGTCCATCTTTTCTTTTATGCTTTCTCATGATTGTTATCTGATCAGTATTTTTCTTTCAGGTTCTTGTAGGTAGCCCGGGCAAATTAAATAGTTTTAATGACTAATGACATTAGATCATCTTGTCCTTTCTGCTGATTCATTTTTTGAGTTTTAATTCCAGCATTGTCATTTCTTTTAGTTTTGCTTTTCTTATTTACTTTTATGCAATTTAGATATCATATTACTCATTTGTTTATGATTTCCTTCCTATAGCCAAGTGACTCAAATAGTGAGGAATTAGAATATTACTTGATGTAGTATGATTTAGTTTACTTTCCTGCAAGTTAGTGATTAAATTACTTATGTCATTTTCAAGAATTGAAATATGAATGTGTAGTTTAATCTTAGTTTCATTTTATGCAATTTCATTTCCTACAACTTAGATATCAGATTACTCAATTTATTTATGATTACCTCCTATAACCAGAGCGAGTCGAAAGGTGAGGGGTCAGACTATGAGTTGAAGTAGTGTGATTTATTTCGCTTTTCTTTCAGTCTTTGAATTGCTTTGAGTTCAGTTTTTATTTTCTTTTTATACAGCAGTAAGGATACTGGGCTTCATTGTCACTAGTTCACTGTTTTGGTACATTTTTATTTTCTTTTGAGAATTGATTTCATCATAGCAAGTTTGAAACCTTTTTGAGAACCTGAGAGTTTGGAAAATCATTGTAGAAATCACCATTGCCATCCATACTCGACTTTCAATTCTGCCATCTCACATTAGGGAATCAACAGAAGATAAACCCAAAAACAAACCAAAAAAATTCAAAAACGAAAAAGAAATAAGAAATTGGTTATCTTGCATATACAGTGCACTTCACTTTAGCAGTTTACGACTCTCGAATTGACATTTTAAATAGCAATTTAGAACACACTAAATTGACCAAACATTTTGGTGCCATTGCCGGAGAAGTGAAACTAGGTAGCCAATTTCTTAAAAAAAAAACAAGAAAATTTCAAGGAAGGTAAAAATTGATAACTTTTCAAAGTATGCTCTCCTCTTGCACCTAGTGTGATCTAGAGGATCAGAAAATAGAGTTATTGGTTTAATAATTTCTTGAGTATGCTCTCTTCTTGCACCTAGAGTGACCTGGAAGATCAGAAAAAGAATTATTAGCCCGACTTGAAGAAAAATAAAAAATTACATGCATAGAGCAAGAGATTCTAGGGGAAGGCTTTTAGCTAGGGCCAAGAGTTCGATTTTTACAACTCCAACTACTTCAAGGAATAGACAAGAAACACCTCCATCATCTCCAACTCACACTCCTAGCCTTAGGATTCCTGGAATTCGAGAGGCAGTAGTTGAATTAAGAGACTCTCCCACACTATCCACTGAATCTGAGTTAGGAAAAGACCCTTTCTCTACTTCTACAGGAAAACACATTGTAATTGAGGAAGTAGAATCACCTGAAGAAGAAGAGGGAGAAATTCCTCCTCGCTCGCCATTAGTAGAGGAACCAGAGGACTCTGAAGTCTTTGAGGAAACTATCATGACAGAGGAAGTAGTAAATGGATTTGGTAGAGGTAGAGGTAGAGGAGGAGGAGGAAACAATGGAGGAGGTAGAGGTAACAATGGGGGAATTAGGGATGGAGATAACTCATTCGGATTTCCTATAGTTGATGAGGATTCTTGAGCAACAATGAAAAAAATCTCACCATCTGTCCTCTCAAACTTTCATGGGTTAAGAAATGAGGATCCTGAAACATTTCTATTTGAGTTTGAAGTCGTGTGTCGAACTTATGATTATCTGGAAGACTCTCAAAAACTCAAACTGTTTCCTTCAACATTGAAGGGAGCTGCTTTGAAATGGTTCATGGGATTAGTCACTCAATCCATTAGGACTTGGAATGATATGAAACAAACATTTTTGGATAGATACCTAGACTATTGTATGCCCACCAATCACAAGGATGAGGTATTCAAAATGGTGCAAAGAGAAGATGAAAACTTGGAGGATTTACTTGAAAGATTTCAATACAACCTGAAAAGAAAAAAAATGAATAAATTAGATGAGGAAACCTTGAAAGCCCTTCTATTAAAAGCCATTAGAGATGAATGGATAGATATTTTGAACATGATGGGAAAAGGAGATCTCTCTCAACTTCCACTCCATGATATAGCAGAGTTGTGTCCATCTCTCAAGGGGAAAATCTAAAACTGGAAAAGGGCCTAGAGATCCTTCTTTCATTAGAGCAAACAAATCTGCAACTAGATCGGTAAGTAGGGCTGAGATTGGCAACATGCTTGATGAATTCAAAACTGATATTTTAGGGAGTCTTAGTGAGCAACTAGACACCCTTAAGATACAAGACAAGCAGAAAGCGGAAACTGAATCTTTGGCCGCTCTTTTGTCCAAAATGTAGGAAGAAACATGCTCTAAGGGAATCTCCCTTGGATGCAAAAGTTGTAGAAACATGTGTGATTTGTCCAAAAAGCCATGAGACCAAGGATTGTCCTTCAATCCCTGGGCTCAAAGTTGTCTTTCAAGAAGATCCAAATTCAATTGAGTCTCTCTGTTTTGTTGCAAGGAGACCTTGGCAGGGGCAACAAAATCAAGGGTTTAACAACTCTATGAACTTTCAACCCCCACCAAATTGGAATCCTTGGCAACAACCTTGGTCCCAACCTCAAAATCCTTTTCAATCATGGGTACAAGGTATGCAAAATCCTTATGGGAGATTTCCTCAATTTTATCAATATCCTCCATCTTTTCAAAATCAACAAGCTTCACAACTTTCAAATCAAAATCCACAACTATCATTTCCATTTCCACAACAACAACCTTCTCAACAGAATCCAAATTCTCAGCCCTTGCTTCCATTCCAACAGAAAACAAATCAACTACCTTCCCAGCCATTGCCGAACCCCAACAATAAAAATACTCAAAATGCTTACATGGTAGAAGGACAACAATTTCCTACCTATATGATTGTTCCTCTTAATGATGTACAACTCAGATCTGGTAGAGTTTTAGACAAGCCTTCTATAGATGCCCAAAAGCAAAGCATTTCTGAGGAAGATTCTCTTGAAGCCAATAAAGGTTCTGAAGCATCTCTTCAAAACCCAAGCACTCAAAAAGAAAAAGAAAAGGAGTCAACCCCCACAACTCCTATAGTTGAGCAACCTACATCTTCATCCACACCTCCTTTTCCTGAAAGATTACAAATCGACAAAGGGGTGGAAAAACAAATCTTATTGCCTGACTATGATTTTCTAGATGAATTAAAGAATGTCTGTATCAAGATTCCCTTTTTACAAGCCATTAGAGAGATTCCTATTCTAGCAAAAACAATAAAGGAGTTGAGTCTTAAAATACCAGGAAGGAAACCAATAGATACAAGAAGAATCCACCTTGTAGGAAAAATTGCAGATATCATGATGGGAAAAATTACTATGCAGAAGTATGTAGATCCCGGTAGTCCAATTGTCAAAACACATATTAATGGGGTAGAAATTCCAAATACTTTGATTGATTTAGGGGCTACTATCAACATTATGAGTAGACAGACTATGGAACAGCTAAAACTTCCTAATCTTCTTTCTACACCTACTTTATTGCAACTTGCAAATCGATCAATTATTAAACCAGATGGTGTATTAGAAGACATTTCAGTCTCCTTAGATTCTTGGGAATATCCAGTAGATTTAATGATTTTAACTCCCAAGAGTAATCTAGGAGGACACCCTCTCATTTTAGGAAGACCTTGGCTAGCCATAGCTTATGCTTTTATCAGTTGTAGATCTGGGGATGTGTATATTTCTGATGGTAATTTGACAAAGAAATTCAATCTGTATCCTCCAGCAAAAGCAATTACAGAAGTAGGAGATAATGAATGGGTTGATGATGAGGATACTATACAACCTATCTTTACCATTTCTAAAATCAGTGAAGATACTCAAATTCTGAACACATTAGAAAACTTTGAAACATCTTCAGAATATGACCACACACAATTTCAGTTAGATTCTGACATTGAGTATCTATCAGCTAGACAAATGTCTCTTTTCTCTATGGAAGAATTTGGTAGTTCCGCCATTGAGATCTTTCCAGGTAAAACATTGAATATCAACAAAAACTTGGAAAAATTACAACAGGGAGAGCTAACCAAAATCTTGCAAAAACATTCTACTGCATTTGCATGGGAGTATACTGATATGAAAGGTATTGACCCTAAGACTTGCATTCATCACATCTACATTGAGGAAAACAGTAGACCAATCAGACAACCTCAGAGGAGGATGAATCCAAACCTTAGGGAGATAGTGAAAGAAAAACTCCAAAAACTACTCAATGTAAACTTCATTTATCCAATTTCAGATAGCCGATGGGTTTCTCCTTTGGTTATAATACCTAAAAATAATGGTAAATGGAGGGTATGCATTGATTACAGGGAATTGAACAAAGCAACTTTGAAGGATCACTTTCATTTACCCTTTATCGATCAGGTATTAGATACTCTAGCAGGCAAGAAGTACTTTTCATTTTTGGATGGTTTTAGTGACTATAATCAGATTCAGGTAGCACCTGAAGATCAAGATAAGACCACATTTACCTGTCCATAGGGAACTTTTTCCTACTGAGTACTTCCTTTTGGATTATGTAATGCACCCGCAACATTTCAAAGGGTAGTACTAGGAATCTTTTCTGATCTAATCCATGATTGTGTAGAGGTTTATATGGATGATTTTACAGTTTATGGTGATTCATTTGAAGAGGCATTAGAGAATTTGAAAAAAGTCCTTATAAGGTGCAAAGAAACAAAACTTTCATTGAGTCATGAAAAATGCTTTATGATGTTTACTGAATGTATTGTTTTGGGACATCATATTTCAGGGGATGGGATTAAAGTTGATAGATCAAAAGTTTAAGTCATCTCCAAGTTGCCTATTCCAAATTGTCAAAAAGATGTTAGAAGTTTTCTGGGATTTACTGGATACTATAGAAGATTTATGGAAAACTTCACCAAAATAGCATCTCCACTCTTCAAATTACTTACAAAAGACTGTGAATTCAAATGGAATCCTGATTGTCAATCTGCATTTGAAACTTTGAAAACAAGAATATCTGAAGCACCCATTTTGAGAGGGCCAAATTGGAAACTTCCTTTCCACATTTCTACAGATGCTTCAGATACAGCTCTAGGAGCTGTGTTGGGTCAAAAGGATTTAGTTCCTTATGCCATTTACTACACCAGTAAAAATTTGACTCCCACTGATTTGAACTATACTGTGACTGAAAAAGAGTTCTTAGCTGTTGTTCATGCAATCAATAAATTTAGACATTATATAACAGGCTATGAAACTTTTTTCCATACTGATCATTCTGCAATTAGATATCTAATGAACAAACCTGTTACTAATGGCAAAGTTACAAGATGGCTCTTACTTTTACAAGAATTCAATATTACTGTATTGGATAGACCAGGGAAACAAAATACAGTAGCTGATTTCTTGTCTAGGATCCAAAATACTAATGAAGATTCTCCTGTAGAGGATAAGTTTTCAAATGAATATTTATTTGCAGTCACTACTAAGACTCCTTGGGATGCAGATATTGCTAACTATGTGGTTACAGGGAAGCTACCTCCACATTTATTTCCTAGTGAAAAAAGAAGAATTATTCAAGAGAGTTCAAATTATTCATGGATTTCTAATGAATTGTTTAAAACAGGGCTAGATTGTGTGATTAGAAGATGTGTTCGGGAAGATGAAATGCCTAACATCCTCAAGGCATGTCATGATGAACCATGCGGTGGACACTTTGCTGACAAAAGGATGGCCTATAAAATCCTTTCTTTAGGATATTATTGGCCTTCCCTCTTCAAAGATACAAAACAATATGTCAGAAGGTGTGACAGCTGCCAAAGAGTTAGGAGACCGACTCTTTCAAATGAAATTCCATTACAACCATAGGTACTCATCGAACCCTTTGAAAAATGGGCTTTAGATTTCATTGGACCCATTAATCCACCATCTAAACAGAAGAAGTATATATTGGTATGCACTGATTATGTCACTAAATTGGTAGAAGCTAAATCATTGCCTTCTGCCACTGAAAATTCAGTTTTTAATTTTCTTTATGAGGATATTTTTACTCGTTTTGGTGTCCCAAGAGAAATTATGACAGATCATGGAAGTCAATTTACATCTAACTTGATGGAGAAGTTGATGGAAGAATACAAAATCAAGCACAGAAAATCTACTCCTTACCATCTACAAGCAAATGGCCAAGTGGAGTCTACAAACAAATTTCTTGAGAACATCATCACCAAAACTGTTCATCTACACAGAAGAGATTGGGCAGAAAGGCTTCCTGAAGCCTTGTGGGCCTACAGAACTACATGGAGGAATACAACAGGACATTCTCCCTATGAACTTGTTTATGGGAAAGAAGTCCTGCTCCCCATTGAGTTTCAAGTCAAGACTTTCAAGATGGCAGTTCAGTTGGGGATGAATCTATCAGAAGCCCAAAAGCACAGAATGGAGCAGCTGAATGAGCTAGATGAGATCAGACAAGAAGCAATTTTAAGAACTGATCTAGTTCAACATCAAAGAGCTAAGTGGCATGACAGATACATTAAAGAGAAAAAGTTTCAAGAGGGAGATTGGGCACTACTATTTGATTCCAAGTTTAAAGACTTCAAAGGTAAATTTCAGACCCATTGGCTTGGGCCATATGAGATTGAAAAAGTATTTAGCAATGGAGCGGTAAGAATCAAGACCATTGATGAATTTCAAACTCCTCTTATTGTGAATGGCCAGCGATTGAAAATTTATCATAAGCCACTCTCAAAAGAGGAATTTGTCAAAATGTTTCAAGAGAATTCTGCAATAAGGCTAGTGAAGAAGAATCCTTCTTCTCCACCAGCCTAGCCTTTGTTTCTTTCAGTTAAAAAAATAAAATAAAAAAATTGTATAAGCCTGAAAACCAATCACTGATTGGCGGTCTTATACAGAAAATCTAGAGTGAAAATCAGGGACACCTGACACTCTATATTTTCCAAAAAAAAATTCTTCTCTCCTTCTTTTTCCATCTTCACTCCACTTCATTTGCCATCCCACTCCATCTCCATCTCATTTTCATTTCACTTCACTCCGCTTCATCTCACTCCATTTCATCAATAAATGTCTCTTTTAGGACCATTTTCACTCAGTTAGTTATTTTCTAGCTATCTTTGTTTAAGCCAAGTGGGTGTTGTGTCAGTTTCCATAGCTGGAAGTAGTTTCCACAGCTGGAGGCAGTTTCCGCAGCCAGAAGAAATTTCCGCAGCCACCACTCTGTTTTTCAAAATTTACAGTCAAAATGTTAGTGCAATAATCATGAAAATGTAGGTGTCACTGAGCATATGCTATAAAGGCATGGAGCATCTCCAGACATCAATAAAGAGTAGTTGGTTAAAGGCTAATGGACAACAAATGACAAGGTTTCCAAAGGTATGAGAAAAAATTTATTTCAAATAGCAATTAAAGTCACGATTTTGCATAGTTTTCAAACCATAAAAGCTATACTATGTGCAATGATCGTCACGATAGCTCCATTACCCATTACCATCCCACAATATTATTCCGCACACCATGCATTTATTTCTTAACGGTCTCATGATTGATTTTCGGGTTTAAACTCATAGTCGACTGCACTTTCATACACCACCTGTAATCATGAGATGTGACCTATCTCATTACGGCTCCTCTCCACCGCATTTTCTGCAGCCATTCATTAAACGTGTAACATTTCGTACGCAGCCGTTTAATTCAAAATCCCGACTTCACTCCATTTCCTTACCATTCTATTAAGACCATCTTCTTCACATACGTCTGCACTTCATCTTGTGAACTCACCACGGTTGCTCATCCTCGGTTCCGCTTGTAATTCCGAAACACCACCGTTACCTGCTATCCATCTACCGAATGCAGCCACTGTATTTTTGCTATAAACCCTGCAGCCGAGCCACCTTCCCTCTGCTAAACCCTCACACGCAATTGAATTTTCAATTGAATTTCAAAACAGAGGAAGGAATGGGATGATTACTAAGGGCAGAACCGGAAGGACCTAAATATTTAGAAGGTTACCGTCAAGCAAAAGATTTGCTGAAGAAAGCAAAATGGTTACGCTTCATCCAGAAATTTAAGGGCCATAACAAGGAGGTAACGAAAGCATTTGCACGGTCTTTCGATGGCCAGATGGTGGAAATTGGAGACTTAAAGCTCACAGTCACTGAAACAATAGTAGCAGCTGCCACAGGCTTACCCCAGGAAGGTGAGCGATGGTTTAAAAACAAAAGCGTGGACGAGCAGGCATGGATAATTATGCTACGTAACCCAGGTATGGACATTACTACGTTTTCAAAAGTAATTCCTGTTCATGCATTGAAGGAAGAATGGGCCAGCCTACTGTTAATTATCCAAAAGTTTATCACTTGCGAAGGACGCTTTGGTTCAATGTACATGTACCATGCTAGGTTATTGATGAATTTCTTAGAGAGTCAAACTCTTAATTTGCCTTATTTCTTACTGCTGAGTTTGAAAAAGATGAGTACCATAGTCCAAAAGCACATAGGAAATATAGAACCTCATCTATATCATCATGGACTTGTAAGGATTCTCATTGAAGACCAACTGAAGAAAAACAAAGATAACTGGGAACAATTCTTAGTAAGAAATTACTTTCAAGAGCCATCTGAGGCACCTGAAAGTAGTACACCAAAGACACCGAGGAGGAGTAGGAGAAAAGAAAAGAGTGCCATAGTCCAAGACTCTCCTACTACCGAAACTCAAGAAGTTAGTCAAAAAGAAAGGAGAAAAGAACTAAGGACAGAAAACAGAGAAAATTGAAAGGCAAAAGAAACATAGAAGAAGTCTACCAATCACCAGAGCCATCTATAGAGGAGGATTATCAAACATTGTCTGAGAGATTAGTACATTTTCAAGAACAGGTTGCTACAGCAAAGAAGAAGGAAAAAGGAAAACAGAGCATAGAAGAAGGGAGTACTAGTCCACCTTATTTAAGAAGAAGCAACAGGCTTAGAGGAAGGGGGAGTAAAACACAAGTAAAACGGCCCCACTTCATTGACTTGGGTGGGGAAACACCCGAGAAACCTCCAGCTGGCTGTAGTCCACCTCGTCCTCAACCAAGTATTGAAACTAGTCCTCCACATGTTGATGAAAGCCCTTCTCAGCCAGAGCTAGAAAGCAGTCCTCCTCCTCCACAAGACTTTGAAGTCAGTCCAAGAAAAACACCCGAAATAGATCCCAGTCAATAGGAGGTGTATGACTACCTCGAATTTTTAGAAAAGATAGCTGCAGGCCCGAGTACCACTCTGCCCCACATGACACCAAATGCAGAAGTCCAATCCTTAAAGCAAGAAGTGTTTGAATTAGAGGTTCTAAACAGGAATATTAAGCAAGAAAATGAAGCACTTAAGGAGCAAAGCAAAGTGGACAAAATTATTCATGATAATACTATGCTTCATTTGGGACTATGGCAAAAGAAGAACAAGAAACTAAAGAAAAAGTGCAGAAAGTTGAGCAGAGAATTGATCAATCTCAAATTTAGATGTCTGATAAGGTAGCACAAAGAAAGAAGAGAAGAGGACTAGATGTCCTGGCAGAGGCTTCAGAACATATGGATTAAAGGAGAATGACTAAAATTTTGGTTGCATGAGGACATGCAATGCCTTCACAGTGGGGGTATGTTGAGTCCCAAACTTGCATCTTCCCTATACACCTTTTCAGCCTTCTCTTCCATTTACTTGACCCACCAAGCTGTCAAATCATTGCATATTAGTTTAAAAAGAGCTTATAAAATGGTTTCCTAACTGTGCCTTGCGACTGCTGTTTGATTTAGATTTTTGTTCAATCAGCTGCGGAAACTTGTCACTTTCCGCAGCCAGCTCAAGTTTCCGCAGCCATTTTGTTGAAGACTATGTTACAGGTGCCCAATGGAGAATCTGGCCACATGGGCAAGCTGCAAATGACATGTACATGGAGTGTGTCCCCTTGGTTCAGCCGAATCACTCACAAACAGCCATGGTCAAGGACGGTCAAAGGAGTGGTCAAACCAAGAGTTTTGCGGTGGCATGGCTCTGTTTTTCCCACGTGAAGTTTTGCGTGGCAAGTTCCTCAATCTCCGGAGGTGTGCTAACACCTGTGGATCAATCCGTGAACCAAATCAAACAGCCACCACTCCATAGATTTATTTGTCATGACTATCATACTGCTAGATCTCAGGACATGGAGATTTACATGTCTGTTTGGTAGCGTAGAATTTAGGAATCAGTTATAGCATCTTCAGTTATAAATAACGTGTTATCATACGCTTGATAGTTAGCTTTTCATATGTAATTTTGACTGTTGTTACGAGCCCACTGTGCCGTGCTTTACCTTTGTCTTATAACTGCACTTTAATATATGAGAAGACAGCGTTATTAAGTTCAATTTGTGACTGAGTATTGGTTGGCCGAGGTTGCAGAGGGCCCCTATACACCAAGGCTCTGTATCTACTGTATAGTTTCTGACTTGTTTTCATTATGTTACTGCTTTTATAATCATTTGCTTGTATATATTACGTTGTTCTGATATTCATGTTAACTGTTGTCCATCTTTTCTTTTATGCTTTCTCATGATTGTTAGCTGATCAATATTTTTCTTTCAGGTTCTTGTAGGCAGCCCAGGCAAATTACATAGTTTTAATGACTAATGACATGAGATCATCTTGTCCTTTCTGCTGATTCATTTTCTGAGTTTTAATTCCAGCATTGTCATTTCTTTCAGTTCTGCTTTGCTTATTTACTTTTATGCAATTTAGATATCATATTACTCATTTGTTTATGATTTCCTTCCTGTAGCCAAGCAACTCAAATAGTGAGGAATCAGAATATTACTTGATGTAGTATTATTTAGTTTACTTTCCTGCAAGTTAGTGATTAAATTACTTATGTCATTTTCAGGAATTGAAATATGAATGTGTAGTTTAATCTTAGTTTCATTTTATGCAATTTCATTTCCTGCAACTTAGATATCAGATTACTCAATTTATTTATGATTACCTCCTATAGCCAGAGTGAGTCGAAAGGTGAGGGGTCAGACTATGAGTTGAAGTAGTGTGATTTAGTTCACTTTTCTTTCAGTCTTTGAATTGCTTTGAGTTTAGTTTTTATTTTCTTTTTATACAGCAGTAAGGATACTGGGCTTCATTGTCACTAGTTCACTGTTTTGGTACGTTTTTATTTTCTTTTGAGAATTAATTTCATCATAGCAAGTTTGAAACCTTCTTGAGAACCTGAAAGTTTGGAAAATCATTGTAGAAATCACCATTGCCATCCATACTCGACTTTCAATTCTGCCATCTCACATTAGGGAATCAACAGAAGATAAACACAAAAATAAACCAAAAAAACTCAAAAACGACAAAGAAATAAGAAATCAGTTATCTTGCATATACATTGCACTTCACTTCAGCAGTTTACGACTCTCGGATTGACATTTTAAATAGCAATTTAGAACACACTAAATTGACCAAACACCACCCCCCTGTCAATTTGTAATCTCTCAGGAAAAGGAGGTGTGGATGTAGATATAGATTTCTCAACTATAGGAGTTGTGTGGATTGACTCTTTTTGTTTTTCTTTTTGAATGGTTGGGTTTTGAAGGGATGCTTCTTAAAAACTTTTACTAACTTTCAGAGAATCCTTCTCAGAATCATCTTGCTCTTGAATATCTATAGAAGGTTTTTCCTTTTATAAAATCCTACCAGATCTAAGTTGAACATCATTAAGATTAATCTAGAGGAACAATCATGTAGGTATGAAATGGTTGTCCTTCTAACATGTAAGCATTCTGAGGGTTTTTGTTGTTGGGATTTGGTAACAATTGGGCTGGTAGTTGATTTGGCTTCTATTGAAATTGAAGCAAGAGTTGAGGATTTTGATTTTATTGAGGAGGTTGTTGTTGTGGAAATGGCAATGAAAGTTGTGGGCTTTGATTTGGAAGTTGTGGATTTTGTTTTTGTTTTTGTGGGAGAAGATAGCTCTGATAAAATGGAGGATATTGATAATATTGAGCAAATCTCCCATAAGGATTTTGTACCCCATGTGCCCATGATTGAGATTTATACTGATTTTGAGGTTGAGGCCAAGGTTGTTGCCAAGAATTCCAATTTGGTGAGGGCTGAAAATTCATTGGATTGTTAAATCCTTGATTTTGTTGCCCTTGCCAAGGTCTTCTTGAAACAAAGCAAAGAGATTCTACAGAACTTGGGTCCTCTTGAAAGACAGCTTTAAGCCCTAGGATTGAAGGACAATCCTTGGTCTCATGATTTTCCGAGCAAATCATACATGTTTCTACAACTTTTGCATCTAAGGGACATTCTCTTAGAGCATGTTTCTTTCTACATTTTGGGCAAAAGATGGCTAAGGCATCAGCTTCTGTTTTCTGCTTGTTTTGAATTTTGAGGGTGTCTAGCTATTCACTAAGGCTCCCTAGAATGTCAGTTTTGAACTCATCAAGCATATTGCCAATTTCTGCCCTACTTACTGTCCCAGTTGCAGATTTGTTTGCTCTAATAAGAGAAGGATCTCTAGGCCCTTTTCTAGTTTTAGATTTTCCCCTTGAGAGATGGACACATAGTTCTGCTATGTCACTTAATGGAAGTTGAGAGATGTCTCCCTTCCCCATCATGTTTAAAATATCTATCCATTCATCTCTAATGGCTTTCAATAAAAGGGCTTTCAAGGTTTCCTCATCTAAATTGTTCATTTTTTCTCTCTTTAAGTTGTATTGAAACCTCTCAAGAAAATCCTCTAAGTTCTCATCTTCTTTTTGCATCATTTTGAATACCTCATCCTTATAATTAGTAGGCATACAATAATCCAAGTATCTATCAAAAAATGCCTGCCTCATATCACTCCAAGTCCTAATAGATTGAGTGACTAATCCCATAAACCATTTCAAAGCAGCCCCTTTCAATGTTGAAGGGAACAATTTGAGTTTTTGAGAGTCTTCTAGATAGTCATAGGTTCGCATAAGACTTCAAACTCAAATAGAAATGTTTCAGGATCCTCACTTCGCAATCCGTAAAAGTTTGGGAGGACGGATAGTGAAATGTTTTTCATTGTTGTATGGGTTTCCTCATCTACTATAGGGAATCCAAATGAGTTATCTGCTTCCCTATTTCCTCCATTGTTACCTCTACCTCCTCCATTATTTCCTTTTCCTCTGCCTCTACCCCTTCCTCCAAATAGTGAAAATTCTCCATCTTTCTCTTCTTCTACCATGATGGTTTCCTCAAAATCTTCTGGCTCTTCTATTAATGGCTAACGAGAGAGAGTTTCTACCTCCTCTTCTTCTCTAGGTAGTTCTACTTCTTCCACTGCAATAGGCTCCCCTATGGAGGTGAAGAAGGGTTCTTCTCCTAGGTCAGATTTAGTAGATATAATGGGAGAATCTTCTAATTCAGTTGTTGCCCCTTGAATTCCAGGAATCCTAAGGCTGGGAGTATGAGTCTGGGATGGAGGTGTATCTTGTCTATTCCTTGAAGTAGTTGGAGTTGTAAAAATCAAACTTTTTCCCCTAGCTATAAACCTTCCCCTAGAATCTCTTTCTCTATGCATGTCATCATTTTTTATTTTTTTGATGATTTTAATTGGGCTAATAATCCTTTTTCTGATCTTCCGGATCACACTAGGTGCAATAAGAGAGCATACTTAAGAAATTATTGGACTAACAATTCTTTTTTCTTATCCTCCAGATCACGCTAGGTGCAAGAAGAGAGCATACTTCAAGAATTTATTAATTTTCCATTTTTTCTTTTGAATGTAAGAGATAGGCTACCTAGTTACACTTCCCTGGAAATGGTGCCAAAATTTTTAGTCAATTTAGTGTGTCCTAAATTGCTACATAAGTTATCAATCTGAAAGTTGTAAACTGATGAAGTGTAGTGCATCATATGTTCTAGACAACCCTTTTCTTACCTCACTGTTTTCAGTTTTATCTTGTTTTGGGGTTTTGTTCTGTTGGTCTCCTAAAGTGGTCTAATGCAATAGAAATCCTAATCTGCTGTTAAAGCAAAAATTTAAGAATACTTTTAGATATCAAGTGTGGATGTAGAGTTGAAGACAAGGTTTATTCTCTTTCTTCTTATGATAATGTCCAAACTTTGAACTTAAGAGATCTTAAAACATGCTGTCTACAAAATCAGAACTTGACTAAGAGTGTAAACATGCAGCTACATAAATAACACTAAAAATGAAGTACTAAAAATGAGATTACTATCTCTGCTGTCAATTCTAATTGAAAAATTGAAATCTAATAAAATGCTGCAACTCAAAACCAAAAAGTAAAGAAACTAGAAACTAGTCAATGTTTCATCCATAATCACAACATTTCGCCAATTAACTTCTAGAATGGGGTTAAGCTAAAGGCTCCGGAAATATCATCATATGGCATGAAAAGAATGACATCTAAATTATATAATTTGCACACTAATTAAAGCAAATTCAACAATATTTTTCCAACTAACTTCTAAAACGGGGTTAAGCTAAAGGCTCCAGAAATATCATCATATAGCATGAAAGAACTGACATCTAAACTATCTACTTGCATACTGATGAAAGAAAAATCAATTACTTCACCTATAATCACAATATCTCGCCAATTAACTTTTAAAACGGGGTTAAGCTAAAGGCTCTGGAGATATCATCATATAGCATGAAAGAACTTACATCTAAATTATCTACTTGCATATTAACGAAAGCAAAATCAATTACTTCACCTATAATCACAATATCTCTCCAATTAACTTCTAAAACAGGATTAAGCTAAAGGCTCCAGAAATATCATCATATAGCATGAAGAACTAACATCTAAACTATCTTGAATAGTGAACAAATCTCACTAAGTAAAAACATAAACAACTGAAATTGAAAACTAAAGTTCAGCAGAGGAAGTAAGTCTCAATAACACCACTTGATGCAAAAATTACACTAAGAAGCTCGAGCGTAACCAGACTTAAATACCTATTCTGAAGTGCACCTATCAGTGTTAGTAATAAATGTGACAAGCTGCAAAAACATGTACAAAGTTAGAACGATTATGATCATAAGCAAAACATGAAAAATATACAAGCCAACTGATAGAAAATATACATGAAAAACTATACAAAAACAAAAGAATGACCGCAGCTACGTAGGGGCCCTCTGCACAGCTTTGGACTAACATGTTGTTACTTCAAAACACACTCAAACAGCCATGTGAAAAACAAAGTCTTGTATTATGAAATAGAGTAATATGTCTCTCGGTTATAGAACAACAAAATAACACTAAAATAAAAATATCGAGAACATCCTATCTGCGTTGCAAATGCTTATATTTATAGAGAAAATGGATAATTGTATCTCAGAGGAATTTCTTTAACGATGGACACATGAACAGGTCAAAATCCGTGGATTCAGCCTCTCCGTTACCATGAGCAATAAATCTATGCGAGGTGGATGTTGGATTTCATTATGGAGATGGCCTGCAGGTGGAAAAAATGGATCCACGAGGTCAGGAACGTTTTTGGGCTTCTTTTACGTGTAGGAACAAAGTTCTAGTTGGCATAGAACTCTCCATTGACCTCCCTTTGACCGGGACCTTTCCTTTCGAATTTGGCTAAGTAAATAAGACCTCATCCATGTGTGGATAATTCCTGAGCGGCCCATGTGTCTCATTCCTCCTACTGACACCTATAACCTGTAAAACAATGAAAACGGCTGCGAAATTGCCAGTTAGCTGTGGAAAGTGGCTACATTCCATAGCTAATAAACAAAACCTAGCTCAAATAGAACACACAATGATATAATTTGAAAATCACTCAAATACACTCGCGAAATCAACATGTAACAACTTTTGATAGCTTAGGAGGCACTGACATGGGAAAATAGAAGAGAAAGGGTTTAAGAAAATGCTTGGAAGAGAGGTGGTTTTGGGGCTCAAGAAGGCCTAAGTATTTGGGTCTTTGATGTGGACAATATTATGGAGAAAGTTCCAAAGCAGCCGTGAAGGCAATTGAAATAGTTCCTAGAAGGAGTTTCATTTTAGATTCTCTATGTCAAGTTTGCAAAGATTGTATTCATGGGGAATGAAATTGTTTGAAACATACTTTGCAAGAAGAATGTGTTCATAAGCATGCACTCGAACAAGGGATTTGTGAAATCATTGAAGAGATTGATGGTGTTCCGAAGGGAGCCACTTCTTCATTCGATTCACCTTCTCATGAAGGAAACAAAGGTGAAAGAGGAAGGTATAAATCTAATTTCAATCACATTTCTTTTGATTATGTTAAGCATGGTCAATTTCAACATAAGCATTGGAAAAAAATTGCATGTTCCTTTTGTGGTTTGGTTAACCATAGTGTTTCTAGATGTTGGAAGAAAATGACCACATACAGGAAACTTTTGAAGAAAAGGAGGCAAGAAGCCAAATTTCCATTGGAAAAGGAAAATTATTCTGTAAAGAGGATGAACATGTGTTTCACTTATTGCCATAAGCAAGGACATATTGCTGAAAAGTGTTGGATTTCAAATCCAACAATGCTTCCATGAAATTTGAAGAAGGTGGAAAAAGAGAATGGAAAGAATGGAAAGGAAGTTTCCATAATTGATGTGTTTTAGGATGATTCACATGTTGATGTCGATTTGCAGTTAAAGGAAGTGCCCTTGATGTGGATTGGTAAGAAATGGTTAGAGTTCTTATCCTATTAAATTTGCATGTCTTTTGATTTGATACATTTCTTTGCCAATGGAATGCAAGTTGCAAGGTTTTACCAAGCAGGGGAATGAAAAAGTTGAGTATGAGACTCGCTTTATTGTAGCAAAATTATGTTATTTCAGCTTTGTAAGTACATTTACATATGATTGAGGATCTTGTACTTATGATTATGCTTAAAAGAAAGTTGAAGAATGGAATACATGCATGAGAATGGTATGTATGAACAAAGGAATGTTGATGATTTCATTGTATTTGAACATGTATGTGTAATTGACTTGATGGCCGATTGCTTTGTTTAAACATGCATGCAATGTCATATTGACTTGGAAAAGTTGATTTTGACTCCAATATTGAAAAAGGGAGATAATGATGAAGTGGTTCACAAGAGGTGGAATTCTTTCTACTTTGAAAAAGAATCGTCAAGTTCTTTGTGTACATGCTTGACTTGGAGAGTCAGTGGTTTGAAAAGGTATACTTTTGTCGGCTTGTGATTTAGTCGATCATTTGGACACAAGATGTAAGAGACATGATGATGATTCACATGATGTGAATTTATGTCGTCAAGTTGTTTTTTTCGCATTATGTTTTTTTTACAAGATGTCAGAAGAAGATTTGCAACAACAAAAGTCTCCATATAAGTGGCTTGGTAAGAAGTGGTTTGACTTCTTGACCCAATAAAACATACTTTCATTGGTACATATGCAAATTTCAGTTAATTATGCATATATTTATGATGTAATCTCACGCTTATTTGAGCCACCTTGGGTCGATGATCAAGGAAGCGATGTTCAACTACATTCTATAAACTTCTCAACAGAAACTCTGAATGACTTCAAGGAAGACAGTCCTTAACAGGAGGACAGGCACATCCAGGAAGGGAAGTGTCGACTACCTTTGAGTTTTGGTTCAAAGGAACTAGCGATGCAAAGCAAGTGTATGGAGGCCGAAAATAAGAGGGTGTTGTACTCTCATCTATTGTACAGATCAATATATCAGTCTTTTGGGGTCCAAAAGATTCCTAATGAGGAGAAGTGATCAGATATTGATCAATGACCTAAGTGATAGCTCAAATTTCAAAGTGTTTGAAAGAGTATCAAACCTGAGCGACCAAATAGATATCGTCTTCCTGATTCCGGTGCTGTAAATGATTCGAAAAACTGACATCGTATGAAGGAGTTATTGCAATTTGAAAAGTCCAGTAAACTGCAATTTTTGGACATTTGACCAAAATTAATTTGGTTTTTTAAAATATTTTAAAAAAGCATATTCCAAAGAATATTCCCTTTTGGGGTAAGTTCTAAACCTTTCCTTAAACATCTTTTTTTAAGTTCCGTATTGAGCACGTGGGTAGTATTCAGAAAGTGGGAAACAATATCTTGCGCAAACAAAAAGTTGTAAATGGTATTCTACGATTTCATGCGATTAACCTTAGCGGTCGACACGTAGCACGAGAAAACTACTTTTCTTGCATGCTCTCGACCTGATATCAGTCGTGCAAGAATTTTCACGAGATTGCACGATAGCCATTCGATTAGATGGGTCACATCGACGGTGGAGATTGTCTAGGTTAGTTGGTGAGCAGATGATGCGATATCCATTGGATCAAGTAGGATAGATCGACGGTGAAGGTTCCACTATTTGAAATGCTTCCAATGTATATGTGGGCCCATAACCCATAGGTCCACGCCTGAATTGTGTAAAGATGCAGCTTTGCTGCATCAAAGTGGTATCAGGTGCCAATGCCAACGTAATCGCCGGTTACAAACTGTTGACACACAGTTGCATGACCACCATCTCTACGGAGGATTATCCCTAACTGTCAGGATTATACCACCTTATATGCACGCCCAAAAAATTATTGTAATGGCTCACCTCCAATGGTCAGCTTGGCGGAGCAGCTAAACTTAGGCAGATATGCCAAGTTTAACTGGAGTTAGGTGTAGTTCACTAAATTTGGTGGAGTATCCCTGGGGGATATTGACTAAATGCACTCCAGGAGCAGTTTTCGACCAAAGAGAGTCAAACAAGAGGCTAAATAGGCTAATTGGAGCCTTCTGAAGCCAATGGAATAGTCCAGAGAAGCTAAAGAAGTCATCTTCATAGAGATTCTCATCTAGGGAAATTTTGGAGCTTAGGGCCACCAGGAGTTGGAGGCAATTGTAGGAGCTACCAATACTTGTTCTCAGCAAACCAGTAGTCATTTCTGACTGTAATGAGCATTCTAAATCCATTGTAGAGATTTGCAGAACCATTTGGATACTTCTAAAGGCCGAGATGCTACAGGGAAGTTTCAGGCAGCCTAGTGCCAACCGTGGAGGAAGGCCTAGTTTGGGGATGCAATGCTCATTTTGAGAAAATGATCATTCTATTTTCGGTGTCTGATATGTGCTAGAGACAGTAGATGAAGTGTCAGTGATAGTTAAATAATTCTGAAGTAGTTAATGCTATCAAGAAGCTCATGGTAGCTCAGAGCACTGATTAAAGGAATCAAGTCTAAGGGAGCTTAGATCTGTTTGCAAAGTGATGAAAACCATGACAGGGATATAGATGGTATTCTAAGCCCATTGGTTCAGTTCAGTAACATTTGGAGTTAATTTTGGAACTTGTAAAAGAAACTTTACCATAATCTCAAAGAGTCAAGTCAAGATGACAAAAGCTTAAGGAGACGTAGACCACGATATTCGGGTGAACTCCTAGATTAAATTTGCTATTATGTGTGGTTGTTTATTTGCTGCATTATATAAATGTTATATGTGTTTAATATGAGTAGAAATAAATGGGCTTAAAGCACTTAAACAGTTAAAAGAAAACATACACCCGTTTCAAGTATTTAATTCTGCAAATGTCATATATAAGCTAGATCATTTATTTGTTTAACTGAGTGGGAGGTTCTTGTAAGCATAACAAGTTATCAAACGGCCATTCCAGATCAATCGTGTCCCACTAACCTATAAAAGTTGTAGAACAACTATTGCAAATTTTGCGTATACTTCTGTAAGAAGTGACGATTGTCCATGGCATGTTTTCCGGCTATTTAACAAATCACTCACCACAAAGTAGGTGTCGCGCTAGGTCCTGATTGTGCTTCCGGTCTTAAGGGCATCGATCCTCCTCCTGCAAGGTAATTTGCGAAAATGGAGCAGTGGTCCTTGTCATGACCTTGGCCCTTGCATTTTATGCACCATATCTCTTCGCGCACTTCTGGTCGAGTTGTCCTGTCCTGTTTCAAAATCTGCATCTCAAGGCATAAATTCTTCCGCTGCACATGGATCTACTAAACTCCTAATTTAGGATCCTGCATCGGGGTCTCATGTTGCCTGATAGAAATCTCTAAGGCCTCCACCTGAGTCGTTATCTTCTGCTGCGATAGCGCACTCCTTAAATGTGGCATTAGAAAAGCTACAAACCACTTGCAATGTTGTCCATCCGTCAGATTCATATTAGCTTCGTGAATTGTACATTTCAGCCTCTGATCTAACTCCCAAGGAGTCTCGCTTGGTAGCATTGTGATCTCCTTGAATCCAATAATCGACTGTGCTTCAGACTTCGGCCTGTTAAATTCTCTATTTAGCATTGCTTGGATATCCGCAATCCCTACATCTGGATTATCATTGGAGTGCTTAATATACCAGGTCACCGTGCGGTCCTGCAGGACGCTAATTAGTGTTTTTTTTCTTTATATTGTCATCTGTAACTCCTTGTGCTTCCCATACAGCCCTTACCACAAACCAGAATTGGTCTAGATCCTCATTTCCCAAACCTTTGAACACATGCAACTTCACTGTGCTTGCCATATTGAATCGCGGTGGTGGTGGAGGTGGTATGGGTGAAGATGGAGGTGATGGTGGTGAAGTCGGTGGCGGTGTGGGTGGAGGTGGTATTCGTGGAATTCTTTTCCTTATCAGATGGATCGCACTTCGCGGTGAGACCTTCGCGAGCTCTTCCTCGTCCCCTCGCGGAGATGAAATCAAGGGGCTAGTTTTTGGTCCCTTATTTCCTTCGTTCCTGTAAGCTTTTCCACTTCGTGTAGCCCCGAACATCAAGGTAACTGCATAACCCTCTTTTCACACAATAGCATTTTAATCCAAGTATTCAAAGGATTTATGTACTTACCTCACGGTCCTTTGAGAAAGTGATGCTTTGCCTCACTGTAGCTAACTGAGGTGTCAACAACGAACTTAGTAATGAATCCTCCTATAATACGATCAAGCTAATGATCAACGACACGCACGATCGTATCCTCCGATGCTTCCAACCTTCACACTAACTTTGGGGTCCACACAATAGGATCGTCAAGTTTCCACCTTCCTTGGCTATCTTCTAGCTTCACGATCCACTCATGTAGCTCAGTAGGGAATGACGCGAAGGAGATTTTGTCGATTTCCGTGTACAGGTAGTAGTCTAACCACTCTTCTTTTGACAGTCGTGGGTTCCTATTCTCCTATGCTGCGAACTTGTGAATTCTTCTATCCAACCACCCTTCAATTTATTTCTTAGTTGAATTCCAATGATACGACATCTAACATCTTTATGTAGATTTTGGTCCCAGCAACGAAACCATTTGTTGGCTTGAGGGGGCTTGACCCAAGTTCGGAGTTATTTAACCAAACAAATCCCTACACTATTAGCCCTTTCAACATCAGCCCGCAGAGTGTGGACCGAAGTCTCACCCGAAGCAGTATGGGGGGATGCTGGAACCAAGTTTTCGCACCCTTGAGATGTCTATGGTGTCGATTTAGTCCAACTGTGCCTATCTTCGTGCAGGTTACTTTGCGCACTATTCTAACCTTCAATACCCTCGCAATCTATTATAATCACCTTTCACGCAACCCTAACCAGGGGTTGAGATGCTTTCGTGCTGCTATGGCAGCGAACTACACTATTTCCCCAAACTACACCACAAATCTTACTTATCTTCTTACAGATGTTAGTTAACTTCATGTAAACAGATATTCTATCTTGTATTCACTTAATCAATACAATCATATATATTCACACATCATATAAACAATAGAAGTGTAATTTATACGCAATATATTCAATGCATAAAATAGGAAATAAATACATAGAATTGATATGAAACTTCTTTTTATTAATACTTCCAACTACTATAGACTCGACTCGCCCTGCACACTTAGCTGTAGGGGTCTGCGCACTTAGTTGCAGACTACTAGGCCTCTGTGCACTCAATTGTAGAGCCTTATCCTACTCTACAACCCAAACTAGACTTTACACTTCTGTTCTTCCACTATGCTTCTATTTCATGTTTTTATTAGACGATGTCTATGTCTTTATCTACTTAGAGCCTCGCTCGATTTATACAATCCCATGGTTTGTGGACCATGGGTAGATCTCTACAACCGAAATCACATTACAAAATTAAGGGCGGACAACCCTATGACTCTTTTACAAGCTACGCGCTCCGCGCCCACAAGATGTCAAGTCTTTACATCAAAATTACAATTATTGACCAAAATCTGGGCTTTAAGCCCCAAAACTTCCCTTTGGGGGATCCCACGCCCAACACACTCGTTTGTGGAAAATATAACACATAATGTCTCTTTCACAAATATATAGGTATGCCCACACACATAGGTCCACTATGTATCATCTACATGCAGATCGATGCATAATTCTCCACTCATAACTAGAAGTACATCATATGCCTCTCTTGTAAGCTTTACCCCTGTATGAATTTACATTTTAGAAATTTTATTTTTATTTTATTAACTCTCGTTTCTCACATTTCTCACATTTTTATCATTTCTAACATTTCTAACATGCATTTTTAGGTTGTATTATTGGTCCCCTAACCTGATCCATATAGTTGGCATACATTTGGGCAAAGGCCATACTTATTATCCTGTGGCCCAGGAAGTATAACGTATTCAATATTTCTTTGACTTTCAATTAAGTTTTGTTTGACCAAAAAATTAAACTACCCTTTCTAATGTTAGAGATTCTAAAACAATTAATTTATTTTTAAAATTATTTTATTCTATTTTTCTCACGTTTTGATTCGTTCCCTAGCTTATCATGTTATTGTGTAATGATATTTCTACCTCCAATCATATTCCTAGGTACAAAGGACAATTAAAACCTACGCAGAGTTTTCGAGTTAAAATTTGAGTTGTGTGTATATGTCACAAAATTACAACAATCAACGCCGAGTTGTAATTCTGAAATGCACTAAGAACTACAAGTGAACTATGAGTTGATCTCACCGAATTAGCCTTTCAAATAGAAGTTAACCAATGACCGGTTTAACCAGGTTCTAAATCTTTTGTTTATTAACAGTTCTACAAATGGGGAGCGAGTGCAAAGTCTGCATGGCAATATTGACTGAATGTGCAGTTGTACTTCGCTTTATCCACTTGGTCAAACAAAACATGTGTGGTCATACATTCAAAGCTGTTGTTTGAAAACTTGTTTGAAATACGAACGTGGTTTTACTCCTGCACAAAGGAATCACATAATTAATTATTTCAAACCATATAAACAAAATAATAGCAATGTTAAAACAATCGCGAGCTTCGAATTTTTCATGAAGTATAGTTTCGGTGGCATTCTGATATGTGAGGGTCGCATGTCGAATGTGTTTCCACAAAATGTGATTTTCAATTTTTCTTTACTACAAAATATAGATCATATGTTTGCATGGTTTGTGTTGAATCTCAAGTTCTTCGCATTCGTTTGTAACATCTGGTAGCAAGGCTACCGGAAGTAAAGGATTCTAGTGGATTTTCTTTGAATTCATTTGTAACATATCTGAAGGATTCTAGTGGATTTTCTTCGCATTCATTTGTAACATGTGTGACCTACAATATTTACATTTTTTCATGACATATATATGTAGCTTCTTAATTTTTATGTTTTATATTTTATTATGATATATGTAATTTTTGTGGTTTTTTCAAATGGAATGTAAACAAGGTCGCATAGCTAGCGTTCCTGTCCCTTAGTTTTATTATTGAATTTTGAAATGTATGAACTAGTTATTTATGACATATATTTAGATAGTTATGCTCCAATTTTATTTTTATTTTTTCGCTATGGCATGACATAATTATAAATACATATCGATCATAGACTCTAATGTTATGAGCTCTAACCTAAGTGTCTAGTTCAAAATTCTCGATCTCTATGTCTAAAACTGAGGTGGAGCCTTGCCCTCTTCTTAATAGAAGAACTCTATTACATGAAGGACGTCAGCCACTACATCTAAGATATTCTATCTACAATAATTTATGGTTTTGAGTGAGATTTTACTTTCCAACTCAACTGATGGTAATGAGGTTATTTGACTTTTTTTTATTTTATTTTAGTTTATTTTGTGAAGATTAATAAAATTTATTGTAGTAGTCAATGATAGCAATGTTACTACTATTGTTTATTTTATTTTTTTTAAATGTAGATAAGTTTATTATGTATCATTATATATTGTTTTCCTTGGTTAATGAAGAACATGAAATAATATGTGGTGAATTCAATAATTTGCATCAAGTATTAGATAATATACGTAGGAAAAAAAAGAAGAAGAAAAAAATCCACATTGTTTTTATGCATGATGAAAAATACAAGAGAAAAAATAAAAATAAAATTAGAGCGTAACTATCCAAATATATGTCATAAATAACTAGTTCATACATTTCAAAATTCAATAATAAAACTAAGCATCATGAACGCTAGCTATGCGGTCATGTTTAATGTTACACAATGTATGGTAAAAATATAAATAAGATAAATGAGTAATTAAAATAAGTTTGCGAGATCAACATTGATTGAAATTAGTGTGACAAAAATGTGAGAAATGTGAAAAACAAGAGTTGATAAAATAAAAATAAAATTTCTAACATGCATTTTTTGGTTTTATTATTGGTCTCCTAACCTGAACCATATAGTTGGCATACATTTGGGAAAATGCCATACTTATTATCCTGTCACCCAAGAAGTATAACGTATTCAATATTTCTTTGACTTTCGTTTAAGTTTTGTTTGACCAAAAAATTAAACTACCCTTTCTAAGACAATTAATTTTTTTATTTTTATTTTTATTTTTTAATTCTATTTTTCTCACGTTTTCATTTGTTACCTAGCTTAACATCTTATTGTGTAATGATATTTCTATAGCCAATCACATTTCCAGGTACAAATGACAATTAAAACCTACACAGAGTTCTCGAGAGATAAATAAATGTGATTCTGCAGAAATATAATGGCAGTGGTAGAACTTCCAGGTACAAAGGACAATTAAAACCTACTCAGTTTTTTCAAGAGATAAATAAATGTGATTCTGCAGAAATATAGGGGAGGGCCACCATTACCTGTGCGCCCTCCCTGCCACATCGCTAAATGGCATGTGAACGCGCGTGAAAGAGGTACAACAGCTGTCCACCGTGGAGGTCCACGTGTTGGGCATCGTGTCATAAACTAAAAACGAGTTTCCACGCCATTTCCTCCGTTTGTTTGGGGTCATTGCTGTGATGTTCCACTTTCCCTTTGTCTTTCTGCTTGGGGCCGGTTGTTGGGCGAAGCCCTTTGTCGAAGATGGCGCGGGACGGCCCCAGAACCTACACGCTTCGTCTGGTATGCAGGTGTTGATGTCCATGTTTGTTCAAGGTTTAGGGTTTGTGGTTGGAACATCGCTTCTGGCTTTCTTGTGGTTTTCCGCCTAGATTTGTTGGTCATTCTGGACCGCTGGTTGTTTAGGGTTTCTTTGGTGGTGGTCTTATTCGTAGTTTTTGTTGTTTGGGGAGGAGTCGGTTGCAGTTTTACCAAGTTCGAGGTCGAAGGTATTTTTAAAGAGGTAATTGCTTAATTTTTTGTTCTGTGCTAGTTTTTTTGGTTTTTTTTTCTGTTGTCTAATGGCTTTTTCTTTTTGTTACAGGTGTGGAAAAGGTCGTTGCAGGTGTGGAGAAGGTCTAGCGAGCTCCAGGGAAGGTCGGCGACCATCCATGGCCTCTATCCAGTAGGATTTTAATCCTACCAGCAATTTCTCTGTGTTTTTCAACACAAACAACTCTATTTGGATTTTTTGTAAACTTTCTATGGCAGGTTTTGACGGTTTAGGGTTATAGGGATGTCATCCCTTTTTTGTGGATATTTTGATGTTGTTGTGGCTTTTCATGTTGGTATTTGTGAAATTTTTGTTGTTATCGTGCTTATTCGCTGTTGTCTGGGGCCGTCCTGTGCCATCTTCGATGGAGGGCTTCGTCCAACAACCGGCCCCGAGCAGAAAGGCAAAGGGAAAATGGAACATCGCAGCAATGACCCCAAACAAACCCTCGAAACCCTACGTCCAAAGTCTTTCATGGTGATTGTTTTAGGTTGTACATCAGGTTGAAGGGGATCATGAAGAATGGTTGCTTTATGGATACATGTGTAGCAATGGTGTTCAGTTTTTAGTGATTACTGTCTCTTATACCCCTTCAATGGCAACCTTTTCTAGATTTCCTTTTTGCATGTTACACGTTCTTGATGACCATCAACTTTATGGGAATTTCCAACCAAATTATTCTCTGAACAATGCCTCCCCTACTTCTCTGTTGAGGTCCTTAGGGTTAGATGAATGCCTCGATATGCAGGCTTGCTAGTCCTAGGATTGGATGATTACTGTGTATATTTCTAGTTACAACCTTCCTTCACAATCCATTATGTAATCACTGATAAATGGTCCAGGTAATGGGGAGTTCCTTTTAAGGGGAAAATCCCTTTTCACTGTCCCTTATTACTGTAATTTTATAAAAGAACATTCCCAACATTCTGCATTGTATTCTTTGTAGCTAAAGTAGGTTCATTTGTTGATTCTGTTATAAGACCCACCCTTAAAATCCCTTTTCACTGTTCCTTATTACTGTAATTTTATAAAAGAACATTCCCAACATTCTGCATTGTATTCTTTGCAGCTAAAGTAGGTTCATTTGTTGATTCTGTTATAAGACCCACCAATGGGTCATTTGTACGGATCCATAATTACTTCTATGCTGCTATTATAAGTTTATTCTTGTAAAGAACTTTGTTTAGCTACTTTCTTTTATCATATTCCTAGTGGAAAAGGTTTAGCGTGAAACACTACAATTACAATCTTCCTGGACTTATGGTTGGTCTAGTATTTGAGTACTGAAGTTTAAACATCCAAAGCTAAGGTCCGAGCATACATATTTCAGGGTTACTGGATATCTATTAATGATGAATGGTTGATTTATGGATAAATGTGTAGCTATGGTGGTTCAATTTTTAGTGTCTTTCATGGTAATGTTTTTTTAGTGTCTTTCATGGTAATGTTTTTTTAGTGTCTTTCATGGTAATATTTTTTAGGTTGACATTTAATAAAATTTATTATGAAATAGACTTTCTAGTCATTTGATTTCTGTATTTATCTTTTTTCCTACTCTACTTAATAATGAGTGCTCTCAAAAATTATTATGACATAATACTGTTTGTATGAAGCCAATGGGTTGTTCCATATAGATTACTTCCTGCAAGTCCCCATGCAAGAAGGCAGATTTAACATCCATCTGATGGACTTCCCATTTTAAAGAGGCAACAAGGGAAAGAACAAGGTGGATGGAGTTCATTTTGGCAACAGGAGAAAAGGTTTCAGTGTAGTCAATGCCTTCAACCTGTGAAAATCCCTTAGCAACGAGACGAGCTTTATGTTTATCAACTTTCCCATCTGGTCCATACTTGGTTCTGTAAACCCATTTACATCTAACAAGTTTGCGTCCCTTTGGTAGAGGAACAAGATCCCATGTATCATTTGTCATCAATGAATGATATTCTTCATTCATAGCTGCTTCCCAATGTGGATGGCCTGAAGCTTCTACAAAAGTGTCAGGATCATGATTTACTGGAGCTTGAGCCAGTAAAGAAGAGGCTCTTTCAAACTGAGAACGTGTACGTCGCTGATCTGTAGGATCACCGGCAAGATCACCTGCTGCATCCCGAGTGGCACGGACCCATCTTGGAAGTTGAGGATCCTGAGAAGGTGGGGGAGGATTATCATCCTCGCTTTCATCATCTGAAGAAGAAATGTTTTCAAAGATAGAAGAGATAGGAATAGGTGGCACATCCGCCGGACTAGGCTCGCAGGCCGATTTATTTTCATCAAATTTTACATCTCTTCTAATGATAACATTTTTGGACTTAAATGGAATAAGTCTATAACCTTTTACATCTTCAGAATATCCAACAAAAGTACATTTCTCACTTTTAGGTTCTAAAGCTTTATGCTTTTCATCTGGAATATGGGCCCATGCTTCACTTCCAAACACACGAAAGTGACTTACATCTGGTTTAATGGAACTCCAAGCTTCTTCTGGAGTGATATTCTCTAGAACCTTAGTAGGAGTGCGATTGATTATATAATTTGCACAATTAATTGCTTCGGCCCAAAAACTAAGACTGAGTCCTTTAGATTGCAGCATACAATTAGCCATTTCCTTTAAGGTGCGGTTTTTCCTTTTAGCTACACCATTTTGTTGTGGAGTGTATGGAACAGTATGTTGCATTTGAATTCCATTTTCGGTGCAAAAGTTGATGAATGTGTTTTTAACATATTCTCCACCATTATCAGTTCTTAGCTTAAGAATTTGATGTCCAGATTGTTTTTCAACAAATGCTTTGAAGGCCAAAAAAGTGGTAAATACTTCGCTCTTGAGTTTTAAGAAGTATACCCAAGTGCGTCTGGAGAAATCATCAATGAAAGTTAAGAAGTACTTGCAGCCAGAGAATGAAGCAACAGGAAGAGGACCACATAAATCACTGTGCACAAGCTGTAAAGGGGCTGAGGCGTGCCAAGAGGCACGTTTGTCAAAACTGTCCCGATGATGTTTTCCGAGTACACATCCGGAACAAACACCATCTCTGCAAGATACCATAGGAAGACCTGTCACCATATTTTCTTTACATAGATGCTGAAGGGAGCGATAGTTTAAGTGACCAAATCGCTCATGCCAAAGTTTGCTCACTTCATCATTATGAGCAACAAATACTGAGGGAAGATTGGATGACCCAAAGTTGTGAAACTTATACAACCTTTTGGAATCATCAGCAAGACCAGTAGCTAGAATCTGTTTAGGATCTTTTAGATCCTTGATTACAACATCATGAGGTGAAAATTCAACAATTTTACCTTCACCTGAATGAGTTATCTGATAGACAGATAGAAGGTTGCAGGATAAGGTTGGAACACATAATACATCATTAAACTGACCATTGTCTAGATGAACAGTTCCAGTCCCTACAACATTAAGAGATCTATCATCACCAATATATATATTTTTGGTGTTACAATCATTTAAAGAAGAAAACATGGCTTGGTTTTTGGCCATGTGACAAGAGGCTCCAGAGTCAATGAGCCACTCATGAGAATGAGAAGAAGAAGAAGATACATTCAATGCATAACCAGACTGAGATGATTGACAATGAGATGCAGAAAGTGCCATTCCGGAAGTTGAAGTTGAAGTAGGCTCCACATGGATGTTATGTTTCTTCATTGCGGCTTCCAAGGCTTCCATCTTCTTAAAGCATTTAGATTCTAAGTGGCCATCTCGATTACAAAAGTTACAATGTCTATCAGTCTTCTTCCATTTGTTTTTATTGGTCTTATCATTTTGCTGAAATGATCTTTCATTTTGAGGCTGAAATGGTTTAGGACCATTCTTTTGAGGATATGACTTCTTAGGATTCTTTGAATTTGGTTGCTGCTGGGCGGCTAACGCTTTCGTGGAAGAGTTTCCAAGATTAAGAAGACCAAGGTGTAAGAGTTTTTCTTGTTCTCTTATTAAGGAATCACAAAAGGAGTCAAAGGAAGGGGGCTTGTAGTCTTGTCCTTGACAAATGAAAGCTTCTCTTGTAGAATGGAAAGTGGAAACAAATACAGAGTAGGCTGGTCCCAACTTAGTAAGGATGGAATAAATAAGGTTACCATCGTCTTTCTTAACTTTAACACCTTCCAAGAGATATCTAAGGTTCTTGAATTTGGACAAGAAATCTTCAATGCAAGAAAAATTATTAGGATCCAAAGTAAGCAGCTCATTTTCAAGTTGATGGGCTCTAATTTCATTTTTAATCCCAAAAACTTTAGCAAGTTTTTCTAATGCTTCATGAGGAGTCTCAAGTTCCGCAATGTGGAATCTAAGATCAGGAGAAATAGACATCCCTATCAAACCACGTGCTTGATCTTGTCTATTTTCCCATTTTGCCGCCTTGTCTTCATCTTTTGGTTTCTTCTCTTGGTCTGTGGCTATTCTGAAGAGACCTTTACTTCTAAGTAAATCTTCGATGTAGGCTACCCATTGGAAGTAGTTAGTGCTGTCAAGAATGACTTGGCATGGGCTTTCCATTTTAAAAAAAACTGAAGCTGAAGATGCTGAAAGTAGGTGTTCCAATGGATAGATCTCGAAAAAATAGGCGGTTTTAAAAAAAACGGCTCTGAAAAAGGCTTCCGGATGAAGAAGTTATGGCTTTTTGAAAAATAATTGTTGAAGTAGCCGGCAAAGTGCGCGAATGTGCGGGAATGAAAAAATCCGCCCCCACAAAATGGAGACTTGAACCCAAGACCTCTACTCTCTTAAAATAGCTTTGAACCAATTGATCTATACAAAAAATTTGAGAGAGAGAGAGAGAGAGAGAGAGAGAGGGGGGGGGGCTCGGTTTGCGTGCTTGCCTTGAGAAAGCTCTTTTTCCCTACAAAACACAAAACCCAACACGAATATGCAAAGAAAAACGAACCTTGCGGCTCGAAGTTAGCTTTAGCCAAAAAACTAGAAATTTAAAAAAAAAAATCTCAAAGTTAGCTTTAGCCGAAAAACTAAATATTTTTCTCAATGTTTCTGATTTTCCGAGATCACACTAAGGTGCAGGGAAAAGAGCATACGCATGAGAAAAATCCTTCCTTTCTGTTTCTGATTTGCCCAGATCGCACAGAGTCGCAGGGCAAAGAGCATACGCAGAAATGAAAGGTATAGATCCGGTTAAAAAAAAGGGTAAATAAACTGAGACCGAAATAAGCAGAGAGAAAATAACAGTAAACTGCAAAAAAAAAACACTGTATACCTCCCGATCTGAAAAATGACGCAGCTAGGGCTACCGGAAACCTTTTCGCGTGAAACGAAAGGGGTTCCTCACTGGAACAGATGCTCCGAACGCAACAGAGCAGTCCTCTCGGCCCGAAAGCAGTCAGAAACAACAGATCTAGGAAACGACAACCGCATGCAGTTCTACCGGCTTCAGATTTGGATCACCAACGGACGCGGCCCTCAAATAGCTCTGATACCATGTAGGAATTTACAGGGTAAGTTCCACAGAAAGAATACCAAAAGGACACCACTCACAACCAGATCTCAAATCAATACACCAGTATTTTTGACGTGGTTAAAACCCTCAGAGTGCAAGGAGGGAAACAGTCCACGGCCTGTCCCAACGTGGGTACTACAGGCAATTTATTAATCAAAGAATGAAAATTTACATAAGCTTCTCTCATGCACGGATTTACTGAACAATGACCCTCCATGCGCTTTAAATAGAACTCATGGACCAATCGGGTGTCAAGCCACGGATCAAGTGTCGGTAATACCGAGGTGAGAGTGAACCGTCGGATCACTACATATCGTGACCGTCGGATTGTAAGTTACAAAATGTACAACGGTAAAGAAACACACTTTACCTAACTCTATACTAGACCAAGTTGAACTTAACTATATCCTATGTGTCGGAATATCCTAACAGATTTCTGTTGCCTTATTCTAGAAACTTTATTTCAACACAACCATGGTTACACAGTTTAACCCAGCCGCTTTGAGTATAACTAATTAACCAGCAATGAAGGAAACTATTTTTCAATACTTATCTGTTTCCTTCTTTTATTCATCTAAGCTAGCCACACAAAGTTCACAGAATAACTTATAGAAATAGTTTTATCATAATTAATATTTTACAGAAAGACATATTCCATTGAAAATTTATTTTCAACATACACAGTTAGGTTGCCACAAGAAATCACTACTAGATTGTAAGCCAAAATGTTTCTGTGACAAGAAAAAGATACAATCCATCCAAAATCCACATCATAATGTGGTTAGAACCAAAAACATATGACACCCCTATCTTTATGGCCCTGAGAATCTTGAGTGCCAAAACTCCCTGAGTTACCTTCTTGAGCTAGGTATGTTGGCCTACCAGTCAAGGGTTGATTAGGAAATGGTTGATTGCTGCCATATGATTGATTCCAATTTCCAGCTTCCAACCATGGAGGTACTGAGTACCCATACCTCACATTTGCACTACTGACCCCTGCATTAAGTGGAGGTATGTAATGAGCATACAGAGAATTGACACCAACTCTGGTAGGAACAAGGCAAGTGGGTAAACCCTCAGTTTGATAGTGAGGCACTTGAATGTTTATGAGATCTTTGAATAATGGTGTATTATCTGCAATGGAGTCCAATGAGTTTGAAATAATCCTAGTTTCATCAGCTATTCTTGTATCGTTGATCATCCCTTGTTCCTTTTCAAGCATTTTTTGTGCCTTTCATTTTTCCTTTTCTTGTCTTTCCATTTGCTTTTGTTGGTCCTTGACTTGCCTTGCTTTATCTCTTTCAATCCTTTCATCTTCTCGACGTTGTGCTGCAACAATTCTTGCTGCCTTCTTCTCCTTGACTAGATCCTTCTTTTTCTATTTTAATTCTTGCATTTCAAATTTCTTTTCTTCAGACTCAACTAAAAAATTTATATAGTCCTCTGAGGTGAGTAACTGTGAGCTTCGGCCCAGACGAAGACTACCCAGTGCACCTTGCTTTTTTTCATTGATACTCTCTCTACTGGTAGCTTTAGGAACCGTCCAAGTGTCTTCTCCACCCCTCCCACCTGCATGTCATTTCTTGGTACTTCCCTTTCAGTATCTATTGGAACTGATTGAACTATATCATTATCTTCATTTGATGCCTCATTATGTCCTTCATCTTCTTCCATTGATCTATTGTCCACAAAAAAATGAACAATTTCACTATTCAATTCTGCTGGTTGTGAGGGCATGTTCATGCTTTCTTCATTGGTTGCTGAGACACTATGTGCATTCATATTGATCATTGCTTCTGCTAGCCATGAAGATGGGGTTACTTGGCTTGGCAATGTCAATTGGTCATTGTCAATTGCATGTTCAACAATGTCATTAACAATATCAGCAACAGGAATTTCATGTTCTTGAGTTGGTGGAACGATCTCCATGTTACTGCGAATTTGTTCATGGTTATATTGTGTTTCACATACAGTTTCATCATCTTCAGCATATAAGTGTCCTTGAGATAGGGAAATCATATTACCAGCTGCAACAACATCATCTTGGTCATCTACTTCTTGCACTTCAACACTTGTTTGGGCATTCCCTTCTTCCTGACCATCCACATGAAATGCTTGGCTACAACCAGTATCATGCATAAGAGCATCATAGTTCAGTGGCCAGATTCCTGTCCTCCTAAAGCTAGCCTTGATATTTGATGGTGTCAAAGCCCTTTTAAAAGCTTTACTTGCAAGCTCTGCTAGCTCGAAACTTTTCACCTCAACCCCTAGATTCTTTGCCATCCATGTAGAGCGCTCCGACCTGAAATAGTTCTTTAAAGGGCCAAACACACTAACATCAAGGGGTTGCAGTCTGTGAGTGGTATGAGCGGGCAATGTCAATAGGTCGATGCCTAAATTGTTTGCTTCCTCAATTGTTTGTACAACCATGTGGCTCCCATGGTCATCTAATATCAATAGGTGTATGTTATTAGACGAGACGCCACCTAGTACCGATGCAGCAAAGTGAAAAAGCCAACTTAGAAACAAATTCTTTAGTCATCCATGCATGGGGATGTGCAGCCATGCATGCACCTGGTTCATAGTTCTGTATATAGTTTTTCAGTTGATTTTTACCTTTGAATAGATAAAATCCTGGGATTGAAGTACCAATTGCATTGACACAACATAAAATAGTTATCCACTCCCTACTCTTAGGCAAAATCTTTGGCACATTTCGGCTCCCTCTATTGGCAATTACCCGCATGCCACAATTCCTCCCTGCCTATAAACCTGTTTCATCGCAGTTCCATATATGGTCTGCTCCATAAGAATGTTTATCGTAAGCACTAGAAAGTGTGTCATAGAACTTTTGCACAACTACAGGGCGCAAATTTAATGCTCTGTCTCTGTCAAGGCCCTTAACAATATGCAATACAAGTTCTGGATGCCTTTTTTTAAACCCAAACCACCATGATTTACCAGGAAACCCATCTTTGAATTGGTTTGGCCTCCCTTGACAGATTTGAACAACTGTTGATTTGAGTTGTATCAACTCTAGCCCATGTCCCAGTTGGGCCATCTCTTTACACCACTCAACCACCTCAGCCTCCTCCTCCTCAGTCATAAATGTAAGAGGCCCTCTATGTTTTGTATGAGTCAGTCCATTTATCGAATAATGTATTGATGAGGGAGGAATACCATGCTTTTTTGCAGATGCTCGAACTGAGTATCCATTAAACTCAATGTCGTCAATTGCAACTAACATTGTTCTTTTGTCCATCCTCTTATAGCACTGATCTTTTAGTTGAGCTTGCTCCTTGGACTGTTGTTGATGGTGGTTCTGTGGCTAATGGTGTGTTAACATCAGCTGCTGTCACATGGTCATCCTCAACAATGTTCCCTGGTGCATTGTTGGCATTGACATCAGCTGTCCTATCCTCATCAGACGATGTGCATCGCAGCTGCGCACCCCTTGTCACTCTCCTACCACTTCTCCTTGTACGAGCAGTATAACTTCCTTTTGCCATAGATGCAACAACCTGTAAAATTATTGCATGCATTTAGACATTAGAATATTTGTAAATTATGCTTTCATACAAGGCAAAAATACTTCTGCTTTACAGGAAACTATCAACATGTATGTTATAGGAAATCGAATTGCATTACTTCGTAGTCTCTCATTGCAAACTACTTCGTAGTCTCTCAATTCCCTGCCTGTTCATCATTTTAGCAACTTTTATATGGATATCTGATAATGGGCTTTAAGTAGGATTCTATGATAGAAGTTGTAGTGCAGTTGAAGGCATTATTCAGCAATCAGTTTCTAAGGCCTTTGCTCAGAATTCCCTTATAGCAAGCTGGGCTTATAAGGATGCATTTCCATGACTGCTTCATTAATGTAAGAATAGGAACTAGCTAAGGCATAAGCAAGTGAAATGTGAACATATATTTTGTTTCAAATATCATTTTCCATTTTTTTCGCTGTTTGGCATTGCCAAAAATGTCTCAGTACTGCAACTTCTCCATTGCATTCCATGGCCACCATTCCAGGCATAGTAATTAGTTTGGAAACTCAAACAAAATAGGGTCATATGCTCCAGAAGAGTGTTATGCTTGTCATAATCACAGTAACGTTGGGCATAAATTCTATGTGGGAACAACTTACAGCTATGATTAGCCTTGGAATGGACTTATCAGTCATAAAGAGTTTTAGAAAATTGAACTGAAAAAATTAAGTATATTGAAGGCATTCATTTTTTTTATTTTAAGGAATAGTTTTAACTTTTCTAAACAGTTGTATTTAGAACCTACTTTTTATTCAATTGCTGTTTGTGAAACCATCCAGCTATCCTTTTAGCAGTTATGGCCAAACAAATCATGTAAGAACTCTGATAAATGAAAACAATGAAAACAGAACTGTAAGAAGAATGAGTTTCAATGGCTGTTTGTGAAACCATCCAGCTATCCTTTTAGTAGTTATGGCCAAACAGATCATGTAATAAATCTGATAAATGAAAACAATGAAAACAGAACTGTAAGAAGAAAATTGAACTGAAAAAATTAAGTATGTTGAAGGCATTCATTTTTTTTTATTTTAAGGAATGGTTTTAACTTTTCTAAATAGTTGTATTTAGAACCTACTTTTTATTCAATCACTGTTTGTGAAACCATCCATCTATCCTTTTAGCAGTTATGGCCAGACAGATCATGTAAGAACTTTGATAAATGAAAACAATGAAAACAGAACTGTAAGAAGAATGAGTTTCAATGGCTGTTTGTGAAACCATCCAGCTATCCTTCTAGTAGTTATGGCCAAACAAATCATGTAAGAAATATGATAAATGAAAACAATGAAAACAGAACTGTAAGAAGAATGAATTGTAATTGATATAACTAACCTGGATATATTGGCAATTGTTTTGTGATGTTGTCTTCAAGTTTGCTGAATAGTTTGAAAGCATAAGATGCAACTTCAACAGCGGGTGGACTTCTTTTATAGTTTTTGGCACTTGAATTTAATTGGTGGATATGGATGCACATGGATTGCAATGGCTTCATTTTGAATGTGTGGTTTGGATTTAATTTGATGTGATCTAATGGTTGGGAATTGGTTATTTGTTGATCCATGTGCTTTGATCTGTTTTAATGAGAAATAGAGTGAGTTGGGTGTCATTTATTGAACAAAGTGGGTTTAAAATGTTATTGGGTTGGGTGTCATTTAATGAACATAGGGTTTTTATTTGTTGAACAACACAGTAGTTATGGTTGACATACATTCCCTTTTATTATGTGCAGGTAGGGATATTTATTTGGCATACAAAGCTTCAGTTCTGATGAGTGGGGGTTGAAGTGACTGCTGCTTTGTACTTCTGGAATAGACCATTTTGGAAGCCTGTATGGTTTTAGCTATTTTCTAGTTGGGTCAATATGGTTTGCAGTTTTAAGTAGTAAGATACTATTTATGGACAGTTGTGGGCCCAGTCAATGTATGGGGAAATTTTGGACATAAATTAATACTTATTTATACTTAATGTTATTTATTTTTGTTTAAATATTGGTTTCAAAAGTCTCAAATTATGGTGGTTTGGTGGACCAGTACTATATCAATTACTGGTCCCTGTGCAACATTAGGAATCTCTCCCCTAATGGCAGTGGAAGAACTTCTCCGGAAACCCTTTTTAACACTCAATCGTGCATATGCATTGTGCACCAGATTTTGCTCATAGCCTTGATGATCGGTCAAATTGATAGCCAGCTTATCACAAAGTTTGACTACGTGGAGGTGAAATTTGAGCTGTGTGTATATGTCACAAAATTACAACAATCAACGCCGAGTTGTAATTCTGAAATGCACTAAGAACTACGACGTGAACTATGAGTTGATCTCACCGAATTAGCCTTTCAAATAGAAGTTAAACAATGACCCGTTTAACCAAGTTCTAAATATTTTGTTTATTAACAGTTTTACAGATGGGGAGTGAGTGCAAAGTCTGCATGGCAATATTGATAGACAATGTGCAGTTGTACTTCGCTTTATCCACTTAGTCAAACAAAATATGTGTGGTCATACATTCAAAGCTGTTGTTTGAAAACTTGTTTGAAATATGAACGTGGTTTTACTCCTGCACAAAGGAATCACATAATTAATTATTTCAAACAATATAAACAAAATAATAGCAATGTTAAAACAATCATGAGCTTCGAATTTTTCATGAAATATAGTTTCGGTGGCATTCTGATATGTGAGGGTCGCATGTTGAATGTGTTTCCACAAAATGTGATTTTCAATTTTTCTTTACTACAAAATATAGATCATATGTTTGCATGGTTTGTGTTGAATCTCAAGTTCTTCGCATTCGTTTGTAACATGTGGTTGCAAGGATACCTGAAGCAAAGGATTCTAGTGGATTTTCTTCGCATTAGTTTGTAACATGTGTGACATATAATATTTACATTTTTTCATTTAATTCGTTTCTGGCATATATATATGTAGTTTCTTAATTTTTATGTTTTATATTTTTATTACAATATATGCAATTTTTGTGGTTTTTTTCAAATGGAATGTAAACAACATTGTATAACTAGCATTCCTGCCGCTTAGTTTTATTATTGAATTTTGAAATGTATGAACTAGTTATTTATGGCATATATTTAGATAGTTATGCTCCAATTATATATTCATTTTTTCGCTATGGCATGACATAATTATAAATACATATCGATCATAGACTCTAATGTTACGAGCTCTAACTTGAGTGTCTAGTTTGAAATTCTTGATCTCTATGTCTAACACTAAGGTGGAACCTTGCCCTCTTCTTAATAGAAGAACTCTATTACATGAAGGACGTCAACCACTACATCTAACATAATCTATCTACAATAATTTATAGTTTTGAGTGCGATTTTACTTTCCAACTCAATTGATGGTAATGAGGTTATTTAACTTTTTTTATTTTATTTCAGTTTATTTTGTGAGATTAATAAAATTTATTGTAGTAGTCAATGATAGCAATGTTACTATTATTGTTTATTTATTTTTTAAATGTAGATAAGTTTATTATGTATCATTATATATTGTTTTCCTTGGTTAATGAAGAACATGAAATAATATGTGGTGAGTTCAATAATTTGCATCAAGTATTAAATAATATACGTAGGAAAAAAAAGAAGAAGAAAAAATCCACATTGTTTTTATGCATGATGAAAAATACAAGAGAAGAAAATAAAAATAAAATTGGAGTGTAACTATCCAAATATATGTCATAAATAGTTCATACATTTCAAAATTCAATAATAAAACTAAGTGTCACGAACACTAGCTACACGGTCGTGTTTAATGTTACATAATGTATGGTAAAAATATAAATAAGATAAATGAGTAATTAAAATAAGTTTGCGAGATCAACATTGATTGAAATTAGTGTGACAATGAGTAATTTTTGTGCATATTCTTATAACATACTCTTTCTTCTATTGTATAAAAGAGATGTACAATATATATGGTTATGATGAAAAATAGGAAGAATATGCCTTTCTAGGAAACCATTTTGTGAAAATTCATGACTCATCACATATTGTTATAGGTGTGGAGGATATTATATTAAACTTGACAATAACTTTTAGAGAATTCGAACATGTTGACAAATATTCAATGTTTAGTTTTACGAATCAATGAAATTAAAAATGCCAAAATCTTATAGCAATATTTTCAAAGTATTCTAATTGTGTAAAGTTACAAGTTTGTTTATTCAAAATAATTACATGCATTGGATGTCTTATTTAGTTTGTGCTATGCAAATTTTACCAAATGATATTGGTTATTTACTATGGTACTCATATGAAACCATTTACAATATAAATTCATATGATTATTTTGTAAGTGGTAAAGTAACTAAATATTTAGTAAGACTGGTTAATCTATTGTGGCACTCTAGATGGGAATTCGTTGCCGACCTAAAAACGGAATGTTGATGCTAGAAAAATTTCATTCAATAGATAGTGTTATTCCTTAGTTTAAGGTCCTAATTAGAAGTAACAATATCTAGTGGGAGACCCATTTGCATTCTGGTGCCAATGTTATTACTAGGTACAACTGGGTGTTGAGTTGATTGATATGCCAAATGCAAGGTGCAATATGAGCGTATTGAAAGTAAATCTATCCTAACCTATTCTAGCGAGTAGCATACTAACTAAAAATAAATAGTTATTGGAGTTATTATTTCCTACTTGCATCTTAGAAATAGTTAGTTATTAAAAGGAAAAGTAGAGTTTAGTAATACATAGATAAGATAAGAGCACAAATTAGCTTAAACATGTAAGTTTTCTCAACACCAGCCATTCATGAAATCAGAGCAAGAAATCTCAGAAAAGGAATGAGAAACAAAACCATAACATTCATAGTAAAATAGTCTATTGAATGAACAATATGCCTTTTAGTGGAAGTAGTTCGTAACCTATAAATCATAGACCTAAAAAGGGCATGTTGATGCTAGCAAAAATCCACTCAACGGATAGTGTTATTCCTTAGCTTAAGGTCCTAATTAAATGTAACACTATCTAGTGGGAGACCCATTTGCATTCTGGTGCAACTGTTATTACTAGGTATAATTGGGTGTTGAGTTGATTGATATGTCAAATGAAAGCTGCAATATGATCTATTGTAAATGTTGAAAGTAAATCTATCCTATCCTATTCTAATGAGTAGCATACTAACTAAAAATAAATAGTTATGGGAGTTATTATTTCCTACTTGCGTCCTAGAAATAGTTAGTTGTTAAAAGGAAAAGTAGAGTCTAGTATTACATAAATAAGATAAGAGCACAAATTAGCTTGAAGATGTAAGTTTACTCAACACCATCCATTCATGAAATCATAGAAAGAAATGTCAGAAAAGGAATGAGAAAAAAAACTATAACATTCATAATAAAATAGTCTATTGAATGAACAATATACTTTTTAGTGGAAACAGTTCACAACCTATAAATCATAGACACTAGAATACTTTTCCTCCCAAAAGGGCCTTGAAGGCGTATTCTCATTCATAATTTCATAAGTACCAATAATTGTAAAAAATTGAGCCCCTTATTACGTTTATCTTATTATACTTTAGGTAATACAATGCAGATATTTGAAACTAAATTTTTCATCTTTGATCCAAGAGGATCTTTGTAGCCCTTCTTAATTGGTAGTCTCAAAATGATGCAAGATCATCTAGCTTAGGGAGGTCATGGCTGGGGGTTTTTCTTTTCTACCAGATTGAGTTTTAGTTAGTTTTCATTTTCATTTAAATTCCTAGGAACGGCTGTCTCGGCCCACTATTAGTTTTTCTTATGTTCTTTTTTATTTTTAGTTTTATTTAAAGTTTAATTTTAGATTACAAGTCAAGAAAGGACAGTTAACCAAAAATAACCAAATGTAACTACTGGTAGTTTGATAACTGTCCAATGATCTTTACAAAACAAAAAAAGGAAACATCTATTATAATCTCTTGACCATCATATAATTGAATGAAGAGAAGCACATAAACATTTTGAAAAACAAATACATTTGAATCCATATACATTACAACTTAAGTATTTTTCCGTGAACTCATTTTCTTTCCATAGCATAATGATGACAGATAGTGAGTAGTAACATAGAAGCAAGAAAAGCATCCAGACAAGTCAACAAGATAATGGAGCAGGTCTGCAGAAGAAACCAGAAGACCATTATCGAAGGAATAAGCGAACATTCACAGGTACCAACAAAATTCAAAACCTTTTCATTTCTATTTAATTATAAACAAAAGCATTGTATATATATATCAGTATTGAATATCAACAGTCAAAAAATATATTCACCAAGCATAGGCAGCCCTGAGAATAGGGTTCCTCCATTAACAGTGTCGAACATAAACACCGCGAGGTCACCACAGAATCATTACCATTACAATCATAAGTTAAACAGTGAAGACATAAATATACAGCAAAGCTACAACCACAGAAGGGCCAAGACACAGTAAGGCCAAAGCCAAACAATTGAACCATAAACCCATAGAATACCACGAACAGCAAAACCCCTCAAACAGACAAACAAGAAAATATCAAGGAGCGACCCTACTCGGTTTAGGCGTAGGAGTCAGGGCGTGAGGTCAATAGACAGGAGCTCAGTTTCACACCTGCATGGCCAGCAACACAAGCCATTAGTGCCAGTAGAACGGAGCCAAAAAAATTACAGGCTTGAAAGTAGGGGAAAGGGTTTCTGAAAGAACTTACACGAGAGAGTCGAGCCCATGCGAACCAGAGGAGAAGCCATGGACTAAGGTTATGGCCGTAGAGTGCTCGCTACCCACAAGGAGCAAGAACAGTCAGCGATGGAAGAAAACGAGGCAGAAAGACTAGCATGGAGAGAGGGCTTACCTCTGGATAACTGCCGAATGAGAGCTAAGGATCGAGCCATTCTGCAACCGCAACCTGTGACAAAAACCAAGCGAACAATTAAATAGTGGAGCAAGTGCATTAAGAACAATAGCGAAAGAATAAAAGCCTACAACCGAAACGTAACTAGATCCGAGTAAAACTGAAACCAGAGGCTGGAGCCTCGAAAATGAGTACCGAACAGGAAGCATTGACAACATACGCAGGTGGAAACCCTCACAGAAATCCATGCCTAGAGTCAGTGAAATGAAACCCCTGTAAAGCAACCAGAGCTAGAACCCTCGTTTCGCAAAGTAGCAGAGTGGAAGAACCAGAGACCTCACCTCGCAAGCAACATAATGAAATAGCAGTGAAATGACCCAGTTTAGGGTTTCGTGGGTATGGTAAAAGGTGGGAAGGAGCAAGCCCCAAGGCCAGGAGACTTGTCCTTAAAACATTAAAACCATAGTACAACACCATAAAGTCAACCAACTACACAATTAACAATAACCCAATCAACAGTTAATTATTCATACGAAAGTGTAAAGGGTTGGTCCCATCAATTTTTGGTATTAGAACATGTTACAGTTAATTGTTTTCTTTACAAAATGGAAGCTAGAAGAAGAGGTCGTGGCAGAGCTATTCGAAGAGTAGTCGATGAAGGATTGAGAGAGGAGATTACGATCCTGAATGCCCGTTCGGCAGCGATAGAAGCAGGAAGGAGAAGGGATCCAAAAGTAGGGGATGGCAGTGATGAAGAAGCTGTAGTTACGAAAGATGGATCAGATGAAGAAGGACCTGAAATCAAATTGTTAAGGTCAGTTTTGTTGGCTAGCAGTAAGCCAAAGCCTGAGATTCCAAACTATGATGGTAGTTTATCCACAGAAGTGTTGTTGGACTGGATAAGTGAGTTAGACAAATACTTTGAATGTGAGGTGATCAGCGAAGATAGGAAATTTAAATTCACTGCCACCAAGTTGAAAGGACATGTGGCCTTATGGTGGGACAGTGTCTAAGTATAGCGAAGAAGATTAAATAAGTTACCAATTAAAAAGTGGACCAGAATGGTCGCCAAGATGAAGGGTAATTTTTTTCCCAAAGATTAGCAGATTGCTCTGTATTGACAGGTGCAGAATTTGAAGTAGAGATGAATGACAGTGAAAGAATATACCAAAGAATTTTATTGGGTGAATCTGAGATCCAGTTGTACTAAAGACACCCCAGAAAAGACAGAAAGGTTTGTGAATGGCCTAAGGCTGGAGATATTGGACGAGATAATTATTCTTTCCCCAAAAACCATAGAGGAAGCCTACCAGAGTTCCTTAAAGGCAAAAGAAAAGATCGCAAGGAAGCAGAATGCCAGGAGAGGACGTGGAATTGGCAGAGGGATAGGACAATCCATTGGCAGAGGAAGGACTGCCAACAACAGTGAAGAGGGCAACAGTTCAAAGACCTCAGGGACATCAGAAAAGGAAGGTAGCACTAGGGGAGGAAGGCCATACCAGAGAGGAAGGGGTCATGGTAGGGGTAGAGGAGCTGCCTACCAGTGTTACAAGTGCCACAAGTGGGGGCACAGGTCCTTTGAGTGTCCTGAAGGAGAACAGGCTGGTCAAAGAAGAGCATATGTTGCTCAAATGGAGGAAGCAGAGGCACCACCTCAATAGGTAGAGAACGTACCAGAGATAAGAGAGGACTTAGTCTTGAATAAAGTATTGCTGAAACCTACAAAGGAGACAGCTGAACAAACCCAAAGAAAGGAATTATTCCAGACTGTGTGCAAGTCACATGGAGAATGCTGCAAACTGATTATAGACAGTGGAAGCACTGATAATCTGGTTGCAACAGAGATGGTGGAGAAATTGGGTTTAGAAAGGTTGAAGCACCCAACTCCCTATAAGGTGTCTTGGTTATAGAAGGGTCACCAACTGCTAGTTGATGAGCAACGTGAGGTGGAATTCCATATTGGCAAGCATAGGGACAAAGTGATTTTTGACATCATGCCCATGGACATGTGTCATATTCTGCTAGGTAGACTGTGGCAGTATGACCAAAAAGTTGTTCATGACGGGAAAACAAACTGTTACAAGTTTGTCAAGGATGGGATTAAGCATACGCTAGTACCCATCAAGGAAGAAGAAACAACAAAAACTAGTGGGACAAAAGCGCTGCTGGTGGGTGGAAAAGAATTTCTAAAACAGATTGAAGATGACGAGGTAAAGTATGCTGTTGTAAGGAGACCGAGAGCAGTGTTGTTGCACACTGAAATTTCTGACTTACCTGAAGAAATCTAGGATTTGTTGTAGGAATTTAGCGACATTGTGGTGGATGATTTACCGAATAAATTACCACCAAAGGGGAGTATCAGTCATCACATAGATTTCATCCCTGGAGCTAGTTTATCAAACAAAGCCGCTTAACGGATGAGTCCCAAGGACAACGAAGAGATCGGGAAGCAGGTACAGGAATTGTTGGACAAAGGCTTGATACGGGAAAGTTTAAGTCCCTGTGCAGTTCCGACAGTTTTAGCTCCCAAGAAAGGAGGCGAGTGGCAGATGTGTACAGATTCACAGCAATAAATAAAATTACTATTAGGTACAGGTTTCCATTGCCACGAATGGATGACATGATGGACTGCTTGAGTAGAGCAGCATATTTTTCGAAGATAGATTTGAAGAGCGGATACCACTATATTAGAATTAGAGAAGGGGATGAATGGAAAACAGCTTTCAAAACTAATGAAGGACTGTATGAATGGTTGGTGATGCCATTTGGGTTGAGTAACACCCCTAGTACTTTCATGCGCTTGATGAACGAGATGTTGAAGGAGTTCACTGGGAAATTCGCGATTGTGTATCTTGACGATATACTGATTTTAAGCAAGACCAAGGAAGAACATTTTCAACACGTTCGATATGTTCTAGAGAAGTTGCAGCAAAACAAGTTGCTGATAAATTTGAAAAAATCCTCTTTCTTTCAGAAGGAGTTAGTCTATTTGGGTTTTGTGATTGAAAAAATGAGCTGAAAATGGACCCAGAAAAAGTTGCAACTATACTTAGTTGGCCATCCCCTAAGAGTTTGTTCGAAGTTCAGAGTTTTCATGGGTTGGCAAGTTTCTATCACAAGTTTATAAAGAATTTTAGTTGGAATTTGCGCACCTATGTTGGATACCATTAAAAAGGCAAGTCAGCCTTTTCATTGGACTAAAGCTGGAGAGAAGAGCTTCCAGATATTAAAGAAGAAGATCATTGAGAGGCCAATTTTGAGGTTGCCTGATTTCAACAAACTTTTCCAAGTTCGTTGTGATGCCAGTGGTACACCCATTGGAGCCGTACTCAGCCAGGAAGACAAACTAGTAGCCTATTTCCGCGAAAAATTAAATTATAGCAGGCAAAAGTATACGTCTTATGACAAAGCGTTTTATGCCGTCGTCCAAGCCTTGAAGCATTGGAGACATTATTTGTTGGGTAATGAGTTTGTCATGTTTTCTGATAATTCTGCATTACAGTATGTTATGCAGTAACATAAGCTAAATCACAAACACGCAAAATGGGTGGAGTACTTGCAGAGTTTTACATTCGTATTGAAGCATATCAGTGGTCAAGCGAACAAGGTAGCATATGCACTAAGCAGAAGAGTTTTACTCTTGCAGGAGAGCATGATACAAGTGTTGGGATTTGAACACCTGAAGGACTTGTATCAAACAGATGCTGATTCAAGGAGGCTTATGAAGCCTACCAAAATCCTTTGTTGAGGAACAATAGTCCATGCCTGGACTATAACTTGCAGGAGGAGCTATTATTCAAGGAAGGACAACTGTGTATTCCAGAATGTTCGATGAGGGAGAACATCATGCGGGAAAAACATAGTGGAGGTCTAGCTAGACATTTCAGCATTGATAAGAGCTTGGATCAGCTTAGTCATTTCTATTATTGGCCGAAGATGCGAAGAGACGTGCAGCAGTATGTGACCAGGTGTAAGATCTGTCAATTGGCAAAAGGGCACAGTCAGAACACAGGGTTGTATACACCCTTTCCTATTCCAAACAGACCGTGGGATTCAGTCAGTCTGGACTTTGTCATGGGTCTGCCCAAAACACAGCAGGGTTTTGATTCCATCATGGTGGTGGTGGACCGATTCTCAAAGATGGTACATTTCATCCCTTGTAGGAAAACTAGTGACGCTACCCATGTAGCACACCTATTTTTCACTGAAGTCGTCAGACTGCACAGCTTACCCAAGTCCATTTTTTCCGACAGGGATGTGAAATTCACAGGACATTTCTGGCACACCTTGTGGAAAAAGTTGGATACAAAGTTAAATTGCAGCTCTGCTTATCACCCACAGACTGATGGGAAAATGGAGGTAGTGAACAGAAGCTTAGGAAACCTGCTACAGAGTCTAGTTGGGGAAAATTCACGAATGTGGGATCGTGTACTTGCTCAAGCGGAATTCTCTTACAACGATTCACCAAATCGAAGCACAGGAATTAGTCCTTTTTAGATCTTGTATGGAATGCATCCCTGAGGAGTGCATGAGCTACGAGATTTGGGACAGTTAGAAAGAAGAAGTGCTGATGGGGAAGACTTTGCAAGAGCAATTAATGACATACATGAGCAGGTGAAGACAAGATTATACGACAACAGTCAAAGGTACAAACAGAAAGCAGATATGAAATGATGGGAGGTACAATTTAATGTAGGGGATCAAGTTCTAGCACATCTACACAAAGAAAGATTTCCTAAGGGCGAATACAATAAGCTGAAATTCAAAAAAATTGGACCTTGTAAAATTCTGCGTAAGTTTTCTACAAATGCCTATGAGCTGCAATTGCCTCCAGGTATAGGAATATTGCCCATCTTTAATGTGGCAGATTTATTCCCATACACTGCCAGTTCAGAAGAGGACAGTTCGGCACAGCCAAAGCGGGATACCCAAGAAGAGAGTAGTTTGTGGATGAGACAAATGCCTTCAGCTCAGCCACTTGAAATCGAAGGAATCCTCGATACACAGGTGGCCAGGCGGACTCAGAGAAAGGAGTACCTACAATACCTCATCAAGTGGAAGAATCGCCCTATTGAGGACAGTTCGTGGCTTGACGCAGGACAGATACAATGTGCAGGGTATTCTATCGAGGAGCTCATGGACTGGAGCCATGAATTTTCACCTACCCCGGGAGCCTGATGCAAGAGCATCCAGCTTAGGGAGGTCATGGTTGGGGGTTAGTTAGTTTTCATTTTCATTTAAATTCCTAGGAACAGTTGTCTCAGCCCACTGTTAGTTTTTCTTACGTTCTTCTTTATTTTTAGTTTTATTTAAAGTTTACTTTTAGATTACAAGTCAAGAAAGGACAGTTAACCAGAAATAACCAAATGTAACTACTGGAAATTTGATAACTGTCCAGTGATCTTTACAAAACAAAAAAAGGAAACAACTATTGTAATCTCTTGACCATCATAGAATTGAATGAAGAGAAGCACAGAAACATTATGAAAAACAAATACATTTGAATCCATATACATTACAGCTTAAGTATTTTTTTGTGAACTCATTTTCTTTCCATAGCATAATGATGACAGACAGTGAGTAGTAACATAGAAGCAAGAAAAGCATCCATACAAGTCAACAAGATAATGGAGCTGGTCTGTAGAAGAAACCAAATGACCACTATCGAAGGAATTCACAGGCACCAACAAAATTCAAAACCTTTTCATTTCTATTTAATTATAAACAAAATCATTGTATATATATATCAGTATCGAATATCAACAGTCAAAAATATATTCACCAAGCACAGGCAGCCCTGAGAACAGGGTTCCTCCATTACTAGTGCCAAACACAAACACCGCGAGGTCACCACAGAATCATTACCATTACAATCATAAGTTAAACAACGAAGACATAAATATACAGCGAAGCTACAGCCACAAAAGGGACAAAGCCAAACCCTCAAACCATAAACCCATAGAATACCACGAACAGCAAAACCCCTCAAACAGACAAACAGGAAAATATCAAGGAGCGACCCTACCCGGTTCAGGCATAGGAGTCAAGGCGTGAGGTCAATAGATAGGAGCTTAGTTGCACACCTGCATGGCCAGCAACACAAGCCATTAGAGCCAGCAAAACAGAGCCAAAAAAATTACAGGCTTGAAAGTAGGGGAAAGGGTTTCCAAAAGAACTTACCCAAGAGAGCTAAGCTCGTGCAAACTAGAGGAGAAGCCATGGACTAAGGTTATGGCCACAGAGTTCTCGTTGCCCACAAGGAGCGAGAACAGTAAACGACGAAAGAAAACAAGGTAGAAAAGACTAGCATGGAGAGAGGGCTTACCTCTGGATAACTATCGAATGAGAGCTAAGAATCGAGCCATTCCGCAACCGCAACCTGTGACAAAAACCAAGCGAACAATTAAATAGTGGAGCAAGTGCATTAAGAACAATAGCGAAAGAATAAAAGCCCACAACCGAAACGTAACTAGATCCGAGCAAAATTGAAACCAGAGACTGGAGCCTCGAAAATGAGTACCGAACAGGAAGCATTGACAGCATACGCAGGTGGAAACCCTCACAGAAATCCATGCCTAGAGTCAGTGAAATGAAACCCCTGTAAATCAACCAGAGCTAGAAGCCTCGTTTCGCAAAGTAGCAGAGTGGAAGAACCAGAGACCTCACCTCGCAAGCAACATAATGAAATAGCAGTGAAATGACCCAGTTTAGGGTTTCGTGGGTATGGTAAAAGGTGGGAATGAGCAAGCCCCAAGGCCAGGAGACTTGTCCTGAAAACATTAAAACCATAGTACAACACCATAAAGTCAACCAACTACACAATTAACAATAACCCAATCAACAGTTAATTATTCATACGAAAGTGTAAAGGGCTGGTCCCATCACAGAATATGGCAAAAGTATACTAATTTCATAGATATTGACAATAGCTTTCCAACACGAATTTAATGGGAAAAATGAATTTTTATGTAAAAGTTATCTTGATATGAAGTTTGTGCCAAACAACAAAATATAAATCTCTAGGGCTGCCATGTGGCAGCACAAAGAAGTACCATGTGGCACTATAGGATGTTGATATGGAAAACCATATGATGGCATTGCAGGATGATGATGTAGCACAAAAGGTAGTTACATGGTAGGCTAGGCAAACAACATATGGTATCATAGGGATAATGTGGCTAACAGGTGGACCAATCATAGGTTGACATGTGGTAGTGATGATGACTAGGTAGGTGATGTGGCACTAATCAGGTAAATGATGTGGCACTAAATATACATAGGTGGCCAATGAGAAGATACCATGTTGCCCAATCAAAAAGTGCCAGATGACACTTTGAAAATCCAAGGAGGTTTGGACATTGGTTATGACAAGGTCGACGGATGGGCATGAACCCCTGAACTTAGAAGAAGCAAACCAATGACCCAACCATTGGCCCACACATTGAATCTTATTCATAATGGGTGTATATTTTATTTAAGGTTTGTTTTCAGAATGTAATACCAAATAAGGAAGGTCCATGGGCTTGACCCCCCAACAAAAAAACAAACTGTAGAACTGTTCAACTAATACGCCATGATGTTGACATTGTATGGAGGGTGGTATGGAGCCACATATCTATGCAATTTTGATAAGAAATATATGCAAGGGATCATAATGTAATGCTTGTGGATTCAGACCAATGATTTTCCAATATAAAGGTTTTATATAAACCAAAATTTATCACTATGCCACAAGCCTGAGTTTTGGAAAAGTATGGTGCAATAGTGGTAATATGCGGACTCTAAGTGCCATTAGGCATTTTTGCAAACTATAAGTTGTTTATAGTCAAAATTTGTCTGTGGAGTTGATCGTGATGACTACACTTCAATTTCTGCAACAAACAAAAGGAACTATTGCTGAAGCACTTTTGGACAATGTGAAAGTCAAGATGGTTTCGCTCTAAAACATGGGAGTTGTGGAATGGGGAATCAAGGCGCTTTTGGATACTCTTCAAGTGGTTCAAGAGCAGGAAGTGGTTGATCAAGGCAACAATCTTCCTGGATCTAGTGGTCAAATCAAGGTTCCATTATGATGTAATAAAGCATATTGGATGCTTATCATTATATTAATGGAATAAATGCTTAGTTGAACAGGCTCGGAGACATAGCCTAGAGTGGGAGAACTCTGTTAAAAAGTTCTTGTCACTTTGTCACCATATTTGATTTTCATGTTGTTGTTCATTTTTGCATTAAAGTATTTAAATTGTTATTAAGTCATAAGAAATAATTTATGATAGTTAATAATTAATTTTAATATGCATCCATCAATTTTGATCTTTTTTCAGTCTAGATCAATCTCCCTAATCCTTATCTAGTAGATATGTGGTCCAAGTGTCATGGTAAGCGGAGATCATCGCAATCATACTAAACAACATATTTTCTAATGTAATTGTGTAATCACTTGTACATTCTAAGTTAGGGTATTTAGGTCCCTTTTCAAAGAATGAAGTAATAATTTAACAAATGATGGTCTCTTAATGGGAGAACAATGTGTTATTTTATAATTGATTTTGATAACTTAGTGTTATTCCTAGGGAGATCACGCTAAAAATCATGGCTTCAAATAAATACAATGGTTAGTTTTCCGAGAATAAATCTCATAAAGCTTTTTTATTTCAAAGTTTGAAATGTTCTCTAAAAAGAGAAAATAAAAATTACATATCTTCATCAAATAGGGGAAGAATTCACAATGGCTAGAGTGTTGGGACATGTTTTTAATTACTATGTCTTCCTCTTCTTCATATTTTACTTAGGTACTCTTGCAAACATTGAGGTTGGTTATGATGTGGTAGTAGATGTTCATGTGGAGGCTACTAATGGAATTGTATTCCTTAGCTTGGTGATTTGTCGCCCATCATTTCCCTTTGATATCTTAAATTCCTTCATTTTTCTAACAACAAAGATCATTTGATGTTGGATGTAGACTTATCTATAGATGAGTGTTAGTGCAAAGTAATATGAAACATTTAACTAAACTTTCATAAATGAGTTTTCTTTTGATTGGATGATTAATATCTTCAAATGGTTCATGAATTTTCCATTCATTTTAAATCATTCCTTCATATCTTTCAACACCTTAAATTGTTGTGTAAATGTTATGTTCTTTGCACGATTAGCCCCACATGTGATTCATATTCATTGAGCATAGTGGCTAGTTTGGGGGGGGGGGGGGGGGTGTGTCACCCCACCCTCAAAGAAAAAGGGGAAATTCTTGTCTCCATTTTTGGTTTTCTTTAGCACACAATTTTTTCTTTTAGCAATTTTTTGGAACATGGTGGTTGATCCTATGGTTTTGTAACTTTGATTAAGGAACTGAAGTTGTATTTTAATTCAATGTTAATGGATTGATAATTTATGGATGTGAGAGAATACACATATTGTATCGTAACATTGTAAAGACATAATATACTAAAAAAAATGGTTTTCATGGTTTTGGGTTTCTAGGGTAAATTCTATTCATTAAATGAGTGTGTGTTATTGCATTTTTTCTATTTTTATTAAGAATATATTTGTGGAAATTAAATTTGAAAGGTTAAACCAACATTTGGTATTAGAGTAGTTTGGCATTAAGGGGTCACCTTTGTGGTTGAGGGATTTTGTTGGAGCATCCAAAAATCCTTTTGAATAGTTCAAGAGAAACCCACTTCCATGCTTTGCAAGTAAATAACCTTAATTATGCACTATTAGTTATTAAATATCATAATACCATCCTAGAACTTTCAATATATGATAGAGCTCTTGGGGATGCTCCCTCATCTGTCTCCATGTCACCATCAAGGTCAATGATTTAGTCTTCCGAAGTTCTCCATGAACCATCCTACTCCTAGAGGGATCTACTAGCACTACTAGGGGTTCTTCTTGCTAGTTTTCTACTACTATCCCTACCCTTAATGCACTATTGTATGCTTGTTTTATTGAGGTAGTCTCTTAGACCTCAAAATTTCCCCTACCCTCATGTTTCTTATAAGGGTAGTAATGAAGTAGGTGTTTCTTTTTGTAACCGTGATATTTCAAAGTTTTCCTCTTTGGTTTACTTCCTTCTGCTTTATTGGTTATTGGCTCATATGTTTGGAGTTTACAAGGGTTATCCTTCCTTTTTCATCGGTGAGAGCATTCATGGATGAGGTGTTATACTCCAAAACCCTAACATTTCAATGGAATTTTCCTCTTTCGAACCTTATTAGGTTCTTCCATAATATTGTTATCATAACACCCTTCTGTATCTCTAGCATTTGGTCCATGTTGCAACAACCCTTGCATGTATGATAGGTTTTGTAGCAATGTCGTATTTAGCCTTGTCTACTCTTCCTATTCTCTATTGAGTATTTTTTTCTTTTGTTTGCAACTCCTCAACTCAATTTTCAAGCTTCTGATGGTAACCATTCCATTAGGGAAACTTTCTTTTGACCTTTGTCCAACTGAGTCTTCTTCTTGCTCATGATGGGTTTGGTCCATATTGTGCTATATCATTCCTCTATTTTTTCCATCAATTGTGTCTTCTTATGTGATGTCACACACACACAACTTCTAGTTAAATCAATCATAAACTTTAATTCATTACCTTGTCATTCCAACACTAAGCATGTTGATCTAATGTTGTTAACACACCTAGAACCTATTTGAGCTATATAAAATAAAACTACATGTAAGCATTTTATCAAGGTTAGTCACCATGGCATTTGTAAGTTTAAAGTCAACATATATAACAATTTAATTATAAAAATAAATTTTATCCTTGGTGCATGAGCCTCTTCGGGTCCAATTTTGAACCTATGCCTTGATACTGTTATACTGTTGGAAATAATACTGAGAGGGGGGGTGAATCAGTATTAGTAAGTCAATAATATTTCTTTTCACAATCAGATTTGTATATGCTACTTGAGTTAATTAAACTTGCGTATATACGCAGTTGTAGTTAAAGAAACTCACGTATATCCTATAGACTTATAATTTAGTTAATTCATCAGATGTTGATCTTTAATCTGTGCATCAGAACCATATAACAGTAACCAGGTACAGTAAAAACAGAGCAAACAATCACACACAAGAACACAAGATATAAGGTGGAAACCCAATGTGGGTGAAAACCACCTACTGCAATTTGTCTTTATCTTCTTTTAATAAGAAAATTATTTTTGCAATATTTCTGTACTGGTGCAGTCTTATACCAGTACGCAGGCTTCTACCTACAGAAGGCTACAACCTTCTCTCGTTCTCCGGCTTCTCCTGGAAGGGAGCTACAACCCCCTAGCTCTTGTACTAGCTGATGTGTTTACTAGTATGTAGGTGCTAACCTACAGAAGGCTACAACCTTCTTTTTTCTTCTTGGGACCTCATTTCATAAATTTTCAGACTAGATCCATCAATAAATTCAATCGACCATCAAATATATTTGCATCAACCGATCTCCATTGCACCAACCAAAACTGAATCAACCAATCTCTTTTTTGAATGTTGTAACCAGAACACAATAACAATAACCAGAACCCAAACTAGAACCCAGAACACTGCAACATCAAACAGAAGTAGCTAAAACATATTTTATGAGGTGTATGCTACTTCAATGTGTAGAACCTGCGTGCATACGCACTTACCTCAAGACAAGCCTGCGTATACACTGTTTTGAAATGCCAAACCAGTGTGTATATGCCTCTTGCTGTAATGAACCTGCGTATAGATCTATAAAAGATGATTTAACCTTTACAACTATTCAGACATCAGTTATACCCAAATTATCAGATTTATAGATTACGACATGCGCCAATTATTCAGATAAAAGATCAAAACCACATAAAGATACTTCTCTTCAGGTTCTTCCTTGATTCAAATCCAGCTATGCACCATAACCCAATGACCAGTATTCTAGATCTTTCTCTTCATTAGATATTCAATTGCTTGAGTCCATTTGCCTAATGATCTCCTCCTCCTTTTATAGTCTTAGGCCTTACTCAATACCATGGTCCAAAACCACTTAGAATCAATACCTTGAACCAAATACCTGGGGTCAACACTTCGGATAAGATACCTTGGACCGATACCATGGGTCAAAATACCATGGTCCAAATACCACGGACCAAAACCAAATTCTCCAACATGTACGCGCCTTTCCTTGCATAAAAGTGCGTGTATACACATACGCACCTTTTGGTCGACTAACCCGTGTGTATATGTGGCTTGGTTAAGGGGAACTTGCATATATCTCTTTTTCCTTCATTTTGAGAGCCTGAACTGTGATCTGTCATCTAAGTGAGTTTCCATCAAGGACAACACATGTGTCATAGTGCCAAACCTGTGTCATAATGCCAACAATCTCCCCCTTTGGACTTGATGGCAACCCCAAGTCACTCTCCCCCTTTGTCATCAAGGGCAAAGGGTTATGCTCCCCCTGAGTACATGCTGAAATCTCTGATCTACTGAAGAGTGTTGTCCATGCTCCCCCTGATTGTAAGCAAGGTCTCCAAAAAGATGTTCTTACGAGAAGAACAAGACTCTACACATCATAAATGACCTTCCTATCACTAATGACTCATACATACATCCATCTCCCAATCAAGCGGGGATATACCAAGATTGACTCATCCACCCAACCAAGTGGGGATACACCTAAAGATTATACATGATAAGACAAGAACATTGCATCATCCATCCCAGGTATAGTGGGGAAAAAATAGGTCGTTACATGACCTTGATAATAAAAGATATACATGCCAAAGAGACAAAATATCTAAAACAAGATAGTTATTAGCAACTATCATTAGTAGCATCTATCAATCACCATCAGCAATCATGATCTCCCTCTGCACCTGTTCCACCTGAATCAAAAACAACTGTGAAAATGTACCAAGATCTTCTAAGATAATGTCAACAATGCATTATTAGAAGTATATGCTCCCTCTGAACCTGTGCCAGATGGTCTCTATCAAACCCATATCAGACTCTTTTCATCTTGAGTCTAGCCCACTGTTTTTCTTCAAACCAACATATACGCGACTATATCCACAGAAACTAGTGTATGTACGCGGATATGCTTCATGAAACTCGCGTACAACCAATTTCCTCTGAACTAGATAGGTTTCAACAGCAAGATGATGCATCAACTACTCCTAGCTTCCGTCTGAGATATTCAAATGTCTCTCTGGGCAGCGGTTTGGTGAATATATCAGCAACCTGTCTTTGGAGGGAACATATTCAAATGTCTCTCTGGGTAGCGGTTTGGTGAATATATCAGCAACCTGCCTTTGGAGGGAACATACTCCAATTTGACCTTTTGTTCAAGCACTTGTTCCCAGAGAAAATGATATTTGATAGGTATATGCTTGGTTTTTCAATGCATGACTGGATTCTTTGAAATAATGATTGCACTTGTATTATCACATAGAATGGAGATAGGTGGAGTGCATGTGATCTGAATGTCTTGCAATGTTTGCATCGTCCAAAGGAGTTGTGTGCAGCAAGATGTAACAGCCACATATTTTGCTTTAGTTGTAGATAAAGAAATTGAACTTTGTTTCTTGCTGAACCAACATATTAATCTGGAACCCATATAAAATGGACCACCACTAGTGCTTTTTTTGTCATCCATGCTTCCTGCCCAATCTGCATCTGTATATGCATGAAGTGTAAGATCTCTATCCCTAGGATACCATAAACCAAAATTTTGAGTTCCTTGAAGATATTTGAAGATCCTTTTGACCGCCTGAAGGTGTGCTTCCTTTTGATTTGCTTGGAATATTCCAACTATTCCTACTGCATGCATGATGTCTGGTTGGGTACCTATTAGATAGAGAAAACTACCAATCATGAATCTGTAGGTTGGTTGATGTACAACTGTCGATTCATCATTTGTGTTGAGTTGCATCCTGTTACCATAGGGGTACATACTGGTTTAGACTCTTCCATGCCATATTTCTTCAAGATCTACTTGAGGTACTTGGTTTGTGATAGAAAAATACCATCTTTATTTTTTTGAACTTGTAACCCAAGAAAATATGTGAGCTCACCAAGCAGGGACATTTCAAATTCTTTCTGCATTACCAAAACAAAGTTTTGACTCATGGCTTCTTCATTGCTACCAAAAATGATATCATCAACATATACAACAAGTATTAGCAATTTATCATTGTCAATTTTTATATATAGATTGCTATCAGCTGAGCCTTTTGAAAAACCTTGTTGATGAAGGTATTTGTCAATACGATAGTACTAGGCCCTTGGAGCTTGTTTTAGACCATAGAGAGCCTTTCTGAGTCTGCACACAAGTTTTGGATCATTTCCAAGGATGAATCCATCTGGTTGCTCAATATATACTTCTTCTTCTAGGTCTCCATTAAGAAAAGCAGATTTCACATCCATTTGATATACTTTGAACTTCTGAAAGCTAGAAAGAGCAAGGAACATTCTTATGGCTTCAAGTCTAGCAACAGGTGCAAAAGTTTCTTCAAAGTCTATACCTTCTTGTTGAGCATACCCTTTACAAACAAGTTTGGCCTTGTTTCTAATAACTTCTCCATTTTCATTCAGCTTGTTTTTGAAAATCCATTTGGTTCCTATGACATTTTTATCATTAGGTCTGGGAACCAATTCCCAAATATTATTCTTTTCAATCCGCTCAAGTTCTTCATCCATGGCCTTAACCCAACATTCATCTTTGCATGCTTCATTGACATTTTTCGGTTCAATGGTAGAAAGCAAAGCTAGATAGCTTGAAGCTTCTGTAATAGTTCTTCTTGTCTGCACACCTGCCTCTTTCTGCCCCAAAATTTGAGTCTCTGGATGATTCTTCTGAACATACCTGGATGGAGTCTTTTCTTCTACCCTTATCTGTTCTTCTGGAGCCTCATTGGTTTCTTCTTCAGAATTAGTTTGATTTTGTGTGGAAGGATAGTCCTCATCTTCTTCATAATCTTCAGTTTTTACCTGCTTTGGATTTTTTCCTACTTCATCAACCACAACATCAATACTTTCAACAATTTTCCCAAGTCTTTTATTATAACACTTATATCCTTTACTTCGGGAAGAGTAACCAAGGAGAATGCCTTCATCAGCTCTAGGTTCAAACTTGCCAAGTTTTTCATCAGTCCTTTTGATGTAACATTTGCTTCCAAAAACTTTGAAGTATTTTACAGTAGGAGTCTTACCATACCAAAGTTCATGTGGAGTTTGAGTGTTGTTTACCCGAGCGTTTGTTTTGTTGAGAATAGTGACAGCAGCAAATGCATCTTCACCCCAGAAGGCTGCAGGAGTTCCAGACTCATCTAGCATAGCATGAGCCATTTGTTGTACAGTTCTGTTCATCCTTTCTACCACTCCATTTTGCTGAGGAGTTCTTGCGGTAGAGAATTCCCTTCTTATTCCATGTTCTTCATAGAAGTCAAAGAACTCATTCGAGGTAAATTCCCCTCCTCTATCAAACCTTAGGCATTTGATTTTGCAATCTGATTCATTTTCAACCAAGGCTTTGAAGGCTTTGAAATTTTCGAAAGCTTCATCTTTATGATTTAGAAGTCCTATCCAACATATTCTGGAAAAGTCGTCAATGAACAATATAAAGTATTCTTCTCCACGAGGTGACCTTTCCCTAGATGGACCACATAAATCAGTGTGAACAAGTTCAAGAGGCTTACTAGCTAATCCTTCCTTCTCAGGGAAATGTGCTCTCGTTTGCTTACCAAATTGACATGATTTGCATATTGTATTTTCTGGAATGCTGATATATGGAAGATCATGAACAACCTTGTATCTGCATGCTTTTCTTATTTGAGGGAAGCTTAGATGCCCCAATCTTCTATGCCAAAGCCAGTGTTCATCGCTTTTGCTTAGGTAGGACTGTTGTTGTCCCCCCTTGAGTATGTATAGGTTGTTTGGAGTTCTTGCACCTTTGATCACTGTTTCTCCTGTATCAACCTCACGAACAATACATCCATTTGATCTAAATACTACCTCATTTCCTTGATCACACATTTGACTGACACTCAATAGATTATGCTTTAGACCATCTACATACATAAAATTTCCAGCTTTAACTTTTTCTTTTAAGAGAACGAAGCCTTTACCTTTTATGACCGCAGGAGTGTCATTACCAAATGAGACCTTCTTTTCCTTTTCTAAGGCATTATATGGCTGAAATTTTCCTTTATCACCTGTCATGTGTTTCGAGCATCCACTGTTGATGTACCACTGATTTTCTTGTCCTTCTGCATACAAGGCTATACCACATCTTTCTGTTTGTGATTCTTTCTTTCTCCATGTTTTGGGACCCAATGAAGTTTGCTCCCTCTGAGATGTTTGCCGAAAATTACTCCTGCAGTCAGAATCTTCATGACCAAAGTTGTTATAGATAGAGCATTCTATTTCATTTTCAAGAACAGAAAAGTTATTGTAGGTCCTTTTCATGATCCTAGTCACATTCCTTTGATTTCGTGATTCTCTAGTCATGATGGTCTTGTAAGAAACACATTGAGCAGCTTTGTGTCCAAAGTTATGACATGAAAAACATTGGTCATTAAAGAAATTCCTTCGATTATCGAATCTACTAACCTGATGATTTCCATTGATATTCATTCTTGAAGAAAATTGAGAATGATTTACCTAAGGTAGGTTGTAGCTTTTATTCATCCTTGAAGTAGATTGAACCCGATTTACCTGGTGATCTGATTTATGCCTTTGCTGACGATTGTCAACCTGTTCACTTCTCTTTGCTGCATCAAGATAGCTTTTGGAGGTTGATGGCTTCTGTGCTTGAGATGCTTCTTCTATATAGCCAAGACCTATCTTTATCAGAGGAGAACACTGCCCTTTGATAATTTCATCTAAAGTTTTTGATCCTTTAGCAAATCTAAGATTAACAGCTTTTGTTTTCTCAATATCTTTTCTTAGACCGACAATTTCACATTCTAACTTTTCATTGTGTTTTTCCCTTTCAGCAAGTTGGAATGTCAGAGTATCTATAATCATACTCTTTTCTTCTATACAGATTTTAAGTTTAGAAATTTCTTCATAGAGATCATCTTCATCTAAGGAATCCAAGAAATCATCTTCTTCAAAAGCCATCAAAAGTCTATAATCATTACCATGTTCATCTTCATCACTATTTGATAAACCATCGCTATCTTCATGCGTATAGTAGCTCTTCTTACTTACATGTTGATTTCTATTCCATTTTTTCGGTTCCTTACCTTTATCCAGCTTATCTTTATGAGGACATTTGGTTGCATAATGACCGACTCTTCCACAATCAAAGCATTTGAAAGGTAGTTTACCTCTGAATCTTCCAGAACCCCGCTGAAGATTTTTGACAAAGTTTACTTCTTCCTCTCCTTCTAAAATGTGTCTCGATTCATTGAGCTCTTCTCTTCATGAAGCCTTGAATGCAGCTTCTCTCATATCTGATGGACCCCCTTTCCTCATTTCGAAAGTAGTTAGGATTCCGTGTAGCTGTGTCATAGTAATACTCTGAAGATTCTGCTTTTATTCTATGGCAAAAACTTTTGATTCAAACTTAGAAGACAGAGATCTCAAAACCTTTTCAACTACAGTAACTTCTTTTATCTCTTCACCCAAGTTTTTCATGCGATTAACAATCTCATCTATATGTAAGAAGTAATTAGCTATACTTTCATCATTGTGCATTTTGAGAGTTTCACATTGAATTGTGAGAGGTTGTAGTTTTTCACATTTTACCTAATTGTCTCCTTCATAGCTTAGAACAATCTTGTCCCATATTTCTTTGGTGGTTTTGAGCTACATAACCTTGACAAATTCTGATTGTGACAGACTCCCCAATAATGTATTGACAGCCTTGGCATTTGTTTCATATTGCTTTTTACCTGCAGTATCTGTAGGAATTGCTGATGGAAATGTGTATCCTCCTTCCACGATTTCCCAAACATCTATTCCAAGAGATTGAAGATAGGTTGTGGTTCTTACCTTCCAATAGACGAAGTTGCTCCCATCGAAGATTGGTGGTCTAATGGATCCTTCTCTTTCGTAGGTACTCATGATGATAGATCTTCCTTCAAGTAATCAAGCTTCTTCTGAAGGACCTGCTCTGATACCAATTGTTGGAAATAATACTGAGAGGGGGGGGGGGGGGGGTGAATCAATATTAGTAAGTCAATAATATTTCTTTTCACAATCAGATTTGTATACGCTACTTCAGTTAATTAAACTTGCGTATATACGCAACTGTAGTTAAAGAAACTCGTGTATATCCTGTAGAATTATAATTTAGTTAATTCATCAGATGTTGATCTTTAATCTGTTAAGAACCATATAACAGTAACTAGGTATAGTAAAAACAGAGCAGACAATCACACATAAGAACACAAGATATAAGGTGGAAACCCAATGTGGGTGAAAACCACCTGCTGCAATTTGTCTCTATCTTCTTTTAATAAGAAACTTCTTTTTACAATATTTCTGTACTAGTGTAGTCTTATACCAGTATGCAGGCTTCCCCCTGCAGAAGGCTACAACCTTCTCCCATTCTCCAGCTTCTCCTGGAAGGGAGCTACAACCCCCTAGCTCTTGTACTAGTTAATGTGTTTACTAGTACATAGGTGCTGACCTACAGAAGGATACAACCTTCTCTTTTCTTCTAGGGACCTCGTTTCATAAATTTTCAGACTGGATCCATCAATAACTTCAATCAATCATCAAATATATTTGCATCAACCAATCTCCTTTGCACCAACCAAAACTGAATCAACTAATCACTTTTCTAAATGTTGTAACCAAAACATAGTAGCAGTAACCAAAACCCAAACTAGAACCCAGAACATTGCAACAGCAAACAGAAGTAGCTAAAACATAGTTTATGAGGTGTACGCTACTTCAATGTGTAGAACCTGTGTCCATACACACTTTTCTCAAGACAAACCTGCGTATACGCTATTTTGAAATGCTGAACCAGCATGTATATGCCTCTTGCTGTAATGAACCTGCGTACAGATATGTAAAAGATGATTTAACCTTTACAACTATTCAAACATCAGTTATACCCAGATCATCAAATTTACAGATTACGACATGCGCCAATTATTCAGATAAAAGATCAAAACCACATAAAGATACTTCTCTTCAAGCTTTAAGATCTTGACCCATCAATAGAACTTATCCTTCTTTAAGCGCTCAGGTTCTTCCTTGATTCAGATCTAGCTATGCACCATAACCCAATGACCAGTATTCTAGATCTTGCTCTTCATTAGATATTCAATTGCTTGAGTCCATTTGCCTAATTATCTCCTCCTCCTTTTATAGTCTTAGTCCTTACTCAATACCATGGTCCAAAACCACTTAGAAACAATACCTTAGACCAAATACCTAGGGTCAACACTTCGGACAAGATACCTTGGACCAATACCATGGGTCAAAATACCATGATCCAAATACCACAGACCAAAACCAAATTCTCCAACATGTACGCACCTTTCCTTGCGTGAAAGTGCGTGTATACGCATACGCGTCTTTTGGTCGGTGAACCCGCGTGTATACGTGGCTTGGTTAAGGGGAAACTGCGTATATCTCTTTTTCCTTCATTCTGAGAGCTTGAACTATGATCTGTCATCTGAGTGAGTTGCCATCAAGGACAATACCTATGTCATAGTGCCAAACCTGTGTCATAATGCCAACAGATACCCCTCTATAACCACCTCCCTTGCGCCCCTTAATGTTTCTTAGGTCGAGGAAGGTGTTACCTATTTGACCCAATGTCCAAGGTTTGTTATGAATAAGGGGTTTCCAAAAACCTCATCTTTAAAAGTATGTGTAATTTAATTATGATACCATTAGTGTGATCATCACATTGAGAGATTTCCAACAATGTAACATTTATCTCAATATGAGTCCCAAGTCAAACTTATCCCTATCAAAAGTTTGGCCTCTTAAAAGAGGCCATGTTATTGCATTATCCACATGGCATCCATCGAGCTTCGTGAACCTATCATGTCATTACAATGGGGTCCATGGTCCTTACCTAGCAAAGAACTAGGTCCATGTCATGTCAAACCAATCACTACTTCATGTGATCACCAATTGCATAATAGTGATTTACAAATTCTAGCGGTGGGTAGTTTCCCAGTGGGAAAGGTTTCAACACCGAAACCATGATTTTGTTTGTGCATAAAAGCACTTTAACACAAACACCTATAGCGTGGATCCCTCAATGGTGGCTTCAATTCTGGAATAAGGGGGCCTCACAATCATTTCCAACCATCGATTTGGGAGTGATGGATCGATGCTAATCCCAACTGTAGCCCCCACACTCCCTATTAAACATTGATGAAGAGGGGGACCCATCAATCAACCTCAAATGCCAATATAGCACCCGATAGTCATCTTCCACTTGACCAAGTATCCCACTCCATGAAACTGACGACTCACAACCTAGTGGCAAGGTTCCTCCTCGCATAGTTCCATCATTGGTTTAGAATTCCTCCATCCCTACCATGCTTCCATTATGGAACATGCCTAATTTCAATGATCTAGATCTAATGGGGTCCACCATTGAGCCACATCACCCCAAATCACCCCCCTTTGCTCATTATGCTACTTTGCTCTTCCACGGAATCAACGACCAATCTTTTGACAAGAAGGTTCCATGAGGCTAAAACGTCCATCATACCACCCATCAACAAGGCTTAATAAGTACAAAGGTCTTGGTGGTGAGCAAAGTAAGTGTTAAGGAAAGTAAGTGGCAAGGTTCCATTATTGGAACCTTAGCTAGATCAACCAACTTCCTGATCGACCAAATTCCTTTGTTGCTTGTTACCAAGGATAACAAGCTGCAAAGGGTCTTGCTGGTCAGTGGTGGATGGTGGCAAGGTTCCACTAATGGAACATTGTCTAGATTGGCCAACTTCCATCATTGCATATTATCAAGGAGAACAATATGTAAAAGGTCTCGATAGTGAGTTGTGGGAAATGCTACCACAACCAAGTTTAGATGCAATTGTTGTCCAATGGGGAAAGATCAGTCTCATCCATCTCTAGGTTAATATGGTCTGAGGTGTCCATAAACTAGATTATGAATTTCAATTGGTGAAATTAACAAAATAGGCAACTCTAAAATGCCTATCTCTTGCAAGTGAAAGTCCAAGGGCCCGATCCTTGAACCAAAAGAAGTTATTCCATGAGAGAGAGTGAATAGGCAGTCTCAAGGTATCCCTTGGTCAAGCTTTAGTTAAAGGTGAGGTCTCAAGGCCAAATTCATATAGGGGTAAGGCTTACAAGAGAGGCATATGATGTACTTCTAGATTTGTCATCTTTTGACAAGTTAGTTAAACACCTTCAGAGGCTTATATTCATTCATCACACAAACATTAAATTTCCTAGCAACATAAGGACAATCACAATCTAACCACACACATTATCAATCCATTGAATCTGTTGATTCCTTCATTTAATTACATTATTGTCAAGCAATATAAAGAGATAACAAAATATTTGGGCTAGCACATTATTCTTGATCTAACAATTATCGACGCCACCTAGGTGGTCATTCAAATTATAGTGCATAAGTTGTTTGTAAATCATGGATAAGGTAGTAGCTCCATAGTTCAAATATCCAAGGTTGGTAATAATGCATGGAGAGTCATAGATCTTCTAGAAAAGAAACTATAAGCCCTTTAAGTACATGTGTCATTGTCGTCTTTAGACATACCAATCAAGAAAAGAAAGGGAAATGATATGCATAGTTAATATCTTTTCACATAATATTCTACAACATTGTCCAATCACCCATTAGAATGATAAACATACAGGATAACTGCAAATCATAAATATGGGAGCAATCCTTCTAGTTCAAGAACACAATCTATATTCATAAATGCATAAGGTAATTGGTCAGTTGTTGACATATCAGTGAGTATCATGTATTCATTCATGAACCTACAGGATTATGTATTGATGTTAAGCACAAGGAATATCATAATCCATAGTCCAATATGCATGAACAATTATACTTATATGAGTATGTTTAATGTTAGCTGACAACTGAGATGTTATCCTTTGTGTAAGCCTCCTTTTATCTGAGGCAGTCAGCCTCGACCTTGATCAATGAGGTTGATGGATGGGCATGGTACTCTGCCCACACCGCCCAATCCCATCTTGTAATTGCTTGTGAGTGAAGGTGGGTGGATGGATTACCAAGCAATTCAAGAATTCAATGCAGTCGGCTATGGCTTGCTCATGACATGCAATGCGTTTTTCTCCAATCACATCTCATAAACAATTTGTCAGAATGTGGTTTTCCTAGTTTACAAGTGATTCTAGTTATAAAATTTAGGTTGAGTTCATAGTCTTGAAGGCATGCAAAAAAACATACTTTCGTTAAACAATAGACTAGTCGCAGATAATTCATTTTAAATGATTAAATTTAAAACTAAATGAGCATAGAAGTCTCCATACTATATAATTATAATCTCATATTACATAAACAAGGCCAAAATGAAAAATATTACATGCTCCAATGGTTTAAACTCATGAATAGGTACACAAACTAATCATAAGAAGCAGA